>OU895879.1:28766326-29410943 GCA_917627325.4 Chironomus riparius | reverse complement strand
ATTCACTGTTTCTTTGAAATGATGTTATACAAATTTTTTGTCATGTTTTATTGATTTAAGAATATATGCACAAATTGCTGTGTCAGTTTGAGCAATTTCTGTGAAGTTTTTGCAGATTTGCAGTCGAAAATGTTAAAACGTAGCTACTTTTGCACTAGGTTGCTTCATAAATTCACTGTTTCTTTGAAATAATGTTATACAAATTTTATGTCATGTTTTATTGATTTAAGAACATATGCACAAATTGCTTTGTCAGTTTGAGCAATTTCTGTGAAGTTCTAGCAGATTTGTAGTCGAAAATGTTAAAACGTAGCTACTTTTGCACTAGGTTGCTTCATAAATTCACTGTTTCTTTGAAATAATGTTATACAAATTTTATGTCATGTTTTATTGATTTAAGAACATATGCACAAATTGCTTTGTCAGTTTGAGCAATTTCTGTGAAGTTCTAGCAGATTTGTAGTCGAAAATGTTAAAAAGTAGCTACTTTTGCACTAGGTTGCATCATAAATTCACTGTTTCTTTGAAATGATGTTATACAAATTTTTTGTCATGTTTTATTGATTTAAGAACATATGCATAAATTGCTGTGTCAGTTTGAGCAATTTCTGTGAAGTTCTAGCAGATTTGTAGTCGAAAATGTTAAAAAGTAGCTACTTTTGCACTAGGTTGCATCATAAATTCACTGTTTCTTTGAAATGATGTTATACAAATTTTTTGTCATGTTTTATTGATTTAAGAATATATGCACAAATTGCTGTGTCAGTTTGAGCAATTTCTGTGAAGTTTTTGCAGATTTGCAGTCGAAAATGTTAAAAAGTAGCTACTTTTGCATTAGGTTGCATCATAAATTCACTGTTTCTTTGAAATAATGTTATACAAATTTTTTGTCATGTTTTATTGATTTAAAAACATATGCACAAATTGCTGTGTCAGTTTGAGCAATTTCTGTGAAGTTTTTGCAGATTTGCAGTCGAAAATGTTAAAAAGTAGCTACTTTTGCATTAGGTTGCATCATAAATTCACTGTTTCTTTGAAATGATGTTATACAAATTTTTTGTCATGTTTTATTGATTTAAGAACATATGCATAAATTGCTGTGTCAGTTTGAGCAATTTCTGTGAAGTTCTAGCAGATTTGTAGTCGAAAATGTTAAAAAGTACCTACTTTTGCACTAGGTTGCTTCATAAATTCACTGTTTCTTTGAAATGATGTTATACAAATTTTTTGTCATGTTTTATTGATTTAAGAACATTCGCATAAATTGCTGTGTCAGTTTGAGCAATTTCTGTGAAGTTCTTGCAGATTTGCAGTCGAAAATGTTAAAAAGTAGCTACTTTTGCATTAGGTTGCATCATAAATTCACTGTTTCTTTGAAATAATGTTATACAAATTTTTTGTCATGTTTTATTGATTTAAGAACATATGCACAAATTGCTGTGTCAGTTTGAGCAATTTCTGTGAAGTTTTTGCAGATTTGCAGTCGAAAATGTTAAAAAGTAGCTACTTTTGCATTAGGTTGCATCATAAATTCACTGTTTCTTTGAAATGATGTTATACGAATTTTTTGTCATGTTTTATTGATTTAAGAACATTCGCACAAATTGCTGTGTCAGTTTGAGCAATTTCTGTGAAGTTCTAGCAGATTTGTAGTCGAAAATGTTAAAAAGTACCTACTTTTGCACTAGGTTGCTTCATAAATTCACTGTTTCTTTGAAATGATGTTATACAAATTTTTTGTCATGTTTTATTGATTTAAGAACATTCGCATAAATTGCTGTGTCAGTTTGAGCAATTTCTGTGAAGTTCTAGCAGATTTGTAGTCGAAAATGTTAAAAAGTACCTACTTTTGCACTAGGTTGCTTCATAAATTCACTGTTTCTTTGAAATGATGTTATACAAATTTTTTGTCATGTTTTATTGATTTAAGAACATTCGCACAAATTGCTTTGTCAGTTTGAGCAATTTCAGTGAAGTTCTAGCAGATTTGCAGTCGAAAATGTTAAAAAGTACCTACTTTTGCACTAGGTTGCATCATAAATTCACTGTTTCTTTGAAATGATGTTATACGAATTTTTTGTCATGTTTTATTGATTTAAGAACATTCGCACAAATTGGTTTGTCAGTTTGAGCAATTTCTGTGAAGTTCTAGCAGATTTGCAGTCGAAAATGTTAAAAAGTAGCTACTTTTGCATCAGGTTGCTTCATAAACTCACGGTATCTTTGAAATAATGTTTAACAAATTTTTTGTCATGTTTTATTGATTTAAGAACATTCGCACAAATTGCTTTGTCAGTTTGAGCAATTTCAGTGAAGTTCTTGCAGATTTGCAGTCGAAAATGTTAAAAAGTAGCTACTTTTGCATCAGGTTGCTTCATAAACTCACTGTTTCTTTGAAATAATGTTATACAAATTTTTTGTCATGTTTTATTGATTTAAGAACATTCGCACAAATTGGTTTGTCAGTTTGAGCAATTTCTGTGAAGTTCTAGCAGATTTGTAGTCGAAAATGTTATAAAGTACCTACTTTTGCACTAGGTTGCATCATAAATTCACTGTTTCTTTGAAATGATGTTATACAAATTTTTTGTCATGTTTTATTGATTTAAGAACATATGCACAAATTGCTGTGTCAGTTTGAGCAATTTCTGTGAAGTTCTAGCAGATTTGTAGTCGAAAATGTTAAAAAGTAGCTACTTTTGCACTAGGTTGCATCATAAATTCACTGTTTCTTTGAAATAATGTTATACAAATTTTTTGTCATGTTTTATTGATTTAAGAACATATGCATAAATTGCTGTGTCAGTTTGAGCAATTTCTGTGAAGTTCTAGCAGATTTGTAGTCGAAAATGTTAAAAAGTACCTACTTTTGCACTAGGTTGCATCATAAATTCACTGTTTCTTTGAAATAATGTTATACAAATTTTTTGTCATGTTTTATTGATTTAAGAACATATGCATAAATTGCTGTGTCAGTTTGAGCAATTTCTGTGAAGTTTTTGCAGATTTGCAGTCGAAAATATTAAAAAGTACCTACTTTTGCACTAGGTTGCATCATAAATTCACTGTTTCTTTGAAATGATGTTATACAAATTTTTTGTCATGTTTTATTGATTTAAGAACATATGCATAAATTGCTGTGTCAGTTTGAGCAATTTCTGTGAAGTTCTTGCAGATTTGCAGTCGAAAATGTTAAAAAGTAGCTACTTTTGCACTAGGTTGCATCATAAATTCACTGTTTCTTTGAAATGATGTTATACAAATTTTTTGTCATGTTTTATTGATTTAAAAACATATGCATAAATTGCTGTGTCAGTTTGAGCAATTTCTGTGAAGTTCTTGCAGATTTGCAGTCGAAAATGTTAAAAAGTAGCTACTTTTGCATTAGGTTGCTTCATAAACTCACTGTATCTTTGAAATAATGTTTAACAAAGTTTTTGTCATGTTTTATTGATTTAAAACATTCGCACAAATTGCTTTGTCAGTTTGAGCAATTTCTGTGAAGTTCTTGCAGATTTGCAGTCGAAAATGTTAAAAAGTAGCTACTTTTGCATTAGGTTGCTTCATAAACTCACTGTATCTTTGAAATAATGTTTAACAAATTTTTTGTCATGTTTTATTGATTTAAAAACATTCGCACAAATTGCTTTGTCAGTTTGAGCAATTTCTGTGAAGTTCTTGCAGATTTGCAGTCGAAAATGTTAAAAAGTAGCTACTTTTGCATTAGGTTGCTTCATAAACTCACTGTATCTTTGAAATAATGTTATACAAATTTTTTGTCATGTTTTATTGATTTAAGAACATTCGCACAAATTGCTTTGTCAGTTTGAGCAATTTCTGTGAAGTTTTTGCAGATTTGCAGTCGAAAATGTTAAAAAGTAGCTACTTTTGCATTAGGTTGCTTCATAAACTCACGGTATCTTTGAAATAATGTTTAACAAATTTTTTGTCATGTTTTATTGATTTAAGAACATTCGCACAAATTGCTTTGTCAGTTTGAGCAATTTCTGTGAAGTTCTTGCAGATTTGCAGTCGAAAATGTTAAAAAGTAGCTACTTTTGCATCAGGTTGCTTCATAAACTCACGGTATCTTTGAAATAATGTTTAACAAATTTTTTGTCATGTTTTATTGATTTAAGAACATTCGCACAAATTGCTTTGTCAGTTTGAGCAATTTCTGTGAAGTTCTAGCAGATTTGCAGTCGAAAATGTTAAAAAGTAGCTACTTTTGCATTAGGTTGCTTCATAAACTCACGGTATCTTTGAAATAATGTTTAACAAATTTTTTGTCATGTTTTATTGATTTAAGAACATTCGCACAAATTGCTTTGTCAGTTTGAGCAATTTCTGTGAAGTTCTTGCAGATTTGCAGTCGAAAATGTTAAAAAGTAGCTACTTTTGCATTAGGTTGCTTCATAAACTCACGGTATCTTTGAAATAATGTTTAACAAATTTTTTGTCATGTTTTATTGATTTAAGAACATTCGCACAAATTGCTTTGTCAGTTTGAGCAATTTCTGTGAAGTTCTTGCAGATTTGCAGTCGAAAATGTTAAAAAGTAGCTACTTTTGCATTAGGTTGCTTCATAAACTCACGGTATCTTTGAAATAATGTTTATCAAATTTTTTGTCATGTTTTATTGATTTAAGAACATTCGCACAAATTGCTTTGTCAGTTTGAGCAATTTCTGTGAAGTTCTTGCAGATTTGCAGTCGAAAATGTTAAAAAGTAGCTACTTTTGCATTAGGTTGCTTCATAAACTCACGGTATCTTTGAAATAATGTTTAACAAATTTTTTGTCATGTTTTATTGATTTAAGAACATTCGCACAAATTGCTTTGTCAGTTTGAGCAATTTCTGTGAAGTTCTTGCAGATTTGCAGTCGAAAATGTTAAAAAGTACCTACTTTTGCACTAGGTTGCATCATAAATTCACTGTTTCTTTGAAATAATGTTATACAAATTTTTTGTCATGTTTTATTGATTTAAGAACATTCGCACAAATTGCTGTGTCAGTTTGAGCAATTTCTGTGAAGTTCTAGCAGATTTGTAGTCGAAAATGTTAAAAAGTACCTACTTTTGCACTAGGTTGCATCATAAATTCACTGTTTCTTTGAAATGATGTTATACAAATTTTTTGTCATGTTTTATTGATTTAAGAACATTCGCACAAATTGCTTTGTCAGTTTGAGCAATTTCTGTGAAGTTCTTGCAGATTTGCAGTCGAAGATGTTAAAAAGTAGCAACTTTTGCATTAGGTTGCTTCATACCCGAGCGGCACAAAGGCTCCATTTGCCTTCCATATGGAAGCTATACGGAGCCTCCATGTTCCACCCTCCATTTGAAAATCTTCCGAAAACCTTACTATGATGGAACTTTGACGGAGCCAAAGCTCCGAAAATCCTCCGTGGGACGTGCATTTATTAACACCAAATGGAAGTCATTTGAGAGGTTTTGATGGAGGATGGAGGATCCATTTGTGGTAGTCAAACGGAGGTTTAATGGAAGTATTTTTCAAAGGATTTTTGGTACGATTTTCCACGTGTTTTTCTATGTTTCGCAATTTTTATATCAAGATTTGTAGCTGTATTAGTGGACTTAATTAAAGTACACTAACACTATTGAAAAATTTACAACTTAATTTAATTAAGTCGCAACCACAGCAATTTCTAAGTCTCGATCACACGCGTGAGAAACATAAGAAATTATTAAAAATTTTCATACAAATTAAACGACCCCATATAATAGTGATTTCTGCATGCGCTTGTGAAGTATGTAATTTCATACAAAATCACAAAAAATTATCCTTTGCTTTTTTAAAGCTTGAAATGAAGCAATATGATTCAGTAAAGCTTTTCGACAATATTTCAATCCATTACAGGAAGATCTGACTTTTGTCTTTTAAAAATTCAAAAGCACGAGTTTTTCGGTATTTGATTTAAGAAAAAGCGGAGTTCATATGGAATCCAAATGGAATCAATATGAAGGATGAAAAAATAACCCTCCATTTACTTCCCACATAGTGGAGGTGGCTTTCATATGGATTCCATATGGAGACCACCCTCCACCTTGTGCCGCTCGGGATAAACTCACTGTATCTTTGAAATAATGTTTAACAAATTTTTTGTCATGTTTTATTGATTTAAGAACATTCGCACAAATTGCTTTGTCAGTTTGAGCAATTTCTGTAAAGTTCTAGCAGATTTGCAGTCGAAAATGTTAAAAAGTAGCTACTTTTGCACTAGGTTGCATCATAAATTCAATGTTTCTTTGAAATAATGTTATACAAATTTTTTGTCATGTTTTATTGATTTAAGAACATATGCATAAATTGCTGTGTCAGTTTGAGCAATTTCTGTGAAGTTTTTGCAGATTTGCAGTTGAAAATGTTAAAAAGTAGCTACTTTTGCACTTGGTTGCATCATAAATTCACTGTTTCGTTGAAATGATGTTATACAAATTTTTTGTCATGTTTTATTGATTTAAGAACATATGCATAAATTGCTGTGTCAGTTTGAGCAATTTCTGTGAAGTTTTTGCAGATTTGCAGTCGAAAATGTTAAAAAGTAGCTACTTTTGCATTAGGTTGCATCATAAATTCAATGTTTCTTTGAAATAATGTTTAACAAAGTTTTTGTCATGTTTTATTGATTTAAGAACATATGCACAAATTGCTGTGTCAGTTTGAGCAATTTCTGTGAAGTTCTAGCAGATTTGTAGCCGAAAATGTTAAAAAGTAGCTACTTTTGCACTAGGTTGCATCATAAATTCAATGTTTCTTTGAAATAATGTTTAACAAAGTTTTTGTCATGTTTTATTGATTTAAGAACATTCGCACAAATTGCTTTGTCAGTTTGAGCAATTTCTGTGAAGTTCTAGCAGATTTGTAGTCGAAAATGTTAAAAAGTAGCTACTTTTGCACTTGGTTGCATCATAAATTCACTGTTTCGTTGAAATGATGTTATACAAATTTTTTGTCATGTTTTATTGATTTAAGAACATATGCATAAATTGCTGTGTCAGTTTGAGCAATTTCTGTGAAGTTTTTGCAGATTTGCAGTCGAAAATGTTAAAAAGTAGCTACTTTTGCATTAGGTTGCATCATAAACTCACGGTATCTTTGAAATAATGTTTAACAAATTTTTTGTCATGTTTTATTGATTTAAGAACATATGCACAAATTGCTGTGTCAGTTTGAGCAATTTCTGTGAAGTTCTAGCAGATTTGTAGTCGAAAATGTTAAAAAGTAGCTACTTTTGCACTAGGTTGCATCATAAATTCACTGTTTCGTTGAAATGATGTTATACAAATTTTTTGTCATGTTTTATTGATTTAAGAACATTCGCACAAATTGGTTTGTCAGTTTGAGCAATTTCTGTGAAGTTCTAGTAGATTTGTAGTCGAAAATGTTAAAAAGTACCTACTTTTGCACTAGGTTGCTTCATAAATTCACTGTTTCTTTGAAATAATGTTATACAAATTTTATGTCATGTTTTATTGATTTAAGAACATATGCACAAATTGCTGTGTCAGTTTGAGCAATTTCTGTGAAGTTCTTGCAGATTTGCAGTCGAAAATGTTAAAAAGTACCTACTTTTGCACTAGGTTGCATCATAAATTCACTGTTTCTTTGAAATAATGTTATACAAATTTTTTGTCATGTTTTATTGATTTAAGAACATATGCATAAATTGCTGTGTCAGTTTGAGCAATTTCTGTGAAGTTCTAGCAGATTTGTAGTCGAAAATGTTAAAAAGTACCTACTTTTGCACTAGGTTGCATCATAAATTCACTGTTTCTTTGAAATGATGTTATACAAATTTTTTGTCATGTTTTATTGATTTAAGAACATATGCACAAATTGCTGTGTCAGTTTGAGCAATTTCTGTGAAGTTTTTGCAGATTTGCAGTCGAAAATGTTAAAAAGTAGCTACTTTTGCATTAGGTTGCATCATAAACTCACGGTATCTTTGAAATAATGTTTAACAAATTTTTTGTCATGTTTTATTGATTTAAGAACATATGCACAAATTGCTGTGTCAGTTTGAGCAATTTCTGTGAAGTTCTAGCAGATTTGTAGTCGAAAATGTTAAAAAGTAGCTACTTTTGCACTACGTTGCATCATAAATTCACTGTTTCGTTGAAATGATGTTATACAAATTTTTTGTCATGTTTTATTGATTTAAGAACATTCGCACAAATTGGTTTGTCAGTTTGAGCAATTTCTGTGAAGTTCTAGTAGATTTGTAGTCGAAAATGTTAAAAAGTACCTACTTTTGCACTAGGTTGCTTCATAAATTCACTGTTTCTTTGAAATAATGTTATACAAATTTTATGTCATGTTTTATTGATTTAAGAACATATGCACAAATTGCTGTGTCAGTTTGAGCAATTTCTGTGAAGTTCTTGCAGATTTGCAGTCGAAAATGTTAAAAAGTACCTACTTTTGCACTAGGTTGCATCATAAATTCACTGTTTCTTTGAAATAATGTTATACAAATTTTTTGTCATGTTTTATTGATTTAAGAACATATGCATAAATTGCTGTGTCAGTTTGAGCAATTTCTGTGAAGTTCTAGCAGATTTGTAGTCGAAAATGTTAAAAAGTACCTACTTTTGCACTAGGTTGCATCATAAATTCACTGTTTCTTTGAAATGATGTTATACAAATTTTTTGTCATGTTTTATTGATTTAAGAACATATGCACAAATTGCTGTGTCAGTTTGAGCAATTTCTGTGAAGTTCTAGCAGATTTGTAGTCGAAAATGTTAAAAAGTAGCTACTTTTGCACTAGGTTGCATTATAAACTCACGGTATCTTTGAAATAATGTTTAACAAATTTTTTGTCATGTTTTATTGATTTAAGAACATTCGCACAAATTGCTTTGTCAGTTTGAGCAATTTCTGTGAAGTTCTTGCAGATTTGCAGTCGAAAATGTTAAAAAGTAGCTACTTTTGCATTAGGTTGCTTCATAAATTCACTGTTTCTTTGAAATAATGTTATACAAATTTTATGTCATGTTTTATTGATTTAAGAACATATGCACAAATTGCTGTGTCAGTTTGAGCAATTTCTGTGAAGTTCTTGCAGATTTGCAGTCGAAAATGTTAAAAAGTACCTACTTTTGCACTAGGTTGCATTATAAACTCACGGTATCTTTGAAATAATGTTTAACAAATTTTTTGTCATGTTTTATTGATTTAAGAACATTCGCACAAATTGCTTTGTCAGTTTGAGCAATTTCTGTGAAGTTCTTGCAGATTTGCAGTCGAAAATGTTAAAAAGTAGCTACTTTTGCATTAGGTTGCTTCATAAATTCACTGTTTCTTTGAAATAATGTTTAACAAATTTTTTGTCATGTTTTATTGATTTAAGAACATTCGCACAAATTGCTTTGTCAGTTTGAGCAATTTCTGTGAAGTTCTAGCAGATTTGCAGTCGAAAATGTTAAAAAGTAGCTACTTTTGCATTAGGTTGCTTCATAAACTCACGGTATCTTTGAAATAATGTTTAACAAATTTTTTGTCATGTTTTATTGATTTAAGAACATTCGCACAAATTGCTTTGTCAGTTTGAGCAATTTCTGTGAAGTTCTTGCAGATTTGCAGTCGAAAATGTTAAAAAGTAGCTACTTTTGCATTAGGTTGCATTATAAACTCACGGTATCTTTGAAATAATGTTTAACAAATTTTTTGTCATGTTTTATTGATTTAAGAACATTCGCACAAATTGCTTTGTCAGTTTGAGCAATTTCTGTGAAGTTCTTGCAGATTTGCAGTCGAAAATGTTAAAAAGTACCTACTTTTGCACTAGGTTGCATTATAAACTCACGGTATCTTTGAAATAATGTTTAACAAATTTTTTGTCATGTTTTATTGATTTAAGAACATTCGCACAAATTGCTTTGTCAGTTTGAGCAATTTCTGTGAAGTTCTTGCAGATTTGCAGTCGAAAATGTTAAAAAGTAGCTACTTTTGCATTAGGTTGCTTCATAAATTCACTGTTTCTTTGAAATAATGTTTAACAAATTTTTTGTCATGTTTTATTGATTTAAGAACATTCGCACAAATTGCTTTGTCAGTTTGAGCAATTTCTGTGAAGTTCTAGCAGATTTGCAGTCGAAAATGTTAAAAAGTAGCTACTTTTGCATTAGGTTGCTTCATAAACTCACGGTATCTTTGAAATAATGTTTAACAAATTTTTTGTCATGTTTTATTGATTTAAGAACATTCGCACAAATTGCTTTGTCAGTTTGAGCAATTTCTGTGAAGTTCTTGCAGATTTGTAGTCGAAAATGTTAAAAAGTACCTACTTTTGCACTAGGTTGCATCATAAATTCACTGTTTCTTTGAAATAATGTTATACAAATTTTTAGTCATGTTTTATTGATTTAAGAACATATGCACAAATTGCTGTGTCAGTTTGAGCAATTTCTGTGAAGTTCTAGCAGATTTGCAGTCGAAAATGTTAAAAAGTAGCTACTTTTGCACTGGGTTGCATCATAAATTCACTGTTTCTTTGAAATAATGTTTAACAAATTTTTTGTCATGTTTTATTGATTTAAGAACATTCGCACAAATTGCTTTGTCAGTTTGAGTAATTTCTGTGAAGTTCTTGCAGATTTGCAGTCGAAAATGTTAAAAAGTAGCTACTTTTGCATCAGGTTGCTTCATAAACTCACGGTATCTTTGAAATAATGTTTAACAAATTTTTTGTCATGTTTTATTGATTTAAGAACATTCGCACAAATTGCTTTGTCAGTTTGAGCAATTTCTGTGAAGTTCTAGCAGATTTGTAGTCGAAAATGTTAAAAAGTACCTACTTTTGCACTAGGTTGCATCATAAATTCACTGTTTCTTTGAAATAATGTTATACAAATTTTTTGTCATGTTTTATTGATTTAAGAACATATGCACAAATTGCTTTGTCAGTTTGAGCAATTTCTGTGAAGTTCTAGCAGATTTGTAGTCGAAAATGTTAAAAAGTAGCTACTTTTGCACTGGGTTGCATCATAAATTCACTGTTTCTTTGAAATAATGTTTAACAAATTTTTTGTAATGTTTTATTGATTTAAGATCATTTGCACAAATTGTTTTGTCAGTTTGAGCAATTTCTGTGAAGTTCTAACCCTCCAAAAGTTAGCGATAACCAGGAAATTTGCTGGCGATAAAATGCTGGAAATTTGTTGTAACTTAAAAAGAATTATTTCAAATATATGCTGAAAAATATGCAGGAAATGTGCAGGCTACATGAAGGAATAATATTAATTGCGAAATTAATCAAGAAATTAGCTGTAAATTTGCAGGAAATATACTGGAAAAACTAATATGTGAGAATTTATTCAAAATTTGCAGGAATTTTTATATTTACACCGTTTTCACGTGTGAATCTATTGGTTTTGTTCAGATTGAAAAATCGGTTTTTTTGAATTTTGTGAGGATATGGAGCAAAATAGTTTAAAATGTTCAGAGATGAAAAGTTTGTGCCTGGAATTTTTCATTTTTTGCAGAAAACAGATTTCAAATGTATTAAAAACTAGTGTCCGTATCGGGTAGAAACCCAATGCGAATATATTCACACCGTACCATCAAAAGTCTTCTGGATAGACCAAGATTTGCTTAGTATAAGTTTGAAGGTATAAAGCTAGCGAGTAAGCTGATATTCGCTCAGCATATGTTTGAAGGATTAAAGGAGTTAAAAGCACGTGAAAACGGTGTAAATGTAAAAAATTCCTGCAAATTTTGAATAAATTCTCACATATTAGTTTTTCCGGTTTATTTCCTGCAAATTTACAGCTGATTTCTTGATTAATTTTGCGTTTAATATTATTCCTGCATGTTGCCTGCACATTTCCTGCATATTTTCAGCATATATTTGAAATAATTCCTTTTAAGTTACAACAAATTTCCAGCATTTTATTGCCGGTAAATTTCCTGCAAAATTCCTGTACAACTTTCAAAACAAAATTTAATTTTTTAATTGATTGAATCAATTGTTTTATTCCTGTAAATATCCTGATAATTGACAACAATTTTTTTCAAAAATACTTGACAATCAAAAATGTTACCTCCTGCAAATTTCCTGCAAATTTTATACAAATTTGCTAAATAAGTGAATTAATAAATTCCTGCAAATTATCTGCAAATTTTCAGTAATTTTCCTGTTCAAATTTATTCGAAAATTTTCTTACAAGTCACTTCAAATTTCCTGCAAATTTCCAGCATTTTATCGCCAGCAAATTTCCTGGTTATCGCTAACTTTTGGAGGGTGTAGAACAGAACGGAAGAAAGAGGAAAGAAATTATTATTTAACATTTATGATGTTTTGTACATTTCAGCATGTTGTAGTGGAATATTAGATGCCAGATTGGCTGAATTGTTGTTATGGGCAAGTGATTCATGGTTTCTTGTAAAGTAAATCAAAAGATCTTGATCTAAAGTTCTAAAGATTAAAGTATGAAATTATCAAGATTCTAAATAAAATCGCAAATTTATTAAGTTTTGCATTTCCAACTTGCTTTCTTTAAGGTTAATTTTTCAGAAAATTAAAGTTCAAAAACATAAAAAAGCAGAAAATTTATAAAAAAAATTTAAAAGTACAGTTTTCTTCATTAACGAGCACTATAAAACATGGAAAGAAGTTGTTGATTATTTATTTGATCCTAAAGTCATTTATAAACAAATGAACGAGCAAAGGAAATGACAAAAGCTCCAGCCGCCTATGTGCATGCTGTTCATTTAAGAATTGAGTCAGAGCGTTTGTAGAATCCGTGCTAGAGATTTTGCTATTTGCGTCACTTAAGAACATTTTTTAACAAAATCATACAATCTTGTTTATGAATCATATCCAACACGACATGATGACCTTGAAAAACAATCAGAAACAACTTTTAACGTGAAATGAAAATAATTTTATTTTTTAAAAAATAATAAAATGTTATTAAAATAATTGCTCTGTGGTAAGTCTCATAAAAGAGTTCCTTTATTATTTTTATTACAGGTGCTTTGCTCATTTCCTTTTCTCATTTTCTCGTTGTCGTTTGTTGTTATTGCTTATTTTTTAAAAGAGAAAAAAAAATTCTTACGATGGCAAAAAAGGAAAATGTAGAAAAAAATATTGAAAATTGCTGAAATTCATTTTTTGCTATATTACTTATGCGATGATGATCAGGCAAAGTCAATGCTATGTTCACAGCGAGAGAATATTCTTATAAAGAATTTTCTTCTTCAAGCAATTGTTTCCATATAAAAAGTATGCACGGATGTTGCGTAGAGTCAAATAAAAAATTTCTGCTGAAATTTATTTTTTTTTTCTTGTTCTCCTTTTTTATAAAATGCTCGTCCTTATAAGCTTCCATACAAATATTCTCAGAGGTCTGCTTCAATTTTGTTTTTATTCTTTCGCTACTTTTTTTTCTCACAATTCTCGAGAAAAACTTTTTCATTCATTGCGGAAGCTTTTGGAAGTAATATTAAAAATTTTTATTTTTGAAAGAAAAATATAGAAGGAAAGATGAGTAGGAATAAAGAGTTAACAAATATGGTAGAGTTATAGTAACAAAAATATAAAGATCCATGTACGTAAACTTACAAGATTTTTTTTTTGTTTCTAATGAATTCAATATTTACTGTACTTTTTATTTCATATTTTAGATTTATAAGGGCTCATTCACAAATGATGGTTTTCAACAAATTGAATTTTAATTCTGTTCGCTCTTATGATAGAAAATTTTCATAATTACCTCTATTAGAGGCCGTTCACTTATTACGTTACGAAAAAAAGCTTTTTTCACCCCCCCCCCCCCTCCTCCCCCCTTGTTACAATATGTTACAACTCACAACCCCCTCCCCCCCTGATTGTTCATAATTTATTTTATTTTGATAATTTTTCATAAATCATTAAAAAGGTGGAAAATTTAAAAAAATGTTTTTGGTGTGAATTTGTAAACAAATTTTTTTCGTAAAAAAGACAGACGACAGTTTAAAGGTTACATACTTCTTGACACCCCCCCCCCCTATGTTACATTTTGTTACAATTTTTCAAACCCCCCTCCCCCCTAAAATGCGAACCTAATAAGTGAACGGCCCCTAACTTCTAAAAGCTACATATGTATCATTATTACGATCCAAAAATCCTTTGAATTCCAATATTTCTAATAGTTGTGCATCAATGTTCCTAGTTTAATGACATTGATAAAAAAAAAAAATATATAAAAATGATTATGTCATTTATTTAAAATAATTCGTTGATAAATGACAAGTATGAAACCATATTTTTTGACATTTTAATTGCACTTTATTGCATTTATTGACGACATACTGTCCGGTAATAATTCAAATTTTACACTTTTGTATTTGTATACATATGAATTAATATTATGTAGGATCAAACTTCTAATCTTCAAATCTAGGTTTCAAATAAACTAAGGCTCTCGTTTTGATCTTCTGTAGGCGTGACGTGATACTTTTCAGGTCCGTTCGAACAATATTCCATTCGTGGGTAATCTTGTAGCTCTCGTTCCTATTTCTCCCGCTACACTTCAGGTTCCTGACCTGTTCCTTAATCCAACGTTGCCCAAATGCCCAATTATGGCTTGATCTCGTACATTAAGCAGTCGAAGTATCTAAACTTCCGAAAAAGAACAAATTTGGAAATGGCTGGATTCAAACCGACGACCTTCGAGTTGCCATCCCAAATTTGAGCCAAGCGCCTTACCTATTCGACCAGCAAGGCACTTAACTGCTGTCTAATAATTATTTAATTGTCTATTGACCTTCCTGTAAAAATCATCAATCCAAAATGAAAAATAAAAGAAGCAATGAATATTTTTCTGTAGAACAATAGTTCTTCTAACATTATTTACACAATTCTTAATAAACAAAAATCCACAACTGCAAAAAAAAACTTCCATACCCAAATATCACACAGTACTACCACAAAAAAATGCAAGCCACAATTACAACTTCTGTACATTCAATATTTTTCATCGTCGGTTGCGTGGAATGGAAGGCAAATTGTTGATGAACATTGAACAATAATATTATGTGTTTAAATTGTCTGAACAAATTATTTTATGGATTCAGTTACAAAACAGTCAGACACGAAACCGATTAAATCCAAATATACGAATAATTGTGAATCGTGCTTCCATTTTTAACTTATTTGATTTTAATAAGTTTCTTATCAATTTGTCTTAAGGTTGATCAATTTGTCTTAAGTTTAATGGATCAAAGATCGTCCTGATTTTGTAGCTTTATTTGCAGCTAGTTCTATAAGAAGATTACCAATGCGCTTGTGTAACCCTCATTAAGCAACAATGTTACTAGTTCCATTTATTCATTTGTAAGAATTTTTTCCATCATAAAAAATATATGAAAATATGAAAAAATAAACCTTTTATGCCAAACATGATGATCATAAAAAGACCAAAACATGACATCACATTGAAAAATATTTTCATTTTCTAGGTCATACAGTGAAATGAATGGTAAGTACAGGAAAATGTTGGAGAAGAGGAAATAAAAAAAAAATATTTTTGAATGTGGTGAATCGATAAATGTTCACAACGATTATGATGTGGTTGTGAAAAAATAAATGTGAATGGCTAATGGAAAGCGGAAGGTATATCATGTTTCGTGAATAATCCTTGCTTTAAAGTTTTTTTTGACACTTTCATGTAGAGCTCGAAGTCGATAGGGTTCGAGTCGACTCGAGTTGACTCGACTCAACTCAAAACAAGTCGACTCAACTTTTCTCGAGTCTACTTCATTTTCTCGGAGTTCTCAACTCGATGTGAAATAATTTTTTGACTTGAAAATAATTGTGGCTTTAGCTCACTGTTTTTAAACCTTGTTCTGACAAATCTAGAAAATCCTTGATGAACATACTTGGAGAACAACTGATTTAGTTGATTATTACAAAGTTGAATATAATAATAATTTAGTGAACAGCGTAGAGATATTCAAAATTAGTCGATTGATGTTTAAATCGCGTTTCCACTCGCTTACATTTTTTGATCAAAAATTCCTTATTTAACAACAACCGGATATAAGCGTTAACATACAAAAAAAATAACTAAGGTCAGAATGACATGATATGATATTTTATATCAAAAGAATGACAATGTAGGTAGAAAGGATGCGGAAATAAATTGCTTCCGGCTATTTAAACTGTTTTCATCAATTAGATTTTCGATCTCATTTTTATTATCGTTCTGTATCCGTATTGGAAAGAGGAAAAATTCGAGAAATATATTTTTTTCTCTCCATCTTTTTTGTCCTTTTTCAAATTAATACAAAAACCCGAAAATGTAAGGCTTAACAGAAAAAAAAGTCACTATACCGAAAGATTTCATTTCCTTTTTTAATAAACTCGGGCAGTTTTTTTTGTGGGCGAGAATGAGAGTTGGTTAATGCTAGTAGATTTCATTGATACCAATTTTCCACTTATTTCAATAGGAAATTACTCATACCAAGTTTTTTTTTCTTCTTCCTCAAACCCATTTTTCTGCTAATCTTAACTTAACATCCATATTGATTGATGACGATGGTTTTAACCCTCAGTTTAATTTTAAGCATTTTTACTACGTTTTTCTTAACTTGCTTTCTTGTTTGTTTGTTTGTTTGTTTGTTTGTTTGTTTGTTTGTTTGTTTGTTTGCAAAAAATTTCAAATCTTGCTATCAATTTTTCGACCACTTCTACTGCTCCAATCGAGCTCAAATTTTTAATGCACATGTATTCCCGGTGACAATACAATATTTTAACACTTTGGAAACACAAAAATGCTTAATTATAGTACAATTTATGTAAAACTTTTTTATATGGGAAAAAATCCAATGTCAATGATAAAAAATTTTGATTTGTATTAAATATTATACTTGTGATGCTCTAAAGTCATTTATATGATTCATTATAGTTTAATTAATATTACTAATTATTAATTATACCATAAATTTGAGCAGCTAAAGATATTCTGGTAAGACAAAAAAATTGACATGTAATTTTTTCATGAATATTCGTAAGTTAAAATTTGAATTTTCAAAAAAACCGTTAAGCACAAGTCCGTTACGAATTAATGCAAAATAACTATTAATATACGATGTGCATTTAGCACACATAGTTTGAGCATAAATTTATGCTGTTTTAAATGTATTGCATTATTTATAACACTTCACCAACTTAATTAAATTGACTTTTCTTTTTATTAACGGTTTGACGTATTTTTGCATAACATATAAATGATATTCATTGAATTTAAATTTGAAAATCCGTTATAAATACGTTACATATGTGATTTGCATCTTTATGTTAAGAATCCACACGTTATGAAGAAGAAATGGTACAGATAAACACAAAATCTTTACGAGTGATTTTTAATGTACTTTACTAATGAATGCTTTAAAAAAATTAAATTTTATAAAACGAATGAAAAATTTTGAAAGTCGTTACTAATTTCCCATTGAAAACTGGTAATTTATAAACAGTTGAACGCAACGAAGTGAAGTTCAACACACCTGTAACCTATAAACCTACTGTGATCTATAAACAGTTGAACGTAACGAAGTGCAACGAAGTGAAGTTCAACACACCTGTAACCTATAAACCTACTCTAATCTATAAACAGTTGAACGTAACGAAGTGCAACGAAGTGGAGTTCAACACACCTGTAACCTATGAACCTACTGTAATCTATAAACAGTTGAACGTAACGAAGTGCAACGAAGTGAAGTTCAACACACCTGTAATCTATAAACCTACTGTAATCTATAAACAGTTGAACGTAACGAAGTGCAACGAAGTGAAGTTCAACACACCTGTAACCTATAAACCTACTGTGATCTATAAACAGTTGAACGTAACGAAGTGCAACGAAGTGAAGTTCAACACACCTGTAACCTATAAACCTACTCTAATCTATAAACAGTTGAACGTAACGAAGTGCAACGAAGTGGAGTTCAACACACCTGTAACCTATGAACCTACTGTAATCTATAAACAGTTGAGCGTAACGAAGTGCAACGAAGTGAATTTCAACACACCTGTAACCTATAAACCTACTGTGATCTATAAACAGTTGAACGTAACGAAGTGCAACGAAGTGAAGTTCAACACACCTGTAACCTATAAACCTACTGTGATCTATAAACAGTTGAACGTAACGAAGTGCAACGAAGTGGAGTTCAACACACCTGTAACCTATAAACCCCCTATAATCTTTATTTCTCTATTTCATTAGAATAAGACTAAAAAGTAGAAAATAAAATACTTTATAAAAAAAAACTTTTTAAAAAACTACGTTTTTCGCGTAGACTAAAAAGTAGAAAATAACTTTTATTCTTGGTTGTAAAGAATTTGGTTTTAAATTTTCAGATTATATTTAATAAATTTTTATATCCTAGTCAATATTGTTCACAAAGTTTCGAATAAGTGCACTTTGATATTATCGTACAACTCAACAACTTAAAAACGTGGGCGCATTATAAGAGGAGAAATAAGTTTATGTGAAATCAATACTTTATGATAAACTTAAATTAATGCGCCCACGTTTTTAAGTTGTTGAGTTATACGATAAGATCAAAGTGCACTTATTCGAAACTTTGTGAACAATATTGACTAGGATATAAAAATTTATTAAATATAATCTGAAAATTTAAAACCAAATTCTTTACAACCAAGAATAAAAGTTATTTTCTACTTTTTAGTCTACGCGAAAAACGTAGTTTTTTAAAAAGTTTTTTTTTTATCCTCAAAGACTCGAGAGTGCGGGGAAGTTCTTCACAATTTAAAGTTGAAATCATTTTCTCCTTGACTTAAAAGTCCTTGTTTTTTATTTCATTTTCAACCCTTGTCGTCCTTTTTTTCAATTATACTGATACTGTAATTAAGAAATATTATTATTTTTCTTTGGATAGCGGACAGTAATTATAAAAAATAATAATTCATTGTGCCCCAATTATTTGACTTTTGTCATTATTTATTTAGTGTGCTGACTTTGTTTGCGCTGGATAATAATAACATTACGTTAAATACTTCAAGCTATTATTATAATATGATTTTGTAATAGATATTATTGAAGATAGTATAAGTTTGTAAATAATCAAAAAACAATGAATCTGCCTGAGGGAATAGGTCGATCGTAGATTTGATTTAGTAAATATGACAAGAAAGAGATTAACTACAATTAGATGCTACATAATTTATGATTTTAATGAATTGAAGTAAAGTGATTCTATGTGAAACTTTTTAAAACATCAACCTGATCGGCACATATTAAAATGTTTGCCACCCGGCAGCTGGGTTGATAGTATAATTAGAACTAGGGTTTGTGGAAAACAGCTGTTTTTGAAAAACAGTCTGTTTTCGGTTTTTGATTTTTAAAAACAGCTGTTTTCCTGTTTTTCTATAATTCAAAATAAATTGAGTTATCCTAAGTATGTATTTCTCTGAAATAATGAAATTTTTTGGTGGTTATAAGCACTTAAGCATACATTTTAGAGCTAAGAATTATTAATAGGTTTGATTAATAAGCATTAGAAATATAAAAATTCAAAAAAATATTTATACTTGTAAGAAAAATTGCATTGTTGCATTTTAAAAGTTCCATAAACTCTAATATTTTATTTGAAATATTCAAACAAATCTTTCTAAATCAAAATATCTTGTAAAATTGTTGATTATATTTTTGAACTTTAGTAAATGCTACAAAAAGTTCAACAAATTTAAAACTTCGATTGCAAAATTAATAATGATTAATCATAAATTTGATAATGATTTCAAACCTATTAAACATCCAAAAAATATTAAAAAAGTAAATACATTTCAATTTGGAATTCTAGAAAAATATATTAAGTTCTTCAAAAAATTAAGAAATTTTTTTTCTGTAAATTATATGCAAAAATGAAAAACAGAAAACAGATCTGTTTTTGAGACCTGTTTTCTGTTAACAGATTTTTGTCGAAAAACAGCTGTTTTTCTGTTTTCTGTTAACAGGTTTCCCAAACCCTAATTAGAACCAAGTAGCAGCCTCTTGGAAGCAACTTCCAACTGGATGCCACGTGTATGCCATCGCAATGTTCTGATTCTTGGTTCTGATTATACTATCAACTCGGCTATCGAGTGGCAAACATTTCAATGAATTTCAATGTGTGCCGATCGGGCAAAATTGAATTTGTAATTAATTACTATTTTAATTTTTACATGAAAATCAAGTTTTTGATGATATCCAAGAACCGAAGTCCTAAACCAATTCGCCACCATGTTATGGCTGCATAATATGCACATCCTTAATCTAAAAAGCTCTAGTAAGGTTCCTCTTAATATGCTCTTTTATTGTTTTCTCGTTTTCTTCAGAGGTTATTAATATTATTTTCGTCTCAATATCAACTTTTGTGTATACATACACAAACAACATACATGTGTACCAATGTGTACATTAGAAGAAGAGCCTCGGAGAAGAAAAACGAAGAAGATTCTGATTGTGATTGATTGTTTATTCAAGATATAAAAAAATATCTATTTGAACGCAGTGCTATATTATTATTTATTTTGATAACAAATACAATCATGATATGACATTTTCTATCCATCTATCCACTTACGTATGAAGTATATATAGACATCTATTCATATGAAAAGCTTTTTTTTCCTTCCCAATCTATTGCGATGTCTCATTGAGCTGTTTATTGTAGAATAAAGTGAGGGGACAACCTTCTTCTGTTTATTAACGACTTTTTATTTATCCTGAACTTAGGAAGAAATGTTTTAGTTCCGATTTTATGAGGACACAACATTTTGAGTCAACACTTTGACACTTGCCATGCTTTACACTTCGAAAAAACTGATACCTTTTAATTAATGAAAAACATAATCAATCGGCATAAAAGAACAAATATCTAATAGAGTTTGGAAATGAGTATGATTCCTCAAATGCTTTCTAATCATCCGTCATTAATAATTTTCAAACTATCTACTTTACGTACACAAAAAGGAAAACTTACTTAAAATCATAAAAGAAAACTTTTTATAGAAAGAAAAAAATGTTGCGTGTATGAAGAGAGCCATCAGGGACGTCCGCAAGTACAAAAAGTAGGAGAAAAGTATGATTATTTAGGTTGAATCAAACTTGCAATAACAACATCAACAACAATAATTACATCACATGCAATAATGGCCCTAAAGCGTTAAGCGTAAATAAAGGGGATGGGAAAAAGGCAGTAAAATGATCCAACAGCGAAATGTGAATACGATTGTATTTTATTTGTATATACGCACATTGTATGGACATATTTCTATATTGTCTTGTCAAAATCTCAGCATTGCTCCCTGAAGGCTTCGAAAAAAAAGGAAAATAAAGTTTTCCTTTCATTTCACTTTTTTTTTGTGTGCTTCCTTCATATCTCTCATAGTGGATTGTTCAAACAATTTAGGGTATTGTTTGAAAACATTTTTCTTTATCTCTGTGCGTTGGGAAATGGTCAGAAAAAATTTTCTTGTCTTAATTCACTTTGGCTATTTTTATTGGCGATTGATTGATGATTGGGATTTGTTGGGCATGTAAAAGTTATTTTTCTGATCAATAAAATCGGAAATTATTTTCTTTGCCTGTTTCACACTTTTTGCCACTTCTTTTATTTCGTTAACGTAAAAGATTAGATGTTTGTAAGATATTTGATTTGACAGGCATTGATTTTCGATTATTTTGCCTTAATTGAATTTTAAGACAATAGAGCTTTGGGGTCGTTCAATTATTACGTAACACAAAATACCAGATATTAAGATATCCTCTACCTTTGTCACAATTTTTCTTTATTTAGATTTTGCAAAATCTCATACTCAACATAAAAGCATTACGTAATATGTGAACGACCTCGTAACCGATGCAGACACAAATAAAATAATCTGAAAGTTTGTGGTGATTCCCTTTTTGTTCACAGTAAATATATTGTAATCACATTCAATTAAAAATGTTTATTTGAACGGAACTTTGCATCTCTTATCACTTCGGGAAAGAAATATATGACAGACGCGTATTCAGAGCTGAGAAGATTAGGATCACAAATCCAGTTCTCTTCAGAGAATATTTTGACAATTTTAAAATCCCCATTTTAAAATATTAGAGCACGAAGTCGTTATGGTTCGAGTTGACTCGAGTTGACTTCGAGCTCTGTAAAATATTAATGATTAAATCTCTGACTTATACTTATACTCATGATTAATATGAGTCTAGAAATTCTAATTCTGTCAATAGTTTGACCATAAAAAAGTGATTTCTTTAAATTTAAATTTTACATTTATTTAAATTGATTACTAAAATTAGTAAGGGGCCGTTCAATTATGACGTCCGAAATTAACGGTAATTTTTCAAAAACAAACAATGGATTTCCAAGAATTTCTATTGTTCTTTTCTGTCTGACCCCCCCCCCCACCCCTGGACGTCATAAGTCCTTAATGAATAATGTCAGGAATTTTTTTAGGTAAAGTTTATCCAATAGAAATTTGAGATGAATGTGGCCATGTCTTGATTAAATTCAAAAAGGCATCTCCAGGACTTTGAGTGTTTCTTAATTGTGATGCTCCAAAAATTGTGAAATCATTGGTGAAAATTTTAATCGTTTTTCCTTTGGCTATCAAAGCAAATCCAGCAGCAATCTGTTCTTCATTAGGTATCTTGAAATTAAAATTTCCTATAAAAGCTATCCCAATGCTTCCACGATTGTAACCTGCTGTATGTGCTCCTTGTTTATACCAACTCCTCCCTTCATAAACATTTCCATCACCACCGATTAGGAAATTATATCCAATATCAGAAAATTTAAAATCTGCACTTAAATGTAGCTGTTGAATGTATTTGACAATAGAAATGCATTCATCCTAGGAATTATTTTACAAATAAATGACTCAAATTTTTTAAAAATAAATTGCAGACCTTTGTAAAGCATTCTTTGGTTACTGTATGTGCAATTATGATTCTATCAAGCGGCAATACCAAGTCTGTGAGAGTATCATTTATTTGTGTTGCATTCCATTCATTCCTAGAAACTATATTAGGTTTCACATCAACTGAAATTAATTTTCAAGTGTTATATTATTGAAATAATAGTAAATTCTCAATGATTATAAAACCTTTTGCCTTATACGTCAATACAAACAATATTACACCTAAAATTTTAAAGAATCCTAAAATAACTGTAAGGATCATTGCTAAAACTCAAAAAGATAAATATTATTTTTGTTTGTAGAACAAGATGTGAATTAAATGAATTGTAACTTTAAACTGACTTTTTTCTCACAAAGTTGTACTGTAGATTAATTTTCTTATCTTCAAACGTTTAAAAACAATTTTTTTCCGTCCAGCTCAATTTAAAAAGGAGAGGAATTAAATATTCTTGACTAATAAAGACGGATTTTCAATACCTAGCACTCGTCCTATTTTTGTGATCAACCTGAGTCCGGTTTTGAGGAATGCCTCGGTATACTTTATGTTATAATACAAATTCAATCCTGATCGGCACACATTGAAATGTTTGCAGGCAGGTTGAAAGTTTAATTAAAACAAATCGGCAGCCGCTTGGAAGCAACTTCCAATTGAATGCCAAGTAGTTGCAATTTGAGAAAATAATAAAAATTTACTGTACGTGCCCTAGATTGCTTTAGCCAGCCTTTGATCTTAATCCTTAAAAATATAATGCACCCAATAATAATGTGTGAAGGGCCCAGCCTTTCAGCTGGAGGCACTGAGATTCAATTTGTAAAGAATCTTTTGTACCATACCCTTTATAATACTCTCTGTGACTTCTCTTCTAATTTCCATTTCTTTTTATATTTGTCAATTGTAAGCATTTGACATATTTTCAATAATGTATTGTATAATACATATCGTTGAAAAATGGAGCATGTGAAAAAATGAAAAACTTGTACACTCACTTGAATTCCCATGTACACATTGGTACACATTTGTACATGTGTGACAACATAAATCTAAAAAAGCTTTTTTTTAAGTAGATAAGAAGAAGCTTTTAGTGAACAGTGAAAATTGTAAAATATATCAGTCATAGAAAGATCTGGAAATATAAAAAAAAATAATAATAAGTCATGAAATCACTTTTTTTTTTGAGAAATGCCACCTCCTGCCACCTCGAATCGTTTCTTGATCCCACATTAAAAGGACAATCATCAATCAATTTCGTAACGTTTATGTGAAGAATCATTTTTCGTTATACACGAAAAGGCACTGCGATCATAGATCAATATGATGTGTATCAGCAATGCTATAGATTCATACATATTTTTAAGTACCAAAGAAAAAAGTAGGTGAAGGCTAATCATTGTTCTATAAATTCTTCAACTTTGCATCTCTGACAGCTTTGCCTTTTTAATGATGCTCAGATAAAATATGCGTTGATTCGATTTGCAATTTAAAACAAAAAAAAAAGATATATTTTTATCCCGATGAAAGAGACACGAGAAGAAGAGCAGAATGAAAACATAAATTTAATATACTCACAATATCGCAAAGCGAAACTCACAGCGTAGAACATTGTGAGACATTCATTTTGATTGGCAATAATGTATTTCAGAATTTTTTCATATACAAATCTTTCTGTATATTCGTTCCTTCCTTTATCATCATCATCATCATCTGTGCCATATGCGAGGAAGAAAGATAAAAATCACAAAAATTCATTCAGGCGAGAAAATTTTTCTTCATTTTTCGAGATCACATAGAAAGTGGAAAAATAGCATGTTGGAAATGAAATTGATTTCAATTTAATTTTTTCATCGTCTCATCATGGTAGGGGGGGTCTAAAAGTTATGTTTTTTGATGGACGTCATAAGTGGGCCGTTCATTAAACTCCAACAAACAATATCTTCAATTGTTCATTGCATTTCTTTGCTATAAAAGCACTTGATATGACAACAATCCTATTAAGCTTTCATTAAAAGAGCGAAGACCAAAATATTTATAATAGAAACAAAGTTTCTTGGTGAACGGTCAAATTTTTCAACCAATATATCCCACAAGAATCAACATTTAAAAATAATCAGCTTGATTAAAATAAGCACTAATTAAATTTCAATTAAATATTTTAACTGTCAATGGAAGTTTTAGGTCATTAAAATTTTACCCCAATCCTCATTTTCTTTTTTGTTTTCATTCTATTATCAATAAAATTTAATTTAAATTAAAAAGTTTTCATTGCGTATGGAATTAATCAAATAATACAAATGTGGTGAAATGTTGGACATCAACAGAAATAACTACATTAAATTTGTGTTTATTCAAATGAATTAAAATTGAAATTAAGTTTGCTTACGTGTGCATAATGTGCTTTGGTTTTGATATCAATTAATCTAGTAAATTCTCGGTAATGATCTGTTTTATTTAAGCATACTTGTAGATCTCCCTATAACTGCTATATGTGCTATATGTGTATAGCAGTAATAGGGAGTATAGCTTGTAATGTAAAACAAGTCGGTTTTGATCGGAATCGAACCCACGACCTCAAAAGAGGTTATCTCTGACCACTCGATCAGAGATCCCTGCCACTCTGCAACCGAGGTACTTATCTCACTTCCTTTAATCCTTCAATACACAAATAACCAGTTCAACGTGAGCCCTATTCTCAGGCCTATCTCTTCGAGCCATATCCACAATATGATTGACCTATAATGATAAGATTTTTTAAAAAAAATCCGGATTTTGATTTATGTTATGATTTCTATTCTGATTTACGAAAATTTCATAGCTTTAAACTTTATTTTATGTGATTATGAACAATTAACTATTGTTAAAATCACATCCAACAATTAATTCCTTTACATTCAAATCAAATGGTTAATAATTTAACTTTTTATTCTTTGATGTCAAAAATGAATTCAATCTATATATTTTTTAACACTTATCAAAAGAATCTGATTTTAAATGTCTGGATTACCATTCAAATAAATGGATTTTGTAAGACAGAAAGATAAGAATCCTTAAAAATTGCTTTAACAAAATTGTCTTTGATAAATTAATATCGTTGTACCTTTTTTGATATCGTTTGACCTTACTTGAAAAAAAAAGTCTTTGAACATCAAAAAATCCCACAAGAAATAATTTTCGTTGCTATGACTCGGAGACTTTTTATGTTGAGGAGGTCGACAACTCCATAAGGATTAAATGTTTTTTAAATATTTATTTGATAAATGAAACTTGATACAATCTTGGATAAAGAATGAGAATCAGATGCTTTTAAGTGAGTCAAGCCTCTGTCGACTGCTTTCGGCATGATTTTTGAGAAAAATAATAAAAATTTTAAAATTCCGTCTATATTGAAAACATCGTTCCTTTTTAGAAGTTTCATTCGTCCCTGCTCAACATCATATATTTAAGGATTAAGTTTTTCTATTGTTAAAAATTATTGTCTAGATTTCAAACAATAGTCTGAGTGAAAAATAATAATTCTCAGAAGGTGTGGACTATAAACAAGAGGATTTAAAATAAGTTCGAAAGATTATGATGGAAAGGATACAATTCACTTAAACCTAAGATCAATCAATGTTTGTTTTTTTCCTTTAATAAATTTTTGGAATCAACCGTAAAGTGTAAATAATTCAGACCTTATACTCAATAAATCTCTTGAATTTTCCGGGAAGCATTAAATTTGTGTACATACAGAATTTTCTCAGAAAATTGGATCTGAAACTTCTAAATCTTTTGATAAATTATACACAAATCAAATAAAATAAAATTAAAATGAACTTCGTGGATCTTATGAATAAAATTCAAAGGAAATGCAAATACCTTTTTAAAGACTAAAAGTATAAGTAAATGATTGGAAATCTGTTACATCATGAATTCATCAACATTCCATAGCATAAAACAAGAGCAGGAGAGAAAAAGAAAAAATTCTGTAACCACAGACTGTTTATTTTCCTATTCACTGATTATTTTTATTTCTGTGGAATATCCTCTCCAGATAAATTCATCAAATATATTTGTGAAGCAAGTAAAAGGAAGGAAATGTTTTCATATAAAATATAAAAAAATCCCTTTTGTGTAAAAGTTGTGCATGAACGTAAAATTCTCTTTGAAAATTGCGAGAGAGTAAAAAATTGAGAAAATGAGAAAATTGAGAGAAAAGCCGGCATGTAAAATTCTCAAATTGTGTTTCGTACATTGAGGATATTGCAATTGCTTCTGTCTCAAAAGAAAAAAATATTCAATTGTGTGTGAGAGACCGTAGAACCAACAATCCCTTTTTATTAATGCTAACAGCACATTTATTTTCCATTTACATTCTCGTTCACTTATCAAAATGAAACCCCGAACTTAGAATTTAGGATACATTTGACGCTTATCTACTCTGATGTATGGGTGAAAAAACTTTCTCCCTTGCCGGCGATGATTGATTTGGCTACAAAAATTAAAATAAATGACGTCAGCTACAAAGTAAAGGAACGTTCAATTTATCATCCTTCTTTGTTTTACTATCAAAAAATTATACAACAAATAATAATATAATGTATCAGGATATGCACAAGCTCTTAGGCTTGGAAATTCTCGATTGACGGATTAGATACTGTAAAAGTTGATGTTATGCTTTCTCCTTTCGATACTTTAAAAATGTTTTTCTTGCATAAAGTTTGTATAGATTGGAAAAGAATCTGCTAGATTAGTTATAATAAAAGAATAGATTCATCTTGTTCAATGCTTGGTAATATGCATCTTGGTCTTTAAAATTAATTCTGAGTCAAATTTTCAAACCATGTGGTATCAAAACCTTTTCTTATTTTTCAAAAATTGAACTTTGCAATGTGGTAGTCATGATGTTATTTAGTGCTTAGCTGACTTAGTCTAGTGCTAATTTTTGGGCAGGGCTATAAAGGGTCTTTGCCCGAGTCACAATTAAGTTTCACTTATCAATTTTATGAATTTATGAAAGTGCGCTATGGAAAGCTCTAGAACTTATTCATGACATTCAAATATCAGCAAACTTCATGCAGCACAAGATATTGTTTGGAATTAAACTAATAAATAAGCAGCAATTTGATTACTTTGATAATTAATCAAATCATTTTATTGTCTTCTCGATTAAAGCTAGCTAGGGATTATAATAAAGGACGAGATGATTGTCTTGTATTACTTCATATAATATATGTATGTTTTGAGAGGAGCAGTTGATACAGAGGAATGAAAGGGTGAGTATGGAGAAATAGAATGTAAAATGTAAGCAAGCAGGCAGGCAAGCACTTGAACAAGATAAGATAAATTTCTCAATGTTTTTTTTTTCTTTTCAAAAAATTTATTTTGTCTTCTTCTTCATCATCATAACGTACTACACAATGACTTTCCCTTCTATATGCTTCATATCTCCTATTTTAAGGGTGTGAATTTTCATATTATTCATGCTAAAAGGGATTCTTTGTTGTTGAAATTAATTTTAATTGACTTATTTTGCATCGCTGGGGAAACGAACAAAAACCACAAATGTAAAAATAGCCAAATGAGTTCTTTGCTTCCTTCCTTCCTTCGTTCCCTTTTATGCTTTCTCCGACTATATAAACTACATAGAGTGTAAAATGAGTAATTAAAATATGCCATTATAATATTTTTTTTTTTGATTTTTTATGTGCTGTATGAGGAAAATGAAAATAAGTTGAGGATAATGGAAGAACAAAATAGCATTCTTGTGTTCTAGTTTGTCACAATCTACAAAACAAACTCCCTTTTCTCTTTCATATATGAAAGGGGTTTAATTTCTAATTTTTTGTCACATAAAAACTTGTGGTTTTGCTAGAAATACTAGTTGCTTAAGCTACTCTCTGGCTTAATATATTCAAAAAATACAATTTGGGTCAGTGCTACAAGATTTTTTCTTTTTTCGAGGAGGATAAAGAAAGCAAACTTGTGGGATAAGAAAACTTTAATTTCTACACTTTTTTGGCATGAACATTCTCTTGAATTTTGTGCATAAATTAATCTGGAGCTGACATATCTGCACATTTTGTGGATTTTTTTTAAAGAAAACTTGTAAACAACAGAATTTGTGTGGACAAGCAGAACTGTTTTATTATTTTATATTAATATGATCAAGGCTTGTTGATTGCTTCTTTGGCATAGCCAGGGAACGGTTTAAAAGGCCCTTCTTCCTCCTATTTTTGCATAGTTTTTTTGAATCTTAAAAACAATTTTTAACAAAAATCCTAGATTTTTCTGAGCTCTAATTTGTAGCTTAATCATTCAAATACTTAAGCTTAAACTAAGAATAAAAGGACAAAAATATTTTGGTCCCTTAAAAAATTTCTCGTTATACCATTGCAACCTACTAGTCAATTGACTCATTTCTGCTGTCTGTCATTCATTATCAAGTCCACAGTTGAAATTATTTTAAACTTTTTGTCCCTCGCCATTGAATTTTAATAGATTGTCTGTAAATTAGTGTTCAAAATCTCACCAAATTTTTCACGAGCAAAAATTTTTGTGAGCAAATTTTTTCAAAAATCTCACGAGCAAATTTTTCGTGAGCGGCTCACGAAATTGCTCACGTGAGCCTACGTGAGCAAATTGTGACGTAATTTTTCAAAAAATTTCTATGAATAAATTTGTATGAAATTTCTTGTTATGGGATGGTTCTTCAGAATGGATGAAGCTTTTGCCAGTGACTTTTCATGACTTTGCTGGATAATTTTGAGTATGCAGGACCTTCTTGTTCCTGAATCTTGACTTGTTGCTTGGATTTTTCCTTAATTTTGCTTAGAATCATTTCCAAAATCATAGGAGCCAATGATGGAAATAGATGTCAAAACATTCTTACAATACTTTTGAGACATCTCATATGGAACTGGTCATGTCCAACTGGGTGGAACTGCCGAAATTTTTTTTTTATTTTTCTATGCTTTATAGACACTTTTGGGCAGGGGTTGGAACCAAGCACTTCCTTTACTTCCAGGTCCAATTTTAGGTGCTTACTATGTCAAGAAGGTTTCGAAACATCAGGAAAACACAAAACTTTCAAATTAGAAAGCAGTTCCTTTGTGAAATATTGCATTTGTATAAAATTTCCATACATTTTCACAAAATCTTGCGGTTTATTGAAGAATATTCGAAGGAACTGCTGAATATTTTGAAAGTTTTGTGATTTCCTGTTCAAACCTCCTTGACATAGTAAGCACTGAAAATTGGACCTGGAAGTAAAGGAAGTGCTTGGTTCCAACCCCTGCCCAAAAGTGTCTATAAAGCATAGAAAAATAAAAAAAAATTTCGGCAGTTCCACCCAGTTGGACATGACCAGTTCCATATGAGATGTCTCAAAAGTATTGTAAGAATGTCTTGACATCTATTTCCATCATTGGCTCCTATGATTTTGGAAATGATTCTAAGCAAAATTAAGGAAAAATCCAAGCAACAAGTCAAGATTCAGGAACAAGAAGGTCCTGCATACTCAAAATTATCCAGCAAAGTCATGAAAAGTCACTGGCAAAAGCTTCATCCATTCTGAAGAACCATCCCATAACAAGAAATTTCATACAAATTTATTCATAGAAATTTTTTGAAAAATTACGTCACAATTTGCTCACGTAGGCTCACGTGAGCAATTTCGTGAGCAAAATTCGGCTCGCGAGCTGAAAATCTCACGAGCAAAATTTTCGTGAGCCGCTCACGAAAAATTTGCTCGTGAGATTTTTAAAAAAATTTGCTCACAAAAATTTTTGCTCGTGAAAAATTTGGTGAGATTTTGAACACTACTGTAAATATTCTGCGGTTTAATTTTTTAAAGAATTTATCATATCAATGAATGGCACAAAGAGGCTTACTAGAGCATAAATAACCAATTTTTCCATTTCATTTCACAATAAATGATATTGTGAGAAGGAGAACGAAAATTCTTACGTAAAAGTGAGAAATGATTTCCTCTTCATTGGCATTGACATTGCTGGCCGATTTTTTTTCTCCGTTTTTCTTTTCCTCGATACAGTTTACATGATTCATTGTTGTTGGGAGAAAGAAGATAAAAATGACTTTTCGCCTCTGCATGTATCTTTTTCGGTTGTCGAGTCTGAAGCTTTATAATTTCCAAGGTAACATTTTCATCTTCTCAATTTTAATTTTTATAGGACATTATTTCCCTTCTTTTGTTTCCTTTTTCCTGTTTACGCTTACTTCAGATTCTTCAGCATCGTGGCGTTGCAAATGGCACTATCGAAGCGGGAAAAGACACTTCTCTAATGAGATACCTTCTCTATTTTTTAGCGCATTTTTGAAAACTTGTTTTCGAAAAGGGAGCTCAATAATACACTTTGTTCGTTCGTTCGTTCGTTCGTTCGGGCAAGCATAAAAACTTTGCAACCAGACATCGTAGAGAGCTCGGATTTGTTTTATTAGCTCCGTTACTTTTGTTTATTGTCCGATCGAACAGTTAAAAGTCTTCAAGCAGTGTATTTATGCTATAGTTAATGAGTTTTTGTTTTGTTTTCAGTGTAACCTGCTCAAATTTTGTTTTACCTCTATAAATTCAAATTTACCTCTATAATTTCAAATTTTTTCTAGCCGTTGTAAAATTTCAAATTTTAAAAAACCGTTAAATGATAAACTTTTTCTATATGGAAATTCATTGCAGCAAATTATTAATTATAATCAAATACTGATCGCTTCGTCAAAAATGCGCTGAAGTCCCTCGATCAATAACACGAGGACTTTTGTAATTTTTTTAGTGATACTATGGGATATATTATATTGCTTAATCTCAACTTATACGATAGATCCTTTCTTTTATTCATCGCATACTACTGGCATCGACTGCTGTTGAAGCGATATTTCATTCATTGCCTCATTGATTTTACTTCCTCTTTCCCGTATATTCTTAAAATTTTGCTATATTTTATAAAATAGAAAAAAGCACTGAAAACAATAAATAAGATATAAAATGCGGGTGATCTTCAGGGTTGGGCGAGTTTGTGTCTGTAATATTATCAGTATGTACCTACAATCGTGGGCTAGATCCTAGCTTATGTTGTTCTTAGTGACTCATTTGTAAATTTATAGTTCGAAGCTGAGTGGACTGAAGCAAGCTAATTCATAAAAAAATCAAAGAAGATTTTACCCTCTGATTTTAAGTAGCTCCAAACCTCTCGTCCAAATTCCGATATCATTTCATAGTCACTCTCTCCACCCCTGTGCAATTCAATGTAGCTATAACTTTAAAGAGAAATAAAAAGGTAAGAATAAAGGGAGAACAAAAATAGCTGATAAAAAATGTAGAAAGTAAAAGAGAAAAGAAAATTGCTTTCGCGTTTGGTTAGTGATACACGGAAGGAAAAACGAGACTTTCTTCTTTTTTTTTCTGTATGATGAAGATGTATGTTGTGGAAATTTTGCTTGGTTTAACAAGAAGAATTCAAGTTTCGAAAAAGCTTTAAAGCATCTCGAGGAAATAGATATTTAAGACTTTTACTCAGGGGGAAAATAACTTGGTGTGAAACGTGTACGCCATTTCACACCAGAGTTGTGAAATTTCACACCACTGGCGTGAAATGGAGTGAAATTTCACACCACTGGCGTGAAATGGAGTGAAATTTCACACCACTGGCGTGAAATGGAGTGAAATTTCACACCACTGGCGTGAAATGGCGTGAAATTTCACACCACTGACGTGAAATAGCATACATTTTTCACGCCAATATAAAAAAAAATTAAAATACATTTAGTGATTTTTTTTACGACCAGAAAGCCTTTCATTTAATATTCCATTAACCATTAAGGTTTGAAAATAAACTTTTTTAATTTAAATAAGTAAACCTAAGATAGTTTTATAGACAGTTTAATGGTCTTCTTGTCTTTTTATATGACTAGTTATAATTTTCATGTGCCACCAAGTCCTTATCCTTCAAAATTCGAATTTTCAACATACTGTTGGTTTTTTAAATCTTCGTAATAATTTTCTTTTAAAATCCTACAAAACTTGTCATCGTTAGTTAAAATTAAAATAGTTTAATTGATGGTTTTTTGAAAAACATTTTTTATAACGGTCAAATTTAAAAATTTTCCTCAGGTTTGTTTACATTGACAAGTTATTCTGTGATTTAAAAGATCACCTACAACTCATTAGCTACACACAATTGTGAGCTTTAAACATTTAAGCTGCATTACAATGCTCAAAAGTAAGTATTGTTTTTGTTTAATCATGTTTTTAAACATAAACAAACAATTTTTTTTAAAAAAAATCATTAAATTTTGATAAAATAAGCTGATTTTTTACAACACTCAGATGTGAACTACAAAAGATTGGGTAAGAGTTTAAGACTAATGAGTTTAGTGTTTATGAATATTGATTTTAGCTCTCTAGAAGTTCTCGAGAAAATCAATAGAATTCAAATTCTTAATGATATTGCGTTTGATTTGCGAGAAAACTTTGTTTTGCCTGAGAACGAAAAGATCAAATCTGATAGTTTGATTTCGAATGATGTTCCTGTATACTATCCATCAATTGAAGAATGCAAGACTGTTTTAGGAGTGTTTTGTATTTTCCCGAAAAGCAAAATAACGAATAACCGTTATTACGAATTACAAATTTACGAATGCTCATTTTTACGAAAATTTTTATGGTAAAAACTTATAGGATATAATTTGAATCTCAAAAAACCGTTGGTTTAATCAAACATTAAAAGACAATTTACATCAATTTCATCATTTAAATGCGAATAGATATGATATAATAATTATTATAAGATGAAGGATTAATAGAACTACAAAAAGAATTGCATTTATTTAAATGTGTAATATTTTTTCTTGTTTTATGGGTAATTCCATGAGAAAATTTTATAGCAAAATAAAATTTTTATAGAAAAAATATTTCGCATTTAAATAAATGCAAATCTTTTTTTCAGTTCTATTAATCCTTCATCTTTTAATAATTATTTTATCATATCTAATCGCATTTAAATGATTAAATTACTTTTAACTGTCTCAATATTTGATTTTATCCAACGGTTTTTTGAGATTCAAATTATATCCTATACGTTTTTACCAGAGATCGAAGCCGATTTTTTCGGCTTAACTCAATTTTTGATTTTTTTGATAGAAAAAAGCCATTTAACACCCATTTTAAGTATTTAAATTGAACTTTACATGCTTTACTATGATTCTGTGAAATATTTTTTCAGCATGGAGCTATAGTAAGCTCTGAATTTCAAGTTAAAGAATGTTAAGCCGAAATTCGGCTAAATTGAAATTCAGAGCTTACTATAGCTCCATGCTGAAAAAATATTTCACAGAATCATAGTAAAGCATGTAAAGTTCAATTTAAATACTTAAAATGGGTGTTAAATGGCTTTTTTCTATCAAAAAAATCAAAAATTGAGTTAAGCCGAAAAAATCGGCTTCGATCTCTGGTTTTTACCATAAAAATTTTCGTAAAAATGAACATTCGTAAATTTAAAAATTCGTAAAAATTGTTTTTCGTTATTTTGCTTTTCGGGAAAATACATAACACTCCTTTTTTAGATAAAGCTTCCAAAGATGCTGAACAAATGTGATTTGTCAGGAACTTCAATTACTCAAAGGTTCCTTAGTTTACTTAAAAAAAAATTAAAACATTATAATAACTTTAAATAAATTTAAAAGTACATATGTCAACTTCTATAAAATATTAAAAAAAAAGACTGTTAATTATTTTTTTTTCGATTAAAATTTTCACGACATTGGCGTGAAATTTCACACCACTGGCGTGAAATTGGCGTGAAATGACGTGAAATTTCACACCATTGGCGTGAAATGGTGTGAAATTTCATTTTTGTGAAATTTTTGGCGTACACGTTTCACACCAAGTTATTTTCCCCCTGCTTTTACTTTGCTGTGGGTTGATGCATCAAAAATAAGGGTTGTAAAATTTATTGCAAGGAAGAGTTAAGGGAAAAATCGATTTGATGATGATGTTGCGATGGTAATGGAATATATGAATGTGTTTTTGATTGGTCTCAGCAATATAAAATACCTTGAAAGTTTCAAGAATGATTTTATATTAGGACACAAAACTCTAGTACAGCTGAAGTTAATTTTAGATAATTTAATAAAAGTTGAAATGTGTTCCTTTATTTCAGGTCTTGCTACTGATAAATTCTACAATAAATTTTTTTATCATACAGTTCATGAACTTTTGGCATTTAAGAATTTATTTGACATTTCAAACTTTCCCAACTACAAAACATTTTAAGATATTTTCAGTAAAATATGCATAAAGTTGATTACTAAATCAGTAAAACATGAAGTACATTAGCAATCAGGTTGAAACTTTCTCTGAGTGTATTTTAAATTTAAAATAGAAATTAAAAACAGGAAATGCATTAAACAGGATGTCAACCAGCAAAAAATGTGCAATAATTACCAGTAAAACGATACATGCATAGGATGACAATAATTTATAGTTAATAGATGGAATAATTTATAGACTTAAATCGTCCAACTAGTGTAATCCTGTTATTGTCACACTAATAATGAAATAATCTGTTTTATAGGCTTACGATTGCTTAATTATTTTTATTTCAATAATCTGCAAAACAATTTGAAACATGTGGATAGCTACATCTGATGTTAGTGCATTTATATGATATTGGAGCAGATGTAAAAGGATGGTGAGGATATTATTGTATCAATAAAATTTGCTAAGGGATGAAGATTGTTTAATCTTCTTTAATCGATGTAGCTTAATATTATATTTGGGATAAGTTCAATCTTATTTGCAAGATATGAGCTGCATTATAAATTTTGCAAATCTTCCGGTTATGCAACATTCCAGCAACCAAAAACATATGCTTCATAACAAATAATATTTTGTCCTTTTCAATTTCAGCGTGGAGCAATCTGAATCAAATTGAGAAAGGTCAAGTGTCAATTTGACACAATTTCTAAAAGTTAATTACTTTTTGTGTGAATAATACAAGCCACAAAATGATGTATGTAATTAACAGCCAGAGCTTAAACATTTCTAGAAAGGTTTTGTTTTCCGAATTGAAATGCCAAAACTCACTTCAATGAAATCTATAAAGTTTCAAAAACATTCAATCTTTCTACTCCTACCTAGTACTAACCAATAAATTCAATTCATTTATGTCCTTAATGGTTGTTTTTGCAAAAACATATAAACATGCAAATTTTGGAAAATTTTGACACAAACTCAATTACGCAAACTTCTCTCTTTCGTACCACATACAATATTTATTGCTTGTAATTTGTGATATTGAGAGCCATACCGAAATTCCTACCATCATCCTCATTCCACTTATTTACGTATTTTTCACTTATTTTATCGATTTTCAATATGTCATGCTACTTTAGTAGATGAAACAAGAAGAGAAGAACAGATAAATTAGATTGAATGAATGATTTTCACAATTATGTTAATAGCAAATGATTAGAAATTCACTGTCAATACTGATTAAATTTCTATCAGCAACTCTATTGTATTGTATAGCTATAATTATTTAATACAAGAATGGCGTTAATTATCAAATTCTTTATCCCTCTTAAATATTGAATTTTCAAAGATCTCGAAAATCTCAAGACATGCCAAACTAACCATACATAAGACGCTCCTACCCTCAGTAGTGTTTTATGGTTCAGAGTCATGGAATATGACTTCAGCAGACGAGCATGCAATTGGTGTTTTCGAGAGGAGGATCTTCAGAGGCATCTTTGGACCTAAGAAAGAAGGAGATTTTTAAAAGTGGAGGAGTAATGAGAAGTTGTATCAGCTCTTTACAGAAGCTGATATCATTAAACGGATTAAAGTAAACAGGCTTCGATAGGAAACAGGCTTTGTGGATGGAAAAAGAGCACGTGGAAGCCAAAGAACTCATAGAAAGAGGCTGTTGATAGAGACAGTATTGTATTTGGTATAGGAAATTGGCAAGCGGTAGCCAGGGATAGAGCCAGTTTTAGGCGGCATCTGAGAGAGGCCTTGGATCACAATTGATCTGTAAGCTCATTGAATTAAGTAAGTAAGCAAGTAAATTCAAAGATTGACCTCCTCTTGCCTACCAATATGATATCTTCTTAACCACCGTGCATATAACATTTCAATCAATTTAAAAATGAAATCTATTCCATTTAATAAAACATTAATACAGCATAAAGTCAGTTTTAAAATGAGATATCAGCACCGCATCACGAATTTTTAAATTAAAGCAAAAAAAAATACAATTTGAATTGAAAAGCATTTTTGTCTATAAAAAAAAGAGAAGCTAAATGAATGCCTTTTATGTCAAAATGAAAAACTGTCTATTGAAAATGATGCAACATAAGAGTTATCATATATAAGGATTATGATAGAGCTTCAACGGCTATTCAAACTTTTATCAGTGGAACACGAGTACATACAGTGACATTTCAAGTGGAAGCTCTTTTTTTAAATTCAATTTCTCATGTAGAGCATAACAGTAGGGATTCTAAGTAGGTTATATCTCTGTTTTATGATTGATAATACACTTGGCAAATCCATCTCGAAAGTTAAAATAAATTGCAAATAAATATACTGCATAATGAATACTTTAAGCAAGTCAACCATGAAGAAGATATCAAAGGATTTTTATTGTTGCATAAGCACTTGTAGCTTCAAATGCATCCAATGATAAGTTGTTAGAAATAGATAAAAAGAAACAAATTGAACCAGTTAGAGAACTAAGATAAATTCATATCCAGTATGTGTCTTTAAGTTGCAAACAAATAGAAATTAATTATCATGACTGTTGTTGCTGAAAACTTCAAGTTTATCAATACGAGATTAATAAGAAAAATTTCTCAATCGAGAACTTTGCTAGATTGGAATCTCCACAAGCAAATGTGTCGAAAGAAAAATCTCATTCAATTTTCAAACTGTGAAATATTTACGATTTATCTAATGCTGATGCTGTCATGAGTGTGTGAACGCCCAACTTATATTGTTTACATACCAGAATCATGAAATGACATATTGCGAATTAAAGCAGTTTTTCTATCTCTTTTTCTGTGAATGTGTATCTGTGCACATACAGTGTGAAATGTGGAAATGTACGAAAGACATCTTTAGTGATTTTGTTTGACATTTGTCCTATTTTCTCTCTCTTTATTCTTCTTCCTTCAATAGATATAGCATAAAACGTGAAAGAAACTAAAATACTCTGTCCAAATGATGATGATGATGTTGATGACCATTTCTCGTTATCGCTTCTAGATCTTCTTTATTCTACTTACTTTCCTTGACCCTTTCCCGTTCAATTCATTACTATTTTCAATGAAAGTTGAGGATTAAGAGACATATTGACAGTTTCTTTATCTTCATCAATCGAAATTCATTTTAACTATTCAACTCTCGCCTTTGGAACTCTAATTGAAGATTATGTTGTGCTGTTGCATATTCTATAAGATTCAATGGAGACATCAATGAGAGCTCAATTTCTATGAGCATATATATATTTTAGTTTAGTTCATTTTGCAGGATATATATTAAGAAGTTGTTTAGAATTTTCAATTAAAACTTTCTGACAGGGTTGTTTTTTCAGCACATACGTTTAGTTGAAACATTAAATGATTCAGAATATTCTTGTTAATAATTTTTATGGACCAAACTTAATGTCAGAGTTATATTTTATATTTTTTGGCACTAATTTACCTAAGACCTGTTTTAAGTTATTCTCTTAAAACCAGCACTGTTTCCCTTAAAAACCTAAATACGAAAGAGGATAGTTTCGTTACAAAAATGACAGCACAGAATTAATTCTTATCATTTGCAATCAATCTTATCGAAAAAAATTTGCATTTCACAAATTGAAACTTTTTCTTATTCCGTCTTTATTATCATACCATTGAGATGAAAAAGAAAAGTTTTCTCTCTCTTTTTATGCTGGTTGAAATGCTTCTTTAATGAAAAAGGAGAAAAAACAGTCATACCAAAAAAGCAACAGCATATACGCTCACAAAAAAAAACTTTATTGAATAAAAAAAGAATTTTTCTTGTAGATGATATGCTGTGATATGTAAATATTTGATATGATAATTGGATTATGCTTGGTTTTTATTCTCGCTCTGCCTTCTTCCCATCTCGTATGCAAAGTCAAATTGAAACAAAAACATCATTACTGAATGTTGAATAAGAAGCAGAATAAAATATATATTTAAAATCACATCCACCGACTTCCTGACTGTTCTTATCTCTTACTTATCATCACAAATTTACCAATCATTTTGAATCAAAAGAAATCAGAAGACGTCTTGTTGAAGATATGATAGCTTTTTATTCACTTTATTTAAATTCCTGATCTTTGAGTTGTTTTTGGAAGAATTTTTGTGGAAATCAAATGAATTTTATTATTGCTTTAAATCATATTTTATAATCACTTAAAAAACTATGAGTGGAAGAATTTAAAGACTTTTATATGATTAAAATAGTCACAGGAACTTCATCTGCAGACAAAGATTGTCATCCGTATCAAAATAATTAAATATGTTATAATGCTCAACAAACTATTTATTCAACCTTAAATGTGATTTTATTCAATGAGTTTCCGGGAATCTGACAATTTTATTGGCACCAGGAAAACTTAGCATCTTATCATCATTGACACTTCCGTGTTAATTCTTAAGAAAAATAAGTGGTTTCTAAGCAGCTTGTAATTTCTTGATATCAATTTATGCTCAGATTTTAACAAGGCGTGGAAACTCAGGATAATCCTGAAAAATCCCAAAAATCCTAAAAAAATCCCTGAGCCTATAAACACGAAAATGTGAAATCCCTTTTAAATCCCGAAATTATTTATCAAATGCATCAGGGATTTAAAAGGGATTTCACATTTCCATGTTTATAGGCTCAGGGATTTTTTTGGATTTTTGGGATTATTCAGGATCAATCCTGAGTTTCTGCGCCTTGGATTTTAATTAATTTTGTTGAATGACAATTCTTTAATTGTTGCTATTAAACACGATAAAATTTAAAATAATAGTTCAATATAAAAGCAAACATCACTTTTAACTTGACCTATTTTTCGCATTTTAGGTTGTTTAAAAATTTATCAATATTTTCAAAATAATTATAATTAAATAGGATGTTCAAAAATATATTGGATTTTTGACCTTATTGTCTGACAAGTGAACGATCCTTAACAAAAAGCATTGCAATCGGATATAAATTCGCAGAGTTGTGATTAATGAAGTCTTTTATTTTTTTCTGAAATTTACAATTCTTGTTTTGACTTAATTAAATTATTTTATGACAGACCATTTGTTTATTAGATAATGTCAGAGCTCGAAGTCGAATCAACTTTTCTCAAGTCGACTTCGAGCTCTGGATAATGTTAAGAATTAGAACTAAACTAGTGTATCGAGTAGAAACCCAATGCGAATATATTAACACCGCACCATCGAAAGTCTTGGTAATAGGCCGAGATTTGCTCAGCATATTTTTGAGGATTTAAAGATAGATGAATTGGCTGAGCTGCGTTCAGCATATGTTTGATGTATTCAGCTTCAATTCATTCAGAATAGAATTTGAAAAAATAATAGTAAATTTTAATTTTTAAAAGAAAGAAGCCTTTCTTCTTTCAGAGCGCAATGCAAAAATATTAGAAATCTTTTCGATGTTTCGTGATTGAGATTTCTTGCTGATTAACTTGCTTTTTAGCGCATTTTTGAAAACTTGTTTTCGAAAAGGGAGCTCAATAATACACTTTGTTCGTTCGTTCGTTCGTTCGTTCGTTCGGGCAAGCATAAAAACTTTGCAACCAGACATCGTAGAGAGCTCGTATTTGTTTTATTAGCTCCGTTACTATTGTTTATTGTCCGATCGAACAGTTAAAAGTCTTCAAGCAGTGTATTTATGCTATAATTAATGAGTTTTTGTTTTGTTTTCAGTGTAACCTGCTCAAATTTTGTTTTACCTCTATAAATTCAAATTTACCTCTATAATTTCAAATTTTTTCTAGCCGTTGTAAAATTTCAAATTTTAAAAAACCGTTAAATGATAAACTTTTTCTATATGGAAATTCATTGCAGCAAATTATTAATTATAATCAAATACTGATCGCTTCGTCAAAAATGCGCTGAAGTCCCTCGATCAATAACACGAGGACTTTTGTAATTTTTTGCTTACAGAAAGTGTAATTTTCTTAGCAATGCCTCGACCAATTTGAAATCATTTTTTTGCAGAAAATGTAAAATTCCAGACACAAATTTTTCTTCAATGAGCATTTTTAACCAATTTTGCTTGGTTTTCTCAAAGTATGTTTAAAACTGATTTTTCAATCTGAGCCAAACCAATAAATGAATACAGTGTGAATATAAAATTAAAAAAGTTTAAAACATACAATAAAAGTTTGAGTCTCAAAAATATTTAACTTTCAGAAATATCTTAAATACATTACAGTCGTTGCTGCATCGCCAATTCAACATTCCCAATTTGTCAACGCATTTTAGAACAAAAAAAAATAATTCAACTGAATTTGAATTTTAATTTAACATTTTCACACAAACTATTAAAATAAACACATAGCAGATACAAACTATTGTTGATTGCATTGTCCTCAAATTTAATTTAAATAAATGAGATTTCAAAAATGAAAATGAATGTTTGCATAAATCACATGCTTGATACTTTGTGCCTTTTACCTCAAATTTTGTTATTTTATTGCAAGTTACATAAACAGTTTATCATTCAACAGGAACAAACAATTGAAAAATCTACAGATGCTTGTTATAAAGTTTGATCATGAAAAAAAATGCTGGAATTTTTTTGTGTTTTCAATTTCAACATTTACAATGTAAAATACGTTTTTATATAAATTTTTGAATTGTCAATGCAGTGAGAAATGCAAAAAATAAATTCTTGAACATACATTTCCGTATATGGAACTGTATAAAATTCAGATGTTGTATGCTAAAAATGTAAAATGTTAATGAGATCTCGTGATGAATGAGTAGAAAAATGTAGAGAAAGATAGGAAAGTTTTCATTTCTGCAAGTTACAAAACATTTGGTGATTATATTAAGGTGCATTTAAAAATCTTACTACTTGCTTACTTTTCTGGCCGCACAGATCAATTGTAATCTATGGCCTCCCTTAGATGGCATCTGAAGCTGGCTCTTTCGCTGGTTACCGTTTGTCAATTACCCATACCAAATGCTGTCTCTGTCAACAGCTTCTTTCCAAGAGTTCTTGGGACGTCCGCTTGATCTTTTCCCATCTTCAAAAACATTTTTAAAGACTTTATTGATGGGAGCTTCAACAGGTCTCCTAACAACATGTCCAGCTCAACAGAGCCTGGTAACTTTGATTCGTCGTACCATATGAGCTTAGCTTTAGAAATAAAATTTTGGACTTTTAGTATTTATTTATTTTTTAAAAAGTTTAAGCTAGTTGAATAAGGAAAATTATTGTATAACATTAGAATAATTTGATAAAGCTTTTATAAAAAAAAAATTGCATTTCCAAAACAGCTGAAGGAACACATGAATTAATTAATTTGTTTTACCTTGCAATGAAAAAAATGAGAAACAGAAAAATTTGCTAGCTTAATGCAAGCGAGTATTCATTTATATTATTTTTTTAAATAGTGAAATACCATTATTATCATAGCTTCACATTGTTATCCTTGTGCACTCTTTCATCTTCATGCTGAAGAAAAATTTTGAAAATTAAAAATTGCTGAAGAAAAATTCTCGTTTTTACAGCAAAGATGATGAGTAAGTGAGATAATTGAGATGCTAATAATGAAATATTTTACAACAGACATATATATTTGATGCATAATCATGTTATTTTACGTCCGTAAGTAATTCGTAAGGTTATTTGATTAAATTTAAAAAAAAAATTATTTAAATCTACTTGAAAAATTAATTTTGTGAATAAAATGATTGTTAACTTAGTATTCTTGCTTTCACTAGCTTCTTCGTCTAAGTCTTTTGAGTTGTTTTAAACATGAATGAAATTAAGGCATCAGAATATTTGAATCTTAATTAATGATCTTCTATAAAAAGGTTGTTTAATTATAATTTTTTTTAATGATCAGCTTTGTTGAAGTGTTCTTTTGAGAATTAATTTTTGTAGGTTAATAACTTCTGAGTTTTTCCCTCTTTTAAGAGTAGTGACTCAAACTTTTAATTTTTATACTATCAACATTTTCTTGAAAACTTTCAGGAAGAACTTAAAGTTCTCATGAGAGCAATTTTTGATCCTTTTTTTATCAAGTTTACTAGGTAATTTGTTCTTTTTCAGAAGTTTAGATACTTCGACTTGGATTTAGATACAACGTTGGATTAAGAAACGGGTCAGGAACTTGAAGTGTAGCGGGAGAAATAGGAACGAGAGCTACAAGATTACCCACGAATGGAATATTGTTAGAACGAACCTGAAAAGTATCACGTCACGCCTACAGAAGATCGAAACGAGAGCCTTAGTTTATTTGAAACCTAGATTTGAAGATTAGAAGTTTGATCCTACATAATATTAATTCATATGTATACAAATACAAAAGTGTAAAAAGTGAATTATTCCCGGACAGTATGTCGTCAATAAATGCAATAAAGTGTAAAATGAAAAAAAAAAATTACCTGATTAAGAATTCTTAATATATTTCAACAAGTTGTTAATTCTCATCAGAAATGCCTAAGCTTTAAACTTTTAATGGAGCATTATATTATGTTAAGTTTTTCCAGTCCGTTAACTTCTAATGAACCATCGATAATTGGTTGTAAAATGACACTTTACGTTTAGCACTTCCAAATACTAAGGTTTCATGACAAGCACGAAGTTTGATATTTCTGATTTTTTACAAAGATTAAAACTTATTATGAAGTTCATTACTTACTTCTTAATTCCTTTACATAGGATACATGGTATCTATTGCCTTATTAAGGGCGTCGTTTGCAACACTTATAATTAATATGGTCGCTTTAAATTGAATTTCGTGACTTATTCTAAGTTAAGTTTCGAAGTATGATAGTTGATCTTAAAAATGTCATTGTAATAAAAGTTCTAACCTCGACAAAAGGAAGACGTAAAAAATTGTTGATTACTCTTTCTTCATCTTTCAGTACCTCAAATACATAACTGCTTCATTATCTTTGTACCAGGAAAAAAAGATTTTTAATCCTCCATTCATAAACAGCATTATGATGCTAATTATTTTTAATTAGAAAATGTTAATGAATCCATAGCAACCAGCTTAATAACATACACTGATATTATTTCTGAGAACCACGTAAACCTTAGCTGTTTTAATATCATAGACTTTAGTCTCAATGATGTGATGAATTTTTGTAATGATCTATTGAATATGGCACAAAAACATCATATGACGAAAGCATGAAAACACAGAAATAACATTACGTAAATCGAATGAACCGCAATCAAGCAAAATGATTAAACGTGAAAGTGTCAAAGTGAAAATTGATGTTCAGAACAGATACGAAACGTTTCATAGCTTTCATTTCTATTGCCCTATAAAATTGTCATCTATCGGTAATGCAATTTCTTGTTAATGATATAATGTTACAATGTTAACACCCAACTTTTACCATAGCTTGGTAATGATAAAGATGAGATGGTATGCATCACCTCCACACACTTTATTATCCTTTTCTATCCTTCTGAAAATTTCATTTTATTAAAATGTACATTTATAAGTTTGTACAACTGTAGACGGAGAATAGCAGCTTCCGATAGTACAGTTGTGCTGTTGATGATGACGACGATGATGATGATGGAAGAAATACTAGGAAAATTGCACCGCAGATTTATTATCGTCATTTTCAGAAAGAAACTTTATCCTCTTCTTTGGTATGGAATATAAAATGCATAACATACGTTATTTGAAACTTATCAGATTGTACTCTATGCATCTTATAAACCCTATCTATGCTACTCATAGTTGTAATCAAAATCATTTTAATATCATTTTGTCAAAATTAAAGAATAAATCAAAGGATGACTTTATTTTATAATAATTAGCTTTAATTGCTGTCTGTTACATAAAATGCTTCTTATCATACCTAAATTCTGTCAACAAAAACAGCAAAACAAAAGGTTTTACAGGATGTAATTAAGATTTCTTAAATTTATGTATCAAAGCTATGCTGAAGTTTTAGAGAATAGCTTGAGAATAATTCAAATTTGTTACTTTCCTTATCATTCGTTGATGCTTTCCTTTTCATAGTCCATAACTTTATTCAATATTGCAATCCTTACCGAATAACCAATAATAATTAAAACTTTTGTAAGAATTAGCAAGTTATGTTAATATATTTGAATGATCTATTATTTTATTGATTTTTTCAATATGTTGGTACATGTTGATCCATAAACTCATTCCTCTTTGGGAGTTTCATTAGTTTCACGAGTTTCACCTTAATTTATTTAATTATAAAAATAATGTTTAACTTTTTTTACAGCTTGTAGATTACTAATGTAGATTTTCTAAATTAGAAATACCAGTTCCTAAACATGTTTACATGAGTTTGCTAGTTTACATCTACAGGGAATTGAAAATGAATAAAAATTATAAAACAGGACATCAAAACATAACAATACAAGCCTTATTATGTTATTAAAGTCGAGTAAAAAAATGTCATTAAAACATTTACAAATTTTTTTATACTCCTAAGCAAATTGAAATCTAATGACAGACATGCAACAGCACAATTTACTTACAAACATAAAAGTGTATGATGGCAAAAGGTAGGTGGAAGAGATTTGACAGGAAAAGCTCGAAGTGCTTGAAAACAAATGAAAGAGTGAACAAGCCATAATGAGAATAACACAGAAAATATATGGCAAGTAATGGAAGCAGTTGTCAGTGAATAACATGTCAAAGCGCAGTTCAGAGAAAATTTAAATCAATGTAAATCAGAGACATCATCAAAACTTATCTTCTTCATCCAATGACCCATACTGAGCCGAACTACTCAAAGCTATGTTAAAAAGGATAAGAACATATTATAGAATCTGGTGCAATGTCTAATCTATGAGATGTATTTCTAGAAAGATTTATACTACATTCATTATATCACCATTTGCTTGTAGTCATTGCATGCTCCACAATATTCCCATATAATATGAAATGAAAATGAATACATGAGAGAGTAAAATGGGAGCAAATGAGGGGAGGAAGAGAAGGTGGAAGTGTTAGATGAGTAAAAAAGGCGTCATCAGCAAATAAAAAGCTTTCTCTTGTCTGTGTGTAAGCAAAGTGCTTTTTATAAGTCAACAACGATATTAAATAGCTCATATATTATAATGTTCGTATCTCAGGACGTGTGTGTATTGTTCATCAGCAGAATTTTCACTCTATTCACACCAAAAGTTACATAATTTATGAGTGTTTTGTAGAATGCCTGACTGAATGAGTGAGGATTGAAATTCTCAATGAGAATATGTACACAGTATACATTTTGAGGTAGATTAGAAACATAACCAGATTTTTCATGCTCTAGCAACATTAACTTTTATTAAAGAATATGCTGCTAGGTCATTGTATAAAAATCAATACATAAAGAACTTTTTTATATGAAATTGATGACCATGAACTCTATTTATTTCCTCTACTAACCCTCCAATAAAAGTGAACCTTTAATAATATCTTTTCAGAGTATTATGTCCTGGCATATGTGTACAAACATACAAGCACATTCACATTTGGTTTGTAGGCCAATGGGATTTATTTATGAATGTCAATATTTTTATCAAACCTGAATGCTGAATTTTGAACAAGAAATTTGGATAAAAATCAACTGTTTGTTTTAGACCTCAACATTAACAAAAAATCATTGGCATACAGCACAAAATAGGGGATTAAAGTAAATAGCTTGAGATACGATTATTATTGTTCATATTTTATATAACGATTGTCCTTTTCAAGCTTTGCTCTCGTTCAATGTCAGTTACATGATTTTTAATGAATCGATTTTATACGTTTACCGAACAAATGATGTTGATAGTACGGCACCTCTATGTTTTGGGACATTTCTGTTTTGTTTGAGTTTTTTTGAATAAAAATTATGAGTTTGTAAGGTTGATAAAATTTAATGTTCATGCTTACTAAGCTGGTTCTTGTTTAAGATCATCGAATATACACTAATAAAATATTTAAAATCAGCAAAAAATTCAGAGCTTCTAATCACAAAGTTTTTCCACAAACTAAGTTATCTGTCAATATTTAAATGCGAACGCCTATAAGATCAGATTTATTTCATCCCACAGAAAGTTCATCAAACTTTCGGATGGAACAGAAAGAAACATTTCATTTCCTAGTAATTTAACATACAGTTTGTGTGAAGGTTGATTTAATCTCATATTACAGCGTTGTGTGTATGTTCCTTCAATGTTTTTGAAGTGTAAAGTTCAACCTTTCATACTTTAATAAGAGTGCTCAACTAATGAATGAAATGTATTAATTAAAGCACATAGAAGATCTCTGCAGCTTACGAACATATATCCATAACTTCACAATCATTATAATTGAGACATTACATAATGAAAATAACTGCTGTATGTAGCTGTCCTGTGTGAAGATTTGAAGTAAAAGTGCTCAAAGACAATTTATACTGCACATATGAATGAAAATAGTGCTTGAAGCAAGTTAGAGCACATAATACAAATAAGTACTTCCGTGAAGGAAGACATTGTGATCAGGGAGCAAAAAATTCAATTGTAACCGCACATGATGGGATATCTCCGGATGTTTAATGTGCTGAATATTATGGAAATTGTACGTGAAAACATTTAAGTAAAGTTTCAGCAATCCTCATGATAAGTAATAAGAACATTTTCAAGTCCATTTTTTTCTGCTTCAATCTACATCTATCCCTTCGTACGTGTGTAATTGACGAGAAATCAATTAAATTTCCTTCAATGAAATTTTTCTGAATGTTATGGTCAATTAAGCTCTTGTGAAGCTTATTAATTAGACATAATAGCTTTCAATACTGGCACTCTATTGCATTGACGACGTCGATAGGATTTAATAAATTATTATTGAGGTTTCAGGAGCTAAAAGAGGCTTCGCCTTTTTTCTTTCTGTTGACTTTTTTGACTCTTCATCTTCTTCCTTTTTGATTCCAATTAATGCCTTTAATATTATTGAAGAAACATTAAATCAAACGACGGTCTATCAATCTTTTCATGCTGTTATTGCTGCTGGTAATTTTTTTATGCCTGCTGTTTTTTATTGATTTTAAGTGTGTTGACTAAAAAGAAGAATAGCTAGAGAACCACCTAAAGCAGTTAATGCTTGGATTATTTGAACAACTTCTGTCTTTAATCTTCAGTTACTAAACAACCACAATTACGAGAAAGTATTAAAAATAATTTAAAATAAATTACATGTTTCCAATTTTTAATGTCCAATTCCCATTCTACCATCCTTCTCATTTTCGCGGATTATTTAATTCGAGTCAAAGCTCATCAGAGATTAAAAGTCACCAAGAAAAAAGACAAGATTAGGGGGAAAAAGTAAGTTAACGAAAAATACAGAACGTAAATTTATAAGAAAGGCAGGACGAGGCGATAAAAAATTTATGGTCGAGCAGCATTATTTTTCATTTCCTTGAATTTTTATTATCAAGAAAAAAAAAGCTTCAGTGCTTTATGTCGTGGGGGATGTAAAAGCTGTACAAAAGTTTGAACTTTGATTTCTTGCGTCGCTGTTGTTCTTCTCATACCACAAAAGCTCATTCTCCCAAATTTTTCTTGTCATGCCCGCATCGATGGATATGAAGAGGATTTTTTTTGTGCCTTTTCATTCGATTCCCTCTGCTTCTTTTTTCCTTTTCATTTCATCATGTCAAAAAGTTTGTTTTCTTCTCTTTAAAAAAGAATTTTATTGCTCAAAATATTACTTTCAAGGTGATTTCTGTTTGCTTCCTTTTTTCCAGTGTGTACTTTGTCGATGCTTGTTTTTACTACAAATTCTGTTTCCTTTATTTACATTTTCCTGTAAGAAAAAAATAAAGGGAGAACGGAAGACGGGTATGAATGTCTAACGAAAAGGAAACTTCTCACGAGCATGAATATTTTTTACATGAAGTGCCTGATTTTGTCAAGGGATATATGATTTTTGTTAGAAAAATGGGAAAAAGCCCAATTATGCCGAGTTCACAAATGGTGTTTGATTTTCAAGAAAGTTCATCATCATTCATCAATGGATTCGGATTAATAATAATAATAATGTGTGAAGGGCCCAGCCTTTCAGCTGGAGGCACTGCGATTCAATTTGTAAAGAATCTATTATACCATACCCTTTAGACCTACAGTTTATAGTGGGATCCGAACCACTTGCAAGCTCTGCACATTGCAAAGACATGAGTACGTCATAAGACCTGAAGAACCCTACAATGTACCTAGTCACAATTCGTGTGCGCAAGATGCCGTAAAGAAGTTATCCAGATGATAGTATATCTTTGTATACCTAGCAAAGGAGGCCAAAGACCAAAACTACACCCAACACACAAACCGAGCTTCGTAACTAGAACGGTGAAATGGAAAAAGAGCTTCGAAAATTAGACTTGGCCTAGGATTGAACCCAGGAGCTTTGGCACGGAAGGCCAACGCTCTACCATTTAAGCAACTGATGCCATTTCAAAGCTAATTCGGATTAAGCTTCAAAAGTTTTCAGTTTATGAATTGAGACTTTAAGTTTTTACTCGAGCCGGAGACACTGCGTTCTTGATTAATGCATAAAGTGCTCCATCGATGATAGAGCATACATCTTAATAAGTATGTTCAAAACCAAGCTTTCCATCCCTTGATTCAGATAGGAAACTCTTTCTTCATCGACTTCATTCACATACCTCACTTTCCTTCTCCATTCACGTAACAGAAATATTTCCTTAGCAATTTCTTGCCATTCATTTCTCATTCTATTCAAAATAAAAATATATGATCGAAACTCTCATGATACTGTATAATGAACCAGTAAGTAAATTCTTCTTATCTGACATTCGATCGCATTCAAAAATATTAATGTTCTTTATGGAATTGCATATAGGAGGTACATATCGCGCAAATAAATAATAATAATAAATGGAAAACTCATGAATAAATACAAACGGGAGAAAGAAAGCCTTATAAGCAAATGAAAATAATTCTACAAAAAAATTCATCTTGTATGACTTTCTGCCTTTTTGTGTATTCAAACTGAATAAGAAATAAAATTTTATAGCCAACAACACTTCGATGCTTTTTTTTTGTGGATAATATATGAGCCATAAAATTCGAGCTTTTATTTGTTCATTGGTTCAGATATGTTCATGTACAAATCTACATTCTTTTACAATATTTCATATTTCTATAGGATTTGAAGGATCAAAAGCTATTGATGGTTTGATACACAGAAATGTCGAAAGTATTTTGTATTTATGACAAATTTGCAAGTTTCTTACAAATTTTACTGATTTATTTCTAAATTAAGCTGCTAATACTAGGAATTAATCCTCAAATTAACTGTGCATTTAAGTGTCCCAAGAAATTCTAAATTAACTGATGACACCAACGCATGCTGACCTTTTTATTTCAATGTGTTGTGCTTTCAATCCATCATTGTCAACAAATTGTCATTGCGTATAAATTAAAAGCAATCAACACATTGAATTGTAGTGAATGAAAGTCCAAAATATACACATTTACACAGCTTGTAGACTGAAACGGGAACTATTAATTATTTACTGAGAAAACAGTGGAAATAAAGCCATTCATGCTCGACAATAGTTTTCATTCAACAGATTTTTAATTCGTTGCTCTATTTTTGGAGAAATAAACTGTAGATTGATGTTGCAAATGCTTTATTGATTATGGAATTTGCTGTTTCCTTTTAAAGAGGAAATGGATTAATTGGAAATGAATATTCGAGACTTAAAAGTTTTTGGTAAATGGCATGCAAGTTTTGAATCGCCAAGTTTAAAATTAGATAAGAATCAAAAGAAAAATAACTTGAATCTCAATCATCACTTTATATGTCAAAGAAAACCATACGATACCAGCAAAACAAACTTCAAAGGATATTGTTCGTGTTTATCAAGCTATAAATTTATTTGATAATGTCAAGTGCAAAGTTGAGAGACAATAGGAATAGAGGAACTATTTATAATGCATAAGTTGATGTCAACAATAATCGTGATTAGGGATTTCAATGATAAACAGGGTCGTATCCAGAAATTATGCTATTGGCGCTGTAAATTATTATTTAAAAGGCTGCAAATTAAATGCAAAATTTTGACATCATTGGCCCCACTTCTCTTGGCTATGCGGAACTCTGATAGGTCTAATGAAACTTTAATCTGATTTTTCTCTCATGGCTGAATGATTGTTTTCTCGATGATCCTTGGATCAATGTTAGACACATTTGTTCACAGTTTGAGATGCATGCATTTATTATTCCTCTTTATCCTTCTTTCATGCATTTTTATGAATAGAAAAAAATACACATGTCTGTCTTCTACGAACGGTTGAATTGAAAAACTTTGCTTTTATTTATTTTTATGCTGAAACTTGTGCCTTTATATTCTGTCTATAGAAAGTATGTAAGCAATAGAATATTGGTGTTGTGTGTTTCACATGTTCTGTTGTGAAAACGATGGAAAAATTGTCAATGAAAAGTTTTTCTTCTTCAGAGTTCGCTTGATTTTGAGTTATTCGAGATGTGAAATGCAAATTGATAGCATAATAGATAAGTTTACAAGCAAGTTGATGACTTTAAGCTTCTTTCGTTGCGCAAATTGTTATTTATTTTTAAAAGAGCTTTAAAGCATATTTTATTAGGAAAATAAAGCTTTAGTTCAATTCAATTTTGTTCATGCTGTAACTTATACCTAAAATACATTTCATACAAATGTTACATGCTGATGAATAATGGCATCCACGTGGCAACCACTTGGCATCCAGTTGGAAGGTGCTTCCAATCGAATGCATTGCTGAATTGTAAATGTAATATTAGATACAAAATGCTTTTGTAAGCATGACTATGAAAGATTTTCAACTTAAGTCGATCAATAGAAGAATTATTGCTATAAATTTGTCATAACTGATTTATATTGCGAGCTTAAAATACTTGTTCAATATAATTCACTTGCGTTGCTTCGGTACACATGTGCGTGAATTGAATTATTTCATTATATTATTAAATCCACAAGCCCAACTCCTTCCTCTACATTCCATTCCATTCGCCCAAAAAAACCTAAATTACTCGGAAAACATTCGATACACTTAATTCCTAAATGTCAATAACAATTTTACAACAGCAACGTTTCATGTATTGTGGAATGAGAGAATGAGTGACTTTATATCATATGGCTGTACATACTTGCTATATTTGCTATAAGAAATATGTTTTATGGGGTTTCATGCCAATAATAATAATTCGAAATATCATGTCATTATGAGATATGCATGTTAAGTCTGACGCAATTTATCAAAAACGATTTTCATGGTAACATCTGTAAGTTTAGATATGCTTCACATACATACATAAAAGAACAAGAGGACGAGACAGCATATCCCAATAGAATATTTTAAACATGAAAAATAGATTTAACGGAACAAGAATTTACAGCTTGAATGTCATTGAATGAAAAGCTTTCGATTCTATAGAATCGTGTCTGTATTGATTCTTGGAAAATGAAGCTCATTCAATATACTCAGTCAGTATTTTGATCGGAAAAGAAACGACAAGCTTTCAATCAGCACAGCCTGGAGGAAGAGCAACAATAACAATATTAAATTGTGCTCGATGAACACGACAGAATGTAAATTCTTGTTCTTAAAACGTTTTATGAACAATTTTGTTACTCAAATTATTGACATTTTTTATCTTATTCGTTACGGGAGATGCGTACTTTACAACCTATAATCACCACGTGCTCTCATCATGTTGCATAAATTTTTCTCCCTTTTTTTATTTTTAATACATTTTTGTGACATTCAAATTGTGATGAAACGGATGGCAATGAAAAGGTCGCAAGTCAATATCGTAAAAGAATTTATTCATTTTTCAAAGTTTAAATTTCAATCTTTTATTGCGCGGGTTTTTGTCATTTTGATTTTTATTACAAAAATTTTCTCATTTTTAATACTTGTTGGATGTCTTTTTCCATACAAACGAGTTTTTTTCATCTTATTCTGTATCTCTTAAATTGCGTCACAAATGTCATGTTTGTCTTTGACTCACGTAAGGAAGGAAAATGTTATTACATAGTGTACTCATTGGATCATAAAATGTGTTTTTTAAATTTTTATTTATTTTGTTCGATTTAAGCGCATCGATTTGTCGTGGATAGAGAATTTACTTTTCTTAAGGTATTTATCTATAGCTTTTTAAGTTTCTAATATTTTATTTATGACACGTGGGCCCATTGCCGCGTTCAGAGATCGTCTAAAGACAGGTCTATCCTTCGAAACCTTCTGCCAGTTCGGGATATTAAGGACTCTAGCGTCCTTATCAACACATCCAATCCAGGTATTCTTTGGTCTTCCTCTAGATTTCTTGCCATCTATAAAGTCTGCAAAAGTCACTTTAAGTACTGGGGCATCTTGTGAACGACTAAAGACATGTCGAGCCCATCTGGAGCAACTGATATAGTTCGTCATTGTGTCAGCTTGGATACTGTTCTCATACCTTCACAGGTCCATAAATCGCTCGCAGTACTCGCTCGATTTAATAAAGTCAATCTTAAAGCAAATAAATAGTCTTGATTGACATATTTTGACTACGGAACTGATTGATAAACTTTTAGTCTTTACATACATCAGTTCTACACTCTTGGTTTTGACAAGATGATAAATATTTTTGTGAAATTATAAAACGATTCAACCTTTAATAAGACTACAGATCATTAATGTATTTAGCAATACTATTGACAGACAAAATGAAGCAGATAGCACTCACTTTTTAAAAATTCATTAGATTTGCATGGCAGGATACACAATAAGGACAAATCAAAACAATATGGAAATGTGATGCTCAATTTTGAGAGAAATTATTATTTAAATCAAAAGTTTTCTATTATTGAATCTTGTGATATCCACGTTATTTACTCCCACCTAGAAATCATGAAATCCAATTCCGATTCACATGTGCTGACGAAATTAAAAATTTTTTTATTATTTTGTTTAACTTCTGGAAATACTTTTTTTTTTATTACAGCGTAATTTTCACTCAATGGGCTTTTTTCTTGTTTATTTATTTGATTAAGATTTATTCCTCCCACCCGCATCTGAGAATTGTGTGACGTATTTTAAGGCGTATTTTTCTTGATTTAAAGTTTAACAAAAAGCTTGATTGTATTAAAGCATTTCTAAGCTTTGAAATGGCATCAAATGGTAGAGCGTTGGCCTTCTGTGCCAAAGCTCCTGGGTTCAATCCCAGGCCAAGTCTAATTTTCGAAGCTCTTTTTCCATTTCACCGTTCTAGTTACGAAGCTCAGTTCATGTGTTGGGTGTAGTTTTGATGTCTCTGGCACGGAATGTGCCTCCTTTGCTAGGTATACATAGATATACTAGCATCTGGATGATTTCCTTGCGGCATCTTGTGCACACGAATTGTGACTAGGTACATTGTAGGGTTCTTCAGGTCTTATGACGAACTCATGTCTTTGCAATGTGCAGAGCTTGCAAGTGGTTCGGATTCCACTATAAACTGTAGGTCTAAAGGGTATGGTATAATAGATTCTTTACAAATTGAATCGCAGTGCCTCCAGCTGAAAGGCTGGGCCCTTCACACATTATCATATTGATTGTTTTCAGTATTTTAGCTATATCTATTGATATTATTCAATGAGAGTTTGAGAACCACTGGAAAAAATCCTCAATTTTAGATTTTTAAAGACATTCTCATCAATGTTCTTGATGTTACATTTTACAATCCTTTGAAACATTTATATCCAACTCAGTTGCTCATTCCTTAGGCTTAAAAATAATTATTCTTAACTAAATGTCATCCTTTGAATAGCTGCTAGAACTTGTTATGCCTTAAAGTATTTTTGAAGTTTACAAAACAGAATTTCTGTTTAATTAACTATGATAATTATACCTTGTACAGCTACATAAAATGCAGCAAAAGTTTCTTTTTAAAAAAATATTAAAATTTCTACTTACATTACTTTAGCAATGTAATTATGTGGGCGGAAAAAGTTTTTCTTGCATCAAAGTGCAAAAGAAGATTTTTTTTATGGTTTGTAAAGTTTTACATGCAAAGTGCTTTTATTTTTTAAGATAATAAAATATTAAGGCTTCGTAGACCTGCAATGCAATTTAAAGTAGACAATTTTCATTAAACTTCAATTGCTTTATGTGTATTCATGGATATGCTTTTTGATCGAATCAACATCAAGAGTTTGACTTTTTCTTTTTTGTTTCTTGAAATTAATTAAAATTTTATTTCAATCAAGAAAGTTGAATTTAATTTTAGATTTTAATTAAAAAAATCGAATAGCACAGATTGAAAAACTTTTAGTCTTGTAGTTATGAAACCAAATAAGTCACATGTATATAAAAATGCAGCAATTAAGATAAAGTTTTGTTAAACTTTTAAAAAATTCAATCTCGGGTTAAGTATATTTTACAATTGAATCGCAGTGCCTCAAGCTGAAAGGCTGGGCCCTTCACACATTATCATTAAGCATATTTTTGTATCAGATTGTAAATTTCAGAAAGATTATTTGAGTCTTTAATCACGTAACAGTCATTTTAACAACAAGTGAGAGTTTTGTCGAAAAAACTTTAATCTGAATAAAGTCTTACTATTAGGATCTTAAAAACTTAATCTAATCTTGGGAGGTTTATAATTGGACCGACTTCCTCCTTTTTGCTTTTAATTTATCCTTAGCAATCACAGATTTTATTAATCATATTCACAGCAAAGCAGGAAAGAATTTGTATTGGTGTGATTCCAAGTAACAATACAACAGAGCAATGAGACTAACGAAGATAATAATGATATTTGATGATTGTATCTTTACAGTATAAGCATGTCTGGGCAAAACAGTAAATAGATTTCGTTAAGAATCTGAAAGATTTTCTGATTATTTTAAGAACAAATAGTAGAAAAAGAGATTCGATTTGTAAAAACGCCCACGTGAGTTTCCTCCTACATTTGTCATTGACAGTTATAAGATGAAGAATTTATCAGTTTCTTTACGTAGAGTTCGTTAAAAAGGAGGATGAAAGTCTGAGAATCAAAGTTTTATTTACTTTGTCTTGCTCTAAAGTTTAAATTTTTCTTCGCAGCACAAGGAATTACAAAAGGTTGAGTATATTTATTTTTTGGGTACAATATAAATAAAGTGCCTTTTAACGGATGAAGTTTAACAGACAACATCAGTTTTTGAGAAATCTAACATCCAGACTCAAAATATGAAAAAACGATAATTTCATAAGAATTTAAATTCAATTTAATTTCATTTTACTTTAGTTTCAATCAAGTTTCAATAGTTACTTTAAAATTTTTTAAGCCATGACGTCACTTCATCATTCACATTAAAGTCATTCAATATTAAATACTTGTAGTGTTAAAAAATGACAACAGACCGAAACATTTTCAGATAAGGAATACAATGAGATGACAATACACAACAACAAAAAAAGGTCGTACGATCCAAAAAGACTGCTCAAAATTGGAGAAATCTTTGCTCTTCTTGTTTTTTGTTGAGAAATTGAAGCAAATCAAAATTCTAAAGACGTAAACACTCTAGAGATGAATGAAATTAAAGAATATAAGATTTACAATGGCAAAATTTATTGTACGAGGATTAAACAATTTTTGTGAATGTGTCAAAAAGCAAACAATTGTTATTTGATTAAGCTAAGTTTGATTTTACAAATGTACCAGAGAGACAACGTTTCATCAGCAGAGATTAATTTGTAGTGACACAAGCATACATGCAGTGAAATTAAAATTTATGATTTAAATTATCTGAAGTAAAACTATCGACTAGACCTCAATCTAAAAATCCCTAAAATGCAGCTACTAGGTTTCTACCCGATACACTAGTTTTGTTACATTTTGACATGTAACATTTTTGCAAGATATATAGATGAGCTAATAAAAAGGATACTGACCCAATATATACATAAATATGTCGTCAGACAAAATAATTACCCTTAAATTTCATCATGGATCATTTAAAGTCATTAACACGCATCAAGAAAAAAAGTCATCGAATATTGATGCATTTTAATGAAATTATACGATCTACATTTGGGCAGCATCTTATCTGCACTTTATACGATAAAAATTATATGCGTTATACCTTTTTTAAAGCAGCAGCATTTCATCTGCACTTTAGCAGCACCATCTGCATCTTGGCAGTCCTATCTGCATTTTAGGGTAGCTGCATTTTAGGGATTTTTAGATTGAAGTATCGACTAGCTTGAATTATTTTTTGGACGATAATCACAATTGTCAAGTCCATTTTCATAATTCATGACATTTAAATTTTTATGCTGATTAAGGTATGCCAATGATTATCAATTTCTGTCTTTTAAGTCTGTTTCTGTTCTTACGACAATAAAAATCAAATCCTTTTTATAAAATTTACAAAAAGAAATTAGATGTTAAAGCCTAGATAATGATCATCAAACTGATTAATGCACTTTGATTTAACTACCAATTTTTAGTATTTTATGCTTTAAGCTTTTACGATATTGAACTATCCAAAATCTAGATTAATCATGTTTGCTACACAAATCTGTCAATATTCAGGCAACATATGCCTTACTCAACTTTTCTCATTCTGAAAACTTTAGTAAATATTTATTAAAATGAAGGCAAAAAGCTTTTATTCTCAACCCTTTCAAAAAATGAAGCAATTTTTTGTTTTTTTTGAAAACTTAAGAATAAGTTTTATTTTTCCTGACCTCAGCATATTCTTTTGGGGTTAAAGGATATCATGTTATTTGAATTAAATGTCTCTCAAATCTGATAAAACTTTTTTCGGGCAGCAGCATTTGCTAAGGATTCATAATTTCTTTTCGAAAGTTTATTATTAAGAATGTTTTTATAAAGTTTGGAATGATGAAATGCTTATAATATTAAGGACGTGATGCAAATTATGACAAATCAGAGTTGATGTGAATATTCAGAATTGTTTTTATGAAGATTCACTGAAAGAATATAAGAGTTGAGATTAAAATAATTGAGGACATTGTATTAATATGTGATTTTTATTGATACTATAGCTGATTAATTTAGTATGTTTAATTCATGTACTTGAGAAATACACTTTTAATGTGCAATTAGTTGCAATTTCACTCATGGTGTTTGTGGATCTCCAAAATCATGCATAGAAGCTGGAGTTGGTGATCGAACTATGTCAGTTCTTGCCAAAACTATTACGCCAATAGCTCTTTTAGCCGTTGCTCTCTTTCTTGTACGAATTGCTTTACGTCGTAGTTTTGACTTCGGATTTTTTGCACAGTTCAAGTCTCTTTTAGGAGTAACTTGCGTTGCTTTCTTTTTATTAGCCATTGTCTTTGATTTAAATCTACTTAAAAATGAAATTAATGTTTTATTAATGCTTTTATAATAAATTAAAAATCACCTTTATTTTCTCGTTTCAGAACAAAAACAATAAACAATAACAAAATAAAAATCAAAATTTTCATTACCGTTAAAAAGTGTGGGAATTAATTTTAAATTTTAAAAGTCAGTTGTTTATTAAATATTCTATAAAAAGCTTTAAAATGTTGTTTTGATGTTTTAATCTAATGAAATGAATCTAATATCATATGAAAGTTACTTTAACAATACAATTTTTAACGAATTCCATAAATTTTAAACTTTAGATTCAAAATAAATTGTAACGGAAAAATGAAACAACATTGAAAGGAACTTTTAGTCGAATTGGATGCATTAATGCTTAACTCTAAATATCGACACAAATATTTCAAGGTTTCAATGAAATTCACGATTTTAAATCTACAATATTATATCGAAATTTTAAAGAACTGAGCAGCAATACACATTCTTAAGGAAGTAAAAAGCTCAACAGCTGTACAAATTTTCTTATAAAATATTCCCACAAGAGCATTACTGAGTCATGCAAATTATTCTATTGCTCCAGAAAAAATAAATTCACTACTCATACTGACAAACTTTATCCTCTGCATTGAAAGCATTAAGTCAGCAGAGGAAAGAATCATCTCCCTTGAAAAAATTTATATTGTGTTAACTATTTTAAAAAGCTTAGTCAGAATGAAGAATGGAAAGATAAAAATGTTATTCATTTACACAGAGTTTATATATATTTTAGGGAACCGAGAAACGATCTATAGATAATAGTAGCAATAGGAAAAGAAAACAAAAAAATTCCTGCACGTAAAAGGATGAAAATTAATTTTTTCTTCCTTTTACCTTTTTTTCCATTCTGTTTTCTCTCTTCCAATGCTTTCAACTGTTTATTCAGAATGTGTTATATTTTATTTGAATTTTACTATTTGCATACAAAATAGTTTCATTCATTCCTTTGACATCAAAAGAAAGTTAACCAGCTTTAGGATAGGAATGAATAGAATCTTGTTTATGGAGCGAAGTCTTTGAGCCTTTTGTAACCCCATTAATTAAGCATGAAAATTCTCTGCAACATAATTGACATTTCATGTGCTTTACATTTTCCGTTTCTTTTACTGCACATTGCAATGATTTTCATTGTTATAATGTGAATGCAAAAGTCAATTAAAAAGTAATCTTGTCAAAAAGGATTTTTTTTTGTATTCTCACTTTTCATCTGTGCCAGAATATAAAATCGGAACTTCGCAGATACGTAAATGTATGTGTTTTCCGTTGTTTAAGTTTTATAAGCCTGGAAAAGATTTAAAGCTCTTAAGGATATACTTTTATGCTGATACGAACAATTCGATGGTTTCGACCGTTACAGTTTCCAAGAAAACTTGTGAAAATGTCTTATTTGTCTGTCTGCCATACAAAATTCGAAGTTTCATACCCTGCAGTTCGAAATTTTCGAAAATTATGAAAAAATTAAAACCTAAATTAAGAAAGATTTATTCAAAATTTAGATGAAAATATTATGTAGTCATTTAATGATAAGCATAATATAGATAAATCTTTTTCAAAACGATCAAAAACTCCAATGAAATCAACAAAATTGTAACGGTTTTTTTCAAATTTAAACTTTTCGAACGTGCATATTATAACTCCCCTAGACTTTCGATAAGTCTGTCGAACATGAATTGTTCGTATCAGCTTTTATGCTTAACTAAAGTTATTATCTTTTTAAAAACTCTTGGAACTAAGAAATCAGTGAACAACTCTGTCAGTGTCGATTGAAAAGAGAAAATAATAAGGTTCAAAGCTATTTCCTTTCAAAACTTTTTAATAAACTTTCACAATATCTTAGTAAAGGTGACTGTTAGACTTAGTAGAATGAGAGTGACAAGAACATACATGCAATGTCTTGGAAGGAAAATTATGTGGTGAGAAAGAAGGAAGGAAACTTATTTGAAGAAATATCCCACTTTCCTCTTCTTTCTCTTCCTTTCCGTCTTCAATTTAGTTCTGTTTAAGAAAAAGTTTCTCTTTCTCCTCTAATTCTTTTCATGCGACGTACATTTATATACAAAATGTTTAATGGCTTGAAATATCATATGTATAATGTATACAAATTTTAGTCTAGCAAAAGAGAACTATGAACTTCCTTGTGCTAGATTTTAAGACAATATTGTCATTTTAAAATCGAATAATTTATAAAATTGGAAGTATACCCGAGCGGCACAAAGGTGTCATATAACTGTCATATGACTGCCATATGTCAGCTGCCACGTGTCAATTGCCATCGTTTGATGGCAATAAAAACTGCTTTATGGCAGTCATATGACAGATAATTGCTATCGATGTTGACGATATGTCAACCAAATAGTATGATAAAGTAATCCATATGACTGCCATATGACTGCCATCAATAAAAATTGACACAAAACGGAAACTGTTATATGACAGTATCTAAGCAGTTTTATGACAGGCACAGAGGGCAGTACTTTAATCAAATTTCAGTCAAATGGCAATTATATGGCAATGAGATGACAATTTTATGGCAATTTTATTTCAATTATATGGCAATTTTATAGGCTGTTATAGCTGAAATATAAATTAAATGAATATAAAAAAATACAAAAATATTAAGGGGTTTAAAGTTTGTGTTTATTTAAGACTTGTATAGTAGATACAATGTAGAAAAACAAATCAATATGATGAAAAAAAAAATTTAATAAATTTTTTCAGCTTTTTCTGCCTACTTTCTGACCCATCGTGCGTTGTGGATTACTATATGCAAAGTATTTGATACTGCTCTTAAATCTTCAAAAGTTCCTGGAGCACTTCGATTGATTATATGTTGAAAAAGATGCATGCATGTGTCCTTAAAAATTTTTTTGGGCCATTTTCGTTCCTATATAATGTGTATGAATGTTATTAAATAATAAATAAACAAAATTTTTTAAATCTTGTGCTCACCTTAGTAAAGTCCATCCTATTTTACTAATTAAGTCCTCACAGATTAAATTTCAAGAGTTACAACAAAATGAACGTTTCACTTCAAACTCACGATTTCAAATGAATTTTTTTCATAATTTTTCAAAACACAATGGTAACTGTTATCAATTTTTTTCTCATGGCAGTCACATGGCAGTCATATGACAGTTTTATAAAATTGTCATATAATTGCTACCAAATAACCGTCATATAACTGTTATCTGCCTTTTCAAAACGATCATATAACAGTCATATGACTGACACCTGCCACCTTGTGCCGCTCGGGATACTTGTCAATTCTCACTTAGGTAAATGTCTAATAATTTATTTAAACTAATTTTAAAGCATATCCGAAAATACTAAATCAACAGCCATGCTAAGCATAAATAATAAGAGAATTTAAGCATAAAACTTGACATTTTATGTAACAAGAATGTGTCTCAATATCCTGTCTCGATTAGTAATTTTGTTGAATACCTGACAATGTATACACTAGTATGATTTAAAGCCCGGTAAAGAGTGCTTATTAATAAACCGACTTTCAAAAATTCGAAATCTCATTTTTTTGAATTTTTATTTTCATAGCATAATTTTCAAATTTTTATGAACCGTTACCTGCAAAATTAAGTTTACGTTTTTTGAAAATTTGAAAATTATACGAGGAGAAAAATAGACGAAAAAATGAGGTTTCGAATTTTTGACATTCGTTATTTTAATAGGCACTCCCCGTTAAAGCGACACAAGCTTAGAATCAATCTTAAATATTGGAAATACATCCGTAATATTATGAAAATTTTAATGTTCGAGCAGGGTTCGATATTGGTTATAACAAAGTTAAATCCTTTGGATCCCAAATTGACAACTTTTAAAAATAAAAAGTTCCCCGCGGAAGTAATGATGTGTATATATGCGATATATTTGCAGTAGCATGTTAAACTTTTATTGCATGAGAGAAAAAAATGAGGAAAAACTTTTTAATTTGAAGCAATTTTCCTTGACGCTTTTAGAAAAAGGGGTTAAGAAATTAAGGAATCATAAAATTAAGACGAGTGAATGAGACGAAAAAACGAGTTGACAATTATTTGGGAAAGGAAAAATGTTGAAATTTCCTTCAAGCTTTTTTATTTGATATGGCAGTATGCATGAGTATAGAAGGTACCGAATTATGATTTTCTTAAGGAAAATTTACCTCTCTAATGAGCACTAATTCAAGGATTTCCCAGAAAGAGGTTCATTATGAATTCATTAAAGAAAATTTTTGTTTTACTTTAAAGCACAGCTTGATGTAAGAAATTCCATTTCACTATAATGAACAGCTTTATTAACAGAGGAATGGGAAATGGCAAGAGAATAATTTTCCTTTTTGTCATGCTGAGGGAAATTTCCAACATGAAAAACAGAAAGTGAAATTTTTTTTCATAAACTTAATTATTTGAATGAAATTCCTTTTTCGCGTTCCATTTTTGATTGCTCTAAATGAACATTAAAAACAGACAATTAATGCTTTATGAACTCTTAGTATGATTGTTGCTAACTTTAACCTTTTTCCTTACTCTTTGCTCTTTGTTATTATGAGCATACCGCAGCTCAATACTTTTTCTCATTCTTTCATTCATCTCTTCTTCTCTCTGTCATCTTTTTTGGTCTCAATGAAAGAAGCAACTCAACAACAATATGAAAAGACAATTAAGTTTCATTCTGTCTTTGTTGACCTAAAGCTTATTGTTTTACAGGGAATAAAATAAAGTTGCTAGTCGACTTTAAGTCATGAGTTCTGCGGAGCAAAGATTTAAAGACTTAACCACGAATAAATGCATGTTAACCTCAAAAAAAGCGCCAAATTAAATATTGTAACTTAAATTCCCACTCTCGAATGGCTCTTTCAATCCTCTTCTACTTCTTTTTGTTCTGGAAAGAGAAAGGAAAAAATACTTTATAAAAAAAACTTTTTAAAAAAACTACGTTTTTCGCGTAGACTAAAAAGTAGAAAATAACTTTTATTCTTGGTTGTAAAGAATTTGGTTTTTAAATTTTCAGATTATATTTAATAAATTCTTATATCCTAGTCAATATTGTTCACAAAGTTTCGAATAAGTGCATTTTGATCTTATCGTATAACTCAACAACTTAAAAACGTGGGCGCATTAATTTAAGTTTATCATAAAGTATTGATTTCACATAAACTTATTTCTCCTCTTATAATGCGCCCACGTTTTTAAGTTGTTGAGTTATACGATAAGATCAAAATGCACTTATTCGAAACTTTGTGAACAATATTGACTAGGATATAAAAATTTATTAAATATAATCTGAAAATTTAAAAACCAAATTCTTTACAACCAAGAATAAAAGTTATTTTCTACTTTTTAGTCTACGCGAAAAACGTAGTTTTTTTAAAAAGTTTTTTTTATAAAGTATTTTATTTTCAACTTTTTAGTCTTATTCTAATAAAATTGAGAAATAAAGATTATAGGGGGTTCATAGGTTACAGGTGTGTTGAACTTCACTTCGTTGCACTTCGTTACGTTCAACTGTTTATAGATTACAGTAGGTTCATAGGTTACAGGTGCGTTGAACTCCACTTCGTTGCACTTCGTTACGTTCAACTGTTTATAGATTACAGTAGGTTTATAGGTTACAGGTGTGTTGAACTTCACTTCGTTACACTTCGTTACGTTCAACTGTTTATAGATTACAGTAGGTTTATAGGTTACAGGTGTGTTGAACTTCACTTCGTTGCACTTCGTTACGTTCAACTGTTTAAAGATTACAGTAGGTTTATAGGTTACAGGTGTGTTGAACTTCACTTCGTTGCACTTCGTTACGTTCAACTGTTTATAGATTACAGTAGGTTCATAGGTTACAGGTGTGTTGAACTCCACTTCGTTTCACTTCGTTACGTTCAACTGTTTATAGATTACAGTAGGTTTATAGGTTACAGGTGTGTTGAACTCCACTTCGTTTCACTTCGTTACGTTCAACTGTTTATAGATTACAGTAGGTTTATAGGTTACAGGTGTGTTGAACTCCACTTCGTTTCACTCCGTTACGTTCAACTGTTTATAAATTACCAGTTTTCAATGGGAAATTAGTAACGACTTTCAAAATTTTTTCATTCGTTTTATAAAATTTAATTTTTTTAAAGCATTCATTAGTAAAGTACATTAAAAATCACTCGTAAAGATTTTGTGTTTATCTGTACCATTTCTACTTCATAACGTGTGGATTCTTACTATAAAGATGCAAATCACATATGTAACGTATTTATAACGGATTTTCAAATTTAAATTCAATGAATATCATTTATATGTTATGCAAAAATACGTCAAGCCGTTAATAAAAAGAAAAGTCAATTTAATTAAGTTGGTGAAGTGTTATAAATAATGCAATACATTTAAAACAGCATAAATTTATGCTCAAATTATGTGTGTTAAATGCACATCGCATATTAATAGTTATTTTGCATTAATTCGTAACGGACTTGTGCTTAACGGTTTTTTTGAAAATTCAAATTTTCACTTACGAATATTCATGAAAAAATTACATGTCAATTTTTTTGTCTTACCAGAATATCTTTAGCTGCTCAAATTTATGTTTATAGATTACAGTAGGTTCATAGGTTACAGGTGTGTTGAACTCCACTTCGTTGCACTTCGTTACGTTCAACTGTTTATAGATTACAGTAGGTTCATAGGTTACAGGTGTGTTGAACTTCACTTCGTTGCACTTCGTTACGTTCAACTGTTTATAGATTACAGTAGGTTCATAGGTTACAGGTGTGTTGAACTCCACTTCGTTTCACTTCGTTACGTTCAACTGTTTATAGATTACAGTAGGTTTATAGGTTACAGGTGTGTTGAACTCCACTTCGTTTCACTTCGTTACGTTCAACTGTTTATAGATTACAGTAGGTTTATAGGTTACAGGTGTGTTGAACTCCACTTCGTTTCACTCCGTTACGTTCAACTGTTTATAAATTACCAGTTTTCAATGCACAATGATTCAGATTTGAAAAAAATGTTCAAAAATTCAAAAATAACAAGTTAATTAAACTATATGTTTTAAATGCCAGATTAAAGAACATGATGTGTTTTATGTTCTGTAAAAATATCACATTCCAATTTGTTGTCTAATTCACAAAAATTCGATTTTAAGATGCCAATAAATTTGTTTACAAAATGACAACAAATATTTTTCTTAAATTTTTTCTCCTTTCCACTTCAAATTTCTTGTTTTAATCCTGATAACCAGCTTAATTAAGCTTAGTACTTTGTGTTTGTGTGAAGAAACCAAAAGAAAACCTATTAATTGGGCGAATATACATGATTAATTTTTTTGAAATTTACCAAGACTTTAAACACTCATAAGTTAAATTCGCGTCTTTCCGCTTCTACCAAACCTATTTAAATATAAAGAACAAAGTCTAATTAACCTTCCATATTAATGTGTACATGCCCAAATATGCCCGAAGCGAGATATTTGCGATTGAAAATTAGTTAATTTTTCATACAAATTACTATCGTGCGCCAAATTTTTTGATAAACATTTGTGAAATTTGTAAAAAAAAACTTATTTATCCTCAATTTCATGACTTAATATTTTGAGGAATCAATAATCAAGTAAGATTAAAGGCATTAAAAGTCCTAAACTAGAGAATATCAATAAAAAATTTCATTACTTCAATGTGTCTGAAAAATATTATGCACAAGGATTATTTGAACATTTTTTTCAAATCTGAATCATTGTGCAATGGGAAATTAGTAACGACTTTCAAAATTTTTCATTCGTTTTATAAAATTTAATTTTTTTAAAGCATTCATTAGTAAAGTACATTAAAAATCACTCGTAAAGATTTTGTGTTTATCTGTACCATTTCTACTTCATAACGTGTGGATTCTTACTATAAAGATGCAAATCACATATGTAACGTATTTATAACGGATTTTCAAATTTAAATTCAATGAATATCATTTATATGTTATGCAAAAATACGTCAAGCCGTTAATAAAAAGAAAAGTCAATTTAATTAAGTTGGTGAAGTGTTATAAATAATGCAATACATTTAAAACAGCATAAATTTATGCTCAAATTATGTGTGTTAAATGCACATCGCATATTAATAGTTATTTTGCATTAATTCGTAACGGACTTGTGCTTAACGGTTTTTTTGAAAATTCAAATTTTCACTTACGAATATTCATGAAAAAATTACATGTCAATTTTTTTGTCTTACCAGAATATCTTTAGCTGCTCAAATTTATGGTATAATTAATAATTAGTAATATTAATTAAACTATAATGAATCATATAAATGACTTTAGAGCATCACATGTATAATATTTAATACAAATCAAAATTTTATATCATTGACATTGGATTTTTTCCCATATAAAAAACTTTTACATAAATTGTACTATAATTAAGCATTTTTGTGTTTCCAAAGTATTAAAATATTGTATTGTCACCAGGAATACGAGTGTATAAAAAATTTGATCTCGATTGGAGCAGTAGAAGTGGTCGAAAAATCAATTACAAAAGTACGAAATTTTGCGGACAATCAATCAATCAATCAATCAATCAATCAAACAGATAAGAAAGCAAGTTAAGAAAAACGTAGTAATAAAAAGGCAATGCCATAAATAAAAGTAAAAACGTGAAAATATGTAGCACGAAATGTTTATTATGATAAAAGTAATTTTAATTATAATTATGGAGGGAAATTATTGCTTTTTAGTATCCAAGTATAGTGTGCCTGTAGTAATAAATGAGTGTGATGAATTTGGTGATGATGTCGAGGAAACTTTCCTTTCAGTTTCAATGGCATTTTTCTCACTTTTAAGCGACGACATTTGTCATTAAGAAAATTAAAACAATCATAACAATAACCATAAATAAAATAAATTGATTAAAGGCTCGTTCTTTACTTCTGTTTTTCTAGATGTTGTCTGTCTCTCCTTCTCATCATCATCTCATTTTCATTGTCGTGTAAAATTTTTTCTTGATAAATTTACTGAAATTTTCCTCTTCTGAATAAAAAAAAATTTTAATTAAAAAAAAATGCTACAAATACTCATGAACTGTAAGTGTAGCTTATGTCAAGTCACTTGAAATGGGTTTTATTGCTTTGGAACAAACTTTTTGATGCTTTCATGCCTTTACGTTCTTTCTTTCTGATGTACAAGGAAAGATTAGCAAACATTCGACATTGCTTTGGATTTAAGCGACTTTCTTGATTAATGACCAAATTAATGATCTGAAAATTTTAATTTGAAAATATTTTATTAGTTTTTCTAAGTCCAATCTAGACTGAGGAGTATCCAAAGCATGACTCAATGCAGAAACGTTTTTAGGAATTAAATTTAAAATGAGATTTTCTAATTGCTTGGCCAGTTTTTTTAAAAGCTAATCAAGAAAATATTGATGCTATTAAAACTTAACTAGCATCAAAATCTTTTAAACCAAATTTTGGAAGTAACTTGGTTAGCCATCCAAAATGACAAAATATTTTAAAGGATTTCCAAAACGGATGTAAATTTTCCTTTCATTTTACGAGTTCTTCTTTGTTGACCGGAAAATTGTTTTTATTTTATCATCAGACCATGTACTTTCTTCTTGCTGGTGAGCTATAGGACTGATAGATTTTTTTTTGTGTATATCTGAAGATTGACATGAAACTTTAGTATCCCTTAAAGTATTGCTTTTATTACTTCTGGGAACTGAGGTTTAAATTTTTTTTGTTGTTTCTCATTCGCAGCTATGAAAAATTTTCATATAAATTCAGAAATTATTTTTGAGCAATTTGCTCTTGAAAAAGAAGAACAAAAATTTATATTCTGATTTTTTTGTGTAAAATTTGTTCCATAAATTTTTTTCTGAAGATACCAAAATACTTGTCTAAGTCTATTTTTATGTCTGCCATTTATTAACTTTAATGTTCTGTTCTTTATAGATTGCGACTTTCAATTTTGAATGAAATGTTTGAAATTCAAGCTTTTTAATTTTGAATTTTTATTTCTGATTCCATTTAATTGAGATTTTAAATCTCGGAAATGGAATGGGAATTTTAATTCAAAATTCATAGTTGATATTGTCGAATTCAATGGATATAGACTTTTTCAAGCAACAAAGAGTTCAACTGCAATGTGAGATTCTTGTTACAACGAACTATAAGATGCTGGTTAAAAAAAGTCTTTCTGACCTTTGTTGACTGGATTGGTTCCGGATCAGATAAATTATCGATATTTACCGATATTTAATTTAAATTTTACTGACAACCTGAATTCCCACTTCACACACAAAGAATTTAATCAAAACTTATAAAGACAATCATACTTAAGGGGCTGTTCACTTATTACGTAACGCGAAAAAATGACTTTTTAGACCCCCCCCCCCCCCCCTCGTAACAAAATTTGTATGAAAAAAAAATTTCCTTGTTTGAACCGTAACAAAATCTTAGACCCCCCTCCCCCCCCTAAAAGCGTTACGTAATAAGTGAATGGCCCCTAATAGCTTAAATGTTTTTTTACAAAAATTTCATTCCTGCCAAATATGTTTATATCTACCTTCAAAGCAATGTGTTGTATCGCTCATTCATTCACAATCATGCATCAACCTATATATTCTTATGCACATAATAAATTTTTTGACATATTTCATAAGAAATAATATTATTCAATATAATCTCTCAACAACAACAGTCTGAACTGACTGGTTCAAACTTGCCAAATGTGAAAAAGAAGGAGATTGACTGGAAAATACCGAAAAAAGAAAGAGAAAAATTATCGTCAGGAAAAATGTTGATGAATAATTCATAAGGACATTCATATAAATAAATTTGAAGGACAATGTCTTAAAGGAGAACTAGAGAATTTTGTCATTTCTTTTTAGTACTTGTAGGAAATGGAAACAACATTTGGATCCGAGTAGGATATTTATATAAATACAAGTTATCATCCAGTTTTAATTCCATAAATAAATGAAGATCAGCTTGAAAAGCTCTCATTCTTTCTCGTCCTCTTTAGTCAATGGTTTTTGTGGATATACTTTTGTGTTCCTCTCCTATTTATTTGTTCTCCAACTGTGATGAGGTTTTACTGGTACGATTACCTTTGTATAATAATTTATGTACTTCCTTCTGATTTTTCTTCTCGTTCTTTCGCTCAACAACAAAAAGCTCAACTTTACATTTGAAAAATCTTCTCGGTTCATAAATTTTGTGTGCACTTCCATTCTCTTTGGACTTTCTTCTAAACTGTTTCTAGAATTCAATATTTTGATCAATTTTGGCTATTAACTCGATGTTTCGTTAAAATCTATGTTGGATCTCATTGATCAGAACAAATTAAGACTATAAAGCAGCCATTAGTTTCCAACCATGCAACTCAGTTTGTGTGAAACGTGACAATATGAATTTCAGCTTTGCACATTGCATTTATATACCCTGGATCATACTGTGAAGTGTTTGAAAATCAATCGTCTTTATGTCCAAACTTTAAGTTTAACAAGATGCGCTACAAATCTTTTTCAGCAATTTCCTATACTATTTTTCAAAAGAAGCAAACATTTTGTGACCTTAAATGATATTATAATATATTTATTTTATAACGTATAATCATTATGAAATGAAGTAGTGAAAATACTATTTTTCGACAGTATTTTAAGTATGCAAAGTAATCACAAGCTATTCCTTTAGGTTTTTTTATTAAAATATTGAATTATATTTTTAAATCAGATTTATTTTATTAAAAGCATTTAAAGTTAAACCTTCAATTTTCTAGGGTTAATTGTCTTATTAACAACTAGTTTCAGCCTACAAACAAAAATTTTAGTCCCTTCCCTCCGTTATAACACAAAAAGTTTTTAGCTACATCTCTGATTCTTCTCTTACAAAGAGGCTTCGATTTCCATAGGAGGCCTTTAACTTATGACGTCCAGGGGGGGGGGGGGGGGGGTCAGCAAGAAAAGAACAATAGAAATTCCGGGAAATCCATTGTTCTTTTTTGAAAAATGACCGTTAATTTCGGACGTCATAAGTGAACGATCCCTAGGTGGTTTGTTCTAAAATAATTCTGCTCAAATCAAGGACTTAAAGTTTTTTCATAAATTTTTTATAATCATTAATTGAAAAGCTGGTCTCATGAAGGTGTGTGAATGCGTAACATATGCAGCCTCGTGCTGCACTTAGCCTAGCACCACCATGTACCAACCCCACCTTCTCGCGGTGTGAGACCGTTAATCCAAGCCACATAGTGGGGCGGAGACCAACGGGGCTCTGGTTTTATAGGTTGCGTTGGCCTAGCAAGCCGCCAACCTTAACCACAAAGCTAAGAAACCCAAAGAGAAGCAAACCGGACTGAATTTATCAATGACGACCACAGCCAAACGAAAAAGGACAAACGATTTACAACTCAACAGCTGGAATGTGCGGACGCTGTCAGGACCGGGAGCGTTGTCAGCATTAGTGCTTGAGTTGCGGCATTACAAGTGCAACATAACAGCAATCCAGGAGACGAAATGGACCGGACAGCATGTCTTTGAATGCCAAAGATTCACTGTTTTCTCGAGTGGCGCTACGAATGGAAAGTATGGAACAGGCTTTATTGTGGACCCCAGATGGGCAAAACATGTGATTGATTGGAGACCAATCAATGAGCGAATTTGCGTGTTGCGGGTGAAAGGCAAATTCTTCAATTACAACATCATCAATGTTTACGCCCCACACAACGAAAGACCTGAGGAAGAGAAAGACAAATTCTACCGTAAGCTTGAAAAAGCATATGAAGAGTGCCCGCGAAATGATATCAAGATCATTATAGGTGATCTGAATGCACAGGTAGGAAGGGAGAAGTCCTTCAAGCCAAGTATTGGAGGATTTAGTCTTCACAGTGAATCAAATGAGAATGGATTGAGACTAATCAACTTCGCCACGTCGTTAAATATGGTGATTAGCTCGACATGTTTCAGGCATAAAGACATCCACAAAACAACATGGGTGTCCCCAGGAGGCAAGACCAGCTCGCAGATTGACCACGTATTGATTGACAGGAGGCATGCATCGGATGTGATGGACGTTCGTAGCTTCAGATGTCTAGAGACCGATATCGAGCATCATTTTACGGATCACTTGTTGTTGGGAGTAAGAATAAGAGCCCGCATTAGCAACATCAACAAAGAACGAGGCGTGAGATGTAAACGCTATGATGTTGCTAAGCTCATCAACAAGGATTGCAAAGATGCGTTTAACAAGGACCTAAAGGAACGCTTAGCAATGCATGAACATGAAGGAGCTGCATGGCACCAGTGTTGTGAAGCTATGCAGGCTAGTGCTGAAAAATGTCTTGGCATCAAACAACACACAAAGAATGTCTGGTTTGACAAGGAATGTGAGGAAGCTGTCCAGCGGGTCATCGATGCAAGGAAAGGAAGAGTTACGAGAGCTAAAGCGGATGAGATAAGGATGCTTCAAAAGGAGAAGAAGAGGGTGCTGCAAAGAAAGAAACGAGCTCACGATCTCAAAGTGATCTCTGATGTCCACGAAGCACACAGCATGAATGAGTCCAGGAAGTTCTATAAGGCCATCAATGACGCTAAGAAATCTTTCCATGCGAGAGTTTCTGTATGTAGGAGAAAAGATGGAAGTCTTGTGTGTGATAAGGATGGAGTCCTGGATAGGTGGAAGGAGCATTTTTGTGAACTTCTCAATGATGGAGCGGAAGGAGTTATCTCGCATGTTAGACATCCTTACGAGAAAGATGATGGGAAGGAATTTGATCCTCCATCATTAGACGAGGTAGCAGCAGCTATCAGCGGCCTAAAGAATAATAAGGCGCCAGGTCTAGATGGCTTACCTGCAGAGCTTTTCAAGACTGGATGTGAAGAATTAGTTATTACTCTTCACCAGCTGATTGAGCGTGTGTGGATGGAAGAGAAGCTACCTGAGGAATGGATGATCGGTGTAATTTGCCCGATTCACAAGAAAGGATGTAAGATGACATGCTCGAACTACCGAGGGATTTCTCTTCTCCCTTCGGCTTATAAAGTGCTCTCGAAGATTCTATCCTCAAGACTTGAGCCTCTCACAGAAGCTTTCCTGAGTGAATATCAAGCAGGTTTTAGACGGCAGCGATCTACATCTGACCAAATCTTCAGTATTCGGCAAATCGTGCAGAAGAGCTATGAGATGAATGTAGAAACACATCATCTATTTATTGACTTCAAGGCAGCATATGACTCAATAGATCGGGAAGGGCTGTGGAATATCATGGCGGAGTTTCATTTCCCGCATAGAATGATAAGATTGCTCAAAGCAACCTTAGCGAAAGTCATGTGTAGTGTCAAAGTACAAGGCTCAACATCAAGTTTGTTTGAATGCAGGATTGGTCTGAGGCAGGGAGATGAACTGTCAACTAAGCTTTTTAACATTGCGCTTGAAGGAGTTTTCAGGAAAGCTGGTTTGGAATTAAATGGTACAATCTTCACAAAGTCAACTCAGCTTCTTGGTTTTGCCGACGACGTAGACATTGTTGGACGTAACATCAGATCCGTTACCGACGCTTACTCCAAAATGGAAAGAGAAGCTAACAAGATCGGGCTTCGTGTGAATGAAGACAAAACAAAGTTTCTCATGGTGGCAGCATCTGAAAGAACGAGGAAGTTTGTTGGGTCTCATTTGTCAATTGGCAATAAAAGATTCGAAGTGGTAAATGATTTTGTCTACCTAGGGTCGATTATTAGCAACAATTTTGACACACAAGTGGAGATTAAGCGAAGGATCTTGGCTGCGCAGCGTGCATATTTTGCAATTAGACATTTACTAACATCGAAGAGAATAGCGAGAAATGCCAAACTAGTGATGTACAAGACACTAATACGCCCAGTAGTGTTGTACGGTTCTGAGTCATGGAATATGACTATCGCAGATGAGAACGCAATTGGTGTATTTGAGCGTAGGGTCTTGCGAATTATATTTGGACCGAAGAGAGAAGGTGACTTTTACAAAAGCAGGAGTAACGCAGAATTATATCAGCTTTTCAATGAAGCTGATATCGTACGACGAATCAAAGTCAACAGACTCCGTTGGGCTGGACATGTCGTTAGGAGACCTGTTGAAGCTCCCATTAATAAAGTCTTTAAGAATGTTTTTGTAGATGGCAAAAGAACACGCGGGCGACCCAAGAACTCTTGGAAAGAAGCTGTTGACAGAGACAGTATTGCATTTGGTATGGTTAATTGGCAAACGGAAGCCAGCGACAGAGTCAGCTTCAGGCGCCATCTAAGGGAGGCCATGGATCACAATTGATCTGTACGGCCAGCGAAGTAAGTAAGTAAGTAATTGAAAAGCTGTAGCTCTCTTTCTAAGGAAGAGCAATAAATGTATTCATATTACTTAATAATCATATTTCCATAATGCAAATTTATGAGCTTTAAAGGTTTTAACTTCAAATTTTTAATTCCTAAGTACTTTGTTATGTCTTCTGATGTTTGCATGAGTGAGGTCAGAAATTTACAATCTTGGTTCAGAAGCTTATTAATGTTTTCTCAACCATAACAGAAAAAAAAAGTTATGAGTTCATCATTCAATAAAAATATTTTGAAGGATATTTATGTATGGTAGTAAGATGTAAAAATGAGGAAGAAGAAGAAGTTTTAAGCATAAAATTTTTAATGCATATTTATTGCATAAACACCTAACCAACATGATCATGGTAAGTAAGTAAATAAGTAAGTTAGGAAGCAAGTTACTAAGAAGAAGGAAAAATGATGGTTATAAATTGTGTGTATTTATTCATGAATCCTCAGTCAACAGTAAAATGCAGATGTAAGTAAAACTTAAACTTTCTCTCGTATTCCAAGATAAAGAAAAAGGAGAAAAGTTTGAAAGTAGAATAAATAAAGGAAAGTAGCAACACCAATGAATATTTTTCATCCTTTTCTTCTTTTTGCTCATTCCCCAATTCACATTTAGTCGAGTTGATAGCTATCGCGTTAAAAAGTAGGTAGAATTCAGTCGGGTGTGCATTTGAGTGTGAAAAAGGTTTCTACTTACTTAAAACTTGATATAATAAGTTTTTTTTTTTTCAGCATAAATCATAGATGAATAAATTTTTTTGGATAGCTCCTTTTCAACAAAACAATTTTTCTCACGAAATTCAGTTCTTGTGGTTTTGTTTGAAATTTAGATGTTACTTAATGTTTTTTTCTTTATTTGTGCTATATTTTATTATAGTTTAACATGAGCTTTATCATCCTCAGACAAATCATCAAGCTAGTTTGATCATTTATATGAAGTTTGAGGATAATTTTTTTAAAGATTCATGAAAAGTCGCTATATTTTAATAGACTCATGAAATGTTCCACCAACTATTCACTCTGATATTATTTTTTGTTTAACAAAAAAGTTCTATTGAAAGGAACTGCCAGGAAAAACTTTTGAGAAAACTGTTTTTATTGCAGAAAGTTTTCTTTTTTAATATTTTTTTACCTCAAATTTTTTCAAGATTTTATTAAAGACTTTAAAAATCCTCATAAGAATCATGTTTAAAAACGATGGCAATAAAGTATGAGAAGTTGGGAAATAGTTCTTTCAATTTCAGGTAATGTAAGTTATTTTCTTCTTAGATCTTCTGATTCATCTCTGTCATGAACTTTATTATATTGAAAAGAAAATAAAAAGTTTTCGATGCACACAAACTATTTTATTGAAGAATTAAGAAAGAATTTTAAAAATTATAGTCGTAATTGTAATCAATTTTAATTATTTTCTCAAAATAAAAACACATCTGTAAATTTAAAAAAAAAATTATTTTAATCAATAAGAATGAGTTAAACTTGTTTAAGGTGATATGCATGTTTTAATTTCAAAGCATCTTGACATTTAATTTATGTAGGTGCATTAATTTTTTTGCCTACACAATATCGTAGAATCTACCGAGATACCGAATTCACCACAAGAACTTGTCGCACGTGTGCTGTGTAATTTATTTAATTTTGGAAAGTTTTCAATAAGTTTTTAGGTTTTAAGTTTTTACACTGATGCCATTTCACCGCTTAAATTCAGCATAGGCTCTAATAAAGAAATTTTGAGCGCCCAGTTGAGTGTTTGATCTTTGAATGACTAAGTTATTGCTATTTCTTGTGGCATATCTGTGAATTTAATTGCCTATTAAAGAGGTAAATTGAGATCGACCGAGTTATTAACAAATTTAAAGACAAGGACAGCAGATGAAAGCTGACACATGGCTGAACCAGCAGAATTTTTTTCAGAATAAATCTCATACAATTATACAAATTTTAGTCCTTTTTTTTGGACTATTTCGATCGAATCGGAGACATTTAGGCAAAACTGCCCAAAACATGTTCATATAGCAGAGTCTAGATTGAATATAGGCAAAATAGAGCGTTATTGCAGTGTGCTCGGATATTAAAGGACGTATTCTTTTTAGCGCGAACCAGCGCGAACATGAAAGACAGTAATTTCTTCTAAAGCTGATAAATGTGGAATAAATAAGTCAATGTCTCATCTATTTCATTTTTTAAATAGCCTTCCTCGTTAGTCACTGATTTCTCAGCTAACAGGTTTAACCACGTGAAGGTGAGGATAGGCACTTGGATGTAAGAGGCTTAATTGATGTATATAAATTATATAACGATTACGCATTACATCCTTTTAAACCCGGGGAGGGGAAATGTAAAACAACAAAATTTTGAAAAAGTATGGAATGCCATCAAAAGTATTGGAAAAGATGTAAAAGAAAATATACGAAAGAACAAGAAATGAAACGCCAAATTAGAAACCATTAATTTGGTCCATGACCTAAAGATGAACAAGGAATTTGGAAACGATGAAATGAAAAAAACAACCATAAAACTGAACAATGGAAAGGCTTTAAGAGGAGTAACAAAATTAGGAATGAACTTAACAAACAACGGAAGGTCTAAAAGAGGAACTCTTGAATTGGGAATGAAACAAAACCAACAATTGATGTGGAAACAATGAAATGGGAAACGATGAATTGGAGAAAGAAACAAGAAAAAACTAAACGATGGAAACACCAAAAAAGGAACAAAGAATTTGGTCCATGACCTAAAGTGAACAAGAAATTTGGAAACGATGAAATGAAAAAACAACGATAAAACTGAACAATGGAAAGGCTTTAAGAGGAGTAACAAAATTAGGAACGAACTTATCAGACAACGGAAGGTCTAATAGAGGAACTATAAATTGGGAATGAACTGAACAAACAATTGATGTGGAAACAATGAAATGGGAAACGATGAATTGGAGAAAAAAAACACGAAAAAACTAAATGATGGAAGCACCAAAATAGAGACAAAGAATTTGGTCCATGACCTAAAGTGAACAAGAAATTTGGAAACGATGAAATGAAAAAAACAACCATAAAACTGAACAATGGAAAGGCTTTAAGAGGAGTAACAAAATTAGGAACGAACTTAACAAACAACGGAAGGTCTAAAAGAGGAACTCTTGAATTGGGAATGAAACAAAACCAACAATTGATGTGGAAACAATGAAATGGGAAACGATGAATTGGAGAAAGAAACAAGAAAAAACTAAACGATGGAAACACCAAAAAAGAAACAAAGAATTTGGTCCATGACCTAAAGTGAACAAGAAATTTGGAAACGATGAAATGAAAAAACAACGATAAAACTGAACAATGGAAAGGCTTCAAGAGGGATAACGAAATTAGAAACAAACTTATCAAACAGCAGAAGGTCTAAAAGAGGAACTATGAATTGGGAATGAAACAAAACAAACAATTGATGTGGAAACAATGAAATGTGGAAACGATAAAATGGGTTGTAGATGTAGATTAAAGATTGTGCATGGAAATCATTGAAGATAAGGAGCTCTCTTCTGAAAAGGAAGGATCGACAAAAATAGGCTTACCATCAATGACCAAAGGGATAGCGTTGTCGATCATATTATTGACCAAGATGAGCATGTCGTTCAGATCACGAACAGGGTCTGAATGGTATGGACAAGAGAGTAGGAGAGAATTCGATAAGGGTGAGAGATTGGACAAAATTGAAGAAGACGAAGAAGGATATTCGCTCAGGTCTACATAAAATTGACTCAAAGACTGTGACTTGTTCTTTCGACGAGCAAAAAATGAAGTGGCTTCGTGCACATAGCATAATGTTTCACGAGATATTTTGCGTAACTTCTTTACAATGTACCACTTTGGTAACTTTGCATCGACAAATGAGAAGTTTCGTCCTTCCAAACGCAAAAAGTTGCGAAAAAATGAACCTGAGCGAATTTCAGGGGTGGTTTGTGGTGCGTGCGAAAGTAATAAGGACTCCTGTGTCAACCCAAACAAGCAATTTAGAATCTCCATGTTCAGACAAACTCAAAAATGTATGGTTTGTTATATAAAATATTAAAATTTGAACTTCTTTGAATTACAAAAACAAAAAAAAGGTGACTTCGATGTTTTTCTTTGACACGGAGCGAGATGTGTTCTTGTTGAAAGTCAGAGATATACTGATCAAAATTTTTTTTTGCACCCGTATTTATACTTTTTTCAAAAATTTCAAAAAATTTCAAAATTAACGGTTTTTTGTATTTATACTTTCAAAAATTTTCAAAATTAACTGATTTTTAATTTTTCTGCTTCTGTTCTGCATATTTAGTATGACAAACCATACATTTTTTTGTTCGTCTGATCACGTAGAATTCGAATTTTTGGTTTGTTTATGTTTAAAGTCAATGTCTAGGAAGCATCCATTCATTTTGTACATCATTTTGTTTGGTTTATAAAGAGATTTTGATGATTTTTTGCATTTAATGAGTACCTCAAAGCATGTAAAATGTTAAAAATTCATAAAAAAGTAGCAAATGTTTTAAAAAAGATTTGAAAAGTCCAGAAGTGCGATAAAACGCTGTCTCCGTTTCTGCTATAGGGTGTTATTCTGACAAGAATCTCAAAGGGACGTCAAGGATCACAATTTGTACAGATAAGAATTAAAACTCTTTGAAATATAAGCAATAAAAGTAAATTTCCTGAGTCAATGTGAAATAGTTTACAGAACGAATAATTTTTTAAAACTAGACAACTTTCTTTTTAGCACAATTCCTCGTTTTTCGTCTATTGGGGGCTATAAACCAAGGAATTTTGATGGAACAGGAAGTGCCAGAATTTTAGACTTTTTCAGAACGAGAGGAAATGAAAGATCATTTGCCTTCAACGCTAATCGTGAGAAAAATATTCAGCAACCACCAAAGCCGTTAAAAGCTGTGAACCATGAAGAATACTTCACAAGTGCACAAAAAGCCTCCTCTGAAGCAAAGTTACTGGCAAAAGAAATAAATGAATTATTGGTAGATAACGAAAAGCTTGATGTAAGAAATCTTATACTCAAAAACACACAAATGATAATGAAAATGCAGGAGTCGCAAGAAAGTTTAACTGCAGCAATGATTAGTCGTGATACCGAGTTAATGAATCAAATGACAAAACGAGTGGCTGAATGCACAGACTTCGTTACGAATGAAATGAACGAAATGAGACAAGACATTTAGGACATTAAATCAAAAGATGACGTAGAAAAAATCAACACCGTCATGGCATGTAAAAGAGATTTAATGAAGATGTGGATCCGATTTACGTATGTTGCCGATGTAAATGAGTTGAAAGAAATGAAAAATCCGCCTCTAGCTGTTAAGTCAATTCTATCTCAATTGAGAATTGACCTAAGAAACGTTCAATGGCCCATAGAAGCTGCACACATTCAAACAAAGACTTTCTCTTTTGATCAACAATTGCCAGAAACAGCATTAGAATGCACGTTTATCAATTCCACCATCGCCAATCGAGTAAAAACGGAAATCAGGAAATTTAATAGTCAATTGGAAGCTGATGGAAAGACTCATATGATAAGATACCGCGTTGCAACAGACTGGTCGTTTCCTGTCCGAAGGATTCTTAAAATTTGTAATGAGATGAAACGATGTGATGTTGTCGATAAAGTCCTCATAACTAATGATGGTATAAAAGTATTGCACGAAGAAATCGAGAGAAATGGTCCAGGAACATCCAAACAATCATCTATGAAAGCAAGTTCTTCTACGATAAACTCAATGCATCAACTTGATTCCCTGCGACGTCAAATTCAAGATTATAATTTCAAGATCCCTGCAAATACAGTCTACAGTCAGAAATACTTTGAAATGTCATTTGATAACAGACTAAAAATGAGAAGTGAAAATACTGAGAAATTATTGACAGAAGAGGATCAAATGGAACTTACTTACTCAGAAACGGAGTCAATGAATTCCTTTCAAAATGAAATATTCGAATGAAGATTAGTCCTCCCACCTCAGCATACGTCGACACCAAAGCATCAAAAACCTGACAAGTTGCCGATAATTCCTAGAAATGATAATTATGATAAAATTAAAGAGAATGAAAATATAAATTTAATGGAAATAAAAAACACAATATTAAGGAACCAATACTCAAAGGAATCTGAAATCAAGTCTCCATTAAATTTATTGCTATGGAATATAAGAAATTATCAACTTTATGGCTTCTGACGAGGTGGGAAAGGACGAAAAAAATAAAAATAAATTCAATCATGCAGTTATCGATGTTATAGTCCTAGTGGAATACGGTAAAATGCAAAGCAAATTCAATACTTTTAATATGAAAGGCTACAAATTTTACTCAGCACTAAGGAGCGAAAGAAAAGGTGGAGGTATCGCGCTGTATGTAAAAGATAATATAAATGTTAACATTAAGTTTTCAAAAATAACAAAAGATTTTGAAATGCTTCACACGGAGCTCTTTAAACACAATGAATGAAAAGTAAATTTACTAGCTACATATAGACCTCCGAACGGAGATAAACGAGTCTTTAATGACGAAATTGAGGAAATCCTTTTTGAAAGTGAGGATGTGATTCTGTTGGGTGATATTAACATTAATAGCATAAATAGATTAGAGACTGATGAACAATCACTTAGATATTTTGAGATCCTCTCGGCATATAATTATGAAATATTAAATACAGCAATCAGAAGATTCAATCAGATAACACAGAGACATTCGATCATCGACCATGTTGTTGCTAGACTCTCCAAAAAATTGTTCACAATGACATCAGATGAAAATACAATCAAGCCTCACTCAGATCACAATATGACATTTATATCCCAACCTGGCAACTTAAATCTAGTGAACAAACCAGCAATCTTGCAAATTAGCAAGACAAATAAAATGAAAGCTATCAAGACCTCAAACTCAACATTCAAAGCATTCCAACCAATATAAATCCAGATATACTCTGTGGCACAATAATCGATACTGCCAAGAAATCAATCGAAGCAAACACAAGAATCTTTACAATGAAATCTAATGAAGAAAGGGATATTGTACCATCATGGGCAAATGTGTACTATATTCAATTATCGAACGAGATTTTTAACATACAAGGCAGAATTAAGGAACTTAAGAGCAACAAAAAGCCAACATCTCATCTTGAATCAAAACTAATGCAGAAGAACAAGGAAAAGGATGACTATGCAGTTAAAAGAATATTATGGTACTATTCATATATAATTCAAATTTTAACGTTTTCCTTAGCGAATGTTTAATGTTTCCTTATTTTCTATTATACTTCAAATGTAACTAAATTAAGTTGAGATCATTCCTAATACAAGGGTTTTTTTATGCCTTTTTAAGAAGTTTTAGTACTCCTTAAGAGGGCTTTTTCCCCTTGTAAAAGTAAACTTATCAGAATGAAAAAATATAAAAATGTCTGTTGAAGGAATGTAAAATAATTTAGTCCATTCAATAAAGGATGACAATGTCATCATTATTGAAATATGAAAAAAAAAATTGCTATTATATTATTTATATTTATTTGAATTTCATGAATGAAAACTTATAATGTTATAAAGTATGTAAGCGTCTAAAGGATATAATAAAACAACTCAATATAAAGTTGGAGTTTAATGAAATACATTGTACCTATTCCAGCTTGTTATTTAAAATCCTGTGAATAAGTTTTAATGATATTTTCTATCAGTTCCTTAGTCATTTCTCCTGTTAATGATGACTCAAAGTTGCATGGAAAAAATTTAATTTCATTCAGAATTTCATTTTTCAATTTCCCGCAATCACATACTTTCACTTAAAACCGAAAATACATTAAAACCTTGTGAAAAGAGAAAGGTATATCCAATGTATGCAATAGAAATTTTCACGGTGAGCAAAAGAGAGCAAAATAAGCAATTTATCATATCGACCAATTTTTTATTCATTCCTTCTTTCGCATGCAACTCAGCTTTTATAGAATTTTTCATCGGAAAATAAATAACGAGCGCCGCTATTAAATGCTGCAATTTTAAAAACACAGGTTTGGCTTCACTCAGACTTAACTAAGGTATGATTTGTCTGATGGTCTGCACTGAGTTGTTGTACATCAATAAAAGTCAAAACATGTATCTTGATAATGTCTTAAAACTCATAGACCTTTAATGCAGATTAAATCTGATGGAACCTCGATCTGTAACATGACTGTTTCTTAATAACGCGAATATATGTAAATAATTTCTACTTTATAGGTATATTCATATTAAAATACTTTTGATAGAGATTATGCTGTACTTTGAATTTCCGTTTGGTTTCAATTTTAAAGTCAAGCTACTCACCAATTTTCAATGCGCTGTAAAAGCTTACATCTTATGATTTTCAATCTTGTTCCTGCTTTACCCATTCCCTTGCAAGCTACTTCTCAATATGTACATATCATATACACTGCACAATATTGGAGATGGGGGAAAAATGCGATTCCAATTTAAATGTTATTCACCTGCTTCGCATTGCAATCTTTATATATAATATATAAATATCTCTAAAAATTATATCGCCAATATGAATTATTATTTTCAATACGTATAGCAATGAGTGAAGCTTATAAATTGTATTAAATAAATTTCAACCAAAAATGTATGAAAACTAGTGTATCGGGTAGAACCCAATGCGGATATATTCACACCGTTCCATAAATAATTCAAGCTTTGCTTCACAAATATTTGAAGGCTTATTCATTTTGATAGATTGCAATTCATAAAGAAGTTCATTTTGTTTAAATAGAAAGTATGCCTCTTGTATAGATAAGACTTCAACAAAGTTTAAAGTCTTGGATATTTTTGGATGACCGTTCAAAATACCTAAAGTTTTTTACCTCTAAACATTTCAAATTTATAAAACCTAAATCCTTTATCATTTATAATACCTAGATATGTTTTAAAATGCAATTTAAAGCATTTTTGGTTTCGATCATAGTAGGCTATTTTCAAAAATAATATCGATTTTATATCTATTTTAGCATTCTTTATCATTTATAATACCTAGTTATGTTTTAAAATGCAATTTCAAACATTTTTGGTTTCGATCATAGTAGGCTATTTTCAAAAAAATATCAATTTTATATCTATATTAGCATTCTTTATCATTTATAATACCTAGTTATGACTTAAAATGCAATTTAAAGCATTTTTGGTTTCGATCATAGCAGGCTATTTTCAAAAAAAATATCAATTTTATATCTATATTAGCATTCTTTATCATTTATAATACCTAGTTATGTTTTAAAATGCAATTTCAAACATTTTTGGTTTCGATCATAGTAGGCTATTTTCAAAAAAATATCAATTTTATATCTATATTAGCATTCTTTATCATTTATAATACCTAGTTATGATTTAAAATGCAATTTAAAGCATTTTTGGTTCCGATCATAGTAGGCTATTTTCAAAAACAATATCAATTTTATATCTATATTAGCATTCTTTATCATTTATAATACCTAGTTATGTTTTAAAATGCAATTTAAAGCATTTTTGGTTTCGATCATAGTAGGCTATTTTCAAAAAAAATATTGATTTTATATCTATATTAGCATTCTTTATCATTTATAATACCTAGATATGTTTTAAAATGCAATTTAAAGAATTTTTGGTTTCGATCATAGTAGGCTATTTTCAAAAAAAAATATCAATTTTATATCTTTATTAGCATTCTTTATCATTTATAATACCTAGTTATGTTTTAAAATGCAATTTAAAGCATTTTTGGTTTCGATCATAGTAGGCTATTTTCAAAAAAATATCAATTTTATATCTATATTAGCATTCTTTATCATTTAAATACCTAGTTATGATTTAAAATGCAATTTAAAGCATTTTTGGTTTCGATCATAGCAGGCTATTTTCAAAAAAATATCAATTTTATATCTATATTAGCATTGTTTAGTATTTATAATACCTAGATATGTTTTAAAATGCAATTTAAAGCAATTTTGGTTTCGATCATAGCAGGCTATTTTCAAAAAAATATCGATTTTATATCTATATTAGCATTCTTTATCATTTATAATACCTAGTTATGATTTAAAATGCAATTTAAAGCAATTTTGGTTTCGATCATAGCAGGCTATTTTCAAAAAAATATCAATTTTATATCTATATTAGCATTGTTTAGTATTTATAATACCTAGATATATTTTAAAATGCAATTTAAAGCAATTTTGGTTTCGATCATAGCAGGCTATTTTCAAAAAAATATCGATTTTATATCTATATTAGCATTCTTTATCATTTATAATACCTAGTTATGATTTAAAATGCAATTTAAAGCATTTTTGGTTTCGATCATAGCAGGCTATTTTCAAAAAAATATCAATTTTATATCTATATTAGCATTCTTTATCATTTATAATACCTAGTTATGTATTAAAATGCAATTTAAAGCATTTTTGGTTCCGATCATAGTAGGCTATTTTCAAAAAAAATATCAATTTTATATCTATATTAGCATTCTTTATCATTTATAATACCTAGTTATGATTTAAAATGCAATTTAAAGCATTTTTGGTTCCGATCATAGTAGGCTATTTTCAAAAAAAATATCAATTTTATATCTATATTAGCATTCTTTATCATTTATAATACCTAGTTATGTTTTAAAATGCAATTTAAAGCATTTTTGGTTTCGATCATAGCAGGCTATTTTCAAAAAAAATATTGATTTTATATCTATATTAGCATTCTTTATCATTTATAATACCTAGATATGTTTTAAAATGCAATTTAAAGCATTTTTGGTTTCGATCATAGCAGGCTATTTTCAAAAAAATATCAATTTTATATCTATATTAGCATTCTTTATCATTTATAATACCTAGATATGTTTTAAAATGCAATTTAAAGAATTTTTGGTTTCGATCATAGTAGGCTATTTTCAAAAAAAAATATCAATTTTATATCTATATTAGCATTCTTTATCATTTATAATACCTAGTTATGATTTAAAATGCAATTTAAAGCATTTTTGGTTCCGATCATAGCAGGCTATTTTCAAAAAAATATCAATTTAATATCTATATTAGCATTCTTTATCATTTATAATACCTAGTTATGATTTAAAATGCAATTTAAAGCATTTTTGGTTTCGATCATAGTAGGCTATTTTCAAAAATAATATCGATTTTATATCTATTTTAGCATTCTTTATCATTTATAATACCTAGTTATGTTTTAAAATGCAATTTAAAGCATTTTTGGTTTCGATCATAGCAGTCTATTTTCAAAAAAATATCGATTTTATATCTATATTAGCATTCTTTATCATTTATAATACCTAGTTATGTTTTAAAATGCAATTTAAAGCATTTTTGGTTTCGATCATAGCAGGCTATTTTCAAAAAAATATCGATTTTATATCTATATTAGCATTCTTTATCATTTATAATACCAAGTTATGATTTAAAATGCAATTTCAAACATTTTTGGTTTCGATCATAGTAGGCTATTTTCAAAAAAAATATCAATTTTATATCTATATTAGCATTCTTTATCATTTATAATACCTAGTTATGATTTAAAATGCAATTTAAAGCATTTTTGGTTCCGATCATAGTAGGCTATTTTCAAAAAAAATATCAATTTTATATCTATATTAGCATTCTTTATCATTTATAATACCTAGTTATGTTTTAAAATGCAATTTAAAGCATTTTTTGTTTCGATCATAGTAGGCTATTTTCAAAAATAATATCGATTTTATATCTATTTTAGCATTCTTTATCATTTATAATACCTAGTTATGTTTTAAAATGCAATTTAAAGCATTTTTGGTTTCGATCATAGTAGGCTATTTTCAAAAAAATATCAATTTTATATCTATATTAGCATTCTTTATCATTTATAATACCTAGTTATGTTTTAAAATGCAATTTAAAGCATTTTTTGTTTCGATCATAGTAGGCTATTTTCAAAAAAATATCAATTTTATATCTATATTAGCATTCTTTAGTATTTATAATACCTAGATATGTTTTAAAATGCAATTTAAAGCATTTTTGGTTTCGATCATAGCAGGCTATTTTCAAAAAAAATATCAATTTTATATCTATTATATCTATATTATCATTTATAATACCTAGTTATGTTTTAAAATGCAATTTAAAGCATTTTTGGTTTCGATCATAGTAGGCTATTTTCAAAAAAATATCAATTTTATATCTATATTAGCATTCTTTATCATTTATAATACCTAGTTATGTTTTAAAATGCAATTTAAAGAATTTTTGGTTTCGATCATAGTAGGCTATTTTCAAAAAAATATCAATTTTATATCTATATTAGCATTCTTTATCATTTAAATACCTAGTTATGATTTAAAATGCAATTTAAAGCATTTTTGGTTTCGATCATAGCAGGCTATTTTCAAAAAAATATCAATTTTATATCTATATTAGCATTGTTTAGTATTTATAATACCTAGATATGTTTTAAAATGCAATTTAAAGCATTTTTGGTTTCGATCATAGCAGGCTATTTTCAAAAAAATATCAATTTTATATCTATATTAGCATTCTTTATCATTTATAATACCTAGTTATGATTTAAAATGCAATTTAAAGCATTTTTGGTTTCGATCATAGTAGGCTATTTTCAAAAATAATATCGATTTTATATCTATTTTAGCATTCTTTATCATTTATAATACCTAGTTATGTTTTAAAATGCAATTTAAAGCATTTTTGGTTTCGATCATAGCAGGCTATTTTCAAAAAAATATCGATTTTATATCTATATTAGCATTCTTTATCATTTATAATACCTAGTTATGTTTTAAAATGCAATTTAAAGCATTTTTGGTTTCGATCATAGCAGGCTATTTTCAAAAAAATATCGATTTTATATCTATATTAGCATTCTTTATCATTTATAATACCAAGTTATGATTTAAAATGCAATTTCAAACATTTTTGGTTTCGATCATAGTAGGCTATTTTCAAAAAAAATATCAATTTTATATCTATATTAGCATTCTTTATCATTTATAATACCTAGTTATGATTTAAAATGCAATTTAAAGCATTTTTGGTTCCGATCATAGTAGGCTATTTTCAAAAAAAATATCAATTTTATATCTATATTAGCATTCTTTATCATTTATAATACCTAGTTATGTTTTAAAATGCAATTTAAAGCATTTTTGGTTTCGATCATAGTAGGCTATTTTCAAAAAAAATATCAATTTTATATCTATATTAGCATTCTTTATCATTTATAATACCTAGTTATGTTTTAAAATGCAATTTAAAGCATTTTCGGTTTCGATCATAGCAGGCTATTTTCAAAAAAATATCGATTTTATATCTATATTAGCATTCTTTATCATTTATAATACCTAGTTATGACTTAAAATGCAATTTAAAGCATTTTTGGTTTCGATCATAGCAGGCTATTTTCAAAAAAATATCAATTTTATATCTATATTAGCATTCTTTATCATTTATAATACCTAGTTATGACTTAAAATGCAATTTAAAGCATTTTTGGTTCCGATCATAGTAGGCTATTTTCAAAAAAAATATCAATTTTATATCTATATTAGCATTCTTTATCATTTATAATACCTAGTTATGATTTAAAATGCAATTTAAAGCATTTTTGGTTCCGATCATAGTAGGCTATTTTCAAAAAAAATATCAATTTTATATCTATATTAGCATTCTTTATCATTTATAATACCTAGTTATGATTTAAAATGCAATTTAAAGCATTTTTGGTTCCGATCATAGTAGACTTTTTTCAAAAATAATATCGATTTTATATCTATATTAGCATTCTTTATCATTTATAATACCTAGTTATGTTTTAAAATGCAATTTCAAACATTTTTGGTTTCGATCATAGTAGGCTATTTTCAAAAAAATATCAATTTTATATCTATATTAGCATTCTTTATCATTTATAATACCTAGATATGTTTTAAAATGCAATTTAAAGAATTTTTGGTTTCGATCATAGTAGGCTATTTTCAAAAAAAAATATCAATTTTATATCTATATTAGCATTCTTTATCATTTATAATACCTAGTTATGTTTTAAAATGCAATTTCAAACATTTTTGGTTTCGATCATAGTAGGCTATTTTCAAAAAAATATCAATTTTATATCTATATTAGCATTCTTTATCATTTATAATACCTAGTTATGATTTAAAATGCAATTTAAAGCATTTTTGGTTCCGATCATAGTAGGCTATTTTCAAAAACAATATCAATTTTATATCTATATTAGCATTCTTTATCATTTATAATACCTAGTTATGTTTTAAAATGCAATTTAAAGCATTTTTGGTTTCGATCATAGTAGGCTATTTTCAAAAAAAATATTGATTTTATATCTATATTAGCATTCTTTATCATTTATAATACCTAGATATGTTTTAAAATGCAATTTAAAGAATTTTTGGTTTCGATCATAGTAGGCTATTTTCAAAAAAAAATATCAATTTTATATCTTTATTAGCATTCTTTATCATTTATAATACCTAGTTATGTTTTAAAATGCAATTTAAAGCATTTTTGGTTTCGATCATAGTAGGCTATTTTCAAAAAAATATCAATTTTATATCTATATTAGCATTCTTTATCATTTAAATACCTAGTTATGATTTAAAATGCAATTTAAAGCATTTTTGGTTTCGATCATAGCAGGCTATTTTCAAAAAAATATCAATTTTATATCTATATTAGCATTGTTTAGTATTTATAATACCTAGATATGTTTTAAAATGCAATTTAAAGCAATTTTGGTTTCGATCATAGCAGGCTATTTTCAAAAAAATATCGATTTTATATCTATATTAGCATTCTTTATCATTTATAATACCTAGTTATGATTTAAAATGCAATTTAAAGCAATTTTGGTTTCGATCATAGCAGGCTATTTTCAAAAAAATATCAATTTTATATCTATATTAGCATTCTTTATCATTTATAATACCTAGTTATGTTTTAAAATGCAATTTAAAGCATTTTTGGTTCCGATCATAGTAGGCTATTTTCAAAAAAAATATCAATTTTATATCTATATTAGCATTCTTTATCATTTATAATACCTAGTTATGATTTAAAATGCAATTTAAAGCATTTTTGGTTCCGATCATAGTAGGCTATTTTCAAAAAAAATATCAATTTTATATCTATATTAGCATTCTTTATCATTTATAATACCTAGTTATGTTTTAAAATGCAATTTAAAGCATTTTTGGTTTCGATCATAGCAGGTTTTTTTCAAAAAAAATATTGATTTTATATCTATATTAGCATTCTTTATCATTTATAATACGTAGATATGTTTTAAAATGCAATTTAAAGCATTTTTGGTTTCGATCATAGCAGGCTATTTTCAAAAAAATATCAATTTTATATCTATATTAGCATTCTTTATCATTTATAATACCTAGATATGTTTTAAAATGCAATTTAAAGCATTTTTGGTTTCGATCATAGTAAGCTATTTTCAAAAAAATATCAATTTTATATCTATATTAGCATTCTTTATCATTTATAATACCTAGTTATGTTTTAAAATGCAATTTAAAGCATTTTTGGTTTCGATCATAGCAGGCTATTTTCAAAAAAATATCAATTTTATATCTATATTAGCATTCTTTATCATTTATAATACCTAGTTATGTTTTAAAATGCAATTTAAAGCATTTTTGGTTTCGATCATAGCAGGCTATTTTCAAAAAAATATCAATTTTATATCTATATTTTTTTAAAAAAAATGCAATTTAAAGCATTTTTGGTTTCGATCATAGTAAGCTATTTTCAAAAAAAATATCAATTTTATATCTATATTAGCATTCTTTATCATTTATAATACCTAGTTATGTTTTAAAATGCAATTTAAAGCATTTTTGGTTTCGATCATAGTAGGCTATTTTCAAAAAAATATCAATTTTATATCTATATTAGCATTCTTTATCATTTATAATACCTAGATATGTTTTAAAATGCAATTTAAAGAATTTTTGGTTTCGATCATAGTAGGCTATTTTCAAAAATAATATCGATTTTATATCTATTTTAGCATTCTTTATCATTTATAATACCTAGTTATGTTTTAAAATGCAATTTAAAGCATTTTTGGTTTCGATCATAGCAGTCTATTTTCAAAAAAATATCGATTTTATATCTATATTAGCATTCTTTATCATTTATAATACCTAGTTATGTTTTAAAATGCAATTTAAAGCATTTTTGGTTTCGATCATAGCAGGCTATTTTCAAAAAAATATCGATTTTATATCTATATTAGCATTCTTTATCATTTATAATACCAAGTTATGATTTAAAATGCAATTTCAAACATTTTTGGTTTCGATCATAGTAGGCTATTTTCAAAAAAAATATCAATTTTATATCTATATTAGCATTCTTTATCATTTATAATACCTAGTTATGATTTAAAATGCAATTTAAAGCATTTTTGGTTCCGATCATAGTAGGCTATTTTCAAAAAAAATATCAATTTTATATCTATATTAGCATTCTTTATCATTTATAATACCTAGTTATGTTTTAAAATGCAATTTAAAGCATTTTCGGTTTCGATCATAGCAGGCTATTTTCAAAAAAATATCGATTTTATATCTATATTAGCATTCTTTATCATTTATAATACCTAGTTATGACTTAAAATGCAATTTAAAGCATTTTTGGTTTCGATCATAGCAGGCTATTTTCAAAAAAATATCAATTTTATATCTATATTAGCATTCTTTATCATTTATAATACCTAGTTATGACTTAAAATGCAATTTAAAGCATTTTTGGTTCCGATCATAGTAGGCTATTTTCAAAAAAAATATCAATTTTATATCTATATTAGCATTCTTTATCATTTATAATACCTAGTTATGATTTAAAATGCAATTTAAAGCATTTTTGGTTCCGATCATAGTAGGCTATTTTCAAAAAAAATATCAATTTTATATCTATATTAGCATTCTTTATCATTTATAATACCTAGTTATGTTTTAAAATGCAATTTAAAGCATTTTTGGTTCCGATCATAGTAGGCTATTTTCAAAAAAATATCAATTTTATATCTATATTAGCATTCTTTATCATTTATAATACCTAGTTATGTTTTAAAATGCAATTTAAAGCATTTTCGGTTTTGATCATAGCAGGCTATTTTCAAAAAAATATCAATTTTATATCTATATTAGCATTCTTTATCATTTATAATACCTAGTTATGATTTAAAATGCAATTTAAAGCATTTTTGGTTCCGATCATAGTAGGCTATTTTCAAAAAAAATATCAATTTTATATCTATATTAGCATTCTTTATCATTTATAATACCTAGTTATGTTTTAAAATGCAATTTCAAACATTTTTGGTTTCGATCATAGTAGGCTATTTTCAAAAAAATATCAATTTTATATCTATATTAGCATTCTTTATCATTTATAATACCTAGTTATGACTTAAAATGCAATTTAAAGCATTTTTGGTTCCGATCATAGTAGGCTATTTTCAAAAAAAATATCAATTTTATATCTATATTAGCATTCTTTATCATTTATAATACCTAGTTATGATTTAAAATGCAATTTAAAGCATTTTTGGTTCCGATCATAGTAGGCTATTTTCAAAAAAAATATCAATTTTATATCTATATTAGCATTCTTTATCATTTATAATACCTAGTTATGTTTTAAAATGCAATTTAAAGCATTTTTGGTTCCGATCATAGTAGGCTATTTTCAAAAAAATATCAATTTTATATCTATATTAGCATTCTTTATCATTTATAATACCTAGTTATGTTTTAAAATGCAATTTAAAGCATTTTTGGTTCCGATCATAGTAGGCTATTTTCAAAAAAATATCAATTTTATATCTATATTAGCATTCTTTATCATTTATAATACCTAGTTATGATTTAAAATGCAATTTAAAGCATTTTTGGTTCCGATCATAGTAGGCTATTTTCAAAAAAAATATCAATTTTATATCTATATTAGCATTCTTTATCATTTATAATACCTAGTTATGACTTAAAATGCAATTTAAAGCATTTTTGGTTTCGATCATAGCAGGCTATTTTCAAAAAAATATCAATTTTATATCTATATTAGCATTCTTTATCATTTATAATACCTAGTTATGACTTAAAATGCAATTTAAAGCATTTTTGGTTCCGATCATAGTAGGCTATTTTCAAAAAAAATATCAATTTTATATCTATATTAGCATTCTTTATCATTTATAATACCTAGTTATGATTTAAAATGCAATTTAAAGCATTTTTGGTTCCGATCATAGTAGGCTATTTTCAAAAAAAATATCAATTTTATATCTATATTAGCATTCTTTATCATTTATAATACCTAGTTATGTTTTAAAATGCAATTTAAAGCATTTTTGGTTCCGATCATAGTAGGCTATTTTCAAAAAAATATCAATTTTATATCTATATTAGCATTCTTTATCATTTATAATACCTAGTTATGTTTTAAAATGCAATTTAAAGCATTTTTGGTTCCGATCATAGTAGGCTATTTTCAAAAAAATATCAATTTTATATCTATATTAGCATTCTTTATCATTTATAATACCTAGTTATGTTTTAAAATGCAATTTCAAACATTTTTGGTTTCGATCATAGTAGGCTATTTTCAAAAAAATATCAATTTTATATCTATATTAGCATTCTTTATCATTTATAATACCTAGTTATGATTTAAAATGCAATTTAAAGCATTTTTGGTTCCGATCATAGTAGGCTATTTTCAAAAAAATATCAATTTTATATCTATATTAGCATTCTTTATCATTTATAATACCTAGTTATGTTTTAAAATGCAATTTAAAGCATTTTCGGTTTTGATCATAGCAGGCTATTTTCAAAAAAATATCGATTTTATATCTATATTAGCATTCTTTATCATTTATAATACCTAGTTATGTTTTAAAATGCAATTTCAAACATTTTTGGTTTCGATCATAGTAGGCTATTTTCAAAAAAATATCAATTTTATATCTATATTAGCATTTTTTATCATTTATAATACCTAGTTATGTTTTAAAATGCAATTTAAAGCATTTTTGGTTTCGATCATAGTAGGCTATTTTCAAAAATAATATCGATTTTATATCTATTTTAGCATTCTTTATCATTTATAATACCTAGTTATGTTTTAAAATGCAATTTAAAGCATTTTTGGTTTCGATCATAGTAGGCTATTTTCAAAAATAATATCGATTTTATATCTATTTTAGCATTCTTTATCATTTATAATACCTAGTTATGTTTTAAAATGCAATTTAGAGCATTTTTGGTTTCGATCATAGTAGGCTATTTTCAAAAAAAATATTGATTTTATATCTATATTAGCATTCTTTGTTCAACTCGACGACACACATGAATGCGGTGTGAATAAAAATTGTTCGAATAATTTTTTTTTAACCCTCAACCATTCCATACAGCACTGTTTTTATTCTATTAAATATTTTAATATGAAAAATAGATTTTGTTCTTCATCATTTTCCCAATATAATTTTTAAGCATGAAAATGTTATTTTCCACTAAGCGATTTTCATTCTCGCACTCCTTTCATGTGCTTCAATAAATTATCACTTTTTCACGCTATACTTGTTTTGAGAATTAAATTCGAATTTACCTATTTCCGCATCGTTTTTAATGCTATGGAAGTTTGATTTAGGAATGTCTGAATGTCGTTATACTTGACTGATTACTGGTTTCTTCTATCCTGGATCTTTTAAAACATCGTTTAAGTGAAAAATTAAGAGTGAAGATATAATAGTGTTAAGACGAAAATGAACTATTTTATGACTTTTTGTACTTTTAACAGTAGTTGTGTAAATGCACTTTGCACATACTTCTCATTTTTAGATTTTCCGTAAATTTGATTAAAATAAATGAATATTACATTTTATTAAATGTTGCAAAATTGTTTATCCACAGAGAAAATTTAACATTTTACAGGTGGATGCAGCACAGCATTTAAAAGTTTATATGACAAAATTTTCAAAACAACATTCAACACACTTAAAAACCTGGATGGTATGCTGAATGGAGCATGTTAGTGTGTTAAAAAATGTATAGCTTTGTAATCAATTTTGGATTCAACAATCCGAAAACTCCATTTTAAAAATAAGTGAACGATGTAGGGAGTTTGACAACATAAAACTTTAATTTTAGAAGTGTTCATTCATTATGTAAAAAGCTTTGAATATGTTCTGAATTTTTGTTGGATATGAGAGGCTCTTATTTTACAGTACTTAAAATTATAATTTTGTGGATTTTTATATTCACACCGTTTTCACGTGTGAATCTATTGGTTTTGTTCTGGTTGAAAAATCAGTTTTTTGAATTTTGTGAGGATATGGAGCAAGATAGCTTAAAATGATCAGAGATGAAAAGTTTGAGCCTTGAATTTCACATCTTTTGCAAAAAACAGATTTCAAATTGGTTGCGGCATTGCTGAGAAAATCGCAAAATATGCTTTCTGTAAGCAAGCAAACAAGCAACCAAGCAAGTTAATCAGCAAGAAATCTCAATAACGAGACATCGTAGAGACTTCTAATTTTTTTACATTTGATCCATGCTGCTCTATAGAAGAGCTGTATTATTTTTGGGCAAGGTAGGAACAGCCGTTGCTTCAGAAAAAGCAAAAAACTTTCCTTTCTTACGAATTTTTCAAATTAAAAGTTCACTGTGATTTTTTTTAAAATTAAACTTTGGATGAAAAAAATTTTTTTGAGCAAAAAACCAAGAAGGAAATACATTTTCAATTTTGGACTAGGGGCGACCCTAGTCAAAATCAATTTTGTCACTTTTTTTCTTCGAGGGTTTATCCAAATGGATTGAAACTTTGCATAAATATTTAAGTGCTTAAAACAAATCCAAATAAAACATCCTAAAATTTTTTTGAGCAAAGAACCAAGTAGGAAATACATTTTCAATTTTGGACTAGGGGCGACCCTAGTCAAAATCAATTTTGTCACTTTTTTCTTCGAGAGTTTTTCCAAATGGATTAAAACTTTGCATAAATATTCTAGTGCTTAAAACAAATACAAATAAAACATCCTAAAATTTTTTTGAGCTAAGAACCAAGTAGGAAATACATTTTCAATTATGAACTTGGGACAGGTCTAGTTAAATCTAGTTTTTCATTTTTTTTTTTCGAAGGTTTATCCAAATGGATTGAAACTTTTTATAAATATTCTAGTGCTTACAAAAAATACAAATAAAACATCCTAAAATTTTTTTGAGCAAAGAACCAAGAAGGAAATACATTTTCAATTTTGGACTAGGGGCGACCCTAGTCAAAATCAATTTTGTCACTTTTTTCTTCGAGGGTTTATCCAAATGGATTGAAACTTTGCATAAATATTCTAGTGCTTAAAACAAATACAAATAAAACATCCTAAAATTTTTTTGAGCAAAGAACCAAGTAGGAAATACATTTTCAATTATGAACTTGGGACTAGGGGTTCCAGAATTCCCGTTCCCGTAAGATTTCGGGAACGGGAATGATGTCCGGGAACGGGAATATTCCCGGGAATCAACAAAAAAAAAGTTAAAAGCTACACTTACACCATGTATTTTCTTTAGGTTTTTAAATCAAATTTAAATTCTATTTGTTTTGATTGTCAAATTGATTCTTTTGACAATAATTTTTAATTTCCGTTTGAAATTCAATTCTTTTTGGTTTTAGAACAATTCTTAAAGTACGATTTTAACTGGTCTAGCAATCTAGTGCGATTTTTTGAGACAATATTATTGGAGATTGAAAAGTTACGTTCAGCTCTTGTAGATGTTGGTGGATTCCAGAAATATTAATTTCCAGCCCTTTTTTTTATTTTGGAAAAATTACTTTAATCCAATGTCAATTAAGTGTATTATTTTATGGACATCATACATTTAAAAAATATTTTTAAATACTTTTTCTCTTCGTTTTTCATAAATATATGTTTTTGATTTAAAAAACATCAAATTTGAGTTTAATATTTCAACTCTTAAATTCCTTAAGGGCAATTCTACGAGTAAAGGGAACTGTAGAAATTTGCATTGTAAGTTTTCGCTACTTGCAAAAATTTAATTTTTTTTTATCCGTTATATTTCTTGGATAAAAATATAGTGTTTCTTTTTATAAAGTGTATTTCTCCATTATTGTTACGTTATTCGTTCTTAAAGTGTAAACTTTAAGGCAAAAAGAGGCATGAAAAACTAATTAAAATAAGTTTTTCCATATGTAAAGAATATTACAGAATAAAATTTCAACGGTAATTTAAAATTTAAATTTTTGTAAGCGCTTTAAGCTTAGTCGAAAATATGTAAAATTTGTACCGATTGACACAGTTTTTGACAAATTTTAGCTATATTAAAGCATTATTGCTATGTTTTAAGTCAAAGGTTTGTTAAATTTGTGAATTCAAACATATTTTGGGTAGAGACACAAATCAGAAATGAGTGTTTAGTGAAATATTTAACAAATTAAAGTACATTTTGTAAATTCCACCGATTGACAGTAAAAAAGTTAAAATATCTCCTCATACAGCCATTTATTGCAAACAAGTACTATTCATAATGATAAACATTCCCTTTTTACATAATTTTAATTAATTTAAATGTGTAAAAAGTCAATATTCAAAGTTTTTTTTAATAGAATAAAGAAATTTTGTAATTTTTTTCATTCGTAGAATTGCCCTTAACGTATGTTTTCATTATTATAATTTTTTTCTTAAAATTGTAGTTTTTTCATGGAAAATACAAAAAAAAAACTAATTTGAATTGTCGGTTTTTTTTTTGGTATGAAAACGGGAATTTCGGGAATATTCCCGATTTTAGAACCCCTATGATTGACCATCGTCAAGACAATAAGACATCGTCAAGACAATAAGACATCGTCAAGACAATAAGAAATCGTCAAGACAATTCTTCTGTAGTTTGTCAGTTAAAAAAGTCTATATAAATCCAATTTGTATCAAATATTCATACTATGTGCTTACTTGTGTACTTACTTGTGTACTTACTTGTGTACTATGTGTGTGAACGATGAGTAATTGTTCAAATGTGAAGAAAATAACACAACATATGAAATGTTTTATGATGGCTATAAGTGCTGCTCCTTAAAGAACCTAAAATATATGGCAATTTTAAAAACGAATTAGTAAAATAAAAATAAATTTAATTCTTAATTAAGATTTGCTGTTTAAATTAAAGTTTCATGATATCAAATTCACTTTCTCTGTTGGAAATTAGTCAGAAAAACTTTCAAAAAGGCTCACGTAAAGCCTACGTTACGTAAAATGATTAAGTAAAATCACATAACATTAAGTCCTATGTTCCGTTCGCTCTTTCTCGATGTAAGTTAAAGATGGAAGTCGATGGACAGGTAACAGAGAAGCTGATGCAAGATGAAGGAGGGATTAAACTGAGAAAGCAAATTTTTTGATGGTTCTTCTTTCATAGTTAATCATATCAAGTTTAATTTCAACCAAGGAAATGAATCAATCGTGTTTTCATTCCTTTACTGCTCACATTTCAGGCTTTGAATCAGAACAGTCCGAGATAGAGGCAAAAACGTTCTTTACCACACACCTGAGCATGAAAAAGAACCACAATTTAGGGTTAGGGTTAGACGCTTGTAATTAAGCTTCTATTGATTACAAACCAAATCATCAGAGGCTCATTTTTCACATTAAACTACACGATACGTCATTGGACCTGATGTAAGTCTAATGCTGTGTGTGAGAACAGGCATCTAGACAAAAAATTGCAAGTCTCATTTACGAGCAAGCAATCAATGTCCTTGATGCCACTCTACATCAAGGATGAACCAATCAATAGCCACGATAGTAAGTCTCACAGGCAGAAACACATGACTCATAGGCTCGATTTACAAAAAAAAAAAAAGAACAGAAAAACTTTTTAAAAAAAGGGTCAAAAGACTTTGCTCCCTCAAGTTTTACCCCTCCTCATCTTGCATCGACCCCCCTCTGACCTATTCAACGACTCCCACTCTTAATTTACATCAACAAAGGCCGACGAAATGTAAAACTCAATGCAATGCGTTTTTAAGTAATCATTTCACGTATTGCAAGCATTACGTACGCAATTTTAGGAAGTCAAATGGCTGGTTTCATTAAAGAAAAAGAATTTGAGGACTATTTATTAGTATACTTAGCTTTTTCTTCGTTGTCACTAGCCTCTTGCTCAGAGATCGAAGCCGATTTTTTCGGCTTAACTCAATTTTTGATTTTTTTGATAGAAAAAAGCCATTTAACACCCATTTTAAGTATTTAAATTGAACTTTACATGCTTTACTATGATTCTGTGAAATATTTTTTCAGCATGTAGCTATAGTGTGCTCAGAATTTCAAGTTAAAGAATGTAAAGCCGAAATTTAAGCCGATCGGCTTAAAATCGGCTAAATTGAAGTTCAGAGCTTACTATAGCTACATGCTGAAAAAATATTTCACAGAATCATAGTAAAGCATGTAAAGTTCAATTTAAATACTTAAAATGGGTGTTAAATGGCTTTTTTCTATCAAAATAATCAAAAATTGAGTTAAGCCGAAAAAATCGGCTTCGATCTCTGCTCTTGCTTCTTTAATTGTGTCCTGGTTCCTTCAAGCTTCATCAATCTCATTTTCACTTCAATTTTACAGCTTCTTGAATTTAATTTTCTTAACTTTCAATGTTTACTCAGAAAATTTTTCATTTTTTTCTTCACTTTTAATTTTTTCATCACTTTTGGCTTATTTTCACTGTTGCTTCCATTTTAGCACTTCACTATCACTTTTATCTTGAACTCCACTTCTTTTTAAGCATTAATAATGTCAAGTTCCAATTTATTTGCACCGATTTGCAACAATATTTAAAAACACGTCTTTAAAGAATTAAACTGAAGAAAATTGTGAGAAAATTGAAAGTCAAAGGTTGCTGAGAAATTTGATCTTTTTTGACTGATTGTGATTTCACATTTTTGCGTTAATTAAGGGTGTATTCAGCTCGAAAATTATCAAAAATATTGATTTATTGATTGATTTATTAAAGCCATTCTAAGTTTTACATATAAAGTGAACTACAATAAAAATAAGTTTATAAAGAAGGCACTGCTAAGCAGTTGATGTTTAAGTAGAATAGTTGAAATATCATGATTGCAATTAAATTGCAAGAATCATGATTGCAAGAATTTAAGAAGTAAGTATTGTATGATTAATCGAACAAGAGTTTGTTTGTCGATTGAGGAAACCGTCAAAATAAATTTGAATTTTAACGAATATTTAAGTTTTGAATTATGAACTGTGCTTGTACTAAATTTAGTTCTAAAAGTTTATGTCAATAATAAAAAGAAGAAACAATTTTTGTATAGAGCTGAATAAGTGGAACAAGGTGTGCTGTTACAGGAAGAGCTGCATTATTAAGCAATTCGATGTGTTTGAAGCTGATCAGGTGACATCAAAAGGTCGATTTTTCCAATTAAATAACTTTTTACTTCCACTTTAAATTTATTGAAATTTCTCATCTCTTTCAGGTCTTTCGGCAATTGATTGAACAGAATAGGACCTAAGTAACTTATATCAGTACCAATATGTCTCTTTCTGGAGAAGCTACTGGGTTTAACATCACCGGAAGATCTTCTATTGTGATTAAAGACTTCATACGTAAGCAGTTCATCCATATCCAGAAGAAGCGACTTTTTCACATTGATGATTAGTGCTGCGTACATTATCCCAATAACAGGCAATGATTTGTGATCGAATGATGTGAATAGATCTATAGTTGGATGGCAGGAATCAAGGCTAAAAATCATCTTCAAGCATCTGTTTTGGAGTCGCTGGATCCTAGTGATATCCTCTTTTTTAAGTTTGATTAAAAGAAATGAGCAGTAGAAGAGATGTGACATAACATGAGCATGATAGAATTGTATTAGCATTTCTGTTGGTAAGTGATGTCGTATTATCGATAGTGCTCTTGTGGACTGCGTTAATTTATCTACTAAATGATTACCGTATTCTTTAAAATTGAATTTATCATCGATTTGAATTCCTAAGAATTTATATGATGAGACTCTCTCAATTTTGATGTCATTTTGTACTGTTGTTTCTGTAGGCAATTCTACTGCATCATTATTACGTAGTATCATGAATTTGGTTTTGGAGAAATTCATTGTCAGTCCATTACTTATAAAATAAGCATTCATTGTCTCTATGTCTTTCGTAATTTCATTAACTGTGGATTTGATATTTTCTTTTTTGCAGGATCTATAAATTACGTAATCATCGGCGTATTTTATTCGTTGGGACGATATGGCAGGAGCATCGTATTGGCTTATTGTGAAAAAGTAAGGACCAAGAATTGAACCTTGAGGAACTCCGAGACTAATGAGAGTTTTTTTGCTGGTAGAGTCGCCAATTCTTACTGACTGTTGCCTGTTAGTGAAATAAGATCCAATTAATGATAGCACGTGACCTTTGATGCCCAGGTGAGAAAGTTTTTTGAGTAAGACGTCTCTGTTAAGTGTGTCAAAAGCTGCTGTTAAATCCATGAAGACTGCGACCAGATATTCATTTTTGTCGAGTGAAACTGAAACATCATGTGTGAATTTGAGTACTGCTTCATTAGTTCCAATCAGCTTCTTGTATCCATATTGTTCTTTATCACTTATATGGTTGGATTCCATGAAGTTTTGCAGTCTATTGAGGATTATTCTCTCAAAAATTTTGTTGATTATGGGCAATAAGGCAATAGGCCTGTAGTTGTTGATGTCAGTTTTAGATCCTTTCTTGTGTATAGGAACTATATTAGCAAATTTGAGTGGTTCAGGATAATAGGCTTCAAGTATTATTTTATTCATTAAGCATGTTAGTTGAGGTACAATTTTATCAATGAGTTCTTTAATAGCTCTGCATGGAATGCCGTCACTTCCAGTAGATTTAGAAACATCCAATTCTTTTACAATATTAAATATTTCATTTCGTGTCACAATGTCAAAGTATATACACTTATTAGTTTCGGTTGGGAAGTTGGATGATAAATTGGGTAGAACTTGTGTTATTGATGAACATGTCGATATTCGTGAGAATTTTTCGCTGAAAAGTTCGACAATTTTGTTTGGGTCATCAATTACCACATCATCATTTATTAAGCATATGTTGTCATTAGTTTTTTTCCTTCCAATTATCTTGTTGATGACATCCCATGAGTTTTTGTTTCCAGTTTTAATAAGATTAGAATAATAAAATTTGGAAGTTCTATTACTATGTTCATATATATTTGTTTGTAGGGTTTTCATGCCAGGTAGGAATGTTGTTTTGGAAGAATGATAGGGTTTCTCCTATCATACTCAAAATTACCGTTTTCTGGCAATCGTGTCGTTATGCGCATTAAACCTTCATTGTCTAAAAATGCATTAAACTTATAAAGATTATGTTTATTAGGAAGTTTTCCTTTAAGTTGAAGCTGTTCAATCTCTTCCTTCATGACATCTTTTTGTGCAAATCTATATAAAATTTTCTCAGCAGCTTTAGAGATATTTTCGTAATTAATGCTATTCTCTATCTCCTTTATTCGTAGCTTAGAACTTTCATCTGACTTCTTTGATAAGGCTTTAATTTGCAATTTTCTGGTAACTTTAATGAGAATGTATGTCCTTTTTTTAAGTTTGTTCCAAGACGAAAAACTTGTTATGAATTTTCTAAAGCCATCATTCTTTCTATCTTCATAAATCTCTAACTGAGAATGCAGTTCTTGAACATCAGGCTCTACTTTAAACCAAGAGTTTGTTGGCAAAGAAAATATTTTTGGATGGTACCACTCACTGTCATAACTTATGTCAGGCATAGACTCGAATTTTGTCCCATAATCAGCCGCTTGGATGTCAGTGGGGATCCATAACCATTCTTCTTCTATCGTTTCTTTCTTAATAAATTGTAAACGATTTCGCATATATCGTGTTGCTCTGTTAGCGTCATTTTGAATCCAGTAGTATACACACGAACTATCTGTAAGATAAAAGACTTCATCAAATGTTATTGAGTGACTACCTGTGATTTGCTTTCTGAATGTAACGTTTCGCTTAGCAGCATCGAGTTCCAGTTCAGGGATCGTTCTTTTTTGTTTTAATGGGACTGTATACGTTTTGCTTGCTACGAACTTATAGTCAATCTGTTCTCCGTTTTGATCCAATAATCTCACGAACGCTACATTGCAAATCATTTCCTTTCCAGCATCGCAGAACATTAAAAGCTGTTTGGTTTTGGCAATTTCAATTTTGTTTGAGTAACTCCTCGGTATTTCTATTTGGCAAACTGCTGGGAACCAAGATATAATTCTTTCCCAGTAACTATAATGCTTCTCCTTTATGACCTCGTTCCAATCAGCTTGTTCCTTACAAATCCAATGATAAAGAAGTTTTATGTTTGCAACATAGAAGCCATAAAACCCTAAAGGATCATATATAGACATTAAGAATCTTAATAGCTCTTTTTTGTTTGGAACTTTGGTTCCTTTTAACAAGTTCTTCTGTAAATCTTCTGGTTTCAACGCTAGACTAAATGTGTCGTTGTGGTAATTAATAATATATCCTAAGACTTTTTCCTTATCTTCCTGGCTAAACATATTGATGTCATTGTTATCTTCCCTTGATAAGCTAGACTTAATGGAATTTAGAATATCAGGATGACTTCCTTTTAACTTGACTAAGTCAAACCCTCCTGACTTAAGAATGTTCCTAATATTCGATATTAATTTCTGACCGTCTTCGAGATTATTAAATAATTTAACCAGATCATCAACGTAGACATTATTCTTTATCACGTCTGATTCTTGTGGAAATTTATCCTTATGCTCGTCTGCAATTCTATTTTTTACGTACTGAGAAGTTGATGGTGCACATACAGCACCAAATATCATGACATTCATTTCGTAGTGTATCAACTCGTTTGTTTTTTGATCGATGAAGAGAAAGCGAAGTGCTGGACGATCTTCTGGTATTATTTGTATCTGGTGAAACATCTCTTTTACGTCGGCTTTTACGAAATATATCCCCTCGCGTAGCTGCATAAATAAACTCATTAGGTCAGTGTATAGGTTCGGACCTGACATCAGATAGTCGTTCAATGATTTTCCTTGTACCTTCGCAGCCGCATCCCATATGAGTCTGATTCGTTTCCCTTTCTGCTGTGATATGAATATGGGAATATAAAAGGATTTATTTGGTGGATCTTTAATCTCAGCAGATAATAATTTGCGTGCATATCCTTTTTTGATAAGGTTCTCAATTTGTTCGCAAATATCTGTGAATTTCCCTATTCTTTAAGCATGCGTTATCAGAATATTCAGTCTTTTTTTCGCTAAATGTAGTGAGCTTTCAGTAGGCAATGTGGGATTACTTTCATTCCATAAGAGAGGGACTTGGAACCTATTTCCTTCGGAATTTCTTATTGTTTTCTCATCAAGCATCTTTAAGGCATCTTCCTCCTCAGCTATGCATCTATCGTAATTCAAAGGAAATGTTTCACGCTCAGCAGGATGAAGATAGATTACAATTAAAAAGATCCTTTAATAACATACCACAAAGAAACAGCTATACTAATAAATTCTCTCAAAAGAACAGTTATCCTAATGATTCACTTTCTAATTTTTGTTGGTTTCATAAAGTAAAAGGTCATAGCTCTCTTTGTTGTTATTCGTTATTGGCTAGAACAGGCAAAGAAGTCTGTGATTTAGCAAGAAGTAATAATATTTGTATATATTGCGGCCAAGCGGCTCACGGCTCTTGCCCTAATAAGAAGGATATAACTTGTGTATTCCCTAATTGTAACTATAACCATAGGTCAATTTTCTGCTATCATAGAAGAGTACAGAAGCTCTCTAGAGGCAATAGTACTAATAATAAAAATTTCGATAAATCGAATCAGTCTCAAAACAACAGAAAACACACAAATAAGGCTAATACGAGCAAGGATCAGCCTTCAACATCTCAAGGAAGTTCTGACAATAATGTAATTGATGCTCTTGAAATAAATGTAGAAGAAAGTGATGCAGAATCAGAAGAAAGTTGGATGATGATGGTAGAAAGATCTTCCAAACAAAAAAGAAATAAGGAAGTACTAATGAACCAAATTTCTCACACATCTCGGAATTTATTCACTGTAGTAGGAATAAATCTGATGAACGGGAAAAAGATGCTTAAGTGTGGCGTTCTATTGGACTCAGGTAGCACAGCTAGTCTGATTGATGAAGATTACGCAAATTTCCTTAACGCAGATGGTCCAAAGAAGTCTATAGAACTAAAATGGAGCGGTGGAAAGAAACGTGAATATAATGATTCACGAATAATTAGAGCCAAAGCTCAAGGATTTCATGAAAACGCCAAAGCGTATGATATTTATTTTCGTACAATAAAAGATTTAAAAATGCCCAAACAGAGACTAAATGCTCATGAAATGAAAATAAAATTCCCACATTTAAGGGATACAGAAATAATTTCCTACAATAATATTATTGGAGTCATTGGAACTGATCAAAAATGGTTCTTAAAACAACTTAAATGGATAGATGCTCAACAAAATGCTGATTCAGCACCATCCGCAATATTAACACCTCTCGGTTATACTTTAATAGGTAGTGCATGGCCACTGCCAAAATTATATAATCACATATCAGAAAATAATGTAAAACAAAGTCAATGCATCCATACCTTAAGTGAAGGAGAAGAATACGAGCTTATGAAAATGCAACAAAAAACATTATACACTTCCTTATGAATACAAAGAACCAAGAAGGAAATACATTTTCAATTTTGGACTAGGGGCGACCCTTGTCAAAATCAATTTTGTCACTTTTTTTTAAGGGTTTATCCAAATGGATTGAAACTTTGCATAAATATTCTAGTGCTTAAAACAAATACAAATAAAACATCCTAAAATTTTTTTGAGCAAAGAACCAGGAAGGAAATACATTTTCAATTTTGGACTAGGGGCGACCCTAGTCAAAATCAATTTTGTCACTTTTTTTTAAGGGTTTATCCAAATGGATTGAAACTTTGCATAAATATTCAAGTGCTTAAAACAAATACAAATAAAACATCCTAAAATTTTTTTGAGCAAAGAACCAAGTAGAAAATACATTTTCAATTTTGGACTAGGGGCGACCCTAGTCAAAATCAATTTTGTCACTTTTTTTTAGGGTTTATCCAAATGGATTGACACTTTGCATAAATATTCAAGTGCTTAAAACAAATACAAATTAAACATCCAAAAAAATTTTTTGACCAAAGAACCAAGTAGGAAATACATTTTCAATTTTGGACTAGGGGCGACCCTAGTCAAAATCAATTTTGTCACTTTTTTTTTAGGGTTTATCCAAATGGATTGAAACTTTGCATAAATATTCAAGTGCTTAAAACAAATACAAATAAAACATCCTAAAATTTTTTTGGTCAAAGAACCAAGTAGAAATACATTTTTAATTATGAACTTGGGACAGGTCTAGTCAAAATCTCGTTTTTCACTTTTTTCCCTTCGAGGATAAATCCAAATACAGTAAAACTTTGTAAAAAATTTTTTGGATGTTTTATTTGTATTTGTTTTAAGCACTTGAATATTTATGCAAATTTTCAATCCATTTGTATAAACCCTCGAATGAAAAAGTGACAAAATTGATTTTGACTAGGGTCGCCCCTAGTCCAAAATTGAAAATGTATTTTCTACTTGGTTCTTTGCTCAAAAAAATTTTAGGATGTTTTATTTGTATTTGTTTTAAGCACTTAAATATTTATGCAAAGTTTCAATCCATTTGGAAAAACCCTCGAAAAAAAAGTGACAAAATTGATTTTGACAAGGGTCGCCCCTAGTCCAAAATTGAAAATGTATTTTCTACTTGGTTCTTTGCTCAAAAAAATTTTAGGATGTTTTATTCGTATTTGTTTTAAGCACTAGAATATTTATGCAAAGTTTCAATCCATTTGGATAAATCCTTAAAAAAAGTGACGAAATTGATTTTGACTAGGGTCGCCCCTAGTCCAAAATTGAAAATGTATTTTCTACTTGGTTCTTTGCTCAAAAAAATTTTAGGATGTTTTATTTGTATTTGTTTTAAGCACTAGAATATTTATGCAAAGTTTCAATCCATTTGGAAAAACCCTCGAAAAAAAAGTGACAAAATTGATTTTGACTAGGGTCGCCCCTAGTCCAAAATTGAAAATTGATTTTCTATCGTGTACCTTGGTCAATATTTCTGACATAAATCACATACCAATATTATTTTTTATAATGCATACAGTAGCGGCCAAAAGTATCCGGACAAACACAAAAATGTCTATAACTTTTGACTGGATGGTCCAATTTAATTCAAATTTTCACTGGAAAACGTAAAATCGAATGAAAATTAATAAAAATATTACTTTAATAACAAATCTTTAAAACCAAAAATTTTATTTTAAAAAAACTAAAAATTGAATGGACAAAAGTATCCGGACAAAATTAAAAGTTTGACGGAAATTTGTTTAAAAAGCTTTTCTCACACTGAACGCATGCTTTTTTGTTAAGTATTTTGTGCTTTTTGTTTACATTCATCATGTCAACTCAAAAATATTTGAGTTCACCAGTTAAAAAAGCAATTATTAGTGCTGTAGACCAAGGACGAAATTACAGAGACATTTCACGTCAATTTGGCACTGGAAAGTCCACAATAACTGATGTTGTTCGACAATTTAGAGAAAGAAATAATCATAACGTGTTACCGAAATCAGGAAGACCCAGAAAGACAACTGCAAGACAAGATAAGGCTTTAATTAATGCATCGAAGGCTGATCCGCGTAAGAGTGCGGTAACATTGAATGCAGAAATAAAGGAATATTACAATGTTCAAGTGAGTACAAGAACAACTAAACGTCGATTAAAGGATGCAGAATTGTTTGGACGACGTCCCGTCAAAAAGCCATTTGTTTTTGTAAAGAATCGAAATGCCCAAATAAAATTTGCCAAGGAACATCTTAATTGGACTCGTGAGCAATGGTCAAAAGTTCTTTGGAGTGATGAATCAAAGTTTATGTTGTTTGGATCTGATGGAATCAAGTTTTTGAGACGACCAAAGGGTCATAGAAACGATCCTAAGTATCAGTTACCGACAGTTAAGCATGGTGGAGGTAACCTTATGGTGTGGGGATGCTTTAGTCGTGATGGAAATGGTCCGATTCATCGAGTTACTGGTATTATGGACAAGGAAATGTATAAAGATATCATCAACAGAGTAATGCTTCCCCATGCCAAACGTGTTATGCCTCGAGGTTGGATTTTCCAGCAGGATAACGATCCCAAACACACTTCGAAGGTCGTTAAGGAATTTTTTAAAACTAAGAAGATCCGAGTTTTGGAATGGCCATCCCAAAGTCCGGATCTTAATCCGATAGAGCATCTTTGGGAACATGTAGAGAGACAAATTTCAGGTCGAAAACCTACAAATCAGAATGCTTTGTTCACCATAATCAAGGATGCTTGGGAAAAGAGCTCAATAGATGTTTTGATTAAGGTGGTGGACTCAATGCCGCGACTATGTCAAGCAGTAATTGATGCTAAGGGCTTCCCAACAAAGTACTAAACAGAAGAACTCAAAATTCTATCCATTATAAGCACTTCACTTAGTAAAGAGTCTTTTTTTCTTAAACTTTTAATTTTGTCCGGATACTATTGTCCATTCAATTTTTAGTTTTTTTAAAATAAAATTTTTGGTTTTAAAGATTTGTTATTAAAGTAATATTTTTATTAATTGTCATTCGATTTTACGTTTTCCAGTGAAAATTCGAATTAAATTGGACCATCCAGTCAAAAGTTATAGACATTTTTGTGTTTGTCCGGATACTTTTGGCCGCTACTGTAGCTTAAAAAAATCGAAATCTAAAATTTCGATTATCCCATCTGAATTTTGTTCATACTCTTCACTGTGGAAACCAAAAAACAAATTCTTTATCTTAAAACACTTGACAAAAAAGCGAAATAATTCAGGATTAATTACTTTTTAATAATATTTTAACATTTACGAGAAAATGTGGTTCAAATAAGTGTGAAGTATGGCCGAGATTTGGACCAAAATCAGCTATACTGGTTCAAAGTGTTCCCGAGGGTGACAAAATTCAAACTAAGTGTTTTTGTAGCTGACATAATTATGACATAAATTTGATATAACTTTTGAACTGTGTTGATATTGGTCTCGGCCGTACTTCACGCCCACCCTTCAAACTTATGCTGAGCAAATCTTGGTCTATCCATAAGACTTTTGATGGTACGGTGTGAATATATCCGCATTGGGTTTCTACCCGATACACTAGTTAATATAACGATCCACTTTTAAAGTGCATGGGAAAATTTGCAGTTTTGAGGTTTGAGGCAAAATTCTAGGATGATAATCCGTAAATTTTTTGCCAAATATTCTAACTGACAACATGATCAATCCAACAAAGACTAGTTTCCATATTTTTGAATAAAATCAAAAAATCTCAAATCCTCTTTCTCGTAATAATTAAACGATTCCTTGGCAGTGCTAAGCAAAATATTAATGCTTTGATGAAAATAACTCTAAGCTTAAAGCTTCTTATTTGCGCACTAATGAACGAATTTAATTTGCATAAAACTGAAATAGAAACTTAATGAACAGAAGTAATCATCAATCAATCTAAATGAACTGCTGTTTGCTATTTCTGTTTTGATGACAACTACATGATGTTAGCTCTTTAAATAAATATTCTTTCTTGTATTATTATTATCGTAAAGGAACACAACAGAAAAAAAATTAGACATAGACGTGAGTAAGACGACAATCAAAAGTTTACAAGTTTGCTTGAAAATTCCAGAGATTCTTGTTTGAAGCATGTATGTACACATCATAAAAAATAATTGTCATGAGGATATGAGCAATTTCAAAGTGAAACAGTTAATGACGCTTCATGTTTTACATTAAAACTCATTGTGCGGTAATGGAGTGTGAAATTTGCTAGTCTTTATTTATTCTTCTTGATGACAACGTCATAATGACATTATAGTATGCTCTTATATGTTTTTTTACGAGCCTTATTTTATTGTAATATATTGTACTGCTTCTTTATGACGATTTCTGGTACATTCTAATTATCTAATGATGTGTCAATAAAACATATTAATCGCATTATTATATATCAGTTTATTGATTTATATCCAATAAAAAATAAGCACCAAAAATGCTGTGAAGCTAAACTTTTGATGAAAAATGATTATTCGGTCCCTTTTAATCCACAAAAGATTTTTTTTTTTGTTCCAAGAAATTATAAAAGAGCTTTTTTGGGGAAGAAATAAAGCTTTCCATTCGTAATGGTTCTGAAAATTTTATACAAAAGTTGGAAAAAAGTTTCCTTCTTTTTTAGGCTCAGGACAAGAAAGAAAAGAGGAATAATAAACGAAAATTTAAAAACGCAAATGGAAAAATTTTGAGGCTATTTGGAAAAAAATTCTCGTTCGCTTACTTTTCATGGAGATGTTTATGGCATTTAAAGAAAGAAACTGACAATGGAAATGAATATGGAGAATGAAAAATTTCTAGTAAATCTTTAGATGTCTTTATAAGCCAAACTCTCTTATTGGAGGTCAGAGAAAGTTATTGTTGGAATACTTTTAAAAAGAAGGAACAAAACTTTTTTATTCTCAACTGAATGTAAGTGCAGGTACGAAAACTAGGAAGTTGTTTTATATTAATATTGGAAAGATGTTATCTTGGCATTTGATAGAACCAAAGAATGTTTTAGTTAAAGCACCCACAAAAGTAAGCAGTGCTCGGATATACTAGGTTGTGCAGATCTCGGTCGGTCAAGTTAGTGTAAATGAAGAACTCAGTTAATTGTATTTATTAAGTTATGCGAATGAGATTCAACTATAAGCTGTAGAACGAAGGAACAGTTGGAAGTTCTCATTCCATTTTTAACTGCTTAAAGAGATAAAGGTATAGACAACACATCCTACACACTTGGAGTCTTTAGAATAAATAAAAGCAATACCTTTAAGGAGCTTTAAAGCCTACAACTCACAAAGGCGTTTGAAAATGTCACAAGCTTCGAATTGGTCATCGTATCCGAAAATTCTATTTTATCTTTTGAAATGGATAATTTACACTCAATAAAAAGTCCACTGCGAGCACTTTTGAACTAGCACTTCTTCATAAGATGAAAATTTAATGAAAAACTTTTATTTTCTAAAAGAAGAAGCGACTAAAACGTATTTTGAAAGATTAAATGATAATTTTTGAGCCTCACCAAAAGGATAATAAGAAGAAAGGAGCAAAGAATAATATTTTGTTAAGCATATAAAAAAGTTTAATAGGAACTTCAGAAAATAACGAGAAAATTTCTTTATTTAAAAAAGGAAAATTTTCTTTTTCTTGCGGATGTTTTATTTTTTGTTACTTTAATCATTTCAGTTCCATGACTTATTTCGAGAAATGACTTTAATTAGATTTCTTAACTTCTTTTAAATTAAATCAATTTCGGGGGAGAGGGTCACAAATAAAACACATGATAAGCATATCCACACTTGATTTAAAATCCTTAAAATGTAATTAAAGCTTCCATTTTTTAGCTAGCAGTGAACAAAAAACCTTTTAAGTAATTGTTAAGAAAATTTTTATAATTCATCACATTTTAACATCTTAAGCAGACACCTTCAAAAATGTCAAAACTATTCGAGTTTATGGAACCAAAGGGATGTCCAAAATAACAGGAAAAACTTTTAAGCATCTTTACAACATAAACAATTGAGGAGACCTTTAAAAGAATGCATGACCTACATTGACATTATCATTAGCCAAAACAAATTAATTCTTAGTATGAAGATCTTTACATTATTGCGTGACGAAATTTAACAGAAATGTAAAAGTTTTGTCATAATAATTCGAAATGTCAACACATTATGTTTGTACATAGGAGGCGTGCATCGAAAATTTCTTTCACCATCCTTCTTTGCAAATGGAGCTTGATGAATACGGTCGGGAAGAAATTTTTTTTTGGAAACCTAAGCATAAGAATCATAATATACAGAGCAGGAAGTCATCTCTTGATTTGATTCATTTAAACTTATTAACAAATAAAATAAACGAGTTCCTGAAAAATGTCTAATCCCGTCTAATCATTTTAATGTGATTGTATTTTGTTGATAAAACCACTGATTAAACCTCAAAGTATTAATCTTATCAAACAACCACTTACAACAACTCTGCGATGAAGAAAGAAAAAACATCAAAGTAAGAAGAATCAGGAACGATATTAAGGCAAGAAGATAACATTAAATTAACTTACTTATAAGGGGCCGTTCACTTATGACGGCCGGGGGGGGGGGGGGGGCAGCAAGAAAAGAACAATAGAAATTCCTGGAAATCCATTTTGTGTTTTTGAAAAATGATCGTTAATTTTGTCGTCATAAGTGAACAACCCCTAAGAAATAAAAAGCTGATTTTTCTTTCTTGAAAATTCTCCTACTCATGATATTTATAGCATTTCCTTGACATGTAATAAGAATATTAAAGAGATAATAATTTTATAATAATTATGATTGATGTTAACATTCATTTTTACAAAGTCATCTGAATGATTTGAGAGATTTCCTTGACATTATTTAAGTGAAAAATTAATTTTTGACTAATATTTAAAGTCATACAGACAAATTTTCAAATTAAGAAAAGCCTCAAGGGTTTGTCACTCAATGAATTAAAACAAAAATCTCACATTAATCCCACAAAATTGCATCCGAAAAGAAGAGGAAAAAAACAATCAGAAATGTGGCAAAATTAATTAAAAAAATTGCTTCTCCCTGCTGTTGAAAAAGTTTTTGAGTTTTTTTAAATTAGACAAAAAAAAAGTATACACAAGCACATAAAACTTTATTTATCAACTGAAATACGATGATTTTTTTTGCTCCTTCTTTCCTCAGCACAATTTTGAAGTGAAAACAAATTTTTAATTAAACTTTTCCTACAATTTTTTTTTCATCTCCTTATTTCAAAAATTTAATTAAGAAAGAAAAATTGAAAGCTTTCAACATTTGTATCTCATTTTGAACTATCAAACTCATGGAAACACATACAGCACAAGCACAGTTGGTTGTCATATACAATAATAAAATTTATAGTCGTGTGAATTGCTCGAAGCTCTATAGTTTTTCTTCGTTATGCATATAATTTGTACTTTTTCTGATAAAAACATTTCTTTTATGCAAATGAGCATAATAACATACATATGTAGTTATCTAGATATATCTATGGAAAACGCATAACATTTTCATCTCGTTCAATGTTCACAATAGTGAAAAATGAATTTAAATTACTATTTTAGGAAATTTGTTCCTGGTTATGACATTATTTCTAATATTGTGCCTCGCAAACATGAACGGTTGTCATCAAATTCATATTCTATAAAATATAGTAATTACATACATTCCTGTGGATTCATATCTACAAAATCATCAATTTATATTATTAATTTAAATGTTAATCATAACATAAGCGCTGAATTTATTTTATCAAATTTATTTTGACTGAAATATTTTATGCCATAGACTCGGTTCCATAAAATTTTTCAAAGAGAAAATTTATCAACCATAATTTTGTATTATAAAAGCAATGGAATGGATGTACGAATAAAATATAAATTTTCTCTAGGCGTCGTTATAAAATGACGTCTATATAAGGAATTAAAATAGTGGACACTCAACATTCGTAAGCTTTAAATTGTTCCACTTGTGGTCACTCTTGATTCTAAGTATACTTCATATGCCCCTGAATCTGAATCTTACTTTCCATAGACATTACAAATAAACAACTCCCAATTTAGCTGTAAAATCTGGCAAAAGCTTCATGAGTAAATCTCCATGTCGACATACTTTGTTGTCTAGCCGCAGAATTAAATTCAATTACGTAAACATTCATTCAATTACATCCAAAGGCATTTCATTCATGATAACGATTTGGCTGTGAGAATAAGAAAATTAATGGACTTTATGTCAAAAAGCTAAATTCAAAGTCAAGTACTTCAATAATAAGTAAATGTGATTTTCCTTTCCGAGAAAACCCTGAGAGGTTTTTGGATTACTTATAGTCCGAATGATGGCTTTTTTTCTTCTTTGCGTCTTCATCGCTTTCTCTTTGGTTTCGTTCCTCTATCCCTTAACAGAAATAAATTTTTCTTTATACTTTTACATTTACTTAGCATAAAAAAGCATTCAGTATTACAAGCTAATCTTCTCAGAGAATGTCGACAGGTTAAGTGCTTTAAAAAAAGTTCTCAATTTTCGACATGACATTGTTCACCAGCTGCTTGTTTTCGTGTATCACAATTTCCTTGTTTATAAACTATAGGCAAAATTAAAGCAGCAGTACTGATATTTTCTCAGGAGAGCAGTATATCAGAATGTACAGTAGCGCTCAAAAGTATCGGACCACATATAAAAAAACACAATTTTCTCATTTAAAATTTTTTTATTGCATCTAGAACGCTGAATTTTTTATCAAATACGTATTTTACCATAATATATTAAAAAACGAATCTTGCTACTTATATTATTTAATATTTTCTAATAGAAAAAATAAATTTCAAAAAAATATGCGCTCAAAAGTATCGGACCAGATTCGAATTTTTTTAAAAAACTGTTTTATGGACCAGAAAAAGCTCAAATAAAAAATTTTATTAATATTTCGTGGCATAGCCTCTTGCGGCTATAACTGCTTTGCAACGACTAGGCATCGAATCCACCAATTTAATGATAACATCCAATGGAATATTTTGCCAACACTTATTGATGTTATCAAATAATTCTTCCTTATTCCGTGGTCTGTTGCCTTTCATTTTACGATCTATATGCTCCCAAAGGTGCTCAATAGGATTGAGATCAGGACTCTGAGATGGCCATTCCAACAAACGATTTTTTTTGATCTTGAAGAATTCTTTGATGGATTTCGCTGTATGCTTAGGATCATTATCCTGCTGAAATATCCATCCCGTGGCATCTTGTCTTGAGCAAATGGCAGCATTTTATTGGCGATGATGTCCTTATAGACCACTTGATCCATTATTCCATTTATGCGATGAATCGGACCAACCATATCACGACTAAACGCACCCCACACCATAACTGAACCGCCACCATGTTTTACAGTTGGCAACTGATATTTCGGATTGAATCTCTGACCTTCTGGACGACGAACATACTTTATACCATCGCTCTCAAACACCATAAACTTTGATTCATCAGACCAAAGAACTTTTGACCACTCTTTGGATGTCCAATTTAAATTATCCTTCGCGAGTTTTAATCGGGCTTTCCTATTCTTCACAGAGATTAATGGCTTCTTCGCAGGACGTCGTCCAAATAGTCCAGCCTTGCATAGACGACGTTTTGTAGTAGAAACACTGCATTTCACAGCATGTTCCTTATGTAATGTTTCATTAAGTTCGACTGCTGTCTTGCGAGGATCCCTTTTTGACATTCTTACGAGGATTTTGTTATCTCTTTCTGTCGTTACTTTAGGCCTTCCACTTCTTGGCTTATTTTGGACATTATTTCGCTCTCTAAAGCGCTTGAGAAGATTAGTTACCGACGTCTTGCTTACGCCAAAAAGTGTTGCAACTTCTCTATGTGATTTTTTCTCTTGTACAGCGCGAATAATCAATTTTCTGACGTCTTCTGATATCTCCTTTGTCTTAACCATCCTTAAAATAATGTTAACTTGTATTTAAATATATCATTTAGTTAAATTAATACTTACTTGATTTCTAAAGTAAATAAAAGAGTTTTTTTTAAAAAAATTCGAATCTGGTCCGATACTTTTGAGCGCTACTGTATGTAAATGGAGTTTGACATTCGCTAGGAATAAAAAAAAATAATGTTCAAAATTATTTGCACATAAGTGACAAAAGCGCATTTTCTGTGCTGTTCATTGAATATTTCTGAGGGGCTGTTCATAAATTACGTTAATCAAAAAACGAGATTTTAAAAGAAAGACATCAAAAAATGTCTCAAATCAACAAAAGAGCATACAGAAAGCGATACATACTTACATGATGGTGTAAGCACAGGGGACTAAATCTAATCCTTTCACGTTATATTTCAACTTTCTACTATATAATATATGCTGTCTATACCAAAACACACACGAGTGCGTATGATGATATAATTTATGGACAAGAAAAAGTTAACTTTTGCTATTTTTTATACTAACGCAATGCCTTGAGAATATTCGCCTCATAAGCTCTGCTACACATGTGAAACATTAGAGAGCTTTCCTAGAATATTTTCGTCATTTACACTAGTCCATATATATCTTCAGCCTTCTCGTTACTTTTATTAGCTTTCATGGAGATTTATTCTCAGCGTTTTTTCATTAAATGTATGTAGATCGCTTTTTACTAATTGGATGACTGATTGTTTGTTTTCTTAGTGAAAGAATTGACACACATGCCTTAACTTTAGTGGACATTTAGGAAATTAATAGATTAATGTTATTGATTTTGAGTTAAATTAAGAAATAATCAGAGTTTTAATAAAAGGTCGTTCACTTATGTTGTCTAAGGGGGTTTGAAGATTTCAGCATGAGTATAGCAAGTGGCTCAAATTACATATTTAACAGATAGATTGCTTCCTTCAAGAAAAAGCTTTATCTTTTTAAATAGCCAATATTATTCTTAATTTGAGTCGAAGACAGAAAGTTTCATCGGAATTCTATCTTTAGTACTGAATCTTAATCTTAATCAGTTATGTTGTAGCTGTATTTTGACAATTACAATTACTGATCATTTCTTTTTCTTTAATTCTCTATTGATAGACTCCTGTTTTTAAATTAAAGTTTTCTGATGTTCAGGAGTTGTAGACTAAGGAGAATGACAGAAAGTGTCAATAAAAGTCGTTCTTGAAACACTTTGTACTGAATAACTTTAATTTTAATATTGAACCAGAAAAACAGGTGTTAAAAATACCATTTTTTTAGTTGACATAACTTTAAACGTTGTCCAAAACTTCAGTGATCCTGTCAAAAAAGAATCAATAACTTTAAACAAAAATGATAGCAACTAAATTAAACATTGACATTGTATCGTCAACATGTTCATTCATACTGATACAAAGGCATTTTCTAGTTTTACGATAATATAAGCTTTATACCTTCAATCTTATGCTGAGCAAATCTTGGACTACTCACAAGATTTTTGATGGTGCGGTGTGAATATATCCGCATTAGGTTTCAACCCGATATACTAGTTTAAATTTAACTTGATGTTCTGTGATTTTAAGGAAATTTATACATTCACTAGGAGAATTATGAATCACAATGAATCATTTTTCGATCAGCAAAGAAAATTCTTTTTAAAAAAAAGTTTTGTACAATTTTGGAATATTCTGAATAAAAGTTTTTAAGTTTAAAAGTTTTCTGTTAAGGAGTAGTACAGCCCCTTAAATACTTGATCAGTGTTGCATTCTGGCCATTTGTGTGGATCAGATAAATTCTGAGACAGAAATTTCTTCATAAAGATCGATTCTACATGAAGATAGAAAATCTAATCTACACAAAGATTATTTCTACATAAAGAATCTGTCTACATAAAGATTCGATGTAGATGTCTACAATTCTACATTCTTCTCTGATGTAGACCTGGAAAAAATGTAGAATTGTAGACATCTACATCGAATCTTTATGTAGACAGAATCTTTATGTAGAAATAATCTTTGTGTAGATTAGATTTTCTATCTTCATATAGAATCGATCTTTATGAAGAAAGTTTCTTAGCTAGACAAAAACTATTGAAGAATCTACATTCTTCATCTAGTGTAGACATCTACATTTGCAACACTGTACTTGATTAATTTTTCTTACAAAAGAATTTTACCATTCATTCCTGTTGAAGATTTTTATTGATTAAAATCTACAGAAAAGCTCATTAATTCAGATAATTCGATGCTTATCAGTATAAATTAATTATTTCACAATAAGATTAATGAAAATCAATTATTTCTCCTTTCCATACTGTCTGTATTCAATCAATTTCATTTTCTATTTACGTATTATCAACCTATAATTTATCACTTGCCTGTTTTTGTCGACAACTTTTCGTCTATTTTGCACTATGATTAAATTATTCCGGTTCCTTAAATATTTCATTTGATGATGGGAATTTGGATCTCACAAATATTCAATTTATGCAAGCTTTAAGAGAAATAAATCAATTTAATTGCAAATGTTAAGCCTTATTTCAATTGGATAACTTAAAAATCAACGAGTGACGTTCAAAAACCACAAAAATTAAGTAAATGTAGACCATTTTTCATATCGGATTTCATCAATATTTCAATTTAACCAACATTCAATTGGATATATGCTAATGAATTGTCGATGGAAAAAATGAAATTATATTTATTTTCACAGCTGTACTGAGATAAAAATCATACACGGATGATTGTGGTTTGAAATTAATTTTCATGAATTATTAATTTGATTCCACTCTCCGAACTCAATTAACAATAATGCACATTTTTACGAGTACATCATGGCACTGATATCATGATATTATTCATTTTTCAATTATATTTCGTGCCTGTAATTATCTTTAATTGAAATGATTAATAATTATCTGCATGTTTTACAGAAATGTTTATCCTGATTAGCTTTTCTATAAGTTATGTTCTTTTTACATAGGGATCGGGGCAGTTCTATTAAAACCAGAACTAGAAGGAAAGGCTAGAATGGCAACTTCTACATGATAAAACAACAGAAAAAAGAATGAATATAAATCACGGATCTTGATCGGTATTCGAACCCACATTCTACGATTTCTGGTCGCATCCTCTTACCATCTTGAGCTATCGGGGGTTAGTCAACTGTATAGCTAGATTTCATTTGTAAGTTATACACTTTCATATTTCCCTTGCACTAATACAGTGAATTGTCGTTGTCTGTATGTTATGTTCATGGCATCACAATATTCCAACAAGTCGATGATTTTTTTTTTCGAGGCTCGTCAAGCTTTATGACTTCAAACTTATGCTGAGTAAAGCTCAGCTGACTCGTCAAGTTTTATGACTTCAAACTACTGCTATGAATCTTGGTCTTTTCACAAGAATCTTGATGGTACGGTGTGAATATATCAGCATCGGGTTTCTACCCGATACGCTAATTTGTGTAACGCAACAAGCGAATTGTCCCAACCTGTACAATTTTTCATGATAAATTCGGAACTTCTTGTATACCTAATCAGCATATAGTCTTCAATTTTTCATGCTTTAAATCTGTTCTTTTCTTTTATAAAACGTAAAGAATGTGATAAGGAAAATTTATTCATTCCTTGTGAGCTCCCATAATCCACAAGTTTATGCATAAAGTCATAAAAATTTAATTTATATGAGAAAATGATGAAGAGATAAAAAGTAGTAAATCATGTAAATTATAACGAATGTTTTGTTGCTTTTCACAAAAAATCAACAGGAATTTATGAAATTTTTATGTTCCGACATTACAGCTGTCTATAGTTAATGTACATTAATCATATCTGCATGTAAAATCAATATTGAATGTGTAAAAGTTATGAAAATTGTTAATAAATAATAAATAAACGTGGCTTTGTCAATCGATATCAGAATTGACCTTAAATTCGCTGATGAAGGTCTGCTACTCGATTACATGAAAATGTCATAAACGACATTAATGATGGCTGAATATAGTCATCATGAAGGATATTTTAGGAGTTTTCATATTTTATGTAATTTAATATAATTTTAATAAAGCACATAAAATTGTATTTTGAGAAATAGAAAAAAATATCAAGGAAATCTCAATATAGAATGAGGTCATTAAATGATGTAACATAAATCTACGGATACGTTGTAAAGTAAAAGCAATCAAAAGTAATACATACCGAACACGTATATAGATTAACTATTAAATAACTTTGAAGATCATTCTATTTACACGTGATAAAAAAAAATCGTGGGTTCGGAACCTTTGAGCTTATCAATTCATCCATATATGGAAAATTAATTCATTCTAAATCTAAACCTTATCATATTGTCGGTCTTTTCTTGTGATAAATGGAAACCTCTTAATAAATAGCTTCATGAACAAGTGAACGATAAGAGAGAATGTGCCATAAACATTACAAATTTTCTCCAGCTACGTGTAACAAAAGATTTTAATTTTTTTGAGATAAAGATTACAGTTGATGATAGAATGACTCAAACTTTATCATTTATATTTATCTACTTATCTGATAAGAATTACGTGAGCAACGTCAATGTTCAAGATTATCATTTTAAAAAATTGTATTCATAAGACTACCCCAATAATGGTATTTGCTTTAATTTTTAATAAGGTTCACAATAAAGTTAATTAAAAAATATCGAACCAAATTTCACTTACTCAGTATATTAATCAAAGCAATACATCTTCCAAAACTATATCTAAATTTAGGTTTAATGGGTTTAATTATTGAATTAAGTAGTCACGCATCTTTAAGTGTTCAAACTGTAAAGATAGAAGTTTCAGACTCAAATTTGATAATCGCTACATCAGATATGTTTCCACTTATAGATCTGCCATTTAAATTTCGAACCAGAGCTCGAAGTTCGGGTTTTTTCTAGTCGACTCAACTCGAGTTAATTCGAGACTTCATATTTGCCGATTCAACTTAGAGTCGACTTCTTCATACAAAAAAAATTACCGAGTTGACTCCATGTTTTGAACATTCAAATAAATAGTTGCTGCTTTGTCAGTATAATACACTCGGCGGTAATTATTATATTTGTGCATCAATAGAATGTGTTATCAATGCCATAAAAGCCACGAGTCATTTTATACTCACAAACACGCAAACTTCTTCTGTTCATGAATTATTCATTGCAGTTGTGTAGTCGTTTGTCAAGGTCAAGCTCCTAAATACACGAGAAATGCACATGTGCACGTGAATAACATAAATAACATGATGGACAGTGACATTAAAATAGATATAGAAATAATGAGATATGATTTTATTTTAAAAAAGTTTGCTCCTTAAAATTTGTCGTGTACAAAAGGGGGTCGTTCACTTATGACGTTTAAGAGGGGGGGGGGGGGGGGTCTGACAGAAAAGAACAATAGAAATTTCTGGAAATCCATTGTTCGTTTTTGAAAAATGACGTCATCAGATGATGCAATGACAAATATTTGTATCTACTCATTGATAGCTACTTCATACTTATCTATATTTGTAGTCCTGACGATGCAAAATTTTTATTATTTCCAAGAAAAAAAAAGTACTACTGTCCGTAAAATAGAAATTTACAGCCTGGTGGTTTTTTTTCAGTTGAAAATTGCAGCTGCATGAATTGATGACTAATCTATTAAGATCAAGAATGATGTTTTACATGACTAATTACTGTTGTTTTGAAAACATTTCAATACTAAATTGAAACTTTTATTTTTATAAGGCATAACAATTTGCTACTAATCGACTTGACATTGAGGACGACTTTCTTTCGTGATAAATAAATAGTCTTGAAACATTAATTACTCATTGTGCGTGGAATTGACTGCTAAAGTAATCATGTCAGGGGTTACATCAAGCTTGTTAATTCTTAAAGCTTTCTTGGTTTCAAAAATGCCCATAGTATGAATACATTCTCTAACATAACTTGAGCTTTTTGTCACACCTGACTTAACTATGCATGATTGACAGTGTATAATATCGAAACGTTCATACTCATAATTATCGATACAATTATCCATTTTCTGATTAAATAATTTAGTTTACCTAGAAATGTTTATATTCATAATTTGAGATAATATAATAGCTTTGAGCCGTTCATAAATGATGTCTGCCAGGGGCGTAGCCAGGGGGGGGAGCATAGGGGGCCCGGGCCCCCCCTACGAAAATCTGATAATTGTTTTATTAAGTATTTATAGAGAAGAACCAGTTAATGTAGAGGAAGTGATGAAAGAAATGTCAAAATCAGCACGAAAAATTAAATTTAATGTATGAATAATGAATTAAATACTTAAACTTATGAACAATGAATATAGATTTAAGGATACAAAATAACGGTTTTTTTTATTTTCGCAAATGACCCCCCCCCCTTAAAAATTTCTTGCTACGCCCCTGATGTCTGCTATACAATTTCAAAGTTTGGGAGCATTATGAAATTGTTCCATTCTTGCATAGATTAATGAGGCAATTAGAATGATTACAGTACTGAAAACAAAAGAATATGGCATTGAGATAAAAACAGAAACTGATCTAAAGTTATTAATAGCTAGTTTGTTTAATTATTTTTGAGTTCAAGTTACTTCTTTATTATTTTCAACTTTTTTCATTGTTTGATTTTAATTTTTAGGTAATATATATTCATCTGCAGAAAATAGTTCAATTTTTAGAGTAACATGATCATCTATTGTTGATTTTATATTTATTCTTTATTTACTTTTATTTTTTTCAACCTTAAATTTACTATCATTAAAAACTAATCAAATCTTATTTACACATTATCCTTCACTGAAGATCAATGCATAAAATTTCGATTTTTACAAAAAATGAAAGGAAAAAGATTAAATTTTCTAATATTTTGACAAAGCTGCTCAAGACTGATTAACATTCTGTAGAGACTGATTCTATGGTTGATCTAGTGAACACTCTAAGACATATCTTATTAGAACTTGACGGTCCTATTTTACAAGATACTTAAAATTATAGCCTTTTAAGGATATTAAAGTCTACACTTGAACTTTGTTATACAGGAGGACATAATGAATAGGTGACAATCTTTAGTAAAAGATCTGAATTCAGGTGATGTTCTTGCTGAAAATTCACCATTGATTGAAAAATAGCTGCAAGAATGCATTGCTTCTGATGTTACCCAATTTTATGGAGTTAAATATAAAAGTTGACAAGAATATTTTGCATAAAATTACCGGCAAATCAGCCTTGAACAACTTTTATCACTGCTTTTAACATTGTGGATATTAGTGTATACATGCAAGTGGGTCTTTATTCAACAGAAATTATAAATTCTTATTTCTTTTCGTTTTCATTCTAAAGTTTTATATTTACTTCTTCTGTCTCGACCATAAAATAATATCTTCTTCTTACTTCTGTTTCGCGTGTTGGATTATATAATGGTTTCTTATATGTTTTTCAGATAATTTTTTTATATTCAAGCAAAGAAAAAATAAACGTGGATTAAAATGTGAAACTTTTCTGCATCTTGATCTTTCAAAGTGAAAAGGAACTAATAACAATTAAGACAGTTTTTTTTTTACACATGATGAGAATCTTTCAAGATGAAAAAAATAGTGTCCAGACAAACAAAAATGTAAATGAGGAATAAGCGTGTGTACTTTTAGTGTTCATATCACGATTTATGATTATTTTAAGATTGGTAGACATACCAATCTTTTTTTATAGAAATGAAGAGTCGCTATTCCTCATTTTCATCTGATTCGAATTGATTATAAAGCAAACATCTTTATACACAGCACTAATAAAAGTTAAAAAAAGGAGATAATCTAACAATGAGCAACCATCTAAATGGGATCTTCAAATTGTCTCAAATAATGGCTTTTAAAAAAAATATTTTAATTATCTACAATTAAAGTTGAGGACACTACTTTCACTTGAAAATTGTCATCAAATTAATTCTTATGTAAAGGAACATAAATTTTCTATACAGTTTCGATCCTACCCATTAAGTATCTTTGACTTGAATGCTAGGAACAACATTGTACTTTTATCGTGAGTGAAATTCGTCATAAAAACTTTGTTCTTTGCTACCAAAAGCAATAAAAAGATTCTGATAATTTCTCTTTCATTGCCGTCCGTTCCTTTTCGGTTAATTGACATAAACTATGCTTTTATCTCATTCATACTATATCCCTTGAAAGGAGAAAAAAAATTGATTGAAAAATTGATTTGGATTACAATCATCATTAGTCAACATCCTCATCATCATTTTTTTTGTTGTCACAGCTAACTTATTTGATTTTCTATGCACAAAACCTTAATTTTTTTTCTTTTTGGCAACAAAAGCGTGTTCTAGTTACATCAAATCTTTTTTTTTTTTTGATGCAGGATCTCTTTTCAACAGCTTTTCTAGTTATTTAATTTAAAAAAATATCCTTAATATTTTTTTCTTATTAAAAAAATAGGATTTCGGAAAAATGTCAACGAATTAAGAGAAATTAAAAGGAGAAAGGAGTGAAAATAAAAATGATTTGAGATAAAAAGCTACGTAGCTGGTTTTTTTTTTGCGACGTAAGTTTTTATGTGCTCCTTGTAAAATCTGTCAGTTGGGATGAAGCTGGATTATAGTCATGCATAGTATGATGTGCGTATACTAGACCAACAGACGACATAGCAGGTAATTCTCTGGGATAGTGGCTGGGCGACACAGTTGCTGTTGGTTCTTTATTCATTGCATGAAAATGGTGTAAAGGTTTCGAAAGTTTATTGTCTTCATATGTTAATGATGGGGAGGCAGGAGCTGCCACTACAGGTGAAGCTAATGATACAGATTTTCTTTTATTCGTATAGAGGAGATATTTAAAGAATTCGTATGTTGACCAGCATACAGCTGTTGCAGGCATCTGATATAAAACGCGCGCTTGAAGCCCTTTGAAAAATCCACCGATACCGGCAACTCGGTATACTTTGCGAATTGCTTCGAAAAGTCCTTTCGTTGATCCGACACCTTGTTCCTGTGTATTCAAAAGTGTCTTACACACATCAAGTGGTGTAGTAAATGCAGCCGCAGCTATAAAAATTCATTCAAATTAATGTAAATAATATTATTTTTTTATTACTGTCATAAATGCTTACCAGCACCGGCTGCACCACCAGCTACTACGTGCACCATTGGAGAATATCTTCGTTCCTTATTAAACTGTAATAAAAAAATGTGACAAAACAATTTAATAATTGTAGATTAAAATTGTAGTCGTGGCGAGAGACAAGACAATTTCTTCTTCATTTTTATTTTACTTACATATTCTTGAAGAAATTCGTACGTTGAAAAGTGAATGGCTTGATAAGGCAGATTCATCACAAGTTGAGTTGTATATGAGCGATAAAAAGCACCGAAACCTTCCTGATGAAAAACTTTTCTGGCGCATTCCATTACAGACTTGTACGGCGAGTCATACATCTGTAATCTTTGCTTTATCACCTCTGTTGGATTTGATATTGCATCATGAATAACAGTCGCTGATGTTGCACTAATGACTGTGAAATAGAAATTGATTTTTTAATAGTAAAATAAATAATTAATGGGTTTTTTTATCAGCGTGACTAGCTGAATTTTAAAATTGCTCGTATTTTTTGGCAGAGCATTTTTCAGCTTTGGAACATGTTCGCTATTCAAAATTAAAGACAGTGGCTTATCTAATATTGGTGAATTTTTTAAGTCTCCTATATCCCCAAATTTTTAAGGATCCGCCCCTACCATTAGTAAAACATAGTAAAACGAAAACTTATTACTTGGATTTACAGATAAAACATGACATAAATATGCGATAACAATTCACTTCCGTAACAAATTTTTAAGAAGTCTCGTGATAATTGAATTAAATCCATAAAAAAAAGTTCTTACTATAATTGATGTTATCATTAATTTTTAATTTTGCAAGTTTCTCCTTTGTGAATTCATACGAGCTGAAATATAATGCATGAGCAGGTCCAGCTCCAATAACGACAGCAGTAGCACCACGCAGGGGCCTATCGAGAAGAAAAATGTAGACGTAAATGAAAAGTAATTGTGAACAAATAATTTTAAAAATCAATTAAAGCAATTAATTGCTCATGACTTCATTTGCATTCATTATTACAACGTATATCGAACGTCATAAGATAATTTAAGTCAAATGCGGTGCATGTAAATTACCGAAATAATCCCTCTTGCTTTATCATTTCCCGCAAAACCCCACTGATTGAGTTGGTTGTGTGTGATAAGCTCTGCATTCTCGTCTGTAAGAATATCGTAATCAAATAAATATTGATGATAAATAAAAATCCGGTGGTTTTGTTCATATCCGATGCTATTTTAGAATATCGACAAAATATTCCAAATATATAACATATTGCATGTGAAAAATATCTATATTTTATGTAATTGCGATAATTTCAATGACTTGGGGTAGGTCAAGAATATGTACAACACTTTGCAGTTACGAATCGATTCAACAAACAAAACCGAAAAGAGAAAAACTCGCATTTTCTTTTCGCAAGCAAAAATAAATACGCAAAAATGTCACTTCTCGTTGAACGGCATAAACATAGCAATGTGTTATCTTGAAATTAAAGAAACACTTATAAGAAAAGTACTTTTGAACTGCTTAACTAGTTACGTTCCGTATCAATCACGTTCAAATATATCTCCTCTTATCAGTTATGAGGCATTCCTATCGTAATTGTCATGATGAATATCTAGCTATGGGATTTGTCTTATAATACATTTTGTGGATCCAGTAACGAAATCCAGTGAAGGCAATCGCCCAATCTTTCAATTGAGCAGAATTAAATTATTTGTCAAGTTCAAAGCAACTGCCATGACACAAGGAATATTATCATCAATTGAACGGATGGGTTTGATTAAATAACAAAAAACACATAATATTGCGAAGATTTGCGTGTTATCAAAAAATTAAGAAGAAAGAAGTAAAATTAAACCTGCTCGACTGTCTCTTTATGTACATATAAATTGTGAAAATATATAAACAAAATTCTTGATTAGCGAAAGATTAGGGTCATTGAAAATGAATGTTGATATTTCGCCGAGAATCAAATTTTGATGATTTTCTTAAGAACATCCATAATCTTGCGATTTCGGCTTTTATTCAGGTTTTTCAGGGACATATAAAGTAGAAACTTGTGTGTTTATATAATATTAGATTCTCTTTCCATCTAATTTCACGTTTTTTTTTCTTCACTCTTTTCGTTCTGTTCATACACAAAATTTTCCTCTTCTTATTTATCGGAAGTTATTCAATTGATCTTATATCCTATATGATTGGTTAATAATAAAAGTCACATACTTTTACTGTATCCACTGGATACATCACGATATGCTCCATAATTCCGGCAGAAGCTCCTGCAAATAGTGTCACACTAAGTTTTGCACCAGGCAGTTCCTCATAATCGTCGAAATTCATATTTTAACTATTTTTAATGTTTACAATTTGATTTTAATCCACTTGTTTGTGCGAAGCACTAATTCACTGGATGATTAGTCCTTTTAATTCGAGATGTCTTTCCGGACAAGATTGATTATAAAATATTTTTTTTCTTTGATTAATTCATTTTCCCTTAACTTTAGAATGAAAACGAAAAGTGAGGACAAGAATTAGCTGATTTAGAATTTTTCTCATGGAAAACTAGTCAGGGGAAGGAATAACTGCTCAATGCTTTGACACTTGAAATATCATGCCTTAACATGCTCAACTATTTTGTTTATTTTCTAACGGTTTCGTTGTTTTTGAAATGTTTTACGCTTAAATCTTGTTTTTTTTTGTAAAGATTTTTTATAAAATTAAATTTCATTCAAAAAGTCACTCAAACACACATTAACACTATTATTAACTACATAAATGTAAAGAAACTTTGTTTAACTATATGTTGCAAGCACCAGAACTATTTATTTTTGATGTTATAATGACGAATTAATTAAAATGAATTTCAATAATTTTAATTTCAAAAATTATCTTGAAGAAAAAATTGGAAAATGAAATTTAAAATCTGAAAAGCCGTTAAATTTCACATGGTTTTTTTAAGCTGGTAAGTCAATAAGTCAAGTTGTGCTGCAAATAACAAAATTATTAAGTGCTCTAAGGATACATGATGTTTGACAAAATATACTAGGCACTAAGTTGAAGCGTCTCCGCCTTTATTTAACCGCCAAAACTAGAAGAAAAATTGTACAAAAAGTTTTTAATTCGTTTTGTCATTAATTTAAGCATTATTATGTATTTTAAGACACTTGTCTAATAGCTCAAGATGTTTGTATCGGATCTAAAGAATGACTTCTTCAATTTGCTGCCAGGAAAACGAGTAATTGTAATCTGTAATGTCGATATTGATGCAATTGTGTCGTCAAAAATTCTTCAGACGTTGTTTAGGAACGAAAATATAATATTCTCAGTTGCTCCAATACTGGGTATTAAGGGACTGAAGAGGACATTTGATGAGAACAAGGAAGACTGTAACATATTTCTATTTATAAACTGTGGTGGTTGCATTGATCTTGTTGATCTTCTTCAGCCTGACGACAACATTGTCTTTTTTATCTGCGATTCTCATCGTCCACTCGATCTCTGTAATGCTTACAGTGATTCGCAGGTATGTAGTACATCATAATGTGTTTTTAAAAATTAGTGATTCTATAAAATTTGAATGTGTCTTTAGGTGAGAATATTGGGCGATTATAGATCAGAAGAAGACATGCCACAATTTGAGCAAATATTTAGAGACTCGGACAGTGAGAATGATAGTGCTGATGATGAAATTGAGGATGAAGAAAATACGGAAAATTCAAATCATAGACCAACAACACATATTGAGAAATTTGAGAGGCGACTAAGAAAGAACCGAGAAAAACGTGATTGGGAGAAGGCGAGAGATCGAGTATTATTTAATTATTCACAATATAGTTACTACGCAAGAAGCACTTCTATAGTTATTTACGAGCTAGCATGGAAAATGTCTAAAGATTCATTAGATTTATTATGGTGGGCAATTATTGGAATCACTGAACAACTGCTACTCGGTAAAATTGAAAGTTCCGTTTATACATTAGAGACACAACGAATTCAATCTCATGTTTCACGTCTGTCCAATAAAATTAATGAAAATTCTCATACAGCAATTAGGATCACATATGAAAATGACTTATATCTAGCACTTTATCGACACTGGAGCGTTAAAGAATCAATAAAGAATTCAATATATTCAGCATGTCGGATGAAATTGTGGACATTGAATGGAAAAAAGAAATTAAATGAGTTACTAGTTGAAATGGGATTACCGTTAGCACAAGCGAGGCAACAATTTAATTCTATGGATTTACTAATGAAAAAAGATTTTTATCAAATGATTGAAAAAACAGCCGAAAAGTACAACATGCCAGGAATCATTTATGGATCATTTACGTTACAATATGGATATAAGAATCGATATTCTGCAGCTGATTATGTCTATTCTATGATGGCACTAATTGAACAAATTGATCATGAGAGAACAGCCGAAAGTTGCTTTATTGATGCTCTAGAAAGCTTATCAAGGAACAAGAAAAATATGCTCGAGAGTGGCATCGACAAGGCTAAAGTTCTATTAGACTCGATATTTAAGCAAGTCAAGACATCACTTGAGACACAACAAATTCATTCAGCAGGTCCATTCTTATATGTAATTTTTCAAGATGAAAACATACAATTCTCATCGCCTTATGCACTAACAATGCTCGCAAAATTTATGCTCAATGGATTTGTGGCAGTTTCAAGAAGTCGTCGTTCTAGAGATTTACCTTTAATTATTTGTATTCCAGTTGATTTAACTAGAGAAATTTGTCTCATGATTGGAATCCCACCAATTGGAGATGATTCTAAGAACCTTTTTGGAAAGGCATTCGAACAAGCTGCCATCAAAAGCAATGCTGCTATTTCACAAGACTTTTTCGATACAAATATCATACAAATTAAGCAATCCGATTGCCCTAAGTTCATCGATGCTCTCACTGTGCTTTTGTCGAGTTAACTTTTGCCTCCTGATCATTATCATTAATATCTTTAGTTATTTTAATTTTAACTTTAATTAAACTAAGTTGTAGAATGTTTAAATTATCCTGTAAGTCACCAAATTGAATACACATATTTTTACTCATAAGACCACCTTCATTCTCAATTATATTAATTGCAAAATAACTGAAATTTATGTTTTAGATTAATAAAATGGCCAATTAATTAAAGTTTTTCACTTACATATTTCAACGGTTTTTTGAAATTCAAAAATAATTCAAGAAAGATTTAAAGATTCAAAAAAAAACTTTAACTGAAATTTATGAAAGAAAAAATCAAAAGAGGCAAGAAAGTAGAATGTGCTATATCCAACACATAAATCAACTATCAAAATCAATGAAAAGGAAGTCAAAATTAATGCAAATTTATGCTTAAAAGCCCGAAAAAAATAAATTAACATATTCTTACCAATGCAAACCGGTTGTTTGATGTAAATTGTCTTTTTGTCACAAAATAAAAACAATTTAAAAACGCTTTTTGAATCAGATAATTCCTTGTCAACTTGAATCATTGATGATATACAAAAAGTTAAAATTCAGGAAATTTAATTAAAGTTTGTGCCGTAAAAGTAATTAATAATGAATCTTCATGATTCTAAGTATAACAATGGATTGTTGTTTGTAAATTTTAATCAGGATTTTGGTAAGTGCGCAGATAATTAAAGAAAATGTCGAAAAAAGATCTTTGTTTTTAATTTTTCTGATAATTTTTTTTGTGCTTATCAAATTGTGTTAATGAAGTTATTAATAAACAATTGCATCTTACAGGATGTTTTGCATGCGGTACACATGATGGATTTCGAGTGTTTAATGTGGATCCACTTAAAGAAAAACAACGTCAAGTTTTGGAAGGAGGAATTGAAATTGTGGAAATGCTTTTCCGATGTAATTATCTAGCACTCGTTGGCGGAGGTCATAAGCCATTGTTTCCATCAAATAAAGTGCTAGTGTGGGATGACTTGAAGAAACTTCCAGCTATATCACTAGATTTTTCAACTCCAGTTAAATCAGTAAGGTTGCGACGAGATAGAATTGTTGTTGTTCTAGGTAATTTCCTTATCTGTTATCTCTAACATCAATCACTTTCTGACTCATTCAATAAATAATATAATTCACTTTCATAGAGGGTATCATTAAAGTCTACACTTTTACTCAAACACCACAGCAGCTTCTCGTCTTCGAAACAAGTCAAAATCAGAATGGTTTGTGTGTTTTATGTCCAAATAGTAACAAATCCTTGCTGGCTTTTCCAGCTCGACGTACTGGTAATGTTCTGATCGTCGATCTTGCAAATACAGAAAAGGCTCCATTAGAGATAAGTGCACATGATTCTAAAATTTCGTGCTTAGCATTAAATCTTCAAGGTAAGCACAACCATAATTTATTTGTGAATATCCATTAATATTATTACTTTTTGAAATACTCAACTAATAGGAACGAGACTGGCCACATCTAGTGAGCGAGGCACACTTGTAAGAATTTTTGATACAGCAACTGGTCAAAAAGTGGCAGAACTGAGACGAGGATCTAATCAAGCAAAGATTTATTGCATAAATTTTAATCATTCATCGACAGCAGTATGTGTAGCGTCTGATCATGGAACCATTCATGTTTTTAATCTGGAAGAACAGCAAAAGGAGAAAAATATTTCACAAATCTTACCGAAATATTTCTCAAGTCATTGGAGCTTTGCCAAATTCTCTATTCCAACAGGCCCTTCTGTCCACTGTATATGTGCTTTTGGCTCCGATAACAATTCAATTATTGTGATCTCTGCTGACGGCTATTACTATAAGTTTATTTTCAATTCTAAAGGTGATATAAGTCGTGAAGTGTGCACACAGTTTTTGGATCTATCTGAAAGTTAAGCCTTTAAGGAGCTTTTTGAGAAATGATAATGAGATTACAAGACATATAAAGAGGGTAGATAATTAAATACTTTTTTTATTATGATACATAATAGTTATATTATAAATGTTAATTAACAACTATTTTTTGATTTCGGGAAAATTTGGAAATTTTTCAAAAAAAGATAAATCTATTCAAAATTATGGAATTGTGCAATATATGCGGTATTATACAAAAATTAACGTGTACGTTGCACTATTGATTACATTATGATTTTGACCCACTTAGGCTTCTCCAAAACCGTCAGAACTTATTTGATTAATAAGCAAAATTATTATTATGTGTTGCTTGCTATTTTGGCAGTTTTCTAATTCAATTCAGAAAATGACATTATCAAAACAACGTCTGCAATAAGCAACCTATTAAAAGCAACTTCGTTTTCTAATTCTAAAAGAGCACAGAACCTCTATAGTAAAAGTCAAATTATCCCCAGTTAACAAATTGAGATATTCAGGTGTAAAATAGTATGCTGAGACATAACTGATTTGTATGCAACACATTAACAATGGTCAGTTTTAAATTTTTTTGAGGGGTATCCATTAGATAAACACCTCCACTTACATTAAATAAACAAACCTAGTCTGCTGATTGAACAAAGTAATCAAAAGTTTCCGTTCCTAAAACTGAAGAAAAAAAAAAGAAATTACCTGAAAAATTTTGCGAATTATGTGTTTTTTTCTTATCCTTAAAAGTTTGTCAAAATTCATGTTCTGTAAGGAAAATTTATCGTAATCCTGATGATTTTTATGACAACCCTTATTTGTTAAAAAGTAAAACTTATATACAAACTATATATTTACAAAAAAAAAATATTATTACTTAATAATGCATGTATGATCCTCCTTATTATTAAACTATGTCAAATGAATGATCAAAAATGTGAAAATAAAAAATTATTGATACACATCTGATTTTTTTGATTTGCACATAACCTAGAAAAAAAGGAATTGTATCATCATCGAAATACCAAATAACATATTGAACTGACGGTTTTGTGTGTTTTCCCATAAATCGCGGTCAAATTCTATCAATCAATTGCTGATCTCCAACAACTCTTAACCTATACACGTTTCAATTGAATCTCGTCAGAATACCACAGACATATAATTTAGACATAGGAAGAATTTGAATTTATTTTGAATACCAGAGAACAAGTTAAAATTGCATGAGGGTTGACTGTAGGGGGAGCTAGATCATCGGCAATTGCAAATGGATTTATTGCCTAGCGATGGTTTTTGTTGTCAGCTAATCGCAGGCATGAATCTGTAAACCAGTTGGAGCTGACTGGATCTTTTAATATTCCTTTTCATGTATATTTATGAAATGTAACCTACCCGGAACTGCGAACGGTCTTTTAATAGCATACTTAATATTGAACTTATTAAAAGTGATTAAGAAAAAGAAGAACTTTTGTATGGTTTTAAAATTTTAATTTCACGCTACAGCTTTTATAAACTTTTTAAACAGCATTTCCCAGCATTTAAGGTTGATTGCACAACCTTCAGAAGTATAGATCATAATTTTTTCGGAACAGATGTAGGTCTTGTGAAGTGGATTTTACGATAGAATGTAATAAATAAATTGGATGCATGACTCAATGAATTTTGAGAGATTTGTTGCAATGATCTATCTCCATTGGAACAAAAAACTAGTAATGAAACCGATCACGCTTCATAGGAATATTCACACAATCCTATAGAACTCTCTATGTATTGTTCAGAAAATCTTGAAAAATCTTCTCTCAATAAAATGTAAGACATAATATCAACATTTTGCTGTATTATCAACAAAGTATACCACGCATTAAAAACACGTTTTACAACGAAAATCATGATTCTAATGTTTCAAAAAAATAATAATTTTTAAAATTATAAAATATATAAATACGCCTTATGTAGAAAGCCATTAACTTTCACACTTAGTAAACAATAGATCAGTCTCTTATGTAGATCAGACTTCAACATAGGTTACAGTCTTGGATAGTTTTGCAACTTCTGCTTCGCTCCAGTTGCTGCTCTGCAGTCAGTCTCTTATGTAGATCAGACTTCAACATAGGTTACAGTCTTGGAAAGTTTTGCTGCTCCGCAGTCAGTCTCTTACGTAGATCAGACTTCAACATAGGTTACAGTCTTGGATAGTTTTGCAACTTGTGTGCTACTGAAATCTGAGATTTTTTTACTCATAAGTATTATAAGGACTAATAAGGATAATCTAAAACAATCATGTCTGAAACTTAAAACCAAGATCCAGTAAAGTTTCAATCATGTCTGCACCAAATTACAAAGATCCAGTAAAGTTTTTATCATGTCTGAAATTTGGAATCAAGATCCAGTAAAGTTTTGATCATGTCTGAAACTTAAAACCAAGATCCAGTTAAGTTTTAATCATGTCTGAAGCTTGAAAATAAGATCCAGTAAAGGTTTAATCATATCTAAAACAATAAACCAAGATCCAGTTAAGTTTTAATCATGTCTGCAACAAATTATTATAATTCAGTAAAGTTTAAAGCATGTCTGAAACTTGGAACCAAGATCCAGTAAAGTTTTGATCATGTCTGCAACAAATTATCATTTTGATTATATATGAAACTTGGAGCCAAGATCCAGTAAAGTTTCAATCATGTCTGCACCAAATTACAAAGATCCAGTAAAGTTTTTATCATGTCTGAAATTTGGAATCAAGATCCAGTAAAGTTTTGATCATGTCTGAAACTTAAAACCAAGATCCAGTTAAGTTTTAATCATGTCTGAAGCTTGAAAATAAGATCCAGTAAAGGTTTAATCATATCTAAAACAATAAACCAAGATCCAGTTAAGTTTTAATCATGTCTGCAACAAATTATTATAATTCAGTAAAGTTTAAAGCATGTCTGAAACTTGGAACCAAGATCCAGTAAAGTTTTGATCATGTCTGCAACAAATTATCATTTTGATTATATATGAAACTTGGAGCCAAGATCCAGTAAAGTTTCAATCATGTCTGCACCAAATTACAAAGATCCAGTAAAGTTTTTATCATGTCTGAAATTTGGAATCAAGATCCAGTAAAGTTTTGATCATGTCTGAAACTTAAAACCAAGATCCAGTTAAGTTTTAATCATGTCTGAAGCTTGAAAATAAGATCCAGTAAAGGTTTAATCATATCTAAAACAGTAAACCAAGATCCAGTTAAGTTTTAATCATGTCTGCAACAAATTATTATAATTCAGTAAAGTTTAAAGCATGTCTGAAACTTGGAACCAAGATCCAGTAAAGTTTTGATCATGTCTGCAACAAATTATCATTTTGATTATATATGAAACTTGGAGCCAAGATCCAGTAAAGTTTCAATCATGTCTGCACCAAATTACAAAGATCCAGTAAAGTTTTTATCATGTCTGAAATTTGGAATCAAGATCCATTAAAGTTTTGATCATGTCTGAAACTTAAAACCAAGATCCAGTTAAGTTTTAATCATGTCTGAAGCTTGAAAATAAGATCCAGTAAAGGTTTAATCATATCTAAAACAATAAACCAAGATCCAGTTAAGTTTTAATCATGTCTGCAACAAATTATTATAATTCAGTAAAGTTTAAAGCATGTCTGAAACTTGGAACCAAGATCCAGTAAAGTTTTGATCATGTCTGCAACAAATTATCATTTTGATTATATATGAAACTTGGAGCCAAGATCCAGTAAAGTTTTGATCATGTCTGAAACTTAAAACCAAGATCCAGTTAAGTTTTAATCATGTCTGAAGCTTGAAAATAAGATCCAGTTAAGGTTTAATCATATCTAAAACAATAAACCAAGATCCAGTTAAGTTTTAATCATGTCTGCAACAAATTATTATAATTCAGTAAAGTTTAAAGCATGTCTGAAACTTGGAACCAAGATCCAGTAAAGTTTTGATCATGTCTGCAACAAATTATCATTTTGATTATATATGAAACTTGGAGCCAAGATCCAGTAAAGTTTTAATTATGGCTGAATATTAAAACCAAGATTCAGTAAAGTTTCAATCATGTCTGCAACAAATTCAATGATCCAGTAAAGTTTTAAGGATATCTGAAACTTGGAACCAAGTTCCAGTAGAGTTTCAATCATGTCTGAAACTTAAAACCAAGATCCAGTAAAGGTTTAATCATGTCTAAAACAATAAACCTAGATCCAGTTCAGTTTTAATCATATCTGCAACAAATGACAAAGATCCAGTAAAGTTTTAAGCATGTCTGAAACTTGGAACCAAGATCCAGTAAAGTTTCAATCATGTCTAAAACAATAAACCTAGATCCAGTTCAGTTTTAATCATTTCTGCAACAAATGACAAAGATCCAGTAAAATTTTAAGCATGTCTGAAACTTGGAGCCAAGATTCAGTAAAGTTTTAATGATGGCTGAAACTTAAAACCAAGATTCAGTAAAGTTTTAATCATGTCTGCTCCAAATTACCAAGATCCAGTAAAGTTTTAAGAATGTCTGAAACTTAAAACAGAGATCAAGTAAAGTTTTAATCATGTCTGCAACAAATTACAACGATCCAGTAAAGTTTTTATCATGTCTGAAATTTGGAATCAAGATCCAGTAAAGTTTTAATGATGTCTGAAACTTAAAACCAAGATCCAGTTAAGTTTTAATCATGTCTGAAGCTTGAAAACAAGATCCAGTAAAGGTTTAATCATATTTGAAACGATAAACCAAGATCCAGTTAAGTTTTAATCATGTCTGCAACAAATTATTATAAGTAAAGTTTAAAGCATGTCTAAAACTTGGAATCAAGATCCAGTAAAGTTTAAATCATGTCTGAAACTTGAAACCATGATCCAGTAAAATTTGAGAAAAAGTTCTAAGTGGGCTTTGACAATTTCAATTTCAATTTTTTTATAATTAAGAAATAAGAAAAATTTCTTAGTGGGCTTTGACAATTTGATGAAATTGAGAGATCATTGTGAAAAATTGGTTAAATAATATAATTTGTCATTAAAAATTAAATCCAGTTCACTAAAATTGAAATTGAAATTGTGCTATCGTTGGAACCAAGATCCAGTAAGTATACAGCAAGAAAAAAATCAATGATGGAACCAAAAACATATTTCCATTATGATACAATTAAAGTATGTATTCAATAACATAGATCCAGTAAGCTGAATCTTGTGAAGGAACTCGCTAGTTCCAACATTTTTTCACATACATTTAACTTAATGCATACCGTCACAACTATTTTATTAATTTCAAACTCCTACCAACAAATATTTCCGTTATAAACAAAAAATAAATATGTTATGTAATAATCGGTTAAACTTTTCTTTTACAAAAATGTTTATGCATCTTGTGCCTCACTGGAAGCATCTCATGACTCCAAAAACAATCCAGTTCTTGCGATAGCCATTATCTATCAGAATTAAAAAAATCGGAAGTCTTAATATTGAGTTTGAATCGAGTTATCGCACCGATTAAAAACAGAATGCCTTTTTTTGCGATTTCTCTGAACTGGAACTTTCAAATGAAAAATTGTTTTCACCATTAGATAGGTATTTCAAGGCACAAATGTCAGGTATTTGGGTTGATTCCGTAAGCCTGAAGCAGAAAGTTAAAAAAACTGATTTTCCGAAAAACCAAAAACAATATATTCACAAAATTTGAAAATTTTGTGTGTTTATTCTCTCGCATTCATTGCAATTTCCTTGCAAAATATCTCAAAAGATCCACGCGACAGAAGAAAATGAGAGAAAATAAGGTAATTAAGGAAAAGATCTATTGAAAATTAGAGGGAAAAACCACACATGACTCTGTGCATCTCATTATGTCTCAGTCTCGTCGTGAAGTTGAAACTTATAAGAAGGAAGAAAGAAAAATGAAAAGATTTCTCGCGTTAATATAGTTTAGTTTTAATGAGACCCCTGAAATAAAGCTATTTTTGTACATAAGATTATTTCGTTATTTGGTATTTGCCATTTTTCCGTGAATCAATTAAGGGAATATCCAACTAATGAAAATATACAGTGCCAATGAATAAGAATCTGTCAGAGTATTGAATTATTAATATTTTAAAAAAGTGATAAAAGACAGAAGAAAAAGGCATTAAGCAGTGCCACAAAGTCAAGAGTTTAACGGTCGTTGTGGAGCATAAAAGAAAATTTATTAGAATCTATTAATCGTAAGTCATTTCCTAGACCATTTAAATTTCGATTTTTCATCATATTTTACTCATTTTTCTTAAGTCATGCGATCAGTTTTAATCACTTTGGCTTCTGGCTGACAATAACTGTTTTGTAAAATTGAACGAGCTGTGTTTAGAAATTATTCATCGTTGTAAAACGGAATCAAAAAATCGTTAAAATTTGAATTGAAAAAACTGAAGATCAATTTTGAATTTTAAAAAAATCGTTAAAATTTTAAATTTTCAAAAGTCGTTTGACATGTCAGATTATTCTTACTTCAAGATTTAAGTAAAAGAAAAGCGTTCATAGCATCCGCAGACAATTTCTTCTCACACCCCCTTCATTCTCAGAATTTTAAATCTCTTCATTCGCATCTTACAATCGTGCAAAAACAATAGCAAGTACAAAATGTTTTTTGATAGCTAAAAATAAAATTTATTTATTTTTTTACTAAACAATTGTGTCTCATGTTTCAGAAAGTATATCCATTCATTTTAAAAAAAAGAGTAATGAGAATTCTCTCATTTAATTGAATTTCTCTACGGGGTCGTTCACTTATGACGTCCGAAATTAACGGTTTTTTTGCAAAAAAGAACAATGGATTTCCAGGAATTTCCATTGTTCTTTTCTTGCTGACCCCCCCCCCCCCCTCATCTGGACGTCATAAGTGAACAGCCTCTAATTCATGAGCGCTGAAGGGTTCAAAAATTGATGCTTACACAAATTTTTGTATGTGTAAGTTTACCCTGACATTTGAGAGAGGATCGGCATTAATAAGAGACATGATGATCGTTGGGATTTAGTTGAATTGGGTGTTTTTGTTTCATATTAGACATGTTGATGCTGAATTTTTAAATAAAGAACATGCTTAACTTATCACAATGAATATTTACTGCTGAATACTACAGTTTTATGAATGTTTAAAAGGGTCTTTAAAAGCTTGTGGTCAACAGATTTTTTGAAATTTTGGTGCATGACATGATAGAAAAAACTAGTTCCTTGAGTGCAGCACTGTCTTGTGAATACTTCAAAAATTAATAACCATTAATTCAATCGATTGTTCATTAACACTTGATAAAATCGTCAATGCACAACTTTCGCGCATGATTATTCACAGGTTTTTGGAAATAATTTTCCAGATCACGTCGTGCTTTTTTGTATAAATTGATAAAAACATTCTCTTTGAAAAGCAGCTGTGCTTGGCAGATTTATCTAATAAATCCATCAATCTTTTATCGCTCTGTGTTTGCTGATTTATAAGAATTTAAATTTTAAATAATTAAGTAGAGTTATGGCTTGTGCTGATCACATACTGTTCTGGAATATAATATATTCTTAAAGTGCTTTTATCTGTTTTAATTCGTGTGACTTAAAAGGATTGTTCACCGTTGTTCATAAATGATGATCCATGATGATCAACTTTAAGAGATTGAGTCAGACTTTAATTGACATTAAGAAATATAAAGAGTAAGAAGAGGGTCTAAAAAGATCCCTATTTGATGGTAATTTTTTGTGAACGATCCCTAGACTCAAAAATTTTAAAGGAAATTCCACAGAATAATGAACTATATGTGATGACTAAAGCCAATATTATGTCTGTCAGTTTTAATGCCAACGATACATCCGTCGGACTAAAGACGCTTATAAATAATGATCATAGCTTGTCTATCCATGTCCACATGACAATTTTGATAGAATTTTTGTAAAAATCAATTTTTCTTGCCTTAGCAACATGACAGCTTACAAAACTCAAGCCTCAGTGTCTTCTCAACTGTTTGTCTTGAATCCGTTCCAAAACAATTCAAATCGTGATCATAATTTTTAATGCTTTCTGTAATCAATTAAGATAAAATCAATTTAAAAAGGTTGGGCAGTAAAATAGATGAAAAGTTTCTTAAAACGAGTCATAAAAATCCATTTATAGCTTTTTGCAATATGACGATGGAAAATTAAACAACATCCACTTTTTCTTCTTTTTTCTTACTGAAAAAACTCATAATCTATAACTTTATTTTCTAACATATATCAACATTCTTTTCTTCACATTTTTTTGTTTTGTTTTATATCAGTAGTTTCTCTCTTTTATGGAAGGACGTAGATTAAAAAATATATTAATTTTATTTTAAAATAAAAATTGGATGCGAAAAATGATAATGAAAAATTAAAAGAAATTGAGATTTTTTTTTTAAGTGTTAAATTCGATTTTAAAATTAAGAAAATAAAAATATGAAAAATTATAGAAAAATAATAATGATTTACTGTGTATAGGTATCAAATAATAACTTAAAAAGTTGCTCTTTCCTTTTTCTTAAACGTATACTCAAAGTTAATGTGTGTATATATATATATAAAATATTATTATTACTTATGTTAATCTTTTTCTCATTCATTTTAATCTTCGTTGCGTTCGTCTCACTTTTGATCCTGAGCGTAATTTTCTATCCGAGAGAATTGGCTCATTTCGTAGGTTTGATCGTATCTTCTTGTTGTTTACTGCAAAAGTCATGAAAATTAGAGAAAAATGAGATAAATATTGGCAATTAAATGACTGTTTTAACTGATTGATGTGCTAGATCTCTGTGCGGCATGTCCAACGCGAATTTCTCAATGCTTGCTAGTCGGTAATCGAAGTTTTGAAACTATAATTAGTAATTTCGAAATGTTAACGGATTTTTAAATTTCAAATTCAGATGTTTTTATTCAAAATTATTTTGGCAGTTATATTTTTAAAAGTCCGTTGGAATTTTTTCAACGATTACCTGCCATTCTAAAATGTGACATGACTAGTTTCCCGCACATCAAAAAAGTTAATTATAAATTCTAAAACTACAACTGAGTGACTTACCAGGCGTCTGTGAAAGTTCATAAGATTTGACAAGTTTATTACTTTCACGCAACTTTTTGATTAAAAGTTCATTTTTCTGTCTTTCAAGGTTGAGTTCATGAAGTAATTGGGCTTTCGATTTATTAACAGCAGGACATAGAACGGAATGATTGAAAATTGTTGTTGATGAAGGTCGTTCTTGGTGATTAGGATGAGTCATTAATTTGATCAAATCATTAAATTCTCGACTGATTCCCGGCAAGTCTGGTACATTTCCATTTCTGAGTTGATGCCATAACTCTCCATTCTTTGGCAATGGACCACCACCACCAGCTGTAAATCAATTAAAGAATTAAAAATTTATGTTTATCCATATTATAAATATTAAGTTTTGTAGCCATACCTTCATAGATTGTAATTCCCAGCGAGAAAATGTCACCTTTTGACAAGTTTGAATAATCATCTTGAAGAATTTCATTTGGCAAGTAACGACAGTCTCCCTCCTCGACTTGTGGCTCACTCATTGATGTCACATGTCCTAAATCACCAATTTTATATGTTACAGCTTGATAGTTATCCAACTGATCATAATTTTCATCAAATCCATCATCTCCTTGCGTTTGCCTAAATCGTGTAAATGACAGACTAAACAATAAGAATATGACAAGCTAGTCAATTGTAATGATTTACTCACTTAATTTGAGGTTTCGAGATAAAAATATTTCCAGCTTTAATATCCATATGTACTAAATTATGAGAATGAATGTATTTGAGTCCTTCAGCAACTTGTAATAAGAGAATTTTAAGTTCGGCTTCGTTAAGAATGCGCTTTTGAAGAAGTGACTGTAAACTGCCACCGTTACAATATTCATTTTGGATGAGCATGTGATTATTCTCTGCCCATGCTGAATAATATCTAACAACATTGTCGTGCTTTCCAAGTACTGCATGAGCATAAACCTCATTTAATGAGATCTTTTCAAATGAACTTCCAGCAACAGGTTTAATACTACGTTTAATTGCATAAATGCAACCGTCTAGACGATTAAGGCACTGATATACTAATCCAAATTCACCGACACCTAATAACTTTAACTCCACAAACTCCTTTTCATATCTGGTTATATTGGATTCTTGTAGCGCTAGACGTTTTGGCGCTTGACGAAATTCATTTGTTTCGTCATCATAGCACAGCTCTGTTGAATCACATGTTGTTGCATTCACTGTTTCCTTTACATTGGAAACTGAGTGAAGCCATCTATTATTATTATCATATTTATTGTTATTTTCAAACTTATTGGCATAATTATTTGGTCTAACTGGATTGTTAATAATTGGTAATGACGAATTCATGAAATCATTTTCTAATCGTGCTCGCTTCTTGCGTAATGATATTCCCGGAGGTGTGAATGGATTAACATTTGCAGCTATAACGAAAAATATGAATAAGAGTTAATAACTGGATGTTTCAATATATTTTATATATCTTACATAGATTTTCATGCAGTTGTTTAAACAATGGAAATGGCTTTGGTTTATTAATATGATTGTTGTTATTTGTATGTAAAAATGAAAGTTCCGGAACTGGAATTGTTGGTCGCGCAATCAACTCAAAATTATTCTCATCATGATGATCATTTGTTGCTAAGAATTTTTGATACTTTGTTGACAATGTTTTTGGTGTTCTTGGCGAATCAAACAATCTGAAATCAATGATTAGTTAAAGAACTTACTAGTCTAATTCAATTTATTTGCTACCTTAAGGCTTTAATTCTGTTTATATCAGGAGAAAATTGTAATTTGTTAGGGCTTTTTGGCGAAAACTTTAATTTCCTTGGTTGGACTGTTCTTTCTGGAGACGACTGACGTTCCAAGCTTGAATTCATGTCAGGCGAATCAAAATCACTACTTTCTGTGTCCATTTAAACGATTAAATAATTAAAAAACTTAATTCAAAATATTTCCTCCAAACAAAAATCAAACTTTTGGCTTAACGCTTTACTTCAAAATACGTAACGTATTTTTAACTCCTTTTTATACAACACTGGTATTCGTATTCAATTTGTCTGACTGTCCAATGATTGTAAATGATGCCATATGAATTAAGTAAAATTGAGTATAAACTAAACTGCTTCGTCTGTGTTATGTTTAATTTAATTCAAATGAAACTTTATAACTTGATCTATTGTGTTAATTCAAACTTTATAAAACCGTTACAACAAGCGTGAAGTTGGCTACAATACAAATATACGCTGTTCAAATTAATATCCGGTTGTAACGTATTTTTAGATTAAACTTTTTAATTATAGCTTTACTCATTAATTCACGATTAAATCATGCTTTTTTTAAATAATCTGTTGATTAAAAATATATTATTTTTTTGTAGATGGAAGGCTTTACTATGGTTGATCTTCAGGCATTGTCCATAAATCGAGATGATCATAATAATGGAAGCTTTAGGAGAAAAAAGGAGCTTGTAAGTTATACATGCTTTGATTCTATGTTGTTCAAGCTGAAAGTGAATGCTGATACTCAAAAGATTCATGCTTATTAAAGCCGGACCTTGAAGTATTAAAGGAATAAGCAGAAATGGCTTGAACAGCATTGTTATAAACTGTTTTAATTTTATGGGCGAATAATAAGGAAAATTCAGTGCTCAAAAGCTGTATAATTTCAAAGGTTCTAAGACATTTTATAACAAAAAACAGTTTCAAGATTCAAAATTTAAAAGAACAAAATTTCTAATTTTAACGGAAATCAGGCGATAATTTGCAATTTAATGACTATTATTCGTTAATTAATACAAGATACAGTCAAATGATATTAATGATTCAATGATATTTATAAAAGGAACTCGCTGATATGTTTAAAGATTCCGTAAGTCAAGAAATCATATGTTCAATGTTTGAGAAAGTAAAATGTTGTTTATCACGTGTTTGAGTAGCAATTCATGCTCAATTTTCTCTCATCTCAAAAAATGTTCTTCATGATCACGCACATAAGAAGAGGCATATCTCAGAAAAAAAAGAAAATTCTAAAAATAACTTTACGAGAGATTTTTGAAGGAGAAAATTAAAGTATAGTTTTGGAAAATTTTCATCACAATCAGTAGTGTCTTAAGAATTGCCACAACTTTGTAGAGTTGTCTTGCATTTAACAGAGTTATTTTATCAAGTAGATATTTGTAATATAACAGATTAATCATGGATAGATTTTTGGAACAAGTCGCCATTGAAGCATCTCAGATGTATGTAACCGAAGATGGGAAATCTCCATTTGCTAACACTGTAAGATTTCGTAATCACTTGTGGATTGTAGAAGTTGATAATATTTTTATATAGCACATCTGTAGAATTTGTTTAAAAAAAATATTAAATTCCATAATATTTAAATTAATTTTGTGTTTGAAAAAATTTTCATTTGCAGACCATCGAGAAATTGCCTGATAAAGTTCTCCTCAATATTTTCTCATATCTATCTCATTTGGAAATTTGTCGCATGGGTGAGAGAAAAATCATAGATCATATTCTATAAATCTGAGAGAAAATTGACTGACAAACAAAAATATTTTTCAGCTACTATATCTCGTCGATGGAGACAAATTGCATACGACAGCCGACTGTGGAAGAATGTCTCGTTGCGTCCTGAAATTTCTGGTACTTAAATCATGTTCTATCATTTCATATACATCCGTTAATGTAATTAATTTTTTAGGGCTTCACGTGGGATCTTTAGAATCTCTTATGACACTCATTTCAGCACGTTTTGGTCCATCTTTACGCTATCTCGAACTTCCAATTGAATTAATTACTCACCATGTTCTGCATGAATTGGCTGCAAAATGTCCAAACTTGACTCATATGTTGCTTGATTTTCAACAGGCCATGCAACTTCATGATTTTTCAGAACTTCAAGCTTTTCCTGCCAAGCTTAGATATTTGTGTATTTGCCTGTCTGAAGTCATTTTCATGGAAGGCTTTATGAGAAAGATCTATAACTTTATCAATGGATTGGAAGTGTTGCATTTGGTTGGAACTTACGAGAAAACTGATCAAGAGGAGGAGGAAATTTATGTGAGTAGCAAAAGCAAGTCAAATTACCTGAAATTATTTTTTTTTTAAAAAAACACTTTAGGAAGTCATTAACGTGCACAAATTAAAAGCAGCAACACCAAATCTTCGTGTCATTAACCTTTACGGAATCAACTTCATTGACGATTCACACATTGATGCGTTCAGTTCCAATTGTATTCAACTTGAATGCTTAGCTGTAAATTTTTGTAACAAAGTCACAGGAGCTACATTAAAGACACTGTTTCAACGATCGAAACGATTGAAGTGCTTACTCATGAATGGAACAAGCCTTCAGTCAGAACATGTTATGACAGTTGAATGGGACAAAACGTAAGCTTTATTCTGTTCCTTTAACGCTTGTGATTTGAATGTTATATTTTAAGAATTCTGCAAGAACTTGACATCACAGCAACAGACTTATCAAGTGAGTGCCTCATTGACATGCTGACTAGAATTCCGTCTTTAAAGTTCTTGAGTGCTGGTCAAATTAATGGATTTAATGACTCAGTTTTAAAAGCTTGGATGGAATCAGGAAATTGCAAATCGTTATTATCTTTGGATCTTGATGCATCTGACAATCTTTCGGACGAAATTTTAATCAAGTTTGTAACTCGATATGGCGCTCAGCTTCAAGCTTGCATATTAAGTGGAATGGCGCATATTACTGATCAAGTAAATATTTAATTTCCTTTTATTTCCGTCTCTATTACACTCGGATGTATTTTTCACAAGATCAACTTCATTACAATTAAACAGTTAAAAGTTATCTAAATCATAATCCTTCATACCTTGAATGGAAAAAGCTATTTGCTGATTAATGCTCGTTTTCCTGTCATGACCAAATAACATAACTTCGTAATTATCAAATGCCATACAATTGTCGTCGATAAATCTTGAAGCTTTTGTCTTAACAACTTTAACTTGGGGCTTACTTATTTTGGATATGACTGTGTCATACACAAGTTTGGTGATATCTGGATCATGTGGCAAACGAACATCAAATAATTTGCAGTTGATAGCTTGAAATTCAATCGTGTTTCGGATTTTAGGTGACATATAATAGATGAAATCCTTAAACAAATTGACTAAATAGACTTTACCAGTGTCTATTCCAAAGCAAATTGCAGTTTTGGTATTGCAGTTTTGAACTATTGCTCGATGTAATTCTCCATTCACTTCTACCAGACACGGATTTCCTCTGATGAACTCTTCCAACGGCTCTAGACGATTCTTTATCTGGAGCTTCTTTAAACGTCGAATCAATCGGTTCCATTTCTTATCATCTGCTCGCTTAATAGTTACAAAAAATGAATCCAAACTTTGAAAGTTGATTAAAGTAACATCATAATTGTCTTGGTGATTTAACTGTATTGGAACGACTGGAGTTTTTAATTCCTTTACTTTTAAGCAAGATTCTCTGCAAGAAGATTGATACAAGTCATATTAATTTAATCTTTTGGCTGAATTATGACTTACTTTAAATTTTCATGTAGATCTTCATCATCTGATTGAAATGACGGAGTATTAAAACTTTCATCATCGTTAATAATGCTTCCTTTACTTGATTTAAGACTAAGTGCTTCGAAACAATCCCCAAGTGAAGAGCATTCATCGTTTCTAGCAAACCAAAGTAAAACCTTCTCGACTGCTTCACTAAGGCTTCCAATTGATAAGTTTCGTGTTAATTCCGAATTCTCGACATCAAACTCTTCCTTTGATTTACTTTTTGTAACACAAACTTCTGCCATCATCTATTAAAACTTAATTCTATTATTTTTTACAATTTAATTTTAAATAAAGCTTTGTAGATAGATGTGTAGAGTTCTGTGATAGTATTGGTTTTACTTATTCAAAACAGAAATATCCGTTACAAATTTAATTATTCCTAATCATTTTAATGAATCTCCTATGTTTTTCTTACTATAGCTATGGATGACAATCCTTCCTATTTTAAAATCAGCTAAAATTCTTGTCATGGGTTGTCATGAGCGTTTATCTGTTAATATCCATGTTGATCAGCTAATGGATGCTATTGCTACAAACTGTCCAAAATTAGAGCGACTTGAACTTAGGTATATAATGCTAGAGTCATAATCGTTGACATTTTGTACTAATAACTTTAAATCTTATAGATGGGATCCAGAAAATCTCCGTTTCTCAGATAAAAGTCAAAAGGCAATTGATTTGTTGCGTGTTAAATGTTTGAAACTTCGATGCATGGTCCTCAGCGATGGGAGATACTATGAACTCGTCAAGGCTAATTTCGAGAGAGCTGATAGAATGACAGTAGTAAGGAATACAACATGTTGCAGAGTATCTCCCTACTACATGATTCAAAATTATAATGATTTAATTTTCAATTAAATTTATTTACAATTCATATCCTCATTAATTTTTTATTGTTGAACTTGAGTTGTTGTAAAGTTATAAACTCAATTTTTGAGCACAAAAAAGTCACTTTTTTTAAATCAACAGCTTTACAAATGTTTTTAAACTTGTATGGTTTCAACAAAATTATTTTTTCTAAAGACGAATATTGATTATTAATTATGCTTTATTGCAGGAAACTTTAAAAAAACTTATTTGAATTTGTTAAAAAGAAGGTTGTATTTGATACACGATTATTTATAAAATAAAATTATCGATTGGAAACAAAAATTACAATTTATTAATCTTTTGAATTTTAGAAGTTCAATAGTTGATAAATTAAATTATCTAGAATCATCTTTAAATTAAAAGCATCAATTCACAAGATTTACTTAAAAGAGGAAATGAAATAAAATTGGAATGCATGACCTACCTCAACATTAGTAGTTAACAATATAGTTATCACGGACTAGCAATGTGAGCAATCGAAAGGAAGTTTGATAAGATAAAAGTTATCTCTTACCATAAATTGATTATTGACAAAATTTTCAAATGATTCTGTATTGGAACTTCAAAGATAAATATTTTGTAATTGTTTAGGCACAAGCTCGAGCTCTTTCTAGTTCTGAATCAGCAGCTTGCCTGAATCTTACCACAAGTTCACGATCGCACTGCAAAAAATATAAATAAATTTTTATTAATAAATGAACAAGTTTAAATGACTTACTGTAGTCAAGTCTTCAAGAATTTGTTCCTCATTGTCAACGAGTGAAGCTCTGAATTCCTCAAATTCGTCCATATAGAATCTAACTGATGTTAGCAGAAGCCTTAATCTTCGGTTAATTGGAGTATAAAAGCTGTCAGAACTATCTATTCTCAATCGTTCGACAATAGATGCTAATCCTTGATTTGGAGCCTGATTTAATGTAAACTGAGCAGTGTCAGTAAGATTATTCATATGAGTAATCCAACTTGCAAGAACAATATGAGAACTACGCATACAGTTGCCAAGGAAACTTCCATGTCTTTTAGCTTGAAGTTCAAATCGCATCTTTACATTTCTTACGCAGTCACTACTTGGTAAGTCTTCTAAAATATCTTCGACATCATCTTCAATATCATCCATTATTTTGTAAGTATCCATGAAACTTTCGATTAATTGTTCATTCATTAGCTCAATATATGATGCGACAATATTACGATTAATGTAACTCTGCATTTCTGAGAAATCATGAGCTATAGTCAATTCACTTTGTGCACGTAATAACTCACTGGTGACTGTATCGAGTGACTCAAATAGTTTTGACTTTTCTAATGCATTGATCTGAAATCATGAATTTAAATTTCATAAGGAATCGATGGAATTAAAGTATAATGTATCACCTGCACTAGATAAGTTAAACACAAAACAATAAATAAATTCTTCATTATTTTCAAAACAACAACCTCAAGCAGCTGAATAAGACTAAAGTTATCATAGCTTATGCTGATTGCTTATATAACGGATAATATTATCAAAGCAGATTGGTTTATCTTATCGAAAAACTTTACTGCAAGTGGAATTGAAAAATACTAATTGATTTTTAAACGTGCTCAGAAAAAAACGAATTAAAAATCTTTCTTATCATTCGGATTGTTTTTTATTAAACTTGAGGAGGTAACTGAAAGATTTTGTTGACTTCGTTCATCCTCGTGAATCTATAGATTTATTGCTTAGTCAGTATGTTTACGTAGTAAAACGGTAAGGTATGCTGCACATCAAGAACAGTAAATTTATCCATTACATGATTCCGGAGAATTTAATAGTTGGAACATTGAAAAGAATCCAAGACTTCAGTAAATTTTTAAAAAATCAAAAGAAAATAATTCATTTTTTTGAAATATATTTTTATTAATTAATGTTTATTAAGAACTTTTTGGAGTTTCAAATCATCATCATACATAATAAAAAAAAGAATTTGAAACAATAAATTTTTTTTTCATTTTGAAATATAAAATTCTTTTTAGCCATACTTTCTTAATACATTGTTTCGTTTTTAAATTGTAAAATATATTTATAAAAAAATTGTCATCATTATTAATATTATCATAACTAGTAACATATTATAAAGTCGTTTATGCAATCAAATGAAAATCTATTGCACGACAAAAAGAACTACTTCTCATCTTATACATCTTTTTCGTCTTTTTTTACTTAAATTCTAATTATTCTTTGGCATTTCTAGCGTATTTTTGTCATCGATAATTTTACATAATCAGAGGTTCTGTTTAACTTAAATTTAATAAACTTAATAATAGAAGTTTTCAAGTAAAAATTAAATGAATTTTATTTAAATTTTAATTAAGTTTTCGAGTTTTTTCATTCTTTTGACTTCGTTGCATTTTGAAACCTTTCGAATGGGAAAAAAATTCTTAATTTTAAAACTTCAATTTTTTATTTTTTTTTCTGTAACCTAAAATTCTTTTTTTTTGATGGACCAATAGCGGCTTCATTCGCAAAATATATGAACGATGGTGAGGAACATTTTTAAAAAGGCAAATAGTTTTAAATTGATTTTAAATTGAAAAATTTCTGGCAATGATTTTTTATTTAAATTGAAGATTTTGTTAAACTGAAAAGTGGAATTTACTGATTTTATTCAAAAAGCTTTGTAGGACATAAAACTAAATCTTTTACAGGTTTTGTGGTCTCAAAACTAAAAAAGCCATTTTAAAAATTTTCCCCAGTTCCATGAAAATTCAACCTTAACACACAAATTGCTTGTTTTCTAGCAATTTGGGCTTCATGGTTAAATAATATTTTAAATATCCTTTATTAATAATATATCACTTTGGAAATTATAAAAACTGTTCTATATTCTGCTTCCTCTTTCTCCTTATTATTTTAATTATATTTAAACTTTATTGTCATCATGAAAATTTTCATTAACTTTCCCACTTTTTTCTTCATTTCATTCCATATTATCGGATCAAGGATTAACTTTAAAGTTTAATTTTATTTGCAGGAAAGTTTCAATCGCTTTTTTTGTAACAAAAGAATTTTTTAAGGTATTTTGTCAACTTTTTTCGGGAGAAAAAAGCTTAATTATTTTATATCAAACTTTTATTTTACATTATTTTAATTTTAGGTATTTAGAAAGCTTTAACATTTTTCTTTTATTGAAAAGTTCTTTCTTTGGAATGAATAACATGAGTATTTTAATTGGCGGTTTGAGGTCAAGGAAGTGAAGCTTTAAAAAATGCGTTATTGAATTTTTTTTCAGGAACATGACTAAGCTTTTTTTTAAAGATTTATTAAAAAAATTATTTTGTAATGAAATTGAACTAGATTTTACACTTGAATTGCCGTGACTTTTAACCTCAAAAGACCTTGAATTCGGTCATTTTCTATTGTTATAGATAGGAGGTATAAATAATTTCCGGATTGAAGTTGAACCGAGCAGCACATCACAGTAATTGTAATTTACATGATGTGAAACTCAGCAACTCGAAGAAAAATTTCTTAAAGCTTCTTTTCCTTGACCAACTTTTCCTTTATCATTCAAATTTAAGAACAAAACTTTTAAAAATTAGGCTTCTTATATTTTCTTCATTTAATAATTTTTCTTCATTAGAATATATTGAATTTTCGCTTTTTTCAAAGTTAATTTAACAAGAGCTTCAACAGAAAAGATTTAGGAAGAATTCAAAGAGGAAATTTTTTTATAGTTTAAATATTTTTTTTTTTATTTCTTTGAGCTAGTGAATTATAATATTTTTTTGGCATGACGATGACGATAATCATCTTAATAAGATTGTAATGTATGAGTTGATGAAGATGAAAGGAAGGGATTTTTAAATTACGATCTTGCTAGACTCGAGATTTAAAGTTTTTAAAATATATTCCTAAGAATTTGATCTTTAATATTGTCAAGGCTATTGAAAAATGAAATTTTAATGGATTTTGTCATGGCAAATTGCTACCAAATCATATATTGAAGATGTCTGTGGATCAATTAGCTAGATAAATTCAACAATGAGACTAGAGCTTTAGCTGAATCACCTTTACTAGTTCTAGAGATCCGATTTTTGATCACTTAAAATAGAATGAGAATAATGAATCTAGACAAAACCATAAATCTCAAATCCCTGGATGAAATTTCATAAGAAAAACAGAACAAAAATCCAGAAAATACTTCAGTATTAGACGAAATGTGTTCATTAATTATTCATTTAGTTTTTATGTCTTTGTGTGTGATTCTCATACAAAGATTTGTTCATCAAAAAAGTATCTCATTTCATTTACGTCTGAATTAATTGTAAGTATATATTGTCTTTTTCCAAATTATGGTCCATATCATGTTTTATTTATTTATTATGAATTTTATTATGAAAAACATGAAAATGTTGAACGAAAGATAAAATCAGGAAGCATCAAAAAAAAAGAATGATTTGAGAATGAAACTTTGAGCAGTTTGGATCGAGCAGCAAAGAATGATTCTCACATTGTGTGTAGCAATCTTCTATGCTTCTCGAATCCGATCCTCCATAACTGTATTTTGAACATGCCGTATTTCATTTGTTCTATAATTCCATCATCATCAGAAATTGCTTAAACCCAGCCTAATCTCATAAATGTGTTTAACTATCATAAAGTTAACTCCTAAATGGCTTATGTTTCATCTTTTTTTTTTTGTAATATTCATTAATAAGTAAACTTATCGCTCATTTTACTTACAAACTAGCGCAATAACTTTTCATGTGTTTTTAGTTTTCATTTAATCTCATTAAATTAGTAATAATTTTTCATTTATTTGTGGCACATTAAATTCACTCCGATTCCAAAAAAGAAGAAACATGAAATATACAAATATATTTATATAAAAATGATTTGTAAGCGTTAATAAATGTGTATTTAAGTTGTTGTTGTTGTTTTCATCATTTATGTATGTATTTATTTCATTCATTCATACTTTAAGTGAATGAATGAGATGAAAATAATAATTGAGTATTATACAGGTACTGTTCATCCACATTTTTCTTTAGTAATTAATTATTGTATATAGGAATTGAATGTGGCGAGGGCGGATAGCTGAAAATGTTCTAATCATCGAGCTAAATTGCTGAATTATAAAGATTGTCTATTTTTTTTTTTTAATTCCTGATTTACTTCAAGTTCATTGACTCTAAAGTTATCAAAGTAAAGTTTTGATTATTTATAAATTTTGCAATAATTATGAATTGAGTTCAAGCTTAGCAAAAGATCCCCTTAATTTTCAAAACCATCCGCACCAGTCAACATCAACCCCAATTTTATTTTTAATGTGCGAAAAAGAAGAACGAGAGATAAAGTTTTTTTTTGTTTTTCGTTAATTGCATTCCTTAATTAAATTATTTTCCTTATTTACAGCATAATTATGACTATAACTATTATTATTTGGAAATAATTTAATTTAAAGTATGTTTTATGCCATAATCTTGATTTATATGATGAATATTATGAATGTAGACTTGTTGCATATTATTATTTCCAAATAATTCGCATCTATAATGTCTATAATGTGTTTTCATATGCTATATATAGTATTGTGTGAATTTATGCTTCTTTCCTTTTTTTATTATTATTTGACATGGGAATGTAAAATGACTCATTAAATTGTGAATTTGAAAAATACTTAGAGACTGTGAGTTTTTTTTACGGTAAAGTTTTAAGTTTAACTGGTACTTAAATTTCTCTTTCATTTGTTTTAAGTACGAAATTTGCAGATTTCCGCCTTTTAATAACTGGGAGATTAAGAACGAGTTTCCCTGTTTTATGAACAAAATAAGTCGACTTTAAGTTTATTCATCGACCATAAGTTCTGCAAGGATTTCATTTTAGAGAGTTATAATAACGAATCAGCTTCAAAATTTAATCAAAAATATTTCCTTATTTGTCTTTTACAATTAATTTCAAAATGGTGTCATTATGTGAGCAAACTTTTGCTGGTCATAATGCTTTTGCCAGCGAGTCATCATCAACTAATCTCGGTATGGCTTACAGTAACTGTACCTATGATTCATATGCTGACTGTATGATCCACTATGTGAGAATCGTTTGAGACACTTACTGCACTGGAATGGCTTCTCACCTACAGAAAGAGAAAATAATATGAAAAAATAAATTAGCTTTTTTAATTAACACAACTTTTTTTTGCAATTTTGCAAACTTCAAATCATTGATCTACATTAATTAAAATAACTTACCCGAATGCAACCGTTTATGTTCCGTCTAATGGTTGAAATACATGAAAGGAAAAAATAAATACACAATAATGATTAATCTTATCACTTAGACAAAAAAAAATATATTTTGTACTAACCAGATGATGACGGTGCTTAAATGCTTTTGGACACTCAACACATTTAAATGGGCGTTGACCTACATGAGAGATAATTATAATTTTAATATTTTTTTGTGTGTCTAATTTTGAAATTTTTTTTAATCAATAAGACGAAGAAAATAGCTCACCGGAATGTTCGTATTTGTGACGCGCCAATGAACTTTGTTTCCTGAATGCCTTATCGCAGAGGTCACAAACAAACTGAAATTCACTCGAATCAGGTGGAATTTCCGATTTCATCTTTGGCATTCGACGCTGTGGATGATAAGGCTGTGCTTGCTGAAGACTTGTTAATTCATCAAATGATCGACTTTCGTCATCTTTCCATGAACGCTTTTCTGAACTACCAGGACTAAGACTATTTGCAGGACTACGAGGATCTGATTTCATCATTAGAAGTGGATTTCGTGCCATTTCTGGTGTAAAATGAAGCAATCGTTCGAGTGGTAATCCCAATGGTAAGTTGTAGGCCATTCCATTACGTGCAGCTGCTGTTGGAAGATGTGATACTGCTTCATTCGGTGAAGGGATTTGACGTGTCAAAAAGTCAGTATTAAAGTTTGGTTGAAAAATTGGCGAGAATGGTGTCATCTTGCGACTTAAATTTATAGCACCAGTATCATTGCTTTGTTGCATTGGAACGACTCCATATCGTGGTGATGTTGTTGGAGTATCTGTCATCATCTCTCGCTTTATTGACAAATCCAATGGCTGCTCTTCATTACTACTGCTATTACCCGACATTATTGACGACACATTATTCTCTTGCTTAAAATTTTGTCCATTTCCATTCTGTTTTCGCTCACGTGATCGATTATTTTGGAACCACACTTGAACAACGCGTGCATCGAGCATTAAACGTTGAGCAATATTGCGAAAATCTTCACGATTAGGACGTGGATTAATTGCATAAAATTCCTTCAATATCGTCTGCTGGTCCTCGGATATTGCAGTTCTAACACGAACCTTTCGCTCCGATTCTGTTGAAATTTTTGATTCACGATCGTCAGTGTCATCTTCATTCATATTCATATTAGAATTTGAATTGTTCATTGCATCAACCATATGCATCATAAGACCCTCATGTTTCTTCATCATTAATGAACTACACAGGACTGTCTCATGTTGTAAGTGCTCAGCTGGATGATTAAAAACTTTATCACAATGTTGACATCTAAGCGAATCATTTTGTGATTCATCTTCATTGTGCTCCTGTTTGATTGAGCTTGATAAAGGCGATGGAGATTTTTCATGTGAATCATGTTGCGGTGATAAATCATGGTGCTCAATGTTAGACATTAGCTCATCATCATCACTATCGTTTCTATCATCATTATTATTGTCCTCGCGGTTTTTCAATGGTTTTTCATCATAATCAATATCCATAACTAATTTTGATTCTTCATTCTCATTTACTTCTTCAATTAAGTCCTCGGGATTCGAATGATGATCATTTGGGCTCTTCTGCTCATCATCTAATGCTTTTTGTGATTCATCGTCCATAGGTAGATTTAAGTTTGGAACGCCAGAAAGTTTTAATAAATTTTGAATGTGGTATGGATTTAAGTTCATTTGATATAATGGATTTGAGAGTGATGCAAATAAAGCAGCATTCATAACACCGTAATTCTCATACTTTCTTATATCATGAAGATTTGGAATCATTGGAAGGAATAAATTTGGATTCGAAAGAACTCCATTATTTTTCATGAAATTTTCTACAGCCGCCATCGATTGATTCATGAAATTTTGTCCCATCGCTGATGCTCCTTGTTGTTTCTTCTCTGATTTCATTTTATGCCCATTCATTTGATTCACATTACTCATATTGCCATTCATTAGTGGATTCGCTCCACTCATACCATTCATCTTTAATCCCATGCTAATACATTTCTTTGACGTCATGTGACTGGAATAGGAGCCGGAATGACTGAATCTCTTACCACAATTTGTGCATTGGAATGGCTTTTCACCTAAGTTAAGAAACGGAAAAATTATGTTATTTTAATAAAATTCTAAAGACTTCTGTTTTCAGTGAGCTTACCTGAATGTATTCGTAAATGTTCCTAAGAAAATAAAGCATGAAAAGAGAAACAAAGAATAAAGTTATAATTGGGTGTAAATTGATGCTTGTTAAAGCACACATACCTTCAAGTGATGTTTGAATTTGAATGCCTTATCGCATTCTGAGCATTTAAATTTTCTCAATAAAGCTGATTCATCATGTGAAATCATATGTCGCTGCAAACGATATACATTTGCGAATGTTTTCTGACACAATCGACAGCACTGAAAATACAAAGATAATTTTGTGTGAAAATGAATGATATTTTCAATTAAAAATGCATTTAGAAAAAGTTTTTGAAAAATCTTCTCTCTGTCATTTTTTTTTTCGTTCTTCCTTTAATCGATTAATGTGCGATGACCAATTAACATATGAGAAATAAATGACGAGGGGATTTAATTTCCCAACTGACTTGCAAATCTCATAAAAAACAAGTGTTGATGTGAAGCAATTAAAAAACTTCAAACGTTAAATTTTCTTCCTCACTTTTGGTTTTACAATTTTTTCTTTAAAATGTAAATTGCATTTTGAGGAAGCTAGTGAATAAAAACGCATTATATGGACACAATTTTAAAGCTTTCAAATTTTAAACATGCCATCCGAAATGAGAATAATAGTAAAACCTGCAAAATATCCTTCATAAGATGCATTACGGTATGTGCGACGTAAATTATTCGCTTAATTACAGAGATCGAAGCCGATTTTTTCGGCTTAACTCAATTTTTGATTTTTTTGATAGAAAAGAGCCATTTAACTACCATTTTAAGTATTTAAATTGAACTTTATATGCTTTACTATGATTCTGTGTAATATTTTGTCAGCATGTAGCTATAGTAAGCTCAGAATTTCAATTTAGCCGATTTTAAGCCGATCGGCTTAAATTTCGGCTTAAAATCGTTTAACTTGAAATTGTGAGCTTACTATAGCTACATGCTGACAAAATATTACACAAAATCATAGTAAAGCATGTAAAGTCCAATATAAATACTTGAAATGTGTGTTAAATAGCTTTTTTCTATCAAAAAAATCAAAAGTTGAGTTAAGCCGAAAAAATCGGCTTCGATCTCTGCTTAATTACATTAACGAGACACGGTTAAGCGAGAATTTTCGGTTCATTTTAGTAATAAGGAAGGCTGATTGATGAACATTTTATTTTCTCAATTTGAGAGACGTGCCTGATACGTGAAGTGAATGCGAAATTTAAAGTGAAAATAAATTTCATTTCAAATTTGTTAAATTAACATTGAAATGTGGAATAGAATGTTCAGATACGAAATAATCAGTTATTTGTGTTGTCGGCGCTTGTAAAATATTTGAAATATTTGTTACAAACTTTCTTCTTTTCTTTCTCTCGATTTTCTTCATTTTCTACTCAATAAAATCAGAATACCGAGATAAGTGCAAATAGAAAATGTGCGCGCGAGAGAGAAATTGCAGTTTAAATGTACAAAATTATATATTTTAAATAGATTTGTAGTTGTGATAACAATTGAAAAGAAACTTAATTTTATTTTACTTTCATACACTTTCGTGATTTTTATTTTATTTTTTTTGGCAAATTTTCTTACATTTGACAGTCGATAATGAATTTGTCTACGGGGATTGTTGAAAAAGTAACCAATTGTCATCATTTATTCGTGGTGAAAAATTGTTCTATTGACATACTCCTAAGAGAAATGTAGACTGCTCATTTTAGACTCTTTTACTTTTAAATTTTGTTTCAAAACTGCTGAATACAAGCTTGAAAGTGTAATAAGCTCTCAAAGTTGAAATAACTTTGGGGATTCAAGTTCAATTGCCATCAAAAAAGTATGTAAAATTCTTGTTTAAATCCAGAGCTCCATTAATGAATGAACTGATATAAAACTACTCATTCTCAATATAATTTATGTCTAATCGAATAGCTTTTTTGTGTTTTGAGTAATAATTTTAATTTTGTATCAAAATCTTCGGCTTTAAGTCCATTAATAATCCTTGAAAGTTGCTATGTGCGTATAATGATTAATATCGCAATCAATTCAAGAGAAACTTTTAATCAAGTTTATATAAATCACGTGTAGAAGTTGAGCTAATCTTCTTCTTAATCTCAAATTAGATTTATTGTATGTGTTGCTGGGAAAACTTTTTGAGTAAGAACAAAAAATTAAATATTTTATGTTTATGAATTAGGCTTTACGGACCTAATAAGAAAACAGCATTAGGTGAATTTTCATCATTGTGAAAATAAATAATTAAATCTGTTTTGAAAACAACTTAAATTTAAAAAGTACGAAATCTTCAAGTAATTTATTGTCAAATACCTGAGTTTTCTCGAAAACAACCTCAGAGGACCTCTTAATCTTAATCTATTTACAAAAATTTCATCTCGAATAATTTGAGGTAATAAAATTTTTACATTTGTTACTAAAAAATCACAAAAAGCCATCATCTAATGATGTGCTGAAAAATGTGGGACACAATCATGGGAAAAAGAGAAAAAAAAATATTTAAAATGTGAGAATTGACTTAGCAACTCCTAAGCACATAAAACACGTCAAGTGAATCACGGAAAATTTTCACCTTTCCACACGAATTTATATAGGTATAGAGGAAAGTATAAATGTAGATCTTGCATTTATTTCATAAAAGAAATATTACCGTATAAACGCCAAACACCTGTCCTGATCGTATTTTTCCCCTACATTCTTAATAAAATTGAATAAACAGATTCTTGAAAATATTTTACAAATAAATTTTCACAATTTCTGATGATTATTTATAAAAGACTTTTTTTTATGATTTCTTGCCTCCGTGCAAAAAAAAGAACCGGAGACATTAAACTTAACTTAATTACTATTCGTATATTTTGACGGAACCTTTTACCTCAATTATTAGAAGTTACTTTACTACTTGCCAAATTCAACATCAATGCCAGAAATAAATTTTAAAGAAAAATTTGAGATAATTTTTTTTCAAGCGCCGCACAGCAAAAATCTTCGCGATCGAGCGTAATAACTTGATTGATTACTGAAAGGTGATGTGTGTGCACATATGAAAGAAGGAGGACAAAACGCATGGATCATCATATAACATGAAACACACGTATCAACAAACAAGTGTCATTAAATTTGTCATGAGTTGCCATTAGTATGATTTTTTATTGAATAATAAATCTTCAAATTACTTTTCTCACTTTTTAGAGCAGTTTTGTGCATTTCATGAGCTATTGTGCTTGTTTTGACTATGTTTAATTATATGATTTGACTACAAATTTTTAATAACTTCATAAAGTGAGTTTCTAGCAAATGATTTTCCTCAATTCTTATTATTTAAGATTACTCATGTATAGCTTCAAAGATTCGCTTCATAGTCTCAATTGTAGATACTTTAGTGACTTTATAAACTTTGTTGTTCACGTGATAAGCGCTTTTTTAAGAATGAAAGTAGAAAAGTAAAAGAAAAGAAATTTTACTAGCGTCGAGAAGAAAGGAATCTGAGGTCGTACGGCAATGTAAAGAAATATACATAAAATGTGCTATAAATAAAGGTGTTCATCACAACTGTTTTTACAGAAAAAAAAGACGGGAAGAAAATTAAATGTATAGAAAACAAAAATATTAAAAAGAATCTGTCACTTTCCTCAGTAAATTATGGATGAATGTTGTGATGTTTGTGATCCGAAAATTGCTTTAGGTATTGATCATTAGTTATTTGTTACGGGAGATTTATTAGAGGTGTCACTAAAGTCTGTAGTTTCATATGAAAAATGAAGATGTAAAAATTGTTCATGTTAATTCATATTTAGTTGATGTTGACAGCATAAATATTTCTACTTCATTACTTTTATTTCTCGCTATGAAGATAGAAAGTTTAAGGCATTATTAATGAAACTCAAGGCAAAGACGCATTTTGTGATAAAAATATTATTGAAATTCAAAAGATTTGTGTATTTAAATGATGACATCAAGCGCTCAAAAACGTGATTAATCCATATTTGCTAAACTACACTGAATATTACATGCCCAATAAATTTCCTTACTGCCATCAATCTGTTTCATTCATTTAATATCCTCGAAAAAACTACGATCTTGTAAACTGTGCATCTTGATTTTTTACGTCAAGTCAATTTCATCCATGTTACTTTCTAATTTACAGTGAATTAGTCAAACATGTTGACGCTCTATTGATCTAAACTCATTTACCACAAAAATCAAAACTAAAATGAAATAGAACAAGAAGATTCCATAAAGTTGATAGAATCCTCTACTCAAGTAATATTGAGCAATTCATTAATCGATGTAAAGCTTTCTAAAGCAAAAAATTCGTAGAAAATAAATTAAAGGCACTTTTGGATCTTGGATGAAATATGAGATATTTTGAAAAGTTAAATCACTATAGAAGTCCATTTCTTTCTTTTTGTACAATAATTTATTGAATTTGGAACTGAGATACAACAGTGTGGAGTAAGCGAGCATACAAAAATCTACAAAAATTAAGAACGCAAAACAATAATAAATGATGACGATGGCGATGATATCATTCACATTCGTCCATTTTTAAACTCCGAAAAACATCAAAACAGAAGTGGATATGTTCATAAAACAATCAAAAACTGGAGTATAGAAACCTTGAAAATGTCAGCTTGCCATTTGCTTGTAATAATTGAAAATTCTCAAAAGGCAAAGCAACATTTGCAGGTCGATCTTTATTTAGAACATTAAGTAATGTCTGAAATTTAAGGCTTCAGAATTCCAAAAAGATTTTTTTACTTTCTGCTGTGCACATGTTGTGTATATTTTTCGGTTTTTATTCGCGATTCATTGGAAGGCGTTCCATGAGAAGAAAAAACAAGTTTAATTTTGGTGTTGTGTTTTTGAACGAATGAATAGGAAGCGATTTATTGCTTTTAACTAATCGATGAATTTTACTTTTGTGAATTTTTTCGTAGGTGAAATTAAAATAATGTTAAAAAATGTTCACTAAAGACGACCAATATTTAAAAGGAGCCTCAAAGTTCTATTTTATGACTCTTGTTTGAAAATGACCAATTAAATCAGGAGCTATGAATCTTTAAGAGTAAATTGTCATTTTCAACTCTTCGTGAATTTAATGGAACAAGTTCAAGCGATGCATGATTTAAATCTATAATATTTTTGTCAATAAAGACAAGCGAGCTAAACGGAAATAAGTTGGTGAATGGAAATCTCACATAAATTTGTTTCTTCTTTTTCAAAGTATTTAATTTATTTCAATTTTTTTCCTTCTGATTCTTTTCCGTGAACATTTCAACATTGTATGAACGGGAAAAAAAATTATATAAATTTAAATTTTGAGGAAAAAAAATCATTTTTACGTGTATAGGAAATTGAGGTTGAATTTTTGCTTATCTAAAAAGCTAACCAGACTCTCATAAACAAGCATATGTGAATATACATGTATGTACGTCAATAATGTACAAGTGTGTCTACTCTTTTCTCATTTATATTTATATACACACAGATTGAACAACACCAAAAGCGAGAGGAAACTGCTGGTAATAATTTAATTTTTTTTATGAATGAGTGCCTTGCGATAAGACCTCAAAAAGTGGAACGGAATGAATGACCATGTTTTATTTTATAATTTTTTTAATTTTGGATGAATGGATGATAAGGTAAGATTCTTTTTCCTTTAAATTTCCATATTATTGTGGCTTGCTAATGATTAATTTAGTTCCATGAAATATTTTTTCAAGTAGTTGAGTTTTTGAAGATCCATTTTGAGGAACTTGAGAAATAAATTCCTAATTTTCAAGTTTTTCGTAAGTTAAGTGACTGAAAAAGTTTTTAACTGGAATTTTCATATTATAAACATCCTAATATAAAGGCAAACTACTTTTAAGCAAAATAATATCCAGATAATCAAAATTGATTTGAGTCATTTTATCAAATACTTCAAGATCAATAAATTTTATGCATTTCAATCAAATTTATATCAGAAATACTTTAAAAAGGCAGAAAATGTTTATTTTTGTAACTCTATTGCAATATAAAGTTCTGATAAGCATTGTTTCCTCTTAGTAATGCTGTTCATGGTTTCAAAACTTTAAAAAAAATTTCTAATACTTGCAGTAGCTATCTGAACTTTAAGAATAAACTAAGTTCTCATATATGCATCCAATAGGTTTATAATTAATTTACCTCATAACTCACTTCACAAGAATTTCTTCTCATTAATTAGCAAATAAAATTAAGAGTATAATAAACGTAATCGATTAATTTCAAATAGATATTTCATCTCTTATGCAGTATTAATTAATTCAGATTCTCAACTGGTGCATGTATAAGCAACAGTCCTACAGAATCCTACTGCATTATTGAAGAAGAATAAAAATACATTCCGATCGGATTTCCGACAAGAAGAAAAATTCCTTCATTTCTTTTTCTTACTCATCAATTTGCCTTTCTTTTGTTTCTGTTGTTCAATTCTATTTTAGAAAAGAAATGAATGAAAAAAATTTCTTTAGGAAAAAGAAAATCTTTAAAAATTATGGTTTGGAATGAGGTGGCAAAAACGCATTTTATCGTTCCTGATGTTTAAATAAAGCAAGTACCCTGTTTTTTCGTTATAAGCTACTACTCGTTACTAAGCTACTAGCTTAGTAAAGTTTTTTTGAACTTGAAATTTTATTGTAATCTTTACTAAGGTACTACCAAAAATAAAGTATAATTAATCTTTTTCAACTTTCTAAGTATCAGTTTCAATGCCTTATGACATTTTCAATGAAATAAAATCGAGAAGATAGCAAAATTTCTTTAATTAAGTTAAAAAATTCAAAATTTTCATTGAAGTTCAATTTCTTTCTTAAGCTACTACTCGTTACTAAGCTACTAGTGAGCCAAAAAAATCACTTTTTTATTCTTCTAAGCTACTAGCTTATAACGAAAAAACAGGGTATATAAACAACTAATTAAGTATTAAATGCCATGTTCTTAAAAAAATTTCAAGAAATATATTAAGAGCAATCAGGTAACCTACATAGGAACCCATCATCAATCAGGTAAGCGACTTCTAATCATTCACACATTTTCTATAAAACAATGCTAAGTATAAAAGATTTTTCTTTTCGTTCCTGTAAATCAATTATTTCTCAATTAACTCTCGTGCTATTAGACTCAAATAAAAAAGCAAAGAAAATCTTTTTGTGTGAGAAATGAGCAGTAGAAACAAATTATGAAATTACGGGACTACAAATCGGTAATTAAAGACCTCACACGTTCATTTCCACTATTGTATATCGTTTATAAATGTGAGCAGCGCGCGTCTTTTGATGAGCCAGAGAAAAGATGAAAAAAAAAATTCTTTCTTGTTTGCACACATAAGTTATGAATATAAAAATCAACATGTCATTTCACGACTGTTCCTTTCCTGATCTCTTTTTGTCAAAACATTTTCATAATTGTGATGGTTAAAAAGTCATCTTCATAATTTTTCGGCATTTTATTCGAGACATTGACATATGTTAAAGACATTTCTGTAGACATCTACGTGCTCACCTTGAATGTCCACTATGAAATATTTTAAATAATTTGTGTGTTACACGCGTTGCTGATTGATGTGAGAAAATAGACATAAACTGTATTAATTTTTTTGGGACTTGGACTAATTTTATGAGAGAGTATATCGGAAATGGTGTAATCATGACATATAATACTTGTGATTGGAATCTACAAACAATTTTTCAAGTTTGATTACCCATCACCTTAAATATGAACAGTCATACATCAAGTCACTTCTTACAAATTAGGACAGCCCTTCCGTAAAACTCAATTTTGTGTGTCAATCCTGGCAAGACTTTGTAATATTTTATTGTAGTACCTTTTGATGGCGGGTGACACCAAAAATTGTATATACAAAAAATAAAGAATAAGAAAAATAAGAGAAAAGTGTATTTTCGTGTATGACATTCAGAATGAAAAATTTCCTTAACATTAATAACTTTAAATGACTATTTGGTATTTAATGTCTGTCAAGGTAAATTTTTCAGCAAAAATATTTTTTTTCCTATGTAATCTTCATAATGATTCAATTTTCCTCGTGCAACAGTCGATGGAAGTAAAGTATGTTTTAAAAATAAAATACAAAACGATTGAGGAAAAATAGAAGCATGGCGATTAGAGCTATTAATGATGGAAATTTAATATGCGTATAGAAACTAAATAGCTTTGCATGTTCGCGATGGGTGATAGCATAAGTCATGCATAACATAATATTGCTTGTATTGAATTTTAACATTCTACGCCTCTACACTGATAATTTTAATCATGGTGTTGCTGTTCTTGTAGATTGCTACAACCTTAGTTTGAAAATATTGCAAGCTTTAGGATTATTTAATGTTATTAGTCATTTACCTCGCTAGCCTCTATGCTAATATCGAATTGCATTAATCCAAACATACCAGATCAAAAAGTATCAATTCGTAAGTATCAATTTTAAATTGTTCGAATGCTAAACTCTCAAGTTTATATGTGCATCATGTATAAATTATGAAACTCATGTTAAACAAATCTCAAACTGTAATTATAATAAGCTTGATTGTTTCATCTTCGCTCATTTTTTAATTAAAAAAACTAAGAAAAGAAGAGGAATGAAGTAGAAATAAAAAATGAAAATCTTGTGCACAGTCAAAGTCAATTTAACTTAAAATAATAAGATTTCTAAGAATTTTTTGGCATTGTCGTGCATTAACTGAAACTTTTTATTTATGCTTTTTTGCACATTCAACGTCACTGGAAAGGCAACGAAAGATGAGAATATATGAACAATTGAAGAACAAATAATCATGATGTTATGAAAAAAAGATGAAACATATTCAGAGACTTTTTTTTTGTTAATTTACTTTACCGCTTCTCTTTTGTTCGTTTTATTATACAATCAACTAACTTACTGCTACATAAATACTCATATGTGTAGTTTTTTGATCAACATATAATATTTTTAAACATGAAGTTGGCAAATCATTGGAATTAGTCAAATTTTGTATGCAGTCTGCCTGGTTAATTGATGAATAGACAGTAAGTAATCCCACAAAAGGCGCTTAAGTCCTTCATTTGCTTAACACTTTTCACTCGTTTTCAGAACCATAATTAAATGCCATTCCACTCATATGAGAATAAAGAAAATTATGTGTCGAGAAGAGACGGTCGTTAATGTTTTGCCATTCTTCAATTATTTAACATATCGCACATTAAACGATCTCTCGATTATAAATTGTTGTTAATTCATAAACGACAGTCGAGTAGTCATGATGAGAGAAAATTGAGGATTAAAAGAAGTGAAAAAAATGTGCAACATAAAAAAAATTTTAATTAAAATTAATTTAGCTCATAAAGGAATGTTTATTTATCGAAAGGGAGGAATGACGAACAGAGAGAAGAAATATAATTAATAATTTTTTTGTTCCATAAACTATAAACTTGTACATACCACACTCGATGCACCTGATGAATGATTTATGATTTCATGTTTCTCAAGTAAATCAATTGTTGGAAATGAGGCGGAGCAATGGTTGTGAGAGCATGCGTGAGCATTTAATTGATTTGGACTATGAGATAGACGCCCACCTTCATCACCTGTATATAAATTTGCAGGTGAAATCATCGATGGTGGGGGTGATGAGAAATGCTGTTGCGTCATTGATGGTGATAGGTGATGTACTTGCATTATGTGCTCTTTAAATGCCTATTGAAATGAAATAAAATGTCAATTAGTCATGCTTGATTTGAATTAGTTGATTTAAACAAATTATTGCACAATCAAGGTTTTATTTGATTTTACATTACAGTTAAAAATTAGCATAAGATATCCGTTCATTTCAAAATCAAAGAAAATCGGTAATTAGCCATTGAATTTACAACAATAATTTACATGAAAAAAAATAGAAAAGTTCACAGAAAATAATTTGAAACGAGAGAACATAATTAAAATAATTAACATGTTGACATACTTGGGGACTATTAAATTCAAGTTGACATTGAGGACAATTCATAAATTCGCTACTGTTGCTATTCGTTTGTTGCGATGATTCATCCTCATTTCTATTTGAAAGCATTCCCGTTGCCATTGGTGCAACTGAAAAAAAAAATAATAACAACAATTGATATTAATTAGTCATGATTAACAATTAACATATTCGGCCTGTTTCACTAAAGTGGATTATCCTCGATTTAAGATTATCCACTTCAGTTTTTTGGAAATATCTCCAGACGCTTAAGGTTATTAAGAGATCTTTTGTGTGATCTAGTTAGAGTATTTTGCTACTTAAATTAACATAAACTTAGAATTTTTATATCTTCACTAGTTTGAGAATTATAGCAAAGATCCAAGATAATCTACTAGATTTGGCTAGAAAATTGAATAATGAATACTTCTTAACGAAAAGTAAAAGTTTAAAGTATACAGAAATTTCAGGCATACTTCACTCTATTATAATCCAAAATTATAAATACCACACCTCCCATAAAGTGTAAGATATTTACAAAAAACTGAAGTGGATAATCCGAAATCGAGGATAATCCACTTTAGTGAAACAAGCCGATTAGTTTTATGTTTGCTTTATTAATAATTCTTAATTTTTTCTCCCTCACACACAGTCGCGGTTGACGATGAACAGCATTAATGAATGCATGATGAAGATGAAGAAAAATAGCTCTGACTGATGATTATTAGTTTTTAAGAAAATACGAAGATTTAACAGGTGTTTGGTTTAGGTCGTATTTTAAAATTAATACACACGCACATTATTTTTTCATTTTATGTTTTCGAGAACTTTTTTTTATCTTTATCTTCACTAACCCTAGTAACCAAAATGTTCCATATAATCTTCCTTCGACGTCGATGGAAGATCAAATGTATCATTATTTATTATATGGAAAATATTTGTTTTACAAATATGTAACAGAAGTGTTCCATCGAAGTATTACCCGAGCCTGCTTAGGATCAAATCCTATGAAATATCATCAAAAAAATATTTTTTTGCAGGAAATAATATTTGTTCTAAATTTGGCATTTGCCATATACTTCACAATTGCTCGAAGAAATCACTATTATAAGTTCTCTCTAAATTTGTATGGGGCTTTCAATTAATTATTTATCTTCCTCAGGTTTATGTGCGAGTCTTGGTCGTTCATCAGTATGCGACTTAATTAAATTAAGTCCTTTTGTTCTTTTTCGTAGTGTTAGTGTACTTTAATTAAGTACACACTAATACTTTTACAAAAAATTACACAAATAAATGAAAAATACAAAATAACACGTGGAATTTAACACGTGTTTTATTCAAAAAAAAGTAATCCATTTGTTTTCCATTTGTATTCCTTTGATGTATTACATTGATGTCTTATTGCATTGTCCATTTATCTTCCATTTTCATAGGACATCATCTTCCGATGGATAATACATGGATAATACATATGTATCATCCATGGAAGATTCTCATGGAATACATTGATCTACCTTTTGGTTACTAGGGAAATAGATAAAAAAAAAGAATAAGAAGAAGAAGGATGAAGATCTTGATGTCAAACATATGCGCTTATAGCTTTATCTCATTTATTATTATTATTTGTTAAGATAAATATTAGAATAATAAGAAGAAGTAAAAAGCCGGGCATTTTACGAATGAGAATGACGACGCACGTAGGTATATGAATGAGATATGTTATAGCTACAATTATAAGATACTCTCGTTCCCCCCTCTGACGATTTTTCTTCTTTATATCTTCAAAATATATGTATACACGTTATATTCGTTTATATTTTATGAGGGAAATTTCTTTTCAATTGAAAAAGTTTAAAATCTACTTAAAATTGTCTTGTAAACGCATTAAGATTATTTACTCCAGGTGCTTCTTCGAAAAAATCAATGTCAATGATAAATCAAAAAATATCCAGATTTCAAGTTTTTCAATATTAAACATGCTTAAAAGATACGAATGAATTTAAAAAACAGCATTTTCAGTTTTTTCAGCCTGAAAAATGAACAAAATGTAAACACTAAAATAAACTGTCTGTTGAAAAAGACCGCTAAAGCACGGAGATGTGAAGGAAATGAGGTATAATAAATAGATGAAGAAAGAAATGAATATTTATGCTTCGTCGAGGTAATCATATCATTCATCTTCAACTATCGATTTAGAAAATTTTCTTCTCTCCTTCTCTCTTAACTGCTATTTAAGTTTGTTTATTTTCATGAACAGGAAGTTGTGTACTTTTTTCTTGCTCTTTCATTTTTTTGTGATACTTTTAATTTAAATTTGTGTGCTGTATTAATCATTTTGGGTCGTTGAAATAGATTTGATCTTGAAATTGTGATATCTGAATCGTTCTGTACTCGAGAGTCAAATAATAAATAGGGCATTTAGGCAGGCTAGTGGATAATATACTTGGAAACAAGCAGCATATGCTTACTGACCATTTTCATGTCACATCTTTCATTTCAAAAAAGGTGCTGCTAGATTGACTGTAATATGAAAAATCTTTAATCAATTTCAATGTGTGCCAGTCAAATGCGCCTTATGCATTTTGCAGGAAGTTCCTTTACGATGCCATTATAAACGTACATTTTGAGTTTTTAACATATCACACAAATCACACGTTACTTCATCTCAATTTTCATTTTTATAACAAAGTGAAGATCAAAGTGGATGAAGAGAACGAAAAATTGATGGAAAAGCACGACTTTTCATAATTGTTGCAATTTCCAACTGACATGTGATGAGTGTAAATGTCAATGGACTTTTACTGCCGAATATTTTCTCTCGTTTGTAATGTGGATGTGTGAACTTGAATGTAAATTTTTTTGTTATTTTTAGTTTTTCTTCTTTCATTTCTCTCCTGCAAAGTTTACCGACTATTTATTATTTTTTTATGCTTCAAGTCGTGTTTATGGATATGACAAATTTTTGATACACATTTTCCTTTTCTTTTTAAATGATTTTGTTTGAAATGTTTAATTATTTGGGGATTTTTATTTTATACGAAACTTAATTTATGCATTTAAGAATTTGATTGTGAATTTTTTATAGTTGTTTGTCTCATTCTTTAAGCTATTATTTCTTAAGAATATGATAAAGTCGGATGTGAGTCGTTATGATATTCAAAAGTGACACAAAATATATGATAAAATTCCGTCAAAGTCATTAAAATTTATTAAAGTCTAATAATAAATGGTCAACATAATTTAATCACTAAGTTTAATGTTGAGGCATTTAAAATCTCTAACAGACAACATCCTCGTTAGGTGCTATAAATTTTCTATATCCTTCTAGTTGATTTTTTACACATCTGAAAATTTCTTTGACACAAATTTACAATCTGACACCTTCCTCTACAAGATGCATCATAAATCAATTAAGTCAGGAGACTTACTTTTAAGCAAAGAAAAAATTTTCAACGTTCAACAAATGAGAAATTAATCAACAAAATAATCCGAGGGGATTTATTTTTATTTTAACAAAGTTCCTCATATTGATTTTAACATTTCTGTCGAAAAAGAGAAATACTAAGTATCACTAGAGAATGCAACATATACCTTTCATCATTTTCCAAAACAATATTTTTTTCTTTCTCTTTCTTGCTTGCTTCCTCAACGATGCTCAATTTAAATTTCCAAGAATTTTTCACAGAGATTCATGAGAAAACATGAAAGGGTTTGGTTCTTAAATACTCGCTGCATTTCGAGAAATCAAATGGAAATATGAGGTAAGGTGGAAATGCGCATTTGAATTTTTTTATTCAATTATGATGATCAAGACTTTCGGAAGAAGGTGTGACACTAATCTCCTGATCGTGAATAAATTCGACAAGCTTGAGTTAAATGAAAGCTACACAAGTGACACTAAGGTAGGAAGAGTGAATGCCAAAATTATATGGAATACTAGAATACGGTTTAAGCAGTTTAAAATGAATCAGGAGTCACACAAAGATTAACAAAATTGCTCGCAAGTGACAGACAAATGAGGAAAACTGTCTTCGTGAAAAAATGTGAAATGTGAGAAATGAAAGAAAAAAATAATTTTATTTGTAAATTGAGCAGCGGAGAATATTTACCTCAGTCGAGTCAACAGGAAATTGATTTCAATTAATTAACAAAACATGATCTATTTATAGTAGAGCATGTGTGAAGTATATACCTAGCGAATGAAAGATGCTACCCGTTTTTTTTTCTACGAGATGTCGGAAATAAGTAATGAATAAAATATCTTAAACACGTTTAGCACGTACAAGCACAATCCATTAAATATTTACATTTTTTCGCTTACTTACAATTAATTTCATTTCATTTTTGCATCACCAAGAAGTGTGCAGCAACACGTCTACGGCTTGATGATGTACTTTTAATTCATACACCTGTCAGATACGAAAAAAAGAGATTTTCTTTCTTGCAAAATGTGCATCTTCGAGACATAAAGAGAATGAGTTTGATGTTTGTTTTGAAATGTACACCATGCACAGGCATCGAGTGAGCTAGCAGTAAACCCGTTGAACATGTTGATATGTCATGACATTTGACTAAAAATTTAAATTTTTCATTCTTCATTGTATGTCTCAAATAATTTATAAATACACCGTCATGAAAATATGTACAATGGATTAATAGGTATCTGTCTTTCAATTCATTATTTCTTTGTTTGAAATATTGTGTTAGCTGGTAAGCCATTTGCAACATAATATAAATATAACGTATGTCAAATTTTCAAAAATCTTCATTTTTAACAAATAAGTGTGCTTAATTTGAAATTCACACTTTTAAAAAAAGAAAATTCATTTAATTGTTGTAGAAAATTTCTTCAAGGTATATCTACTATTTACTCATTTTCCTTCTTCATTCCCTAACATTTTCACAAATGAGGTGGAATTACAATCGCTTTTAAAATGCTCTTTGATATTTTTTAATCGTTTTTTAATCTTTCGTGACCATTTAAAATACCTGAATGAGCGATGGTGTGACTGAATTACGATGATTGGAATGTGTGTCTTATTTTTCACTTTTTCATTGCGTCAAGCAAAGAAGAGAATATTTTTTAAGTGTCTAAGAAAATTTTTAACAGCTTCCTCCTCCTCATCGACATAATAATGATGGGTTTTGAGCTAATTTTTTGCACTTTTGGTATGACACTTTGTCTTAATGGATCCATCGATTTAAAACTTTAAATTATTTTTGTTTTGAAATCCTTAGACACGCTGTATTTTATTCTTAATTTTTGATTCAAAGTTTTTGGAAGTTTTTAAGGAGAAATAGATTTTTTGTTCACAATTGCTACCAAAATTCAAGATTTAAATTTAATGCGCTAAAATCGACCGCTCCCTATGCTTATTCATCGACATTTCTTAATACAGTTTAGTCTCAGTTTTCAGTTTCATTGAAAAAATGAAATTGTAAAATCAACCGAAGGAAATTAAAGATATTATTGTAAAACAAATTAATGTTCGACTGTTTGCTGCCTCTCGAATGGCAAGAGTTATGATTGTATTACTAACCGATTCTTTTTCTTTATTTTTAAATATTTTTCTTTTTTTTCTTTCTTTTATTATTATTATTTCTCTTCTCTCCTTTTTTTTTTATTTGTGTATATAGTCTTACATTCACGATAGTCGCAGCACATTGAAAGCCATAACTCGCTGCCTGTATTTATTTATTTTAAATCAGAAACGAGTAAGAAATATTAAAAGCTGAGAGCAAGGTGTTTTCATATGTCTGCAGATTTTGTCCGTGAATGATTCGAATTTCAGTAGGAATGTAAAAAGGGATCTTAAAAAATCTGTACTGAGTTACGATAGTAGGCATCAATTCGTTTAATTGGTTTATTTATTTTAACGTAGAGTTTTGCAAAGATTTTCAATTCAAAACAATTGCGTTCTTAAAAATTAAATTATTACGTGGTTAAGCTTCTAGTAGCTCTACTCTTGAGCTCTAATTTGACTTATTATAAGTGAAATGAAATGCGTTAAAAATGCGTCTAATTCTTCATAAGTTTCAATTTTAGTTCTTTATTTCGGTCACATTTCCAAGAGTTCGGAGTTTCCAAGAATATAAATTAAAGGTAATTGATGCTTCCACGTTAACTTGTATTCATGAATTCTGAGACATTTTATTAGATTCGTTGTAATTCGTTATTGTTTTTCTCCACTGGAGAAGAAAACATGAATGACATCATCGAATAAAATGACGTTGATGACTCATAACACTTTCTCTTTCCATTTCATGGACATTCTAGTGATTATTTTATTATCATCAGAAGTGACAAACAAATTGAGTTTCTGAGTATTTATGAGGTATTTATATTTATTTTGTGGGGATTTTTGTGACTATTTTGAAATTTAATATTTATGTTTAAACACCTTCAAGTCAGTCAATCAAGTTTCTTATTTCCGTTCGCTCGAATTTAAAACCTACACTGACTGCAGAGTGTAGGAAACAAAAGAAATATGAATAGACTAAAAGATCGATTGTATTGTGACATGCCTTGTATTTTTTTGAAACTTCATATTTAAATTAATTGAAGCTTTTATGTTTCTTTGAATTTGTTATTGAGTCAGAGGAAAAAAAAAATCAGCCATTTCGTTTAATATTTTTGGGTTTTCTACACTATGGTCTTTAACTAATACAAATGCTATAAATAAACTAATAAATAAAAATAAATTGAGTTCATAGCCAAAACTGCTTTTATTAAAAGCAATTTATACGTCAGTAATACAGTCAAGTAAGGTAGAAGTAGATAAATTAGCCCTCATGACTCAAGGAGAACTGTAATAATCCGTAATACAGCAAATTATATTTAATTAAGTTGGCATTTTCTACCCTTACTTAGTATTTTACTAAAGGAACAATAAGGACTATTGTTCATTTCTTTACAACTTCTTATTACGTTCTTTATTCCCCCTTCCTACTTTTTCATTTCCCTTCTACCTGCTTAGTAACAAACAATAAGAAATGGTTTCAACTTCTTTTGTGTGGAACCTGTTTCAATTTAAAAGTTGAAGTCAATTGGTTGGAAGGAAAATAAGAAGGCAAGAAAGAAGAATAAGAAAAGGTAACAAGCATGGCGCTATGATTATATTGTACAGCAAGCCAACACCTATTTGTGCTAATATTACTTTTATTATTGTTTTATTTTCCCCATACGATTATTTTCTATTCCCCATCATAATTAATATCCGTTCCGTAAGTGAAACTCTAATAAAAATAAATTTTATTTATTCTACATCTTGAATACTTTGTTAGCTAGATTGATTATACTATCACGTACATATATTCATCATCAACAAATGATCAATAAATAATTATTATTGTAAAAGCTAATTTCAGTAGTAAAGAAAACTCTCTGTTATGAGTGAGTTTGTTCAGGCAGTCGATGAGAGAAGATAAAAAGTATGGGAGGCAATTTGTAAGGTTTGAACGCATTTACAACGTATTGTCTAATATAATTAAATTATATGATTTTCTTTAAATTTTGTTTAATTTTTACAATGATCGAAATTCATCACTTTGAAAAGATTTAATTAAATTATCGAAAAAATAAGTCAAATTCATGTCTTAAATTAAGTCAGCATGAAACTTCAGCATGCCAAAAATCAAACTCCCAAGATCTTATGAAGATAATCAATTTATCTAAAAAAATTCTTGCAATTGGGTATTAAATCATTTGGAAAATAACATCATTTAGCAGCTATACCCATAATGACTATTAGACCTCATGTTCCAATCAAAAAGTCGCTCAAAACAAAACTTTTTTTTCTTCCGACAAGCGAAAGTGAGAAGAAAAACTTTTTTTCTTTTCTTTTTTCCATATAAACAATGTACATATTTTTCCCTTTTTCCATTCATAAATTTTCATGTGTCCTGACCTTACCATCGTTTTCCACTTGAATTTGTTGTTTCTTTCACAATTTTTTTGTGTGTAGTTGATGATAGAAAAAAATAATTCATGTCTTCTATTTTGATGTATTTTCAGTAGAGAAATCAATAAATTTTATTTTTCCTTTTTTGCATTTAATTTTTGCTCTCTTGAATTGAAATGAGAGTGAATTGTATATTTTACAAGGGCATTGAATCAGTAGAGGGACTTTTGACCTGGAATTCATTCGTAAATTTATTGCAATAAAATTGTTTTAAAAAAAGTAAAAAGAATTTTTTTTGCATCTTATTTTATTGCAAAAGTGGAGGCTGAGACAAGACTGTAAAATCGTTAAATGTGGAGGTGTCTAGGTTCCGATTATTGTTATTCAAATTATTAATTGTTTTAATAACAATCTGATTAGTTTCCTGTTTTTAATTTTTCTAATGATTTTAAAAAATCAATTGAAAATTGGATATTCGTATGAATGCTCCTTTGCATATAAAGCATCTTTTTTTCGAGGTATTATACTATGACTGACAGGATAAACGTCCCAGAATAAATAAGTGTTTCCCAGAAAACTGACACATTTGCATTTATATCAATAGATTCCAATCAACTCGTAAATTTACCTCTAAATTATGAAAAAGTGCGATGTAAGGCAGATCGTGTATTATACAAGTAATAACGTTATTACAGTACAATGTAGCTTGTATGAAACTCACAAAATAAAGTCATGACTAAGTGTCTCATTTTGAATGAATAATGTGATAACAAGAATTTAAATTTTATTGTAGGCTGCTAATTTGTAGGTGCAAATTGAACCTGATTGTTGATATAAAGTTCAGCTTTTATTTAATATTAAAACAAATTAGCTAATTTCTTTTTATATTGGCAACGTGTATGGTCCATCAATTAAATTAGTCTACGAATTATCACAAAAATGTACACGAGCATACCACAAATTCTTTCCTCAACTGCTCCCTCATCTCCTCAACTAAACAACATGTTTTGATCAACACGTTTAATTCTTGATGTCAATTTTGAAGAAATTTCTTAGATTATGATAAAATATTGAGTATTTGTGTCTAATAAATAGCTTTAATGAAGTATGATATCAACAAACAGACATAAAACGTAAAGTATCGGAATAAAATAACAACTCCACCCATCAAAAATATATGAAAATAATTTTTTCTACGTTTTGCGCTCAGTTGATCATCATCAACCTGGTTTCAATTTATACATTTCCTATACATACATCTGTAACCGAGACAAAAACAGCAATAAGTGTATGTACTTGCGTACAACTATATAATATAGTACAATCACATATTATGACTATTAACAGGCATGTAAATAGCTTCATATATTTTATCAGTGAATCATCACGCAGTTACGTGTAGAATACACACTGATCATCATCGTCATCGTCAGTAGAAACAAATAAGCAACACAATTGTGTAGAGAAAAAAAAGTTTTGTTTCTGAAACAACAAAAAAAGTGCCTCACTGTGCACTCTGTCTGGTTTTTCAATTGAAAACGATAACATTCTTCCATATATAACATATATTCTCATTACTCTACATGTGTAGGTAGGCAAACGTATAAATTGATATGTGTGTGAAGCTCACAAAAAAGTAGAAGTGTTTCTTATACATGACGATTTTTTTTATGGAAAAAATGGAGAATAAAGAAAAGAAACGAAAAGATGTATTTTTTTGTAAGCAAAGAAGCAACAAACATTTTTAAATTGTTTACGGCCATTTTTTACGACTACCTTTCTGGGAATGTTTTTTTCATTCGTTTTGTATATTGAGATACAGTTTGAGTGCGTATTTGATTCTGTTTTTAAACTTGATGTGTGTCACGAAGAAAATAATTGGGAAGTTATTCTAATACATTGTAATATTGTATCAAAATTTTATAACGTTGAAAATAAAAAAATAAAACAATTTTTAAAAATTCTTTAAAGTTTTTAATATTGAATAAAAGCTACTCTAAGTTTTGACTTTAATCACTCGTTTAGTCATTATCTGTACATAAATTTTTCAAAATTCTAATAATCTAATTTTAAATGTTCAAATAAACATTCTTATATTTTTAAAAGGAATTATGCAAACTGTCCATTGTTTGAATAATATCAAAATTTCTAGAAAAATCATCCATTCTTCCCACAAAAATTGAAAGCAACAAAAATCATAAAATTCATTCAAAATATGCGAAAAAAAACATTAATGTCTTATTATTGATTTCACAAATTTTACAAATTATTTATAATGTTTAAAAAAATCTCTGTAGAAAAAAATGAGCGGCAAGAGATTTTATGAATTAAATATTGTGGGGAATCTTGCAAATTTTTTGATAATGAGATTTAAAAATTGCTCACTTAAGTCACTCGATTGTGACTTTTTACTATTATTTTAATACGTCTGGGAATTTCTAGTCTTAATAAAATACGGAATAAACAAGTCAGAGCTTATAATACACCCCCCAAAAAAATTATTAAGTTATTGTATTATTAGTTTTTAAAAATACTCACATTGCAAATCAAATTTCGATGATGTTGGTAGACTTATGTCTTCTGTTTGAAAACGAGGCACCAGGCAAGACAACATTTGTAAATAAAAATTTTGTTTCTTTGGTTATTTCCTTTAATTTTTCTTCTTCCAATTATTTTTTTTTATCTAATTTCTTCACTACAAAAAACTTTTCCTTTTTAATTTTACTATTTGAAAAAATTCATGATTTTTTTGTCACATTTCATGATTTTATTTAATTCACTCGAGTATTTTTCATCTCCATATGTTGAGAATTTCTTAAGAAAAATTGTCAATATTTTCACTTTTCCTTACATAATTTTATTTCATTAGCTTTCTATTTTCTTAATAAAATTTTCACTTCAAAATCCATTTTTTTCCACACAAAAAAATATATTTTTTTTTCATAAGAAGCAAAAAAGGCCAAAAACCACCGCTTAATGTCTCGAGAATAATGAAGAGAAAAAAATATATAAAAATTTATTTTTTTTTCTCTAATCCGTGATGCTTCTTGCGTCTTTATTCCACAAAATAAAAAATACAAATACTAAAATACTTAAAACCTAACTATCGATGATTCTTTCTGAAATGTGTACAAAAAGTAACTGAAAGGTACGGACGTTCAGATGAAATAATCTGCGAGAGAGAATCTATCCTGCTATGATGCGGGAACGAATTATGAAAAGAAAGAAAGAAAAATAACGAAGAGGGGAAATATTGTGTGAGTAGATGTAACTTACTCATAGTTTTCTACATTGTGAAACAGCTTTTGTACTGAGAGCGCAGAGTGAAAATATAAGGGAGAATATTTTGAGTTTGCTTGTGAATGAACCAGCATAACAGGCAATTGATCGTGTTCTATTCCATTACGTTTGTATAGAAACATGTGGATCAGAATTGAGTTTTATTAAATATTAAGATTACTCATCATTGCGATAAGGTTTTATTTAAAAGATAAACCAATGGACTACAATTAGTTCTAATACAGTATAATGTATTAAGGTAATAATTAGTATTACAATAATTAACTTAAAATTAAATTGCGGTTTAAATTTATATGAAATAAAGTCTTATACTCCTTTATGTTAAACTATTCACTTAATTTATTTATTTTTTATATATCTGCTATTTTATCAGAATCCTTCTATCCAAAAGATTCACAAAGAATAACTCACGAAAGAGTTTAAAAGAAAATTCAAAAAAAAAATTGCGTAGAAAAGCACAAAAATTTTTCTACATTTCAGGGGAAATGAGGAGAAATACGATGAAACGTTAGTATTACTCTCGCATTTACAATTTATTCACCGACATTCAATTCATTCATCTCTGAAAATTTATAAACGACAATTTGAATTTGAATTTTTTTCATTCTTAATTAATTTTCGTCTTTTTTTGGGTCCAAAAATTAATTTGGTTTTTTTTTGGCTTCTCCAGTTTAGTGTCAGTTGTCAAGGTGGAAAAATTAAAGGGAGGAGCCAAATGTCCACGTTTTTTTCTTCGTTCCCCTTCGGTGATATTCTTTTCTTTCTTTATTTTCCCATCCATTCCATCTTTTCTTCGGCTTTGCACACAAGAGACTTCTCTTCATTGTCGAAAAGCGGTAAATGTTTCCTTTTTTTCATACGAAAAAGAATGAAATCATTCATCAAGAAGTGTTCGTCAGATTTCTTCTCCTATTTGTTAATGCTTAATGCTACAGCAAAGAGAAAAATGAAGAATTTCATCTCAAGAAGGTGATTTTGAATGGATTCTTTTGTTATTGCTTGCTTCAGACGATCAAATGACGATGGCTGGCGATCAAATTGCTTGCAATGAATTTCATGTTTTCTTTCTCTTCCTTCAACTTCCTTTGCTTAATATAATATTAAATATTTTGATTTTTGTTATATTTAAATTTTGTTGGACATATGCGAGCTTTAAAAATGCCGATATAAAGACACACGAAGTTGCCAGTGGGTAGAAAAAGAAGTTTTGAATGAACTAAAGTTTAGGACTAGCTGAAAAATCCTTTTAAGTTATCAATTGTCATTATTTTTAAAAAAGATTCATTATCATCCTCACTGGGCCTATTTTCATGCATTTTTAGGTTTCACGTAGAAAATAAAAATCAATTTTCGACTGTAATCGGACACTTTTTGTCGTTTTGTAGGAATTGTTCAGTTCTCTTATGAGATATCTCTCTCCTGCACTGCAGCTAATGTGTATGCATACTTCAGAGAGAAGAAAATTATACCTACCAAGGAATATATTGACAGATGTTTAATGCATTGGTTTTTAGCACTCCTGACGATGATGAAAATTGAATATGATTTTTTTTTTCGTAAATTTTCAAATTTTCCCTTGTTTTTAAAGACTCAAATTATATGCTAATGACTGAAATTAAAGTACCGATATGAATGAATCATTTTTCAAGTTTCTTATTGCATATTTAACCATCTATACCGTACCTTTATCATGTGCAATATATGCAGGAATATTTTTATGGATGATGGTAGAGACAAAAAAGGAAAAATGTAAACAGAATAAAATGTTCCCTGCTTTTTTCATTCATAAAATGTGCCACATGTGCATATGTATGTATTCCATTTAAAAATCGGTAAGTAATGATGAAAAAGTCGAAAATCGCCTCTAGCTCATATTTTTAATAATAAAAAGTCTCCCATACATCAACTTATGTACTCAATCAGACTTTATACCTTGTGTAAACAGAGTCAAATCGTTACAATTAAAGAGAAAAATTTCATATCCAGAAATTCATCAATCAGCTTTTAAAGGTCTCGGCAATTCATATTGACTGTTACTGTTCTTTAAATAATCGAGTTGAATTTATCAGATTGAAAAGGAGCAATTTTGATGTCACTTTGGTTCAAAGTGTTTTCAGATTCTTAAAAACGTCATTTGGTCAATTCTTAAGCATCAAGACTTGAATATTTTTTTTAGAAATATTTGAAATTTCCAAAAAATATGATGATATATGAAGACATTTGGGTATCAATAATATTCACACATCTGACAATTGTTTCATAATGTTGCAACAAAATCAAATTCATCCGAAAATCGCTTCATTCATCCACCTTCAATGACTTCCACAATCGCATTTTTTTGTCCTTCCAACCCTGTGAGAATTTTTTATCTTGCAAAACAAAAAAAGCAAAATCAAATTTGACACGCGACAAAAGAAAATCGTGCTATTCATTCATCCTAGCGTATCTAAATCACCCCGTTTAAAAATCTACGCAAATACAGACACTCACACAAAGATGAGAACAATAAATAAAATCAGGAATTTTACTTACCTTCAATTGTCCTGCATGCAACAACATAAAGGTTGATTTTCCTCTCCCTCGTACACGATCGTGCATCCCTTCTGCATTAATTTTATATAAAGATACGCACATTTACAGAGTAACATTTTATTGTTGATTGTACCACATACATAGACAAAAGAAATCGTTATTTACAATAGATTTACCTTCCACCTTGTAGAATTTTACATGCTGCTGTTCCTGCTATATAAATTTTATAAAATTGTATTTTATTTTTAATCACAAATATGCACATGTGTTATTGCTTCTCGTTCTTCTTGTCCTCCTGCCTGCGATGATGATTGAAATAGAAATTCACTGATTTTGAACAATGAATTTAAAAAAAATCCCTTTACGGTGAAAAAAGAGAAGAGAACTGTCGTTTGCTGATCAATTCCAAATTAGAACGCATTTTGTTTTGCTTTTTTAACTGGACTGAAAAGATTTGGCACTTTCAGGCCTGTGTGTAAATTTATAAAGTATCATCAAAAGTATTCATAATCTTTTTGGTATGAAGTAGCTTAAAGTTCTGTTTTCATAAATGAGGCAAGACAAACTGCAAATGGAATCAACATATTTGTTAAAAAATCATGCACAAAAAACGGCACGAAGGGATTCAATTGACGACCGGTTTAGGATTTCACTTTTCGACATTCCTCCTGCATAAAACGAAATTAGTATATAACGGTGTGAGCTAAGGCTGTAAAGAGAACTGTAATTTTATTTTTTTACAGCACATCACTTTAATTCTAAATGAATGAACAATTGAACAAATGGCATTTTTTTTTGGCTATTTAAATTTTAAATCGACATTCCTAATGTATATATCGTGAGAGATACAGAGAGGGAGGGAAATTAAAGAAAAGAAGATTCAATTCAATGCCTACATTGTTACTCTATCAGTTGTGCGGTAGAGATTAAAGTCTACTGTTGATGGGATTTGAATCACCTTACAATTGATCTATTCATATTAATCGACTATTGTCACTTTTATGGCTATCCAACAAAGAGTATAAAGGAAACGAAACAATTCTAGATTCATTATAAATGGACGATGAGTCAATGACATCAATTTGTGTCATGACGTCTTCTTTAATTTATTTACGTCTTATCAATAATAATAAAATATTTCTTCTCATATACTAAAGATGATTACATATGCCTGCCTACCTCTCAACACAAAAAAATACACACTCATTCACTCTTTGTTTACTCATATCATTTAAATAATATACTTACAATTCATTTATGGCTCACAGAGATAACATTGCTTGTTATAGCAAGTAAGACAAGAGGTTCAGGTCAGAGATCACGTTTATTCTACGTTCTTTTCATTATTTTCTTACTTTACTATTGAGACTTGTTATGAGTTGATTGGACATCTTCCTACTTTTTTTTACATCTTCTTATTTATTTTACTTGAGAAATCAGTGTTTCCTTGAACGAAAGATTTATTTGAGTTTATCAATACCTCATTTACGTACTGATAATCTACTCACTCAAAGTAAAGAATTATCATGTAAACATTAGGCACAATAAATCGTTTATTTTCGGTGATTGTGCAAATGAGCATTGGAGAATTTTTTTATGTAGACATTTCCTTATCGTCATTGACACAAATTTGAGTATATAAAACAAAAAAAAATCTAATAATAAGATTACCGTCAAAAAATATTGTAAACAGCATTTTCAGAGGGTTGAACTCTGAGAACATAAATGACGAAAATTTTAATTAATATTGTTTTTAAGGCCACATCAAAGGCAAATCATTAGTCAATTTCTAGTGCAAAAATCTGCGTTTAAAAAATTAAATCTTTTTAATTTAAATAAAGCAGAAATGTTTTCATTTCAATTGCGCGCCAAAAAAAAATGTGTGGCGATGGGAACGAAGATGAATTTAAAGAAAAAAAAAGTACTTAAGGCGTGAAGCAAAGATTTATTTATTTTAAAAAAGTAAAAATTTTAACAAGCTAGCGCCAGAGAAAGGAACAAGAAAGTGTGCTGTTTGAAAAATCAAGAATAAATTAACATCAAAAAGGTATGGATTGGTATTTTTTTAAAAAAAAACAGTACGTACACACATTTTCTTGCCATATGAATGGAATTTTCATTACTTTTTACACATTCGATTTGCCTTATTATAATTCCTGCCTTTTTTACACATGGTAATGATGCCGATTGTTATTGTTAAGAGAGAAACTCCCAGTAAGATATTTTCTTTGTATAAAAATAGATTTATTTATTTATTGCTCTTTCCGAAACGAATAATTGTATTTCCGAAATTTTAAAGTGCACACATATTGCTTACCTAAACCTCTTTCTATCTCTCTCAATGCATGTGCAAAGGAGAGGTTTTGGAGATTACGAGCGTGATTCTCTTGAAGATGGAAATTATTTGTTAAATTAGAAATTCTTTCAATAGCTTGGATCATTGGAATTTTTGTGATGTTTATCAATTGGAAAGGTTTTATAAATAAAAGATTCTCATCAATGGCTTTAGCATGGTCACAAAAAAAAAATTATTATTAATTAAGATTATATTAATAGATTTCTCACAAAACATGACTTTCAAGTTTAATGTATGAGTTATTACCGACTCGAATTTTCCATTGCAGTCCACCAAAAATTCTCAATTATTAATTTCATTAATTTATAAATTGAATGAAATTAAGCATGAAAATCTCGTTAAAACTGTTGAACATGTTGTAGTACTCAAACTTCTTACTTCTTCTTTTTGACTTTTGAGACAAAAATTCCTTTCCATATTTCGATTGCATGTCACAAATACATTCAAGAAATACACAAATAAATAAGCAAGAAAGCAATAGATCTTTTTGAAGTAACAGAACAGAAAGAAGCGAAGCAAAATGAAGAAACATGTGTTGACCAAATGATATTTTAGCCATATAGCAACACAGTTCCCAATTGAGAATGAAAACCTTCTTGAAATGTTAAGAATTTTTAAAAGTGTGATTTTTTCTCTTTATGTGTGTATAATAAATAAAAATCATTTTCATACGCATCAAGCAGAGATGGCAAACAGAGAAATTCTTCTATTTTCTTATTATTATTTTATTTATTTTCATTTCAAATGTGATTGAGGCGCACATGGTTGATGAAGTGCCTTCTTTCGGTACACTTTTCGCCTTGAGATTGATGACTTTTTTGCTCATTTTGGGTGGTAAAGAATTTTATTCTTGATTTCTTTTATTAACGAAGTAACAAGCTTTTAAAATCCATGATTAAGGATCGAGATGAACAACAAACAATCTAAAGATTTTCATCAATTTAATTGAATTTCAAATGTTTTAAGTTATTAAATAATTTAACACAATTTTAAGATCCAAAAACTCTTTAGATGCGCATTAGACATTCAAAACTTAACATCCAGTTTCATACTAATTTTCGGAAATTTCAAAAAGAAAAAAGAATAATCTTTAAGCAGAAGGTAATTTCCATGAACCCTGGTCTTTATTTCCATAGAAAATTAATACATGTATTTAAATATCTATTCATTCATTTTGATCATATACAGCACACACAGTCACGTTGTTTTTCAACTTAATTTGGAAATTAAAAATGAAAAATTAATGATCTCGCTGGATGAAATATTAACTTTGTTTATCTGACTTGACAAATAAGAAGTGCCAGGCAAATAAGAAGAATTTCAAAGGAAAAATGTTGTTTTTAATTTCACGAGTTCTTTTGGAAGCATGAAAATTAATTCTTGAATATGAATCAGTAGAATTCACGTTCAATTATTCTTTGGGAATATATTTCTAAGAAAATGACACTTTATTGTAGTGATGCATGAGTTTGGATTGAAATTGATACTTAACTTAATGTTATGAATGTGCAGCTTTATCACATGACATCATTCATAAGCTTTTGATTTGAAATTCGCAAACACTGAAGGTTTTGGTGAATAACTTTTTGGCACTACAGCTCTTAAAAAATAAAAGGTATGAAGTGATATTCCAGATTGGTATATGAAATCTTTTAATATAGCATGAACTCATGCCCCAAATATGTTTTCTAAAATTAACTCTAAACAATAAATTTAAACGAAACAAATGTAGCAGCACAAACGTTATCGCTAAATGCAAAAAGATTTTTTTTTTACTCTATTCTATCAAAAAAAATTTGGGTCAGAAACTTAATTAGAATTTAATGTTTCCTTTTGTTCGTAAATAAGAATTCTATATTGAGAATATTATTTTTAACGATTGTAAGACGTGCGTGTACTCAAATGTAATTTATTTGTATGCTCGTAAATAATAATTTCTAATTGAGTTGATATGAAAATGAGATTCAGAAGTAGTCAAAGTGCAAAATTTCTTTTATTGCCGACAGAGGAAATAAAAAAAGAGCTTTTGCTCTTGTACCGACCAAAATGTAGGTTTATTTGATTAGTTCAATCAAAGTCAATACATAGAAAAGCATTTATGGTCAATGACAGAATTGTTCTAGATTTTAAGAAGTTAACAGATATGTTGGACTTTCCATCAATGATATTATGTACAACAATTGATTTCTTTTTAAAAAACTTTAGGATTTACAAAGATTTACATTCGTTGAACTTTTACCCAGATTTTAAATATGTTTATGGCTTGTGCGATAAGAAATATATCACAGGGATTTCCTCTCCTGTGATATGAATAATAAATAGTTCCTAGAAACAAGCTTGATAAAACAAAATGCGACTTTAAAAAACTTTATGTTTTTTAACACATTTGGCTCGAGAAAAAAAATAACCAGCATGATGAAATTCACTGTTTCTCCATTATCTTTTTGTAATTTTTTTTTTCGTTCCTTATTTTATTTATTAAATTACATTTCTTTCTCTTTTTTTCACTGTAATCAGAAAGAAATAAATAAAAAATTATGACAAATGAAATACACATTGAGTGATTAGTGACAACTTCCTGCAAGATAACGGCCATCAACAATTTTAATTCTTCCTTCATGTTGCTTTTACTGCATACCGTCTCTCGGTTTTTATTTATTATTATTTTTCTGTCGAGTGATAAAAAATTATATCAGCACATTTTGTTCTCTTTTTTATCCTGCCTCTTTAATTCAATGTGACGCTGAGTGTCGTTCTGTTTTTAATTCTTTTTATTTTTTGTTTGATATCATTATTGAGGATTTAAACACGTCATTTGTTTTCAAGTGGAAAAGAAGTCAAATTTGTTTAGAAAAGTTGTCGTGCTTTTAACATTCTTTGTTTATTGGCGCATTTGATAGCTCTTGGAATTGACGATCCTCATAAGAGGCTAACCGAAGGATGCGGAACTGATAAATTACGTTTTGATCATTTTTGGTCAAAATAAATGCTAAGCCCAGCTACAAAAGCATCCCATAAACGTCTTGACAGTCAAACTACAGCTAAAAGCTACTTCCAACAAAAATAGGCAAAGAATTTTTGATAACTAAAAGAAATCTCGGGCAATTAATTATGATAATTTTTTATGACTTGAAAAGCGCCCCTTTTTGCACAACGGTTACATAAAATTACACGTGCAATGCTTTCATCCTAACCCTTCTCATCATCATCATCATTTTTTCTTGCGCTTCTTTTCTTCTTGTGGCTATCAATGTGATGAGAATGAAAAAATAAATTAATGAAAAAAATAGAAGAAATTTCATTATGATTTTGATGGTAATTAGCTCACCCCTTTTTTGTGTGCGCCATCAAAAGATGAGTAACATGAAAACCAGGAAAGACTTCTGAAGTGTACTTCAAAGTAATTATTTGGATCACCAAATGTTGTAATTTTTTTCTTCTTATTTTCCTTTAATTCGCCATCTCTTCATGCCAAAACAATCTTTTGGGATAATTTTTCTCATTTTCTGAGGAATTTTTAGAAGCACATTTTAAGAAATTGGTGGACTTATGTTGTTCATTTTGTACAACTAACAGACTTTAAAGTGTAACGTTTGTTAATAATAAAGAAAAAACTCATCAAGTGAAAAAGAATCTGATCCAAAAATATCGCTTATATCATCGACTCCTAAACTAGCGGTGACTTCTTAACTAGCCTCATCTTTTCATCTAAAAATCTTCAATTCAACTCTTTCTCATACAAACATGTCTGTTGCCATTCGGCACTTCCAAGTAGACGCGCGAAAAGAAAGACAAGAAAAAAGAAGAATTTCTGTATTTAATGAAAATGTTTTCGTTTCATTTAATTTATTTAACTGTATTTTACAAAAACTTTCAACTTAAATGATAAAATGATTTTTTAATGGCTATATCGCACACATTTTTCAAGTAATCGCATCTGCTGACATGAAGGAAGTCAGGCAACAAAACAAAATTATCAAGAGCAACTCTTTTTTGCTGTTCATTGCTCCGATCCAATGGCTCTCGTATATCACAACGATATATTACTATTTTATGTGTTATATATGTGTAACACAATATCATGAATTGAAAATGGAAAACATTACAGAATTTGCTTTAAACTTGTATTTAGAACGCATATCTGACAGAACCTATTCATATCAAATGTGATCCAGAGATGATGTAGGGTGAATCACAGCTAATGAGAGTTTAACGAGTGAAGATGCGCCAAACCTAGACCTACAATTTAAAGTGGGATCCGAACCATTTCTTTGATGACATTTCTGTCTGTAGCCTACAAAGGAAACCTGTGAGCCTCATTTCCAGTACATATGATTCGAAAAAGAACTAGTGAAAAATTTCCCATACCCAGTCTCGAACCCATGATTGCTGTTTCGGCATTACAATAATTAAGTACCTAAGTACTAAACCATTCCGGCACCGAACCACTCCAGCTCACACATATTGATTAAAGCTTCTACTAATTATTGCCCAAAAAGAATCAATCATGAAATATTCGAGAATTTGTGCTAAGAGAACGTCGTTCAAGCATTAACTGACGGTCGGAGCAACAACACACACAATAAACGGGCAAATAATTCATCAATTAATTCCAATTAAAATCTATTAAGGTTTGGAAATGAGAGGTAAAGCAACCAAAAAAAAAAATATATAGAATTGAAAATGAAAAAGAGAAGAAATGGCCATAAATGAAGTGAAGAGTTTCCAACCCGTATATAAATTGCTTCATGTGAACCCCTATGATAACGAATTAAGATCAGACGATGCAATTGAATGAAAATGTAAGGAGAGTAAAAATTTATTAATAAAAATTAAAAACGTAAGGGATTCATTTATTTATTGCAATAAAAACACAATTTAATGTTAGTAAGGTACGTGCATTTATGAATAATTCTAGATTTCATTTGATGATGAAAAGTGCTGGTTCGTTGAAGGAATCCAATTATTATTTTTTCTACTTTTATTAAAATTGATGTGCTCACTGCTGACTTTTATAAAATTAAAGTGAATTTTTAATTTTACTCTAACTGGTTTTTTATTGAAAATTGTGAGGGATTTAATTGTATTCCTTAAAATATGTAATGCTAGAGGTGCGATTATATCATGAATGAATTTTATTTTTTTATGAACATAAGGTAGCATGAACTAGTTTATTTCCAGGTAAACAATTCAGCATATTTATGGTAATTTTTTAATGGTATTTATTTAAAATTTATAGACATATGGATAAGCTGTACACGTTCCTTCTCAAAACAAATTTGACAAAGTTTCCAATTATTCTAATAAATTTTTATCTCTTTTTAATGAAGTACCAATCAATCATAAAGTATCTCTCAACATAACAGCATTCAATTTAAACCTTTACATTTATCTCAACTTACAGTTTTCTGTCAAAATCAATTGTCTTACATCCAAAAATCGAGAATAAATCTCCATAAAGATCCAAGTCTTCTCAATAATCAGACAAGTAAATGCGGTACGAAGCAATTTTATTGAAATAAATTGACGAAAATACCACACAAATAATACCCGCATAACGACAATGAATGCAAGTAATTTGCTCACGTGTTGCCCATTAAGGATTTCATTATTTGAATATGAAGTAAGTATATCAAGGTATTCTAAATATTAAATAGAATGATAATTTGATCCTTCCAAATAAAATAAAACAAGGAATTTTAGTTGTTCATCATTTTTATTGTCTTTTGTGTACCATGCATGACTGTTGAGTTCAGAATTCTTTTTGTTCCAAAGAAGCTTAAATGGCTTAACCAATATTGCTCGAGACTTTGAAATATAGTTCACCCATCTCAATGGGCATATTTCATACATACAATATAATAATATAAAGTAATAAAAGTAAAATTCCTCGCTATTTTCTTGCTTCAAAAAAGGCACACGATAATTTATTGTTCTTATGCTTCTTCAAGTTTTATGTTCGTAGCGTATGAATTATCGTCATATTTTCTACTTTAGGGCGATTCCATGGGTAAATGGAACTGAAAATTTTTTGTTCAAAAACTTTTTTAGCTTTTTCTGCTTAAATATACATATTTCAACATATCTTTTCACTAAATAAGACTTATTATTCATCAATTCATGTGTTATTAGCATTTAATCGTCTTAATTATGCTGCATTTTGACAAAAATATGTAATATGTTTTGCAATAATCGGTTGAAAGTTGACCGATTAAGTGGTGTTTTCCCCAATTTTCTCCTTAATTACAGTAGTAAGACATACAAATAAGATATTGTTATAAAGCACAGGCGATTTCACGTGTGTTTATCATAGATTTGTAACACAACAATGGATATTCAAAGAAATATTGATAAAAATTTAAAAATCAATTTTTTGTAAAGTTGACCGATTAAGTTGGGTTTTTTTAAAATATCTTTTGTCAGACAGATTTAACTAAAAGATTATGCACTAAAATACATAAATACCATAATAATAAATAAAATAAATCTTAAATATGGCGTTAAATGAAGTTAATTAAGGAAATGTTTACAAAAAATTGAGTTGAGAAAAAAAAAATTCACTCATGGAATCGCCCTTTATAACAAGATTTAAAAAGTATTACTACAGTTCACAAGTGGTTTAACGACAACAACAATGACGTAAAGAGAAAAAAAGAAGGAGGAACTAGAAACGCTGATGTGATGCTGTGTGCTGTGCTTCTCATTTTTAGCATGTTTTTCTTATTAAAATTTTTAATAATTGCTTGTTTTGACTGAATCGGTCAGGAATTTAAATTGATAAATTTTTAACATATCACGTGGTTTAATTTATATTCGTGTTCGTTCTTTAATGATTGCTATTTAATGGAATGAAATAATAAGCAAACAATGGCTTTAAATGTCTTCTAGCTTTAATTATTTAACAAATACTTTTTGAGATGGATGAAAAATTTTTGGTAAAATAAATTTTAAATTTTTAAAAATTGTTGATATTAATTTTTGATATGCGTTCTAGCTACTTTACCAAAAATATTTTAATAGCGACTTCAATGCCAGTTCTTTTCTCCGCTTTTTTTGTTTTATTTTATTCATTCTGCAAAAGATGAACAATGTACACATTTAAAAGTGAAATGAGACAATAAAAATTCATAACTGTGACCAATCCATTTTTCGGCAGCAATGACTTTATATCAAATGCAGCATTTCGTTGCCGTCATTTTCTTGTTATTCATTTTTCTCTCGTTTTGAATCTTTCGGATCATTCAAATGGATTAATAAGGGTAAGAGATGTGTATTCATGACTGTATTTACTCAATTTTACTTACTTAATCCATTAGGGGTAAACTTTTATGCTTCTTATTTTTCCTTTTTCTTATTCATCATTTGACTTCGTGGTGCGTGGATGACTTTTTTTTACCAAGTAATATCTTTATTCCTTCTCTATGCCGATATTATTTTTTTTTGTGTTCTCGGGAAATTCTACACATTTATATAATTTAAGTAGAAGGCACTCAATTTGTAAAAGTGCAGTTCAATGTTGAATGACTGCAGAAAAATATTTTTGAGGGTTCAATATCGCACACAAATCTGTGTATACTTTAGAATATAAAACTGTATATTATACACAATTCGGTGTAATAACATTCTCGAAATTGCCAATTGGAAGGAGAATTGATACAAGTAAGGAGAAATCTCAATAAAATTAATGACCTGAGAGATGTTTATCAATTTGCAGAAAAAGAAGAGTGAAAAGGAAAATGTAAGAATTGAAAAAGGGGGAATTCGAAAATTTTGAGAGATTTCTAAAGCGCATTCAACAAAACTCGACCTTGTTGGATTTGCCAAGATACTTGAATCCAAAGGTTGAAAACAAATTAACGACTTTTTCATCCTTTTTGATTAATTCCATAGCCATTGACAGCTATATAAATCAGATCATCTTCAGTCTTTAGCAAATCATTTTATTCTTTTTAATCTAATTAGGTTCTAAAATCAAACCTAGATATTCAGATTTGCGAAAAGAGTCTTTAAGTGCTGTTGCTGTATCATGTAATAGACAAAATGCACTCAACGATTCCTTAATAGAAGGGATAAGTTTTATTTCGTTAAAAAGACATCAGGGAGCATTTTAGGTATGCGATAATAAGAATTGAACAATAATCATTTGATATGCCATTTGACTGTGTGGGTGAAGTCGTACTCTAGAAAAAAAAATAAAAAAAAGATTTATTTCCAATACGATAACTTCAACTACTTGCTTAACATTAAGTGAGGTACCATCATTTAATTAAAATCAAATGAAAATTAAATTATACAATTTTTTTCTTCTTCCCATTTATCCCATGCTGTATGTTGCTCAACGAAGCGAATAAATTTATTTTTTTTTCGACTTTCTGATGGGTTAAAAGTTTTCCACTTCTCTAAATATATAATAATAAGAAGAAGAAATCGAATGAGTGTAAATAATTTAAAGATCATTCTATCCCCTCACATCCAATTCTCCAAACATCAGTTTCAGTTTCAATTACTTCTTCTCTTTTCATTTTCAAGTGGAACTAATGATTGATTCCATTTTTAAAATTGAACAAACTTACTGTTTGTGTATATAATTTTTCCATAGTTTCTTGCCTTCCTTCTTAACTCATTCTCGGGTGTGTTGCATAGGCTGGACTGAACTGTTCTGTTAAATTTAACAGAACTATTCTGATAATTTTTTTGGATTTGTTCTGTTAATTTAACAGAATTTTTCAGAACTATTCCGATAAGTTCTGTTAAATTAACAGAATATTTTACAGAACTCTTCTGTTATTTTATTTTTGCGATTCGCATTTTTAAAATTTTTGTTTACAGAACTGTTCAGATAAAAACATCAGAATATTCAGCATCGTAATATCAGAACAGTTCTGATAATATCGGAATTCTACTGTTAATTATCTTCACTTTTATTATATTATTATCAAAGGTCATAAAAGCCAGTGTTGATAAAGAAGGTGCCTTCAAGCATAGTCTTGCCCATGACCAAGGCAATTGTCATGCAATTTCAACTTGTCTACGCTAGGTTTCACTTTTTTTCAAGACAGGTGCTGATCATCACCTTTACATGAAAGCTACGCGTAGATTTTTGACCTTTTTAATAATTACATCATGAACATCATTCTTAAACACTAACCTTCAGCACTTTGTTAAAGACATTCAGTGGCGTAGTCAACGCGGGTTTTTGGGGCAAAACCCTTTTTTTTCGAAAAATTTCTGGCTAAACTTCTGAAGACATTATTAATCCAAGATTTCATTCCAAGCACTAGAGTTCAAACTTGCAGCATAAAAACGGGAGAAAACAACTTCAGGATCTAAAATCTTTTATCAGATAAGGGGTCATTCACTTATTACGTTTTAGCTTTTAAAGGAAATCTAGGATTTTCTAATTTATTTGTTCAAACAACTGATTTTCATTTCTTAGAATATTTACTATTTGGGTCAAGGTTTAAGTATTTGGGTCATAAAATTGTTAAAATTTTTTAATATAGGGCAAATCCGCGGACAATAAAAAGCTCCAAATTTTTGTTTTTCTCAAATTTCTCTTCTATTTGGCTATTTAAGTGATATTTTAATACCAAAACATGCGTATTTCCGACAAATGTACAACTTTTGATAACTTTGGCATGAAATAAATCATTGATTAAAGAGATATTTTGATTTTTCTGGCGTCAATCTCTCCTGCAATCGAAATTTATTTTCAAAAAAAGCAAAAATTTTCTTAATTATAAATCTAGACAGCACCAGACTTGTTTTATAGCATTTCAAATTTAATTTTCTACCGCATTCTTTTATCAGGTGTTAAAAAAAGTCACTTAATTAAGAGAAATTAAAGAAAAAAGCGTCAATCTCTCCTGCAAGAACACTTTGTTGCAAAACATCAGTTTAGAGTATTTTTTCGTAACACACGATAAATTTTCAAAAGTTATAAAACGTTAAGATCATAATCAGTTGAAATATCTAAATTATGCAGTGACTTAAAAATAATGTTTATTTTTGTTCAAAAATTGTAACGAGTTTTTATTTTTCAAATTTTTCCAAGTAGAGAAATATTACAACTCGCTTTTTGCCAGTTTCATAATTTTGCAGATTTACTCTAGAGTATCTTTTATATTAAAATAAACCGCTCATTTGAAGCGTCTTGGGCTATACAATATTTATGAATCATTTGATTTATTTCTGGTTTGAATAGCTCAGAAATTTTTCAATCATTTGGGATACGTTTTAGGATTTGGGTTTGACACCCAGAAAAATGAGACTACTCATAATTACACTGTGAGTTTATTTATAAATATTTATAAATTTCCGGAATAGTGATCTACATGTGAGGTTTTTAAGTCCAACTCCAGTTTGTGTCAGGACTTATAAACCTCAAGTGTTTTTTTTTGAGTTATACAGGAAGTTATATTTGAAAATGACGTTTAGACTTATGATTTAACTTCTTTTTATTATTATTTAAAATAATTTATTAAATATGAAAAAAAATTAACAGAATTCTGATAAATAACAGAACAGTTCTGAAAAATAATTGCGAATCGCAATTTTATTAACTGAACTTTTTAACAGAACTTTTTCGATATTTATCGGAATTCTGATAATATTAACAGAACAATTCCGATAAATAACAGAATTCTGATAAAATTATCAGAACAGTTCAGTCCAGCCTATGCAACAGAAGCCAGAGCTAAACTCCTCACTGTTGGCATTTAATTTTCTGTGGCGAATGAATATCATATAAGATGTTTAATGACTTTTACAGATCTCCATTTCTGATGTGCTGTTTGTATAATATACATATATGTATGTATATACTTAATAATTATATGAGAAATATATAGAATGTGGAATGAAAATGAAAGAACGGCAATGCCAGTGTACACATTCGCGTCTCACATCACCATGCTCAGGCGATCACATTTGTTTCATTTAAATTTTTTTGTGTGTGCTTTATTGAAATTAATAAAACCTTTTTTGTTGTTTTTCTTATTTAAAGTTTTTTTAACATCTTTTATGCTAAGAGTGTCTACATCCTCATAATGTCTCTTTGCTTAGAAACTGATAGTTTAACAACAAATAATCATAATTGATACAATATATTGCACTTAATGGCAGTTGAGTTTACAGTCAATTTCATTAACCTGACAAAAATATATAATTAGAACCAACAACAACAACTGATTAACAGCTCGGGACTGAAATGCGTCTTTAAACTTTAAAAAGCCACAAGTTCTTTAACTGATTTTGTTTCATTCGTTCTTTATGATTATTATTATTATTTTGTGTGCACACACATGTTGTATGTCATAAGTCGGTGTTTCTCAATAATCCATGGCAAAGGCACATTATTTTAGTGGCACCAGATATCAACATTCAACAAAAAAAAAACTTATTTCTTTATATTTCATTTCATATTAATTATGAGAAGATTGTTTGATGGGGATGAATTTCTGAGAGACGGAAAAGGTCATAAAAACAATTTGTTGATTGATGCAGGAGTCAATCGTTTTTCTGTTGAAGGTCTTACTGCATTCCTTCTTGTTGTCATTAAAGGAGTGGGGGAAGATAGAAGAGTGAGGAAAAAATTGAAAATTACTTTAGGAAATAAAAAACATACATAAAATAATAAAATAAAATAAAGATCATCATCATCACTGTTATAAATTTTTATTACAAGTTTTTAGTGTGAGAACAAGTCGGAATTATGAGGATTAATTAATGAAAATGTTTTAAAAATGTGACAAACAGTTTTTTGTACTCTATTAAAAATGAAAATTGGGAGAATATTTTGATAAAGAAATTTTCATGTGGTAATTTTATTGCTGTTTACTCATCAGAGCTGCATGTGAAGTTGCCGCAGTCTTGAACTCTATTTTGAACTTTAATTTTTGTTATGTTGCTTTAAAAGTTTAATCTTCTTATTTTCCTAAAATAATGAATTAAAACCTGTTGAATAGTTTTTAAGGAACTAAAAGATCTGAGAAGTTTTGGCTTGGTTATCGACAAAAACCTTTATTAACAGATGTCCAGCTTTCCGTATATTATTGGAAGTCCTGAAAATGGACCCTTTTTTAAAAACTTGAATTATATCCAAGAAGCATTCTGGTTAATGAAACAATTTAATCTGTTTAACTTATCTCATCTCGAAAAGCAATTTTATCGACATTTACTCATTAAATGCATGAAATTAAAACAAAAAAATGTAATTTAATTAAGAACAGCAGAAGATGGAAAACAAAAATTTAATTTAATTGTAAACACAAAAATTTTATATATATGTTTATATTATTCATCTCTTAAATGTCATTCCATGTCATTTTTAAAGAGACTATAGCAACAAGACATTCACAAGAAGACAAGTTAGTTGAAAGTGATGTGAATGGTATTTAATGACTTAAACTCATTAAATTCTTTTTTTGTTGTAATATTCTCATAAAATTACATTCAAGTGCATATCTTTGAGTTTACAGTTACAAATTGCATCAGAGTTGAAAAGAGAAGTGCATTGTGTGTGATAAATATTGCGAGGGAAGAGGAACAAGATGAGGAGAAAAAAAATTTCTCACACACATTTCATTTAATTTTTCATGGAAATCTCGAAACGATGAATTATCGTGGTACTTTTGACTTGTATTCGGTAATAAACCCTTTCTTAAGAATGACAAATTTCATTCTATTTCTTCTTTATCACATGTGTGCGTTTGTAAGTTTTTCCCATAAAAATCTTCTCAGCAGTTAATATGCGCACTTAAATGATTTTTCGCTTTTGTCGTGACACAGGAACAAGACATTATATGTCATTCCGCGTTACATGCTGTAAACTCACTGTAAAGAATTATTATGCCATTAATTCTGTTCATTTATTCATGTTCCAAACTTCAATAAGTTATTTCTGTCCAATTGCTACATAAATTCGAAGCAACTGGATTGCAAATTATAATCTGCAAAAATTAGAAGAATACGCCTTAATATAGCTTGTGCTTGTAACTCGAGTCTACTCGAACCCTATCGACTTCGAGCTCTGCTTAAAATCTCAGAACATCCTTCTTCGTGAAGCTTAAGTAATGAGTAAACTCCTTCTAATGATAATTCAGAAATTTATTCGTGCCTGCAACTTAAACTATAAGCCTCTCTGACTTGTTCAAGTATTCATTTTGTTGATTATGTTTTTTTGTGCAAACATTTTTCTCCTATATAATAAATAAATTAATGTTTGATGTATGATATCACTTCCCTTCTCAGATAATTTTCTACACCAACTTCGTAAATTCCGTAACACAAAGGCAAAGGCAATTTACGCCGTTGACAATCATACGAAGTAATGTTAAATCATTTTAGAAGTCAGATGAAGTGAAAGAAAAGAAGAAAAAACAGAACTACGTAATTAATTAACAACAAAATGACAGAAAAAAGAGAAGAAAAAAAATTCTACATTTGGTTTAATTTGTTTCTGCTTTTGAATAATTATGTGTGGTTTATAGTTAGTCATTGTACTCTCTTCATCAACTCTCAACTCTTTTTTTTCTCATTTTTTTATATAGTAGATTTTAACTTCTAATATACAGCAACGATATGAATGCTTCAATAAAAACACCATATTTCATCACTTGCACAACATCATCATGCTGGAAATATATGAAATCCGTGTGAAATGTTATGTACTTTATTACTCATGTGTATGGCATACCATTCAATTACTTCATTCATCATTCGTACTCATAAATTAATATAGAAATTTCTTATATTTTCCAGAAGAGATATGGAAGATTTCAAATGAATGATCTTGGTTGTGCGTGCAAGTTACTTACATTAATGGAAATTGATCTGGCTTAATGGATAAACCTGCGATCCCCTGCAAACAGTCATGATGCTACTCATCATATAATCCATTATTGAAAAACTTTAAAGAGTTTTTAAAACCATTTTGAGGTTTGAGGTTTGAAAATGAGTCATTAGCTTGTGAAATGAATACAAAATATTTTAAAATTTAATTTTGGGAATTAACCGCGTAGATGAAAATGTCCAATAAGACTGTGAAAAGGTCTGCTGATAAAAGGTTCTAAGATCTTTATAACCTACCTTGATGGTCATATGCTTAATAGTAATAGTAATAATGTGCAGCTGAAAGCACTGCAATTCAATTCGTAAAGAATCTATTGTACCATGCCCTTTTTAGGAGGAAGGAGGTAAAAAAGGTTAAATTATTGCGTAACTTAATAAGGGTACACTTTTAATGAATTATCAAGTAACAGTAAAAAGCTTTTGCATTACATTATCACGGTTTAACGGCATGTTGATGTTGATATTTTAAAAATATCTTCAAGATTCCTTTACAAAGTATGAAATCTCGGCTTTATCAAAACTCAAAACATTTTTATCAAATCTTTGTAATTGGCAATTATCAAAATAATTGTTTTATTATCATCACAACATTCTTCAAAAGCCTGAAATTGGCACCTGTTTTCACGTACATTTTATCACATCAATTGAAAATTTGATAACGTTTTATTTATGTCAAAACCGCATTAATCATTGCACACAGTACTTCTGTTGTTCCGTCCCAAATTTCATCTGATAGAATAAAATAAAAATTAAATTCAGAAGCATAAAAAGGAAGCAAGAAAGCTTTAGAACTTGATAAACTTACATCGAACTCTTGTGCTAAGTGCTGGAAGACTCTGAGGAATCAACATGTCTATTATCCATAAGTATTGGCGTTGTCCTACTATTGGACATTGTTGTTGTTGATTATTATGGAAAATATTATTGCAGGCCTAAAGATTAGAATTTAAGATTAATTGAATGCCTTAAAAAAGTAAGTCTCAGATTTCTTACATTATCATGTGGAGGCTCTGATGGAAGGAGAACGGTAATTCCTAAAATAGTTGCATAAACTCGAACTTCCAAATTATTGTGATTTTGCCTAGGAGTAAATGTAACTTCCGCTCGCAAAACAGTTCCTCGCTGTCCTTGACACAATGTTCCAGAGCAAGCATCAGATTCAACAAGATCTGGAGCTACTCCATTTGAATTTTGACACGCTGACCAAAAAGTTTCTTGTCCATTTGTCAAGGCAAAAATTAATATCAAGCTTACAATTATTTTCAACATTTTAGTGATGCTTAATGAAAATCAAATGATAGACTGGAAATTTCTCGAATATTTACTTCGACGTATATACTGCTTTATCAGTATACTTTCCTGATTAAAGTTTATCTATTAGTTGAGATAAGCTTATTTTAAGCTACAGATGATTATTATTTTTTAAAGTTGCTAAATCATGCGGCAAGTATACAATATGAGACGATAGTCCAAAGACTACAAAAGCATTAAATGCAATTGGTAAGCTGCTCAAAAATTAATTTAGGAGCAATCAACGAGCATTTGAGATAAAAGAAACAAGAAACATATTTATTAATGACAGAAGCAATAATAGCTCACAAGAGTCAATTTCCTTCAGTAGAGATGATATTGCATAAAGTAAGTTGCACATATTCCATTACCCTCCCCTCCTTCCCGGTCCATAACATTAATAATTCATTCAAGAATGAAAAGATGAGAACGGAAAAAGCGAATAAATATAATGAGCATCTATCTATGACCATTAATGCTCATATAACGCATAAGCCTATGTTGTAAAGAACATTTCAGCGATATTTTATTGTAATTAACTGTTTTATGCCATCAGATCATAAAAATAATGACGATGAACAGCATTTATTCAAATTTGAAGATGTAACATTGGGTATTATCTGGCATTCATAAGCAATGATGATGACGATGATTATTCCTCTCAAACCAATTTTCCATGTTCCATTTTCATCTTGGGTGTCTTCTTGGCCATCATCGACATTCCATAAATTGTCATTATACATCATATTTTTATTAACTGAAGATTATGTCTTTTCATTCCTTCATTATGTTATGTTATGCTATATTTTCATTCCTTTTATGTTGTAGAATACAATAAAAATCTAACGAAATATTCCATTAAGAGTCATATATTAATAATGAATATTTCTTATTATTCTTATAGATCTATCTATAATGTTTTTGTAAGTTCCAACTATCGCAAAGACAAAAGTGGTAAGTAGGAATTTTTGATGTTACTATACGCATTTATGTAATACCTACATATCTTGTTAACATAAATTAGAGGAGATCAATTCTTTTGAGGTCTAGTTCCTCGATTTAAATAGATTTGATTTAAATTTAGAAAAGTCACGTACTTTTTCGATAAAACTAGTTCATCTGCCTTAAACTCATGAACTTACTTTATGGACAAACTGAATATAATGCAGCAATTGATTCAAGCTCAAAAATTTAAATTCATATTAACCACAAGAACAATGGAAAATCACATAAGAATAATTGTGTATGGAATGTATTTTTCCTTTCCATACTTTACAATAAACATGCTCGTTATAAGATGTTAGTGGCAACTAAATATTTTTATAATTATCCCATACATCAGAAAGATAAATCCCACTCAACTATAAAGACGACAAATAAATGTGAATCTCAAGGATTTCAGATTTCCTTCTTCTTATTTCCAGCACAGATTATCATTATGTATATTAAATTATCATTATTATTTTTATTTGATACTTAATTACAATGAAATGTGAGATAATGCGATGCTGGTCAAAAATTATGAAATATTTTCTTTTTGCGGTGGGTTGAGGATTGCCTGTTATGTCCATTATGCACTTAATTCTTTAAATCTATTTTTTTATGGACATAAAAGAAAACTGGATTTAATAAATAAAAAGAGTTGTTTTAGATTTATAGATTCAGAATTTAGGAATATACAACAGCGGGTCGGTTGAAATGGCTCGGTGCTGGAATGGTTTAGTACTTCGGTACCTAATTATTGCAATACCGACACAGCGATCATGGGTTCGAGACTGGGTATGGGAAATTTTTCACTTGTCCTTTTTCGAATCATATGTACTGGAAATGAGGCTCACAGCCTTCCTTTTTAGGCTATATGTAGCAATGTCATCAGAGGAGTAGCAATGTCATCAGAGGAGTGGTTCGGATCCCACTATAAACTGTAGGTCTAGGTTTGAGCGTTAGGTCTGGCGAAACCTCTCTCATTAAACTATTATTAGCCTTGTAACGCATAAAATGCGCAGCTATGAATCTCTAAGGTCTGAATGCTAAAGTTTACTTTTTTACAACATCGGGTTGGTTAAAGCTTCTAAGCACAGATATTTTGACATAGAATTTCATAGTTCTGATAGAGAACGAAGTAAGTGGATCTTAGTGTTGACTTCTCTTGACTTTCAGCCATAATTGTTATTTTAATTTTCTTCCTCTCTTCTCATTGTATTTTATTATTGTTGGCATTCACAATCAAATAAAGGAGAATACGAAGAAGACAAAAAAAATTAAAATGACCCTTTTGTCCTTCGTTTATTTTACATATTCCCATTCTCGCTTACTGCCTGCCTCTTTCCAATGTGTTTTTCATTTAAATCTTACAGAAAGAAGGACATACTGTTTACAGAATCCTTTTCTTGGTTCCTTAATAACAATATGTTAGTCTTGTACTTTAAAACAATTTCTTCTGTTTATTGCCGTAAGATGGAAAAAAACGTGTGTCTTGACCCAAATTTGTTTGTCCTTTTTGCATGCTATACATCACCAAAAAATCTTAATCTAAAATTAATGAAATTTATTATTCTCCTACGGATAGTATTTCATTTAAAATACTGGCATATAAGGAAGCAATGAGGAGAAACTTTATAGTTGTTAATTTTTACAGAAAATTTCTACCCATTATTATTGCCATGTTTATATTATGTAGGAATGAATGTATGTGACAATGAAATGAGGAAAAGAAAGAAACAAAAAGTTTTCCTTTGCCTTCATTTTCTTCGTTTTCCTCCTCCTTCTTTATGTTAATTGCTTGTATCAGATGACCACAAAATGATACATGTATCGTTGTTGTATAATTCTCTCGTTCTCGTATACTTAGTTACACACACAGTATGTCTGTTTTATCTCACAAGACATATCAAATTCTTTATTTTATATTTTATTCTTCCTTTCCTTCATCGTCTTTTTTTCGTGGGATGAAATCTTTGATTGAATTATTTTGTCAGGCTGTCTACAAAAATATTCTCTAGGAGGAATAATTTAAGTTGGATCCATATTGGTAAATTTTGAACTACAATATTACTGCTTACTTTATAGGTCCAAAAAATAGTTTGAAGTACATTAGCGTAGGTTCAGTGTACTTATATAAATAATGGACATCATGCATCATACATAAGTGAATGATCTCTTTGTTGGAATATGCGATTCCATGTAATAACAATTCAACGATAAATCATGTGTTGCAAAGGAACAGTAAAAAGAGTGTAACTTATGTATGGGATTTAGCTAAATAGTCACCTAACCCCCGATAGCTCAGTGGCAGGAGCATGCGACCAGAAATCGTAGGAAGTGGGTTCGAGTCCCGCTCGGGATCCGTTATTCTGAGTTATACTTTATTCTGTGGTTTTGTCATCTAGAAGTTTGCTTCTTCCTTCTAGATGTTTCAATACTATAATCTAAGACCAAGAAGTTGAATTATCCGATAAAAATTTATGGGATGCTTGGTTTTCCAAAGAGAATAAACCGAAAAATAATTTAAATAATAGAACCAAAGAGTCAATAAAGTGGTCGACACAACAACCTGCGATACTTATGCAAATGCTTCTCATATTCAATCAATCTAATCTTGTCAAGTGATTCAACTTTAAGAATTTCTTCAGCCTTAATATTGAAATGAACATGCTTATGCTCATTTACCCTCTCATCAAATATCTCTTTGATGCTACTTGTGGCCCTTCTTCACATCCATTCATTTCTTCTGTGTTTTGTAATTAAATCGAAGTACGAAAAAAAAATGGAAAAGAACGAGCTTGGAATGTATAAAATTAATTTTGAAAAAGGAGAAATAAAAATCAAGAGGCTAAAAATTCTGATAGTTTTGAGATAAGAAATTCAATTTGTAAGGAGATACAAAAGAAATTCTTTTATTGTTAATAAGATGTAATCATCGCATCGATGAGTCACAAAAAATAGCAAGAACTGAATAATTAGCAATTAAATGGAGACATACATGTACAATCGTACGTATGCAATGACTATTGTCAACTTTTATTCAGCATTTTTTTTCGGCGTATGGCTGATTATAGTTGAATCACCGTAGCGCAAACTAAAGGAAGCTGTATCGTACTTCCTTCCTGTCAGAAGGCAAAAAAATGAGAAAAATATTCAATTTCGAATGAAATGAAAGCAAAGAAAGGAAGACGAAATGATGATAAAAGTGAAATTGCAAAAAATTATCTTCGCAACGCATTTTAGTCAAAACGAGTCATGAAACTCCGACTCTTGATAATAAAATGTCCAACAATTGATATGTAGAGGGAAAAATTATCAACGCTGATTCTTTTGTACGACAATATTTATCTTTCTTTCAGCACAGCAGTAGAGTAGTGTGGAAAATTGATTAATTTAATCAAATTTGGATGAATTGGAACTGATCTAATTGATTCATTTACTCAAATGTGTGTAAAATATTTCACTCCTTTTAATGTTGCTACCCAAACCCCCTTAAAAACTCCAAAAATTTCAAGCCAGAAAAAAATAATAAAAAATCAAAGAAGTTTTTTTCTGCATTTTTAAGCAAGTGAGTACCATAAAAAGTTTTCAATAGATTAATTTTCTCATCCACATTTACAATATTAACATATTTCTTTCCTTTATACTTGTTTCACATTCATTCAAGTTCTTCTACGAATTGTAAGCAAATCACATTTACATGAGTGAACGATTGGAAAAAATAGAAAGTTAGAAGTTGAATTAAGGTTTTAAGGTTAAATAAGAGAGAAGCGCAATCATCAGTATGGTTTCATTCAATTATAAATAATTTTATAGGCGTTATTCAGGGTGTCCAAGTGATTTTAGGACTCTTTTCAAAATGTTACTTTATAAAAAGGTTTTATTAAATAAAATGTTTTCCGAAGCTATAGTAACATAATTAACCATGTATCAACAGGCACGTAGCCAGGGAAATTTGAGTAATTTTTTCCACCTCTCCTCTGGATCTGGATGTCATCATTTTGATAGGGTTTTTGAGAAAATTCTAGAATATAGATTTTCCCAGGCTCAGAAACTAGGCATTTGGGGGTATTTTGAGGTATTTGTATCGAAGTTGGGGGGTATTTGGCGGTATACCGCCTAGTTTCCGAGCCTGGAGATTTTTCTAGATTATCTCATAAACCTCAAAAAAAATTCAGTCTACACTCCAACCTGATGAGCCCTCGTCTTTTTTGGACAATTCAGAGATCTGATGAAATATTCTTAAAGATCTGTTTATAAATGATGTCCTACATTTAGAGGAAAGGGATCAGAAGTTGTTTTGTGACAATTACGGGGGTTAGGGGATATTTTTTTCTGATTGCCGTCAATTAAAAAGAAAACAATGATCCAAACACAAAATGATGAAATTCTATAAAACAAGCACTTCCAAAAGATTGCTAATAAAAGAAAGCAAAAAATTTAACATAAGGGGCCGTTCACTTATTACGTTCGCATTTTAGGGGGGAGGGGGGTTTGAAAAATTATAACAAAATGTAACATAGGGGGGGGGGGGGGTCAAGAAGTATGTAACGTTCGAACTGTCGTCTGTCTTAAAAAAAAGTTTACCAAAAAAATTTGTTTACAAATTCATACCAAAAACATTTTTTTAAATTTTTCACCTTTTTAATGATAAAATAAATTATGAACGTTCAGGGGGGGGGGGGGGGGGTTATGAGTTGTAACATATTGTAACAAGGGGGGGGAGGGGGTGAAAAAAGTCATTTTTTTGCGTAACGTAATAAGTGAACGGCCCCTAATCGTATGTATGGAATCACAGTAAACGCACATTGTTCGAGTAATTTAACGATCCAGAGAGAGATGGTGGATTAAGTTTTTATGGTAAGCAATGTAGAATAAGTATGAAGAGAGAGGGTTACGATATCGCGAAATATTGTGAGCAAGGAAAAAAAGTAAAATTTATTTCACAATAATTTTCCAAAAAAAAACAATGAAAAGCTAAAATAAAATAAAAAATAAATTGAGATGAGTGGAAAATTTCTTTTGAAAAGAAGTAAAATAATAAAAAAAAAAGACTGAATGTCAGTATAAAGAGTAAATCCTAAGAAATTATAGTGAAATATCATTTGCGAGCGAGAGTAAAGTGAATGAATGATAAGCATCAAATGTTAAAAGCACAGATACACACATGAGAAAATATAAAAAAAAAGTTAAATAGACGACATATATATGTTCTTGGCGTCAAGATTAGAGATATATGACAAAACATCTCGTATATGAATGCTAAATAGTGAAAATTCAATTTGACAAAAATCATCAGTGGAGCTTAGCATCAAGAAATGAGAATGAAACTAAAGGAAAAAAAAAATCACATAAAATCTTTTCAGTCTTTTTATTTTTGTGGCACACACACAGCACATTACATTACTTATTCAAACACGAGCAATCGTGAGAGAGAAAGATTTGCTTTTCTTTCATTTTGGCATTGGATGGAAAGGCAAGACAAAAATTCGAAAAACGTTTTCATTGTCGTCAGAAACTGAATGCTTTACTTATACATATTACTATATACTCTACATATATATCAGACTTAATTCTAATTCTAAGATATTTGCGCCACAAAAAACGTGATAGTGAATTTATATGAGAAAATTATATGACAAAAATTACAACTGACATAAAAAAAATTTTTATCACTGTTAAAACGGAAATTGGAAGTCTACTCAAAACTATTCGCATTCATTCAATGAATTCTTTCTTTCCTTCTTCATTGCTACTGCTTTCATCACTGACTACAATATTGTGATTGCATAATTTAACATCTTTTTATTTATTTTTATGTCTTTATTTCCCGTGATATTTATGTTTATGTCCTCTTTATCCTCTTTTGTGGAGTGACTTTTAGTGCATTTCACTTGATGGAATTTCTTTATGGCCCTGCTCATTTTTTTGATTACTAACATTTTGGAACCACTTCTTTTTGGACTTTAAATTATGTTGAGTGTGACTTGACGTAATTGCTTGATTTGATATTAGAAAAAAATTGTTCCCTAATTGTGATCAAGATCTTTGCTTTTTCATAGGAACTTTGTGTACGTGGGATCAAGCCAGCTTTATCAAACATCCAATTTATGCCGTTTTTATAAATATTTCATACATAAAGTAATCCTCCTACTTTCTAAGTTCCTGACTCTATTTATTTTGAGTTACTACACTGATTTGAGCCAAGATGTATGCTTTTTACTCTACAGAAGATCACAAGAGGGTCCTTAGTCACAAGTGTAGAAAAAAAAACCTTTCAATTGTGATTAAGAGATGCGCTAGGGCGTTTCTCAGCTAATGAGAGTTAAACGAGTGAGGATGCGCCAAATCACTCACTCAAACCTAGACCTACAATTTATATTAGGATCCAAACCACTCCTTTGATGGCATTTCTGCCTGTAGCCCACAAAAGAAGGCTGTGAGCCTCATTTCCAGTACATATGATTCGAAAAAGGACTAGTGAAAAATTTCCCATACCCAGTCTCGAACCCATGATCGCTGTGTCGGTATTGCAATAATTAGGTACCGAAGTACTAAACCATTTCGACACCGAGCCACCTCAGATAACCACAAGTATAGAAGTTTCCCTAAATACCAGCCCAGGTCGTAAAAAATATTTTTTGATTATTAAAACAAATCGATATTAATTCAGTGCTTAAATTTAACTATTGAATTTTTTGGTCACTTAAGGATTGATACCAGTTTAAATCAAGCGATTTTTTTTATAAAAAATTGATCTCAAAAACTGCGTTTAATCTTTCAAAAATCAAATACAGCTTATTTAAAAATGCATCTTAAGCACTTCAATTTCTTTTTATCTTCCGATTTATTGTAAATTCATATGAGCCTTGAGGCTATTAAAAAATGAATTATGTTGAGACATTCTAGTCATTTTTCTTGAAATAAATTTTAAAGTGGTACAAATTAGTCATGATATATTCATTTCTGTAAGGATGTTTCTATTATTTTCTCCTCACTACATTTTTGATATATTGGCTTATTATATTTATTGTGACAATAATAATATTGCTTCCATTTTTTAATGCCAATTATTCTCATTCGAATGAAGGTTTTTGAGACATTTTTCATGTTTATTGTCTTTGAAAATTGTTGACTGAAAATTCAGTGATAAGATCTAGGAACAAATGAGATTATAAATTTTAAACTATTGGATGTTTATGCTCAATTCAATTACTATGAAGAATTCATGCTCAAATCAACTCTTTCGTGAAAAATTAATCTTTTATTTTTTTTGTCCAATTTCATGCATAATCAGCATGTCCCTTTTCAGTTGAAAATTCTTTGTCATTATTCCACAAAATATCACAAAAATAATCGTTACAGAAGGTGTTAAAATCCCCTGCATTTTTGTGTGTGTGGATTTTTCTATTCATCCTCGTGATGCTTTTTTGTTCTATTCACATGTAATAGCATTAGGTATGAAAAGTAGCAAAAAAAATAGGTAGGGGATGAGGGAAAATGTATGAATCACATCAGGTTATAAGTGCACACAAATACGTTCACGAGGATGATGAAAAAAATAATAAATTCATTTAATGATATTCTGTAGTACATTTGTATACATTTATGAATGTATAGATGAATTGTGAGAAATTCAATGAGATTCACCCTCATAAGTTATAAACAGCTCATTCAAGAATGTAAAAATGCAAAGTATAGGAACAAGTAGGTTATCATTGAAAAATCAAAGCGCAGTTTCCTAATCATTTCCTCAACGATTTTAATGCCATTAATTGTTGTTGAGTTTTGATGAGTTCTAGACAAAACACTTATTCAAATCGAGGACCAAAATTTTGATTAGGATCAGAGCCACAAATATCCTTGCTAAGTCCCTAGTAAAATATTAATAGTGTCTAGCATAAGAATTTCGCAAATCCTTGTAAAGATTGGAAAATTTGTTTTTAATGAGAATTGAACTTACTTCCTTGGTCACAAACGTTTTTCTAACCAATTAAATCCAGTCTTCTTTAAGACAAAATTTTGAATTTATTGGACCGAAGTCATTTTTCTACAATTTTCTTGAATTTGAATTCATCCCCCTTGATTCAGCATAAAAGATCTGGAGGTCACAAAAATTAGGGATTATTTTGTTTTTGTCCACCTTTTGGAGTAGCTTTAGACATAATAGTTTAAAAACTTTAATTAAAATTCTGAAGAATTGACCCCTAGTTCCTCTGTGTAAGCGCCTATATGGTAATAAAAAAAAATGTGATCTAATTAGCAAAAGAATTATTATTCATTTTACATCGGCTAGTGATGATAACAAAACGAATAAAATAAAAGAATGAGTAATAAAAAAATGGAAAGAAATATTTACAATTGCTTCGGAATAAAAAGTTATCAGCAACTTCCAACAATCGGTCAAAATGAGTAACAATTGACGATTATTGCTCAGGGGAAAGTCCGCTAAAGAAAAATAATATAAAATAAATTTATTATAAAACTAACATGACTCACCCTCGATAATTTTTATTCTTTCCTTTCTCTCTCTCTCTCGTTGATTTGATTTGATACACACCGTTGATTTTTGCTTCAATACTAATCGCTTACTATGCATAATGCGTTTAGATGTTTCGTGCTATCGTTCCTTCTCTAAAATAGAAACATTTAAAATCAGTTCCTCATATTATTGAGGATGTCACAAAAAGAGATTTTTTTTCTCACAACTTTTATCTCTGTTCATGCTTATGATGAGTGAGTAAAGGAGAGAGAGAAGATCAGCAATTTCTTTCATAAAATTTGACTTCCGTAGCACATTTTCCTGTGTCTCACAGGGAAGTCAGTCAACCGATCTAGTCACGTGTGTAATTGATGACACTCGAAAAAATGGACAGGCTGCAAAAAACTGATTTTTTTCGATACTGCAACGGTTTTTCAGTCTCTGTCTCTCGATTCTTATCATTTTTTTAGAGGAAGGGAAGTGAAATGCACCTCTCAATTGCGATGTGAACTTCCTCATCCCTCATATTTTGTTGTTATTGCTCGATTAATGGCTGAATCTCTGCATTTTTGGAAATGCTTTAGAGTGTGAAAAGGTGCAATAAAAATCATAAAAGTGCTTCTTCCCTCTTTTTTATTGCATGGAAAATTTTTGGCACGTGGCTGAAAAGACAACAAATTCAATTTTTTTTTTGTTGCTATTGCTGCTTCTCTGCAACATTTCTTTCATTTATTTCATTCATTAGATGTTGTGATGATCGGCATAAATAAATAATAAAAATTAATATATTTATGCATTTTGATGTAGTACGCGTGGACGATGGCTTTAAATGAACTGCAAAAAGATATTTTTGAATTATTAAATCATATTTTGATGAAATTTTGCTAGTTCAATTGTTGGATATTAGTCTATCTAGTAATTTATAAACTTAAAGAAACTACGACATACTTTAAGCCTTAGCAAACGACATTCAGGAACAATTTTTCTTTGAGGCTTGTTCCTTATAAACCTTACTCGCATTTTATAACAAATATTAAATGTTGAAAGTTTATTTTGTTTGAATTGTTATAAAATTCCAAAACCTGCAGCTCCTTAAAACCGTAACGTTTAAAGCTGCTCTTTAATTCCAATGTCTCTGGACAAAAACGTTACGCACGATATTTGAATTAGTTCTAAAATAAGAACCATTAGAACTCCTCATTTTAGTACTTGATGTCCGTTAAAATTTTAAGAATAAATTCATGTTTTTTGCACTTTTTACTTACTAAAGTTACTTTAAACTAGTTAATATACAAAGCTTAGGTCAAAAACTATAAGAAGGTTGAAAGTAGAACAAGTAAAACTTAATCAGAAGACTTAATTTTGGGAAAATTTGATTTTCCAAAAGCTTAAATGTTGTAAACAAAGATTTGAAAATTCAAATTTTAAGCTTTTTAAAAAGCTTTTTCAACGGATAAAAGCGCTATTTAGAGGTATTGAGTTTAATTATTTGCTATTTCTTTAAATTCTTTCATTCAAATATTCAGAATGATAATTGCTGTAGAATTAATGATTTTAAGCAATTTTAATATCTCTTTTATGTTTTTCAAATTAAATGAAAAGCAATTTTCTTAATTATGTTCTTTTAAATAACCGTTGAATATACCGTTAATATATATTTCATTTATTTTTATTAACCATCTTCAGAACTTGTTTGTAACAAAGAATACACAAAATCACATTGAAACTAAGAGTGAAAAATAATATGTTATTCACTTATTATGTTCGGGGGGTTGTGAGTTGTAACATATTGTAACAAGGGGGGGGGGGGGGGGGGGGGTAAAAAAGACGTTTTTTGCGTAACGTAATAAGTGAACGACCCCAATCCAAATTTCACTTTTGTGAAGATCGTTCTGAAGATGGCTGATAAAAACAATTGGAATGTTTCATTTAGCAATACATAATTGAGAAAATTGTTTTTGATTTAATTTTATAAAAATTGCGTAGAAAAAAACATATTTGATCCGTAATCCAAAAATAAATATTTTATTGAAATTTCCCACAACGTATTCAATGGTATTTGAATGCATTCATATCATATACACTGAAATATCTTCAATGTGTCTCGGGGATTAAGTGCTTAAAAGCTTGTGGTTTCAAACAATAGATGGTGCAGATGCAATAAAGATGAAAATTTTCTCTTCTGTTTAGGCCTGTTTTTGTGTCTCATCTAAATCCAAGACACAAAGCATAGACACAAATGAGCATGTTGTGTCAAAACTAACGATATATGTCCATAATACAGAAAACATGTATCAGATATCTTAAGTGTCAATACTTAGACACAGACCATGATTTAATGCGCTTATAAATAAAATGATCAGATCAGAGCTGCGAAACAGGCACCTGTGACAGGTGAGAACCCTACAATTCCTTGATAATTTATAAGGTTTTTCTAACAAAACCATACAAATTATCAAGGAATTGAAAGGTTCTCACCTGTCACAGGTGACCTGTTTCGCAACTCTGGATCAGATTTCTTAAATCATATTTCAGTCAAAACAATTTGTTTGGTAATCATTAATAATTACAATTTTTATGATTTTTATTGCATTATTCAAATTTAATTTCATGTTCATTTCCGCGTTGTTATTTGACCTAATTGAGATTTTTATCTTCTATGTACAATAACTATATTTTTAAATAAACGAAAGGAAACAAAGAAAAACTCAATAAGATTGTTCTCTCTATTTTGTGGAACTAAAACATTAAAAATCATTAATGAAAAAAAAAAAAATGCCAAAAAAGTTAAAACTTAGGTATTATGACCGAGTTTAAAGTCTTAAAAGTTATCTTAAAGTTTAAATAAAGAAAAATCATATTTTTGTTTTATTTTTTTTTAAAAAAAAGGCAGTCTAAGCAAATGTTTTTTCAGCTGTCCGTTGCTGGTTGATTCTTGGATCCACTGAAATAGCGATGAAAAAGGTTAAATTTCTTTATCAGTTTTGATTTACAGAGTTTAATGCTTACTTGAATTGTGAGGTTTTTGTGGAACAGAATATCTCTGTTGAGGATAATTTGGCTGGTATTGCGTATTGTTATGATGCTTGTTCTGATAACGATATCGATTATCATTATTATGGTTGTTACCGCGAGGTTGAAGATGAAAGTTGTTTTCGTTTTGAATCATTTGAATCTTATGTAAATGATAATACATTGGATCAACATTGACACCAAATGCAGCAAACATGTCCGGTGTTATATTTTTTAATCTTGGCTGTTTCAAATGAGCAGGTGGCGATCCGAAAGGAGGTGATGGAGGAGGAGCTGTGTCTAATTGATCTTGCTTCTGAACAATAATTTGCATCTCATTTGTTGGTACATTCTTTTTGCGTTCCTTAATCAATTCAGTAAGTCGCTGTTTTCTCAATCGCTTTCGTTTCAGTTTGACTTTCTTTTCGTGGTCATTGTCATGATGCAACTCATTATCGGAACTAGTTTCGCCTGGTAAAATTCCGTCCTTAAAAAGCACCTTTTTGCTGCTTGTTTCTTTCTTTTCCACACTTTGTTTTTCTTTTTCTTGTTCCATTTCTTTAATTTTATCGTTATCGTCCTTTATATCTGATGTTGGAATATCCTCTGGTTTTGGCTTTTTAATGATTCCACGCTCAGCAACAGCATTCATATTAATTGGGCGCAACTTGATTAGCGCTTCATCATCAGAATCTTCAATATTAATGCCTGCATCAAAATATTTTTGTATTTCTTGACGTAACTTTTCTTTTCTCAAATATTTTGCCATTCTCCTTCGTTCACGTTCTGCTTTTCGTCTAATTTTTGCCTGTTCCAACTTCTCAGCCTGCTGTCTGATTTCTTCTGGTGATAATGGCTTTGGAACTGGTGGTTTAACTGGTTGTGGCGATAAAACTTCATTGTTTGGAACTATTTCTAAACAGTTTCCGACTTGGACAGCTATTTGATTGCTTCCTACACGTTGTTTTTCGCGTTTCTGTTGTGTGATCTCAACGAGATTCGAATTATTGACAAAGTTACGTGGAGATGAAAATGTATTGTAGTTATCCTCATAAGATTGTGCATGATTATTCATTAATGGTGTCTGATATCTAGAATCCATATTTGTTGGTGGTGGAATAAATGACTGATTATGAGGATAAATATCGGTATAATAAAATCCTTGATGATTTTGATGACTATGATTTATATGTGGATGTGGATATTGTGGATTGTCATGATGTGAATAATATGAGCTGTCAATTGGATATTGTAATGAGGATGAATTTTGTGTTGGTGAATCTGAGAGCATTCGATTGATTCGATCATCAAGATTTGGTCGACGTGGTGAGTGTGAAGGCATAACTGTTGAATTCCATGAATAAAAATCATTCATTTGTGAAAATTGCTGTTGACGTTCTAATTCCGTGTCGCTTATTGTTGAATCTGGCTTATATCCATTATTTGGTGATTCCATTTTTCTGAACGACGGTGAATAAGAACGTCTATCATAACGATCATATTCAGGCGACCTTGATGGAGTTCTACGCAAATGCGTTTGTTCTAAAGGAACCAAAAAAAAATATTATATAAATATATCACTGTTACTAGTATAATTACCATTGTTTGTCGATGGACTATAGCGATTTCTACGATATACAGGAGATGGTGATCGACCATACGATGGACTAGAGCTGCGACGATATTTTGAAACTGGTGATAACCTTCGAACTTTTGGAGGTGGCGTTCTGCCTCTTGAAGGAGGTGATCTTCTATTTCTTCGCACAGGACTATGTCTAAAACACGACAATTGATTTAATGAATAATTCAGCATTCTTAGAAGCTATTTTACACATAATTGAATTAATTTTTAAATTTTCAAAATATTTGTCAAAAGTTGATTTGTTTTGTTTTGTTTGAAATTTAGAAAACGGTTGAAAATTCAAAATCATAAAAGTCGTTAAATTTACCTTGAATTATGTGACAATCTATGTTTAGGACTGAAATCTCGTCTCTTTGTGTCTCGTTTTTCATCCACATGTTTCCGTCTAGGAGATATACTTCTACGTCTAGGCGATGGAGTCCTTCTTTTGGGTGGTGTTTTTCTTCGCTCGTAATCTCTACGATCTTCTTTTAATTTTTTCCTGTCACGTTCTCTACTATGGGATCTATGCTTTTCACGTTCTCGTTTTTCTGGACGTTTTTCACTTCTATCTCTGTCCTTGTCTTTATCTTTCTCTTTTTCGGATATGACTGGAATTACAGGAGGTTGCATTGACATAGTAGTTTGTGGGAAAATCATTCCATTGTTGCCTGCATCTCTCAGCGAATAGATTTTAAATGGAATGGGAAATTGAGATTGTCCAAATGGTGGTACAATTGGAGATGCTTGGATATTGTTTGGAGTTGAAATGCATGTGGGTGTGTAGAGTGGAGGTTTTGTAAGATTTGTCACTAAAGCTGGTGGTCGTATTATACTTTGATGTGGTTGAAATCTTGTCGTTACATTTTCTGTTGGCGTTGGAGCAGTTTGTGCCGAGCTAATTGGTTTAATTTGTGTCACCATAGGCATAGAGGTTGCATCAAATCGTCCAAAACCACTAAAAATATTGACAATTTTGCTAGTTTCATCATCAGTTGATTCATCTGAAGTTTCTTCTTCACTACTTTCACTACTCGATGACGAGGAACTAGACGAGGAACTAGATTCATCATCGCTATCACTTTCTGAATCACTATCTTTTATTTCCACTAACTTAGTCTCTAATTTATCGACTGTTGTATCAGGTTCTTGATTCAAACTAAACACACTTGTAGCCGATTCCACTTTATTTAAATGAATCAGTGTATTCACATCCTCATTGTCACTGTTGTTATCATAACGTTCACTGTAACTTGATAAGTATCCTTCACTTTCAAGATCTGTCAAAAACGAACAAACATTCTTGACTTGAGGCGTTGATGATTTGCTTAAAGATACAGAAGAAGTGTCAAAAATACTGTCTGATCCTGTAGTTATTGGTGATTTCTCGGGTGAATCAATTACAACAGGAATGTCAATCTTCTTTTCTATATTTTGTTTAGTAGGCACAATTGATGGTCTTATAACTTCTTCAAAATCATCAAATAATTTTGGAGGAGGAACTGGCGATGACCATTTACTCTTTACTTCTAAAGTAATTGAATTTTCAAATTCATCGACCTCATCAGAGTCTTCGAGGAATATATTAACTTTTGGCTTTTCAATTTTCCTAATTTTTTTCCTTTCAATTATGATTGGCTCAAATTTAATCCTTTCCTCAATGACTTGTTCTGGTGGTGTATGCTCTTCTAACTTCCATGATGAATCAATTATATCGTTTTCAGGCGATTTTTCTCTTGTAATCGGTGAATATGATGGACTTTCCATTTTAAATGGAACTATTTTGTCTGTTACTTCTTTCTCTTCGATTTTCATTTCAATTTTAGAAAGCTTTAATTCCTCCTTTTCATCCTCAATCTTAGACTTTGGTGTATGTTTTGGTTTGCTTGTCGATTCCTTTAAATTTTCATGAGAATCTGAACTTCTGTGTTTACTTCTTGACCTTCTCTTTTCCTTTCTCGGTTGATCCTTAGACTTTACATCATGCTTGCTTGTCGATTCTCGTCTGGAGTCATTTGAGCTTTGCTTAACTCTTGGATTTTCAGCAAATGAGATAGATGGTTGGGTTTTTGTATATCTGTAATTATATTATTTTTTTTTCTAAAATTAGATCTATCCAAAACGGACGACTAGCTTAAATATTTACTTTATACAGCTCTTCGGAAAAAATATAGGAAATGATCCTTTTACACTTCGCACTTCCAGCATGTCAGATTTCACTTTCCCACTAAATTAATTGGATATTCTTAAAAAGTTCTTTATTTATGCAATTTGTTTATGTACTCACTTTTCACGGCGATCATTGAAGGAATTTCTGCGAGGGAAATTATGATCATTGTTTCGACGAAAATGAGAAAAGCTCGAATTTGGATTGGGAGGTGGGCGCATTCGATCAAAATTGTTACTGGATCTACGGAACTGCTCATCTCTATGAAAACTTCGTCTATCATTATAATGCTTTTGATTATCGTTTCTCTTCAAATTCTCTCTGTCTTTATCATCCTGCAATTCATTAATGATCTTTTTGCGAACATTTTGAAGATACTTTTCGTCGCCATTCTCAATTCGTGAATTTAATTTTCTCGATTCCTTTGAACTTTTGTCAGCACTCTCTCCTGCAAGAATGTCATAATATACATTAAATCTATATCTATGCACGTGAGTATTTTCAAGGTTCTTTTAATATTACCTGATTTCTTCTCATAAGTCAAACCATCGTCTTCGGATTCATCAGAATTGTCCGAATGACGAGCACGGAAATTCTTCTGGAGTTTTTTCTGTACTGGAACATTAATTATACTATTTTTTATGTCCTCGTCGTCAACAATTTCGCCGTCAGATAGATTTTGACTTTCATTTTCCTCTTTTTTCTTCTCTATTGAGATTAATTCTTCGCTTGATATTTCCATTGATATTTTTTTGATGATGTTACAACTAACTTTTGAGTGAAAAAATCACTGCATTCGATGATTTATTAATTAAAGTATCTGTTTACGGCACCTTTTGGTCATGAAATGAAACAAATGAGGAAAAATCAATTAATTTTAATTTTAATGGACGACATTATTTATGCTCTCGATGAACTTTATATCATATCAATTTACTCGTCACATACTTAGCCATTTAATTAGTTCGTGTTGATAAGTTATTTTCGTCTACAAACTTGATTTTCTCTATATTTTGATTATTATTAAATTTTTAAAGTTTTTTTTTATTTCATTTTCTTGACCAAGTAAAGAATTACTAGTCATTTGACTATTTTGAAAGTGTTTTTTGCGCGAAAATCAAAACTATTTTGTTTATTTTTTATTTCTCTACTTGATCTATTTACTTGTCATACTTTATATAGCTTAAATAACTGCTTCTTTATAGTTTACGAATTTAAATTCTGTGCATTTAATTTCTGTGTTTATTTTGATTTTCAAACAGAACTGAACTGAGCGAACTTCATTTTGGTTCAGTTCGTTCAAGTAAACAAATTTATTATCCAGTCAAAATAAAATCTTGGATGATATTTGCTCCAAAATAATGATAAATAGCAGCATGATCTTTGTTGGCACAATTTTTATCAAAAAAGTATCGAGCATAATATTATAAATTGCTCTATGTTCTGACAAAATTGACCTTCTCTGATAATCAATGCTCACAATGTGCTCACAGCAGCTAATTTAAAATGATTTCCCTGCTCGTCTCGAGTGTCTACTGGATCTTTAATAAAATGAATGAACATGAACAAACCATAACAAGAAGCATAAATTTAATGTTCATCTTGTTGATTTTCTATGCATTTTTGATTTTTGCACGATTAAGAAACCAATAAAACGACTTCTTTACAGACATATGAAATCTGTGGAAATGTATACAACAGTATACTGGACTAAAGAATTACCTTTGTCTAATTCATAATGACTTTAAATAAATCTGCACTCCAAAAGCATTATAGAGGATCCAAGGAAAATGTGCTTTATTAAAAAAGTGTCAATTCGATTTTGAAACATTTGATGCACCTTTATATTTCATCTGAGATTAATTTAAATCAGCTCAAACATGCTTGTTCTAGCATGTTCCTTCGAAGTTGAAACAAATAGAAGTTTAAGAAGAGCAGCAAAAGATTTTTATCGGTAAACCTAAATTTAAATGATTAAGTTTATAAAGATATAAATAAATTGGAGTGCAAAATCTTACCAGTATTACGGTTTAGCATCAATCCCTTAATTTTTGTATGCAGCCAATAATCATTTTGTGTCATCCACATGCGTAGACCTACCAATAATCTCTGCAACGCCGGGCCATAGGATAAAAACATTTTCATTAATTCGACCAAAAATCTTCATAACATAAATGGCTCAATAATTTTCTGCCATTTTTCTCTCGGATGCTTCCGGAATGTATTCTTTTTGTTACATTGCTAGTTTTAAGCCATTCAATTGCTTCATAATAATCCATATCTTAACATGGCGAGATTTTTCTGCACGATAGATATGAACGATTACGTATACATCACCAGACTTGGGATATTGTCTTCCTCGCCAAAATAATCAAATTTAAAGAGTGTAGATCCACCTTCAACTTCTGTATGCACCATTCTCTGTTGAGTAGCTTCCGTATGTCCACGATCACGAAATGCTTGCATAACAACTCTGCATCTTTAAGATTTTGCAAAAGTTTTCACCATAAATCAGACACGCGTTAAACCAAATATTTCTTTTATAATTATTATATCAGCAGCATGCCGAATCAAATTCAGGATTTTCAACACGAAGATCCACATCTCCTGCAAAAGACTACGGAATCGAATTAGTCACAATAGCCACTTCTTGTGTTGTCATATTTTATCTTCACGTTTTTAATATTCCTCTTATTTCTTGTTGCTTTCTTGACTGTTAATGACTCTAATTTCTTCTTCTGTATCTCAATAAACTCTTTCTTTAGAGTTGTTTTTAATTTTTTCATCTTTAATTCCTGCAATTTCTTCTTACCACAACTGTTGAACATACGGCATTTGAAATTCACTCTGAAACAATTGAGTTAATGTCGAACTTCTGTTAAAAAAGCCTTTCAGCTTCATTCAAATGAGCAAAATTCTCCAAACCGAAAATTCATAAAAAATTAAAATATCAGCATCCTATGAAAAAATTTTCTTCATTCTAAAATTTCGTGAAAAAGAACACAGTGACAAAACGAAAATTTTTGCAAATAACCAGAACAGGAACAATCAAAGGATAAAACAGCAACTGAATCAACAAAAGAAACTGTTGTGTCATCAGAAATATCAAAAGGAGTACCAACGGAAACGAAAATTGTAAGATCGAATCAACAATCAACAGAAGAAACAGAAATTTCAATGCAAGGATCGAAACAACAATCAGCAGAAGTAGTGAAATGTCAACGGAAGGATCGAAACAGGAAGGAGCAACAGAAGGAGCACAGGAAGGAGCAGACGTAGTAGCAGAAATAATATTGGCAGCAACAGGAGAAGCACCGAAATCAACTGATCCTACAAGCGATGGAGACAATTAAGAGCCGAAATTTAAAGAAAATCCGCAAGACTACCTCACATCAGAAGCAACAATACCAACCAAGATTGAAGACCTGCCATATGATCCAACTGTTGAGGTAAGTTACTTTCGTCACATAGGAGACCGAATCATCTAGGTTGAGAGTGATTTATTTATGAACAAGAGGTTAAGTAACAGAATAAATCTTTAAATTAATATTCTTTATCTTGTCTTTTTCAGTATAAGAAACAGAAGCTTACGAAGCTGTATCGCGGTTTAATGACCTTATTTGCTGAACGAAATTACAAATTAAAAATGAAATTCGACCATTATTTAAAATTAAGCGACAACAAAAAATTTTGACGACTCATCAAAGACTTCAAGATAAGGAATCCAGTTCTTTGTGAGCGTCTTGAAGAATATTTCATCTGTGAGAAGCTTTGGAAATTAACTGTAAGTCATCACAATTATTTATTTTTTCTGTGATCTTATTGTTGTGAATCTTGTGACATTTTGAACTGTGAAACTGCCACTGAATTGAATTGTGCTCTCCCTTTTCTCTACAATTCTTCTTCGACTGCTTTCAACACAACTTATGATTTTTTGTTTTTGTAGGATTCTGCCTCACCTGATTTAGACTACACTTTCTGGTTCATGCTTCTACATTTTGAAGACAGTTCGCTTCACATCAAAAAAGAACTTTTGGAGTACATAAAGCTGTAGAAAAAATATGATGGCCATCGATGTTTGACTTATAAAATAACAAAGTTCCTTTCAAAAGCCACACATTTGGAACATGAACCAATGGAGTATACAGTAATGGCGAACATTAGCATGAAAAAGGTAAGGACTTTTTTGTTTTATTAACCTAAGCTTCTAGACATTCTTCGCTTCAAAGTTTGAGTTCACAATTTTATTAATCGATCAAATAAAAAATTTTATTTCGTTTATTTAAACTCAAATGAAAGATGTCCAAAACTACCACTTTCAGTTTATGTTCAAGTTTCAAAAGGCAACAGAAAGGAGGGTCTAATTTTGTCTGTGATAAGGTCTGTACAATCTTGGTTTTGTTGTGGTCCTAATGGGTACTAAGAGAGTGCCAAAAGCTGAGGGTGTGAGGGGAAAGGGTTGAAATTGAGGTGTGAGGGGGAAAGAGTTGAAATTGGGGGTGTGAGGGGGTAAGGGTTGGGGTGTTTTAAAAGGTAGGGGTTGGGTAGGCAAGAAGAGCATAAACAAATCTATTTTGGAGTTGCACCCCAATGACGCCAAGGGAAGGGTTTGGGTGAGGGGTGATTGGTAGTTTTGATATAATTTTTATCGAACGAGATTTATTCGCTATAAAAAGGGCTTTGAACTTTTTAGGAATTACAAGAGGTTAGGGGTGGGCTGTCCAAAAAAAACATCACTGTCAATCCGTCCGTCCGTAGTATGCTGTTTATTAATTCATTTCTTATTCAGCTCTTAAAGATCTTTGCCCAATAAATCCTGAACGTGAGCTCTCTATTCATCACTCCAAGCCATGCCTTACGGTGTTACAGCTTATTCTTGTTGGTTTGGAGGGGACGTAGAGGCCAGTGGTACTGAAATTCGTTGACTCTCGGCGGTATTGATCTTTATAGAGGCGCTTCCAGATGGGTCGCACACCCTTAATGATAGATGCATCACGGCATTTAATGTAACCCGGTGATGTGTTTAACTTACAGTTTTTGTCATAGTTGGTAAAACTATGCTATCCTGTAAGTTGCAACTAAGTCGTCTAACGAAAGTTGTTTGATTTAAGAAGGAGCGTATCACTGAGGAATTCGATCAAAAATTGATCATTAACCAGGGACTCGTTCTGTTGACCTTCGCGAGGTGAGTCCTGTGATATTTTCTATTTCGGTAGAAAAGAGGCCGACAATCAAAAGTTGTGATTTGAATTGGATAATTTTGGAGTTTCCGAGTTTCAACTTGTTTAAATCTGAATTTTTCGTGTTTTAATATTTGGAACTCGAAATTTTCGTGTTTCAATTTTTGGAATTCAAATTTTCGTGTTTCAAATTTTGAACTCAAATTTTTCGAGTTTCAATTCTTGGAATCCGAGTTTTTCGTATTTCAAATTTTGAACTCGAAATTTTCTTGTTTCAATTTTTGGAACTCGTGAAATTTGGAGAATTTTGATTTTCTTTCCCACAACTGCACATTCACAAAATTTATAAAAGAAAATTCAAGCGAGTTTCTGTCAACAGAAGAAGCATTCAATTTGCTTTTTTTTAACATGCTGTTTGAATTTTAGAGATACTTTGTTGTGTGAAATTTGATTCTAAGATATTTTCATAAATATCATTTAAATCAAAATCTATTTAACACATTATTGCTTCTGATGGTTTTGGCTTAAAATCATTCATTTTATTAAGAGATCTTAATACATTTCAAGTCATCAGTAGTTACTGGCGTACAATAAAGCACTGAACATTGTTTTGTACTTATTCATTTTTAGCGCATTTTTGAAAACTTGTTTTCGAAAAGGAAGCTGAATAATACACTTTGTTCGTTCGTTCGTTCGTTCGTCTGAAGAAAAACTTTTTAACCAGACATCGTAGAGAGCTCAGGTTTGTTTTATTTGCTCCGTTACTATTGTTTATTGTCCGATCGAACAGTTAAAAGTCTTATAACAGTGTATTTATGCTATAATTAATGAATTTTTGTTTTGTTTTCAGTGTAACCTGTTCAAATTTTATTTTACCTCAATAATTTCAAATTTTTTCTAACCGTTGTAAAATTTGAATTTCAAAAAACGGTTAATAATAAACCCTTGCTGTATGGAAATTCATTGCAACAAATTTTTTAATTATACTATAATTAATGTTTTTACAGTGCAACTTTTAGCGACAAAATTTCAAATCATTTATTGACCGTTAAATAATAAATCCTTTCTATATAAGCATTCATTGTAATTATTTGTTAATTACACTAAAATTAATGATCTTCTAATCTTCTAATGATCTGTAAATGAACGAAAAATAATTACATAATCATATACTGATCGCTAACACAAAAATGCGCTTAAGTCCCTCGATCAATAACACGAAGACTTCTGTGTTGATTGATTGTCCGCAAAATTTCGTACTTTTGTACGATTTTTCGACCACTTCCAATGCACACGTATTCCCGTTGACAATACAATATTTTAACACGTTAGAACCACAAAAATGCTTAATTATAGTACAATTTATGTAAAACTTTTTTATATGGGAAAAAATCCAATGTCAATGATATAAAATTTTAATTTGTTTAAAATATTATACTTGAAATGCTCAAAAGTCATTTATATGATTCATTATAGTTTAATTAATATTACTAATTATTAATTATACTATAAATTGGAGTAGCTGAAGATTTTCTGGGAGGATTAAAAAATTGACAAGTAATTTTTTCATGAACCTTCGTATGTGAAAATTTGAATTTTCAAAAAAACCGTTAAACAAGTCCGTTAAATTGCATTTTAAAGCATATCTGGGTATTATAAATGATAAAGAATGCTAATATAGATATAAAATCGATATTTTTTTTGAAAAAAGCCTATTATGATCGAAACCAAAAATGCTTTAAATTGCATTTTAAAGCATATCTGGGTATTATAAATGATAAAGAATGCTAATATAGATATAAAATCTATATTTTTTTTTTGAAAATAGTCTACTTTGATCGAAACCAAAAATGCTTTAAATTGCATTTTAAAGCATATCTGGGTATTATAAATGATAAAGAATGCTAAAATAGATATAAAATCGATATTTTTTTTGAAAATAGTCTACTTTGATTGAAACCAAAAATGCTTTAAATTGCATTTTAAAGCATATCTGGGTATTATAAATGATATGGAATGCTAATATAGACATAAAATCGATATTTTTTTTTTGAAAATAGTCTACTTTGATCGAAACCAAAAATGCTTTAAATTGCATTTTAAAACATATCTGGGTATTATAAATGATAAAGAATGCTAATATAGACATAAAATCGATATTTTTTTTTGAAAATAGTCTACTTTGATCGAAACCAAAAATGCTTTAAATTGCATTTTAAAACATATCTGGGTATTATAAATGATAAAGAATGCAACTATAGACATAAAATCGATATTTTTTTTTTGAAAATAGTCTACTATGATCGAAACCAAAAATGCTTTAAATTGCATTTTAAAGCATATCTGGGTATTATAAATGATAAAGAATGCTAATATAGATATAAAATCGATATTTTTTTTGAAAATAGTCTACTTTGATTGAAACCAAAAATGCTTTAAATTGCATTTTAAAGCATATCTGGGTATTATAAATGATAAAGAATGCTAATATAGACATAAAATCGATATTTTTTTTTAAAAATAGTCTACTTTGATCGAAACCAAAAATGCTTTAAATTGCATTTTAAAACATATCTGGGTATTATAAATGATAAAAAATGCTAATATAGATATAAAATCGATATTTTTTTTGAAAATAGCCTACTATGATCGAAACCAAAAATACTTTAAATTGCATTTTAAAACATATCTGGGTATTATAAATGATAAAAAATGCTAATATAGACATAAAATCGATATTTTTTTTTTGAAAATAGTCTACTTTGATCGAAACCAAAAATGCTTTAAATTGCATTTTAAAGCATATCTGGGTATTATAAATGATAAAGAATGCTAATATAGACATAAAATCGATATTTTTTTTTGAAAATAGTCTACTTTGATCGAAACCAAAAATGCTTTAAATTGCATTTTAAAACATATCTAGGTAATATAATTGATAAAGAATGCTAATATAGATATAAAATCGATATTTTTTTTGAAAATGGCCTCCTATGATCGAAACCAAAAATGCTTTAAATTGCATTTTAAAACATATCTAGGTATTATAAATGATAAAGAATGCTAATATAGATATAAAATCGATATTTTTTTTTTGAAAATAGCCTACTATGATCGAAACCAAAAATGTTTTAAATTGCATTTTAAAACATATCTAGGTATTATAAATGATAAAGAATGCTAATATAGATATAAAATCGATATTTTTTTTTTTGAAAATAGCCTACTATGATCGAAACCAAAAATGTTTTAAATTGAATTTTAAAACATATCTAGGTATTATAAATGATAAAGAATGCTAATATAGATATAAAATCGATATTTTTTTTGAAAATAGCCTACTATGATCGAAACCAAAAATGTTTTAAATTGCATTATAAAACATATCTAGTTATTATAAATGATAAAGAATGCTAATATAGATATAAAATCGATATTTCTTTTTTTGAAAATAGCCTACTATGATCGAAACCAAAAATGCTTTAAATTGAATTTTAAAACATATCTAGGTATTATAAATGATAAAGAATGCTAATATAGATATAAAATCGATATTTTTTTTGAAAATAGCCTACTATGATCGAAACCAAAAATGTTTTAAATTGCATTTTAAAGCATATCTGGGTATTATAAATGATAAAAAATGCTAATATAGATATGAAATCGATATTTTTTTGAAAATAGCCTACTATGATCGAAACCAAAAATGCTTTAAATTGCATTTTAAAACATATCTGGGTATTATAAATGATAAAAAATGCTAATATAGACATAAAATCGATATTTTTTTTTGAAAACAGTCTACTTTGATCGAAACCAAAAATGCTTTAAATTGCATTTTAAAGCATATCTGGGTATTATAAATGATAAAGAATGCTAATATAGACATAAAATCGATATTTTTTTTTGAAAATAGTCTACTTTGATCGAAACCAAAAATGCTTTAAATTGCATTTTAAAACATATCTAGGTAATATAAATGATAAAGAATGCTAATATAGATATAAAATCGATATTTTTTTGAAAATGGCCTCCTATGATCGAAACCAAAAATGCTTTAAATTGCATTTTAAAACATATCTAGGTATTATAAATGATAAAGAATGCTAATATAGATATAAAATCGATATTTTTTTTGAAAATAGCCTACTATGATCGAAACCAAAAATGTTTTAAATTGAATTTTAAAACATATCTAGGTATTATAAATGATAAAGAATGCAACTATAGATATAAAATCGATATTTTTTTTGAAAATAGCCTACTATGATCGAAACCAAAAATGTTTTAAATTGCATTATAAAACATATCTAGGTATTATAAATGATAAAGAATGCAACTATAGATATAAAATCGATATTTTTTTTGAAAATAGCCTACTATGATCGAAACCAAAAATGTTTTAAATTGCATTATAAAACATATCTAGTTATTATAAATGATAAAGAATGCTAATATAGATATAAAATCGATATTTCTTTTTTTGAAAATAGCCTACTATGATCGAAACCAAAAATGCTTTAAATTGAATTTTAAAACATATCTAGGTATTATAAATGATAAAGAATGCTAATATAGATATAAAATCGATATTTTTTTTGAAAATAGCCTACTATGATCGAAACCAAAAATGTTTTAAATTGCATTATAAAACATATCTAGGTATTACAAATGATAAAGAAAGCTAATATAGATATAAAATCGATATTTTTTTTTAAAATAGCCTACTATGATCGAAACCAAAAATGTTTTAAATTGAATTTTAAAACATATCTAGGTATTATAAATGATAAAGAATGCTAATATAGATATAAAATCGATATTTTTTGGAAAATAGCCTACTATGATCGAAACCAAAAATGTTTTAAATTGCATTATAAAACATATCTAGTTATTATAAATGATAAAGAATGCTAATATAGATATAAAATCGATATTTCTTTTTTTGAAAATAGCCTACTATGATCGAAACCAAAAATGCTTTAAATTGAATTTTAAAACATATCTAGGTATTATAAATGATAAAGAATGCTAATATAGATATAAAATCGATATTTTTTTTGAAAATAGCCTACTATGATCGAAACCAAAAATGTTTTAAATTGCATTTTAAAGCATATCTGGGTATTATAAATGATAAAAAATGCTAATATAGATATGAAATCGATATTTTTTTGAAAATAGCCTACTATGATCGAAACCAAAAATGCTTTAAATTGCATTTTAAAACATATCTGGGTATTATAAATGATAAAAAATGCTAATATAGACATAAAATCGATATTTTTTTTTGAAAACAGTCTACTTTGATCGAAACCAAAAATGCTTTAAATTGCATTTTAAAGCATATCTGGGTATTATAAATGATAAAGAATGCTAATATAGACATAAAATCGATATTTTTTTTTGAAAATAGTCTACTTTGATCGAAACCAAAAATGCTTTAAATTGCATTTTAAAACATATCTAGGTAATATAAATGATAAAGAATGCTAATATAGATATAAAATCGATATTTTTTTGAAAATGGCCTCCTATGATCGAAACCAAAAATGCTTTAAATTGCATTTTAAAACATATCTAGGTATTATAAATGATAAAGAATGCTAATATAGATATAAAATCGATATTTTTTTTGAAAATAGCCTACTATGATCGAAACCAAAAATGTTTTAAATTGAATTTTAAAACATATCTAGGTATTATAAATGATAAAGAATGCAACTATAGATATAAAATCGATATTTTTTTTGAAAATAGCCTACTATGATCGAAACCAAAAATGTTTTAAATTGCATTATAAAACATATCTAGGTATTATAAATGATAAAGAATGCAACTATAGATATAAAATCGATATTTTTTTTTGAAAATAGCCTACTATGATCGAAACCAAAAATGCTTTAAATTGAATTTTAAAACATATCTAGGTATTATAAATGATAAAGAATGCTAATATAGATATAAAATCGATATTTTTTTTGAAAATAGCCTACTATGATCGAAACCAAAAATGTTTTAAATTGCATTATAAAACATATCTAGTTATTATAAATGATAAAGAATGCTAATATAGATATAAAATCGATATTTCTTTTTTTGAAAATAGCCTACTATGATCGAAACCAAAAATGCTTTAAATTGAATTTTAAAACATATCTAGGTATTATAAATGATAAAGAATGCTAATATAGATATAAAATCGATATTTTTTTTGAAAATAGCCTACTATGATCGAAACCAAAAATGTTTTAAATTGCATTATAAAACATATCTAGGTATTACAAATGATAAAGAAAGCTAATATAGATATAAAATCGATATTTTTTTTTAAAATAGCCTACTATGATCGAAACCAAAAATGTTTTAAATTGCATTTTAAAGCATATCTGGGTATTATAAATGATAAAGAATGCTAATATAGATATAAAATCGATATTTTTTTTTTTGAAAATAGTCTACTTTGATCGAAACCAAAAATGCTTTAAATTGCATTTTAAACATATCTAGGTAATATAAATGATAATATTCACAAAAATTGAAAATTTTGTGTGAATATGAAAAATGCAAATATAGATATAAAATCGATATTTTTTTTGAAAATAGTCTACTTTGATTGAAACCAAAAATGCTTTAAATTGCATTATAAAACATATCTAGGTATTATGAATGATAAAGAAAGCTAATATAGATATAAAATCGATATTTTTTTTGAAAATAGCCTACTATGATCGAAACCAAAAATGTTTTAAATTGAATTTTAAAACATATCTAGGTATTATAAATGATAAAGAATGCTAATATAGATATAAAATCGATATTTTTTTTGAAAAAAGCCTAATATGATCAAAACCAAAAATGCTTTAAATTGCATTTTAAAGCATATCTGGGTATTATAAATGATAAAGAATGCTAATACAGATATAAAATCTAATTTTTTTTTTGAAAATAGTCTACTTTGATCGAAACCAAAAATGCTTTAAATTGCATTTTAAAGCATATCTGGGTATTATAAATGATAAAGAATGCTAAAATAGATATAAAATCGATATTTTTTTTGAAAATAGTCTACTTTGATCGAAACCAAAAATGCTTTAAATTGCATTTTAAAGCATATCTGGGTATTATAAATGATATGGAATGCTAATATAGACATAAAATCGATATTTTTTTTTTGAAAATAGTCTACTTTGATCGAAACCAAAAATGCTTTAAATTGCATTTTAAAACATATCTGGGTATTATAAATGATAAAGAATGCTAATATAGACATAAAATCGATATTTTTTTTTGAAAATAGTCTACTTTGATCGAAACCAAAAATGCTTTAAATTGCATTTTAAAACATATCTGGGTATTATAAATGATAAAGAATGCTAATATAGATATAAGATCGATATTTTTTTTTTTTGAAAATAGCCTACTATGATCGAAACCAAAAATGCTTTAAATTGCATTTTAAAGCATATCTGGGTATTATAAATGATAAAGAATGCTAATATAGACATAAAATCGATATTTTTTTTAAAAAATAGTCTACTTTGATCGAGACCAAAAATGCTTTAAATTGCATTTTAAAACATATCTGGGTATTATAAATGACAAAAAATGCTAATATAGATATAAAATCGATATTTTTTTTGAAAATAGCCTACTATGATCGAAACCAAAAATACTTTAAATTGCATTTTAAAGCATATCTGGGTATTATAAATGATAAAAAATGCTAATATAGACATAAAATCGATATTTTTTTTTTGAAAATAGTCTACTTTGATCGAAACCAAAAATGCTTTAAATTGCATTTTAAAGCATATCTGGGTATTATAAATGATAAAGAATGCTAATATAGACATAAAATCGATATTTTTTTTTGAAAATAGTCTACTTTGATCGAAACCAAAAATGCTTTAAATTGCATTTTAAAACATATCTAGGTAATATAAATGATAAAGAATGCTAATATAGATATAAAATCGATATTTTTTTTTTGAAAATAGCCTACTATGATCGAAACCAAAAATGTTTTAAATTGCATTTTAAAACATATCTAGGTATTATAAATGATAAAGAATGCTAATATAGATATAAAATCGATATTTTTTTTTTGAAAATAGCCTACTATGATCGAAACCAAAAATGTTTTAAATTGAATTTTAAAACATATCTAGGTATTATAAATGATAAAGAATGCTAATATAGATATAAAATCGATATTTTTTTTGAAAATAGCCTACTATGATGGAAACCAAAAATGTTTTAAATTGCATTATAAAACATATCTAGTTATTATAAATGATAAAGAATGCTAATATAGATATAAAATCGATATTTCTTTTTTTGAAAATAGCCTACTATGATCGAAACCAAAAATGCTTTAAATTGAATTTTAAAACATATCTAGGTATTATAAATGATAAAGAATGCTAATATAGATATAAAATCGATATTTTTTTTGAAAATAGCCTACTATGATCGAAACCAAAAATGCTTTAAATTGCATTTTAAAGCATATCTGGGTATTATAAATGATAAAGAATGCTAATATAGATATAAAATCGATATTTTTTTTTGAAAATAGTCTACTTTGATCGAAACCAAAAATGCTTTAAATTGAATTTTAAAACATATCTAGGTATTATAAATGATAAAGAATGCTAATATAGATATAAAATCGATATTTCTTTTTTTGAAAATAGCCTACTATGATCGAAACCAAAAATGCTTTAAATTGAATTTTAAAACATATCTAGGTATTATAAATGATAAAGAATGCTAATATAGACATAAAATCAATATTTTTTTTTGAAAATAGTCTACTTTGATCGAAACCAAAAATGCTTTAAATTGCATTTTAAAGCATATCTGGGTATTATAAATGATAAAGAATGCTAATATAGACATAAAATCGATATTTTTTTTTGAAAATAGTCTACTTTGATCGAAACCAAAAATGCTTTAAATTGAATTTTAAAACATATCTAGGTATTATAAATGATAAAGAATGCTAATATAGATATAAAATCGATATTTCTTTTTTTGAAAATAGCCTACTATGATCGAAACCAAAAATGCTTTAAATTGCATTTTAAAACATATCTAGGTATTATAAATGATAAAGAATGCTAATATTGACATAAAATCAATATTTTTTTTTTGAAAAGTCTACTTTGATCATAACCAAAAATGCTTTAAATTGCATTTTAAAGCATATCTGGGTATTATAAATGATAAAGAATGCTAATATAGACATAAAATCGATATTTTTTTTTTTGAAAATAGTCTACTTTGATCGAAACCAAAAATGCTTTAAATTGCATTTTAAACATATCTAGGTAATATAAATGATAATATTCACAAAAATTGAAAATTTTGTGTGAATATGAAAAATGCAAATATAGATATAAAATCGATATTTTTTTTGAAAATAGTCTACTTTGATCGAAACCAAAAATGCTTTAAATTGCATTTTAAAACATATCTAGGTATTATAAATGATAAAGAAAGCTAATATAGATATAAAATCGATATTTTTTTTGAAAATAGCCTACTATGATCGAAACCAAAAATGTTTTAAATTGAATTTTAAAACATATCTAGGTATTATAAATGATAAAGAATGCTAATATAGATATAAAATCGATATTTTTTTTGAAAAAAGCCTACTATGATCGAAACCAAAAATGTTTTAAATTGAATTTTAAAACATATCTAGGTATTATAAATGATAAAGAATGTTAATAAAGATATGAAATCGATATTTTTTTTGAAAATAGCCTACTATGATCGAAACCAAAAATGTTTTAAATTGCATTATAAAACATATCTAGGTATTATAAATGATAAAGAATGCTAATTTAGATATAAAATCGATATTTTTTTTGAAAATAGCCTACTATGATCGAAACCAAAAATGTTTTAAATTGCATTATAAAACATATCTAGGTATTATAAATGATAAAGAATGCTAATATAGATATAAAATCGATATTTTTTTTAAAAAAATAGCCTACTATGATCGAAACCAAAAATGTTTTAAATTGCATTATAAAACATTTCTAGGTATTATAAATGATAAAGAAAGCTAATATAGATATAAAATCGATATTTTTTTTAAAAATAGCCGATTATGATCGAAACCAAAAATTCTTTAAATTGAATTTTAAAGCATATCTGGGTATTATAAATGATAAAGAATGCTAATATAGATATAAAATCGATATTTTTTTTGAAAATAGTCTACTTTGATCGAAACCAAAAATGTTTTAAATTGCATTATAAAACATATCTAGGTATTACAAATGATAAAGAAAGCTAATATAGATATAAAATCGATATTTTTTTTTAAAATAGCCTACTATGATCGAAACCAAAAATGTTTTAAATTGCATTATAAAACATATCTAGGTATTATAAATGATAAAGAATGCTAATATTGACATAAAATCAATATTTTTTTTTTGAAAAGTCTACTTTGATCATAACCAAAAATGCTTTAAATTGCATTTTAAAGCATATCTGGGTATTATAAATGATAAAGAATGCTAATATAGACATAAAATCGATATTTTTTTTTTTGAAAATAGTCTACTTTGATCGAAACCAAAAATGCTTTAAATTGCATTTTAAACATATCTAGGTAATATAAATGATAATATTCACAAAAATTGAAAATTTTGTGTGAATATGAAAAATGCAAATATAGATATAAAATCGATATTTTTTTTGAAAATAGTCTACTTTGATTGAAACCAAAAATGCTTTAAATTGCATTATAAAACATATCTAGGTATTATAAATGATAAAGAATGCTAATATAGATATAAAATCGATATTTTTTTTGAAAAAAGCCTACTATGATCGAAACCAAAAATGTTTTAAATTGAATTTTAAAACATATCTAGGTATTATAAATGATAAAGAATGTTAATAAAGATATGAAATCGATATTTTTTTTGAAAATAGCCTACTATGATCAAGCCAAAAATGTTTTAAATTGCATTATAAAACATATCTAGGTATTATAAATGATAAAGAATGCTAATATAGATATAAAATCGATATTTTTTTTGAAAATAGCCTACTATGATCGAAACCAAAAATGTTTTAAATTGCATTATAAAACATATCTAGGTATTATAAATGATAAAGAATGCTAATTTAGATATAAAATCGATATTTTTTTTGAAAATAGCCTACTATGATCGAAACCAAAAATGTTTTAAATTGCATTATAAAACATATCTAGGTATTATAAATGATAAAGAATGCTAATATAGATATAAAATCGATATTTTTTTTAAAAAAATAGCCTACTATGATCGAAACCAAAAATGTTTTAAATTGCATTATAAAACATTTCTAGGTATTATAAATGATAAAGAAAGCTAATATAGATATAAAATCGATATTTTTTTTTAAAATAGCCTACTATGATCGAAACCAAAAATGTTTTAAATTGCATTATAAAACATATCTAGGTATTATAAATGATAAAGAATGCTAATATAGATATAAAATCGATATTTTTTTTGAAAATAGTCTACTTTGATTGAAACCAAAAATGCTTTAAATTGCATTTTAAAGCATATCTGGGTATTATAAATGATAAAGAATGCTAATATAGATATAAAATCGATATTTTTTTTGAAAATAGTCTACTTTGATTGAAACCAAAAATGCTTTAAATTGCATTTTAAAGCATATCTGGGTATTATAAATGATAAGGAATGCTAATATAGACATAAAATCGATTTTTTTTTTGAAAATAGTCTACTTTGATCGAAACCAAAAATGCTTTAAATTGCATTTTAAAGCATATCTGGGTATTATAAATGATAAGGAATGCTAATATAGATATAAAATCGATATTTTTTTTGAAAATAGTCTACTTTGATCGAAACCAAAAATGTTTTATATTGCATTATAAAACATATCTAGGTATTACAAATGATAAAGAAAGCTAATATAGATATAAAATCGATATATAAGGAATGCTAATATAGACATAAAATCGATTTTTTTTTTGAAAATAGTCTACTTTGATCGAAACCAAAAATGCTTTAAATTGCATTTTAAAGCATATCTGGGTATTATAAATGATAAGGAATGCTAATATAGATATAAAATCGATATTTTTTTTGAAAATGGCCTCCTATGATCGAAACCAAAAATGCTTTAAATTGCATTTTAAAACATATCTAGGTATTATAAATGATAAAGAATGCTAATATAGATATAAAATCGATATTTTTTTTGAAAATAGCCTACTATGATCGAAACCAAAAATGTTTTAAATTGCATTATAAAACATATCTAGGTATTATAAATGATAAAGAATGCTAATATAGATATAAAATCGATATTTTTTTTGAAAATAGCCTACTATGATCGAAACCAAAAATGTTTTAAATTGAATTTTAAAACATATCTAGGTATTATAAATGATAAAGAATGCAACTATAGATATAAAATCGATATTTTTTTTGAAAATAGCTTACTATGATCGAAACCAAAAATGCTTTAAATTGAATTTTAAAACATATCTAGGTATTATAAATGATAAAGAATGCAACTATAGATATAAAATCGATATTTTTTTTGAAAATAGCCTACTATGATCGAAACCAAAAATGCTTTAAATTGAATTTTAAAACATATCTAGGTATTATAAATGATAAAGAATGCTAATATAGATATAAAATCGATATTTTTTTTGAAAATAGCCTACTATGATCGAAACCAAAAATGTTTTAAATTGCATTATAAAACATATCTAGTTATTATAAATGATAAAGAATGCTAATATAGATATAAAATCGATATTTCTTTTTTTGAAAATAGCCTACTATGATCGAAACCAAAAATGCTTTAAATTGAATTTTAAAACATATCTAGGTATTATAAATGATAAAGAATGCTAATATAGATATAAAATCGATATTTTTTTTGAAAATAGCCTACTATGATCGAAACCAAAAATGTTTTAAATTGCATTATAAAACATATCTAGGTATTACAAATGATAAAGAAAGCTAATATAGATATAAAATCGATATTTTTTTTTAAAATAGCCTACTATGATCGAAACCAAAAATGTTTTAAATTGCATTATAAAACATATCTAGGTATTATAAATGATAAAGAATGCTAATATTGACATAAAATCAATATTTTTTTTTTGAAAAGTCTACTTTGATCATAACCAAAAATGCTTTAAATTGCATTTTAAAGCATATCTGGGTATTATAAATGATAAAGAATGCTAATATAGACATAAAATCGATATTTTTTTTTTTGAAAATAGTCTACTTTGATCGAAACCAAAAATGCTTTAAATTGCATTTTAAACATATCTAGGTAATATAAATGATAATATTCACAAAAATTGAAAATTTTGTGTGAATATGAAAAATGCAAATATAGATATAAAATCGATATTTTTTTTGAAAATAGTCTACTTTGATTGAAACCAAAAATGCTTTAAATTGCATTATAAAACATATCTAGGTATTATGAATGATAAAGAAAGCTAATATAGATATAAAATCGATATTTTTTTTGAAAATAGCCTACTATGATCGAAACCAAAAATGTTTTAAATTGAATTTTAAAACATATCTAGGTATTATAAATGATAAAGAATGCTAATATAGATATAAAATCGATATTTTTTTTGAAAAAAGCCTACTATGATCGAAACCAAAAATGTTTTAAATTGAATTTTAAAACATATCTAGGTATTATAAATGATAAAGAATGTTAATAAAGATATGAAATCGATATTTTTTTTGAAAATAGCCTACTATGATCGAAACCAAAAATGTTTTAAATTGCATTATAAAACATATCTAGGTATTATAAATGATAAAGAATGCTAATTTAGATATAAAATCGATATTTTTTTTGAAAATAGCCTACTATAATCGAAACCAAAAATGTTTTAAATTGCATTATAAAACATATCTAGGTATTATAAATGATAAAGAATGCTAATATAGATATAAAATCGATATTTTTTTTAAAAAAATAGCCTACTATGATCGAAACCAAAAATGTTTTAAATTGCATTATAAAACATTTCTAGGTATTATAAATGATAAAGAAAGCTAATATAGATATAAAATCGATATTTTTTTTAAAAATAGCCGATTATGATCGAAACCAAAAATTCTTTAAATTGAATTTTAAAGCATATCTGGGTATTATAAATGATAAAGAATGCTAATATAGATATAAAATCGATATTTTTTTTGAAAATAGTCTACTTTGATCGAAACCAAAAATGTTTTAAATTGCATTATAAAACATATCTAGGTATTACAAATGATAAAGAAAGCTAATATAGATATAAAATCGATATTTTTTTTTAAAATAGCCTACTATGATCGAAACCAAAAATGTTTTAAATTGCATTATAAAACATATCTAGGTATTATAAATGATAAAGAATGCTAATATTGACATAAAATCAATATTTTTTTTTTGAAAAGTCTACTTTGATCATAACCAAAAATGCTTTAAATTGCATTTTAAAGCATATCTGGGTATTATAAATGATAAAGAATGCTAATATAGACATAAAATCGATATTTTTTTTTTTGAAAATAGTCTACTTTGATCGAAACCAAAAATGCTTTAAATTGCATTTTAAACATATCTAGGTAATATAAATGATAATATTCACAAAAATTGAAAATTTTGTGTGAATATGAAAAATGCAAATATAGATATAAAATCGATATTTTTTTTGAAAATAGTCTACTTTGATTGAAACCAAAAATGCTTTAAATTGCATTATAAAACATATCTAGGTATTATAAATGATAAAGAATGCTAATATAGATATAAAATCGATATTTTTTTTGAAAAAAGCCTACTATGATCGAAACCAAAAATGTTTTAAATTGAATTTTAAAACATATCTAGGTATTATAAATGATAAAGAATGTTAATAAAGATATGAAATCGATATTTTTTTTTGAAAATAGCCTACTATGATCAAGCCAAAAATGTTTTAAATTGCATTATAAAACATATCTAGGTATTATAAATGATAAAGAATGCTAATTTAGATATAAAATCGATATTTTTTTTGAAAATAGCCTACTATGATCGAAACCAAAAATGTTTTAAATTGCATTATAAAACATATCTAGGTATTATAAATGATAAAGAATGCTAATATAGATATAAAATCGATATTTTTTTTAAAAAAATAGCCTACTATGATCGAAACCAAAAATGTTTTAAATTGCATTATAAAACATTTCTAGGTATTATAAATGATAAAGAAAGCTAATATAGATATAAAATCGATATTTTTTTTTAAAATAGCCTACTATGATCGAAACCAAAAATGTTTTAAATTGCATTATAAAACATATCTAGGTATTATAAATGATAAAGAATGCTAATATAGATATAAAATCGATATTTTTTTTGAAAATAGTCTACTTTGATTGAAACCAAAAATGCTTTAAATTGCATTTTAAAGCATATCTGGGTATTATAAATGATAAAGAATGCTAATATAGATATAAAATCGATATTTTTTTTGAAAATAGTCTACTTTGATTGAAACCAAAAATGCTTTAAATTGCATTTTAAAGCATATCTGGGTATTATAAATGATAAGGAATGCTAATATAGACATAAAATCGATTTTTTTTTTGAAAATAGTCTACTTTGATCGAAACCAAAAATGCTTTAAATTGCATTTTAAAGCATATCTGGGTATTATAAATGATAAGGAATGCTAATATAGATATAAAATCGATATTTTTTTTGAAAATGGCCTCCTATGATCGAAACCAAAAATGCTTTAAATTGCATTTTAAAACATATCTAGGTATTATAAATGATAAAGAATGCTAATATAGATATAAAATCGATATTTTTTTTGAAAATAGCCTACTATGATCGAAACCAAAAATGTTTTAAATTGCATTATAAAACATATCTAGGTATTATAAATGATAAAGAATGCTAATATAGATATAAAATCGATATTTTTTTTGAAAATAGCCTACTATGATCGAAACCAAAAATGTTTTAAATTGAATTTTAAAACATATCTAGGTATTATAAATGATAAAGAATGCAACTATAGATATAAAATCGATATTTTTTTTGAAAATAGCTTACTATGATCGAAACCAAAAATGTTTTAAATTGCATTATAAAACATATCTAGGTATTATAAATGATAAAGAATGCTAATATAGATATAAAATCGATATTTTTTTTGAAAATAGCCTACTATGATCGAAACCAAAAATGTTTTAAATTGCATTATAAAACATATCTAGGTATTATAAATGATAAAGAATGCTAATATAGATATAAAATCGATATTTTTTTTGAAAATAGCCTACTATGATCGAAACCAAAAATGTTTTAAATTGCATTATAAAACATATCTAGTTATTATAAATGATAAAGAATGCTAATATAGATATAAAATCGATATTTCTTTTTTTGAAAATAGCCTACTATGATCGAAACCAAAAATGCTTTAAATTGAATTTTAAAACATATCTAGGTATTATAAATGATAAAGAATGCTAATATAGATATAAAATCGATATTTTTTTTGAAAATAGCCTACTATGATCGAAACCAAAAATGCTTTAAATTGAATTTTAAAACATATCTAGGTATTATAAATGATAAAGAATGTTAATATAGATATGAAATCGATATTTTTTTTGAAAATAGCCTACTATGATCGAAACCAAAAATGTTTTAAATTGAATTTTAAAACATATCTAGGTATTATAAATGATAAAGAATGCTAATATAGATATAAAATCGATATTTTTTTTGAAAATAGCCTACTATGATCGAAACCAAAAATGTTTTAAATTGCATTTTAAAGCATATCTGGGTATTATAAATGATAAAGAATGCTAATATAGACATAAAATCGATATTTTTTTTTTTGAAAATAGTCTACTTTGATCGAAACCAAAAATGCTTTAAATTGCATTTTAAACATATCTAGGTAATATAAATGATAATATTCACAAAAATTGAAAATTTTGTGTGAATATGAAAAATGCAAATATAGATATAAAATCTATATTTTTTTTGAAAATTGCCTCCTATGATCGAAACCAAAAATGCTTTAAATTGCATTTTAAAACATATCTGGGAATTATAAATGATAAAGAATGCTAAAAAAGATATAACATCGATATTTTTTTTTTGAAAATAGTCTACTTTGATCGAAACCAAAAATGCTTTAAATTGCATTTTAAAGCATATCTGGGTATTATAAATGATAAAAAATGCTAATATAGATATAAAATCGATATTTTTTTTGAAAATAGCCTACTATGTCGAAACCAAAAATGTTTTAAATTGAATTATAAAACATATCTAGGTATTATAAATGATAAAGAATGCTAATATAGATATAAAATCGATATTTTTTTTAAAAAAATAGCCTACTATGATCGAAACCAAAAATGTTTTAAATTGCATTATAAAACATTTCTAGGTATTATAAATGATAAAGAAAGCTAATATAGATATAAAATCGATATTTTTTTTTAAAATAGCCTACTATGATCGAAACCAAAAATGTTTTAAATTGCATTATAAAACATATCTAGGTATTATAAATGATAAAGAATGCTAATATAGATATAAAATCGATATTTTTTTTGAAAATAGTCTACTTTGATTGAAACCAAAAATGCTTTAAATTGCATTTTAAAGCATATCTGGGTATTATAAATGATAAAGAATGCTAATATAGATATAAAATCGATATTTTTTTTGAAAATAGTCTACTTTGATTGAAACCAAAAATGCTTTAAATTGCATTTTAAAGCATATCTGGGTATTATAAATGATAAGGAATGCTAATATAGACATAAAATCGATTTTTTTTTTGAAAATAGTCTACTTTGATCGAAACCAAAAATGCTTTAAATTGCATTTTAAAGCATATCTGGGTATTATAAATGATAAGGAATGCTAATATAGATATAAAATCGATATTTTTTTTGAAAATAGTCTACTTTGATCGAAACCAAAAATGTTTTATATTGCATTATAAAACATATCTAGGTATTACAAATGATAAAGAAAGCTAATATAGATATAAAATCGATATATAAGGAATGCTAATATAGACATAAAATCGATTTTTTTTTTGAAAATAGTCTACTTTGATCGAAACCAAAAATGCTTTAAATTGCATTTTAAAGCATATCTGGGTATTATAAATGATAAGGAATGCTAATATAGATATAAAATCGATATTTTTTTTGAAAATGGCCTCCTATGATCGAAACCAAAAATGCTTTAAATTGCATTTTAAAACATATCTAGGTATTATAAATGATAAAGAATGCTAATATAGATATAAAATCGATATTTTTTTTGAAAATAGCCTACTATGATCGAAACCAAAAATGTTTTAAATTGCATTATAAAACATATCTAGGTATTATAAATGATAAAGAATGCTAATATAGATATAAAATCGATATTTTTTTTGAAAATAGCCTACTATGATCGAAACCAAAAATGTTTTAAATTGAATTTTAAAACATATCTAGGTATTATAAATGATAAAGAATGCAACTATAGATATAAAATCGATATTTTTTTTGAAAATAGCTTACTATGATCGAAACCAAAAATGCTTTAAATTGAATTTTAAAACATATCTAGGTATTATAAATGATAAAGAATGCAACTATAGATATAAAATCGATATTTTTTTTGAAAATAGCCTACTATGATCGAAACCAAAAATGCTTTAAATTGAATTTTAAAACATATCTAGGTATTATAAATGATAAAGAATGCTAATATAGATATAAAATCGATATTTTTTTTGAAAATAGCCTACTATGATCGAAACCAAAAATGTTTTAAATTGCATTATAAAACATATCTAGTTATTATAAATGATAAAGAATGCTAATATAGATATAAAATCGATATTTCTTTTTTTGAAAATAGCCTACTATGATCGAAACCAAAAATGCTTTAAATTGAATTTTAAAACATATCTAGGTATTATAAATGATAAAGAATGCTAATATAGATATAAAATCGATATTTTTTTTGAAAATAGCCTACTATGATCGAAACCAAAAATGTTTTAAATTGCATTATAAAACATATCTAGGTATTACAAATGATAAAGAAAGCTAATATAGATATAAAATCGATATTTTTTTTTAAAATAGCCTACTATGATCGAAACCAAAAATGTTTTAAATTGCATTATAAAACATATCTAGGTATTATAAATGATAAAGAATGCTAATATTGACATAAAATCAATATTTTTTTTTTGAAAAGTCTACTTTGATCATAACCAAAAATGCTTTAAATTGCATTTTAAAGCATATCTGGGTATTATAAATGATAAAGAATGCTAATATAGACATAAAATCGATATTTTTTTTTTTGAAAATAGTCTACTTTGATCGAAACCAAAAATGCTTTAAATTGCATTTTAAACATATCTAGGTAATATAAATGATAATATTCACAAAAATTGAAAATTTTGTGTGAATATGAAAAATGCAAATATAGATATAAAATCGATATTTTTTTTGAAAATAGTCTACTTTGATTGAAACCAAAAATGCTTTAAATTGCATTATAAAACATATCTAGGTATTATGAATGATAAAGAAAGCTAATATAGATATAAAATCGATATTTTTTTTGAAAATAGCCTACTATGATCGAAACCAAAAATGTTTTAAATTGAATTTTAAAACATATCTAGGTATTATAAATGATAAAGAATGCTAATATAGATATAAAATCGATATTTTTTTTGAAAAAAGCCTACTATGATCGAAACCAAAAATGTTTTAAATTGAATTTTAAAACATATCTAGGTATTATAAATGATAAAGAATGTTAATAAAGATATGAAATCGATATTTTTTTTGAAAATAGCCTACTATGATCGAAACCAAAAATGTTTTAAATTGCATTATAAAACATATCTAGGTATTATAAATGATAAAGAATGCTAATTTAGATATAAAATCGATATTTTTTTTGAAAATAGCCTACTATAATCGAAACCAAAAATGTTTTAAATTGCATTATAAAACATATCTAGGTATTATAAATGATAAAGAATGCTAATATAGATATAAAATCGATATTTTTTTTAAAAAAATAGCCTACTATGATCGAAACCAAAAATGTTTTAAATTGCATTATAAAACATTTCTAGGTATTATAAATGATAAAGAAAGCTAATATAGATATAAAATCGATATTTTTTTTAAAAATAGCCGATTATGATCGAAACCAAAAATTCTTTAAATTGAATTTTAAAGCATATCTGGGTATTATAAATGATAAAGAATGCTAATATAGATATAAAATCGATATTTTTTTTGAAAATAGTCTACTTTGATCGAAACCAAAAATGTTTTAAATTGCATTATAAAACATATCTAGGTATTACAAATGATAAAGAAAGCTAATATAGATATAAAATCGATATTTTTTTTTAAAATAGCCTACTATGATCGAAACCAAAAATGTTTTAAATTGCATTATAAAACATATCTAGGTATTATAAATGATAAAGAATGCTAATATTGACATAAAATCAATATTTTTTTTTTGAAAAGTCTACTTTGATCATAACCAAAAATGCTTTAAATTGCATTTTAAAGCATATCTGGGTATTATAAATGATAAAGAATGCTAATATAGACATAAAATCGATATTTTTTTTTTTGAAAATAGTCTACTTTGATCGAAACCAAAAATGCTTTAAATTGCATTTTAAACATATCTAGGTAATATAAATGATAATATTCACAAAAATTGAAAATTTTGTGTGAATATGAAAAATGCAAATATAGATATAAAATCGATATTTTTTTTGAAAATAGTCTACTTTGATTGAAACCAAAAATGCTTTAAATTGCATTATAAAACATATCTAGGTATTATAAATGATAAAGAATGCTAATATAGATATAAAATCGATATTTTTTTTGAAAAAAGCCTACTATGATCGAAACCAAAAATGTTTTAAATTGAATTTTAAAACATATCTAGGTATTATAAATGATAAAGAATGTTAATAAAGATATGAAATCGATATTTTTTTTTGAAAATAGCCTACTATGATCAAGCCAAAAATGTTTTAAATTGCATTATAAAACATATCTAGGTATTATAAATGATAAAGAATGCTAATTTAGATATAAAATCGATATTTTTTTTGAAAATAGCCTACTATGATCGAAACCAAAAATGTTTTAAATTGCATTATAAAACATATCTAGGTATTATAAATGATAAAGAATGCTAATATAGATATAAAATCGATATTTTTTTTAAAAAAATAGCCTACTATGATCGAAACCAAAAATGTTTTAAATTGCATTATAAAACATTTCTAGGTATTATAAATGATAAAGAAAGCTAATATAGATATAAAATCGATATTTTTTTTTAAAATAGCCTACTATGATCGAAACCAAAAATGTTTTAAATTGCATTATAAAACATATCTAGGTATTATAAATGATAAAGAATGCTAATATAGATATAAAATCGATATTTTTTTTGAAAATAGTCTACTTTGATTGAAACCAAAAATGCTTTAAATTGCATTTTAAAGCATATCTGGGTATTATAAATGATAAAGAATGCTAATATAGATATAAAATCGATATTTTTTTTGAAAATAGTCTACTTTGATTGAAACCAAAAATGCTTTAAATTGCATTTTAAAGCATATCTGGGTATTATAAATGATAAGGAATGCTAATATAGACATAAAATCGATTTTTTTTTTGAAAATAGTCTACTTTGATCGAAACCAAAAATGCTTTAAATTGCATTTTAAAGCATATCTGGGTATTATAAATGATAAGGAATGCTAATATAGATATAAAATCGATATTTTTTTTGAAAATGGCCTCCTATGATCGAAACCAAAAATGCTTTAAATTGCATTTTAAAACATATCTAGGTATTATAAATGATAAAGAATGCTAATATAGATATAAAATCGATATTTTTTTTGAAAATAGCCTACTATGATCGAAACCAAAAATGTTTTAAATTGCATTATAAAACATATCTAGGTATTATAAATGATAAAGAATGCTAATATAGATATAAAATCGATATTTTTTTTGAAAATAGCCTACTATGATCGAAACCAAAAATGTTTTAAATTGAATTTTAAAACATATCTAGGTATTATAAATGATAAAGAATGCAACTATAGATATAAAATCGATATTTTTTTTGAAAATAGCTTACTATGATCGAAACCAAAAATGTTTTAAATTGCATTATAAAACATATCTAGGTATTATAAATGATAAAGAATGCTAATATAGATATAAAATCGATATTTTTTTTGAAAATAGCCTACTATGATCGAAACCAAAAATGTTTTAAATTGCATTATAAAACATATCTAGGTATTATAAATGATAAAGAATGCTAATATAGATATAAAATCGATATTTTTTTTGAAAATAGCCTACTATGATCGAAACCAAAAATGTTTTAAATTGCATTATAAAACATATCTAGTTATTATAAATGATAAAGAATGCTAATATAGATATAAAATCGATATTTCTTTTTTTGAAAATAGCCTACTATGATCGAAACCAAAAATGCTTTAAATTGAATTTTAAAACATATCTAGGTATTATAAATGATAAAGAATGCTAATATAGATATAAAATCGATATTTTTTTTGAAAATAGCCTACTATGATCGAAACCAAAAATGCTTTAAATTGAATTTTAAAACATATCTAGGTATTATAAATGATAAAGAATGTTAATATAGATATGAAATCGATATTTTTTTTGAAAATAGCCTACTATGATCGAAACCAAAAATGTTTTAAATTGAATTTTAAAACATATCTAGGTATTATAAATGATAAAGAATGCTAATATAGATATAAAATCGATATTTTTTTTGAAAATAGCCTACTATGATCGAAACCAAAAATGTTTTAAATTGCATTTTAAAGCATATCTGGGTATTATAAATGATAAAGAATGCTAATATAGACATAAAATCGATATTTTTTTTTTTGAAAATAGTCTACTTTGATCGAAACCAAAAATGCTTTAAATTGCATTTTAAACATATCTAGGTAATATAAATGATAATATTCACAAAAATTGAAAATTTTGTGTGAATATGAAAAATGCAAATATAGATATAAAATCTATATTTTTTTTGAAAATTGCCTCCTATGATCGAAACCAAAAATGCTTTAAATTGCATTTTAAAACATATCTGGGAATTATAAATGATAAAGAATGCTAAAAAAGATATAACATCGATATTTTTTTTTTGAAAATAGTCTACTTTGATCGAAACCAAAAATGCTTTAAATTGCATTTTAAAGCATATCTGGGTATTATAAATGATAAAAAATGCTAATATAGATATAAAATCGATATTTTTTTTGAAAATAGCCTACTATGTCGAAACCAAAAATGTTTTAAATTGAATTATAAAACATATCTAGGTATTATAAATGATAAAGAATGCTAATATAGATATAAAATCGATATTTTTTTTGAAAATAGCCTACTATGATCGAAACCAAAAATGCTTTAAATTGAATTTTAAAACATATCTAGGTATTATAAATGATAAAGAATGCTAATATAGATATAAGATCGATATTTTTTTTTTTGAAAATAGCCTACTATGATCGAAACCAAAAATGCTTTAAATTGCATTTTAAAGCATATCTGGGTATTATGAATGATAAAGAATGCTAATATAGATATAAAATCGATAATTTTTTTTGAAAATAGCCTACTGTGATCGAAACCAAAAATGCTTTAAATTGCATTTTAACACATATCTAGATATTATAAATGATAAAGAATGCTAATATAGATATAAATTTGATATTTTTTTTTGAAAATAGCCTACTGTGATCGAAACCAAAAATGCTTTAAATTGCATTTTAACACATATCTAGATATTATAAATGATAAAGAATGCTAATATAGATATAAATTTGATATTTTTTTTTGAAAATAGCCTACTGTGATCGAAACCAAAAATGCTTTAAATTGAATTATAAAACATATCTAGGTATTATAAATGATAAAGAATGCTAATATAGATATAAAATCGATATTTTTTTTGAAAATAGCCTACTATGATCGAAACCAAAAATGCTTTAAATTGAATTTTAAAACATATCTAGGTATTATAAATGATAAAGAATGCTAATATAGATATAAGATCGATATTTTTTTTTTGGAATATAGCCTACTATGATCGAAACCAAAAATGCTTTAAATTGCATTTTAAAGCATATCTGGGTATTATGAATGATAAAGAATGCTAATATAGATATAAAATCGATAATTTTTTTTGAAAATAGCCTACTGTGATCGAAACCAAAAATGCTTTAAATTGCATTTTAACACATATCTAGATATTATAAATGATAAAGAATGCTAATATAGATATAAATTTGATATTTTTTTTTGAAAATAGCCTACTGTGATCGAAACCAAAAATGCTTTAAATTGCATTTTAACACATATCTAGATATTATAAATGATAAAGAATGCTAATATAGATATAAATTTGATATTTTTTTTTGAAAATAGCCTACTATGATCGAAACCAAAAATGCTTTAAATTGCATTTTAACACATATCTAGGTATTATAAATGATAAAGAATGCTAATATAGATATAAAATCGATAATTTTTTTGAAAATAGCCTACTATGATCGAAACTAAAAATGCTTTAAATTGCATTATAACACATATCTGGGTATTATAAATGATAAAGAAAGCTAATATAGATAAAAAATCGATATTTTTTTTTTTGAAAATAGCCTACTGTGATCGAAACCAAAAATGCTTTAAATTGCATTTTAAAGCATATCTGGGTATTTTGAATGATAAAGAATGCTAATATAGATATAAAATCGATAATTTTTTTGAAAATAGCCTACTATGATCGAAACCAAAAGTGCTTTAAATTGAATTTTAAAACATATCTAGGTATTATAAATGATAAAGAATGCTAATATAGATATAAAATCGATAATTTTTTTTGAAAATAGCCTACTTTGATCGAAACCAAAAATGTTTTAAATTGCATTATAAAACATATCTAGGTATTATAAATGATAAAGAAAGCTAATATAGATATAAAATCGATATTTTTTTTTAAAATAGCCTACTATGATCGAAACCAAAAATGTTTTAAATTGCAATATAAAACATATCTAGGTATTATAAATGATAAAGAAAGCTAATATAGATATAAAATCTATATTTTTTTTTTAAAATAGCCTACTATGATCGAAACCAAAAATGTTTTAAATTGCAATATAAAACATATCTAGGTATTATAAATGATAAAAAATGCTAATATAGATATAAAATCGATATTTTTTTTAAAAATAGCCTACTATGATCGAAACCAAAAATGTTTTAAATTGAATTATAAAACATATCTAGGTATTATAAATGATAAAGAATGCTAATATAGATATAAAATCGATATTTTTTTTGAAAATAGTCTACTATGATCGAAACCAAAAATGTTTTAAATTGCATTATAAAACATATCTAGGTATTATAAATGATAAAGAATGCTAATATAGATATAAAATCGATATTTTTTTTGAAAATAGCCTACTATGATCGAAACCAAAAATGCTTTAAATTGAATTTTAAAACATATCTAGGTATTATAAATGATAAAGAATGCTAATATAGATATAAGATCGATATTTTTTTTTTTGAAAATAGCCTACTATGATCGAAACCAAAAATGCTTTAAATTGCATTTTAAAGCATATCTGGGTATTATGAATGATAAAGAATGCTAATATAGATATAAAATCGATAATTTTTTTTGAAAATAGCCTACTGTGATCGAAACCAAAAATGCTTTAAATTGCATTTTAACACATATCTAGATATTATAAATGATAAAGAATGCTAATATAGATATAAATTTGATATTTTTTTTTGAAAATAGCCTACTGTGATCGAAACCAAAAATGCTTTAAATTGCATTTTAACACATATCTAGATATTATAAATGATAAAGAATGCTAATATAGATATAAATTTGATATTTTTTTTTGAAAATAGCCTACTGTGATCGAAACCAAAAATGCTTTAAATTGCATTTTAACACATATCTAGATATTATAAATGATAAAGAATGCTAATATAGATATAAATTTGATATTTTTTTTTGAAAATAGCCTACTATGATCGAAACCAAAAATGCTTTAAATTGCATTTTAACACATATCTAGGTATTATAAATGATAAAGAATGCTAATATAGATATAAAATCGATAATTTTTTTGAAAATAGCCTACTATGATCGAAACTAAAAATGCTTTAAATTGCATTATAACACATATCTGGGTATTATAAATGATAAAGAAAGCTAATATAGATAAAAAATCGATATTTTTTTTTTTGAAAATAGCCTACTGTGATCGAAACCAAAAATGCTTTAAATTGCATTTTAAAGCATATCTGGGTATTTTGAATGATAAAGAATGCTAATATAGATATAAAATCGATAATTTTTTTGAAAATAGCCTACTATGATCGAAACCAAAAGTGCTTTAAATTGAATTTTAAAACATATCTAGGTATTATAAATGATAAAGAATGCTAATATAGATATAAAATCGATAATTTTTTTTGAAAATAGCCTACTTTGATCGAAACCAAAAATGTTTTAAATTGCATTATAAAACATATCTAGGTATTATAAATGATAAAGAAAGCTAATATAGATATAAAATCGATATTTTTTTTTAAAATAGCCTACTATGATCGAAACCAAAAATGTTTTAAATTGCAATATAAAACATATCTAGGTATTATAAATGATAAAGAAAGCTAATATAGATATAAAATCTATATTTTTTTTTTAAAATAGCCTACTATGATCGAAACCAAAAATGTTTTAAATTGCAATATAAAACATATCTAGGTATTATAAATGATAAAAAATGCTAATATAGATATAAAATCGATATTTTTTTTAAAAATAGCCTACTATGATCGAAACCAAAAATGTTTTAAATTGCAATATAAAACATATCTAGGTATTATAAATGATAAAGAATGCTAATATAGATATAAAATCGATATTTTTTTTGAAAATTGCTTACTATGATCGAAACCAAAAATGCTTTAAATTGCATTTTAAAACATATCTAGGTATGATAAATGATAAAGAATGCTAATATAGATATAAAATCGATATTTTTTTTGAAAATAGCCTACTATGATCGAAACCAAAAATGCTTTAAATTGCATTTTAAAACATATCTAGGTATTATAAACGATAAAGAATGCTAATATAGAAATAAAATCGATATTTTTTTTTGAAAATTGCCTACTATGATCGAAACCAAAAATGCTTTAAATTGCATTTTAACACATATCTAGATATTATAAATGATAAAGAATGCTAATATAGATATAAATTTGATATTTTTTTTTGAAAATAGCCTACTGTGATCGAAACCAAAAATGCTTTAAATTGCATTTTAACACATATCTAGATATTATAAATGATAAAGAATGCTAATATAGATATAAATTTGATATTTTTTTTGAAAATAGCCTACTGTGATCGAAACCAAAAATGCTTTAAATTGCATTTTAACACATATCTAGATATTATAAATGATAAAGAATGCTAATATAGATATAAATTTGATATTTTTTTTTGAAAATAGCCTACTATGATCGAAACCAAAAATGCTTTAAATTGCATTTTAACACATATCTAGGTATTATAAATGATAAAGAATGCTAATATAGATATAAAATCGATAATTTTTTTGAAAATAGCCTACTATGATCGAAACTAAAAATGCTTTAAATTGCATTATAACACATATCTGGGTATTATAAATGATAAAGAATGCTAATATAGATATAAAATCGATATTTTTTTTGAAAATAGTCTACTATGATCGAAACCAAAAATGTTTTAAATTGCATTATAAAACATATCTAGGTATTATAAATGATAAAGAATGCTAATATAGATATAAAATCGATATTTTTTTTGAAAATAGCCTACTATGATCGAAACCAAAAATGTTTTAAATTGCATTATAAAACATATCTAGGTATTATAAATGATAAAGAATGCTAATTTAGATATAAAATCGATATTTTTTTTGAAAATAGCCTACTATGATCGAAACCAAAAATGTTTTAAATTGCATTATAAAACATATCTAGGTATTATAAATGATAAAGAATGCTAATATAGATATAAAATCGATATTTTTTTTAAAAAAATAGCCTACTATGATCGAAACCAAAAATGTTTTAAATTGCATTATAAAACATTTCTAGGTATTATAAATGATAAAGAAAGCTAATATAGATATAAAATCGATATTTTTTTTTAAAATAGCCTACTATGATCGAAACCAAAAATGTTTTAAATTGCATTATAAAACATATCTAGGTATTATAAATGATAAAGAATGCTAATATAGATATAAAATCGATATTTTTTTTGAAAATAGTCTACTTTGATTGAAACCAAAAATGCTTTAAATTGCATTTTAAAGCATATCTGGGTATTATAAATGATAAAGAATGCTAATATAGATATAAAATCGATATTTTTTTTGAAAATAGTCTACTTTGATTGAAACCAAAAATGCTTTAAATTGCATTTTAAAGCATATCTGGGTATTATAAATGATAAGGAATGCTAATATAGACATAAAATCGATTTTTTTTTTGAAAATAGTCTACTTTGATCGAAACCAAAAATGCTTTAAATTGCATTTTAAAGCATATCTGGGTATTATAAATGATAAGGAATGCTAATATAGATATAAAATCGATATTTTTTTTGAAAATGGCCTCCTATGATCGAAACCAAAAATGCTTTAAATTGCATTTTAAAACATATCTAGGTATTATAAATGATAAAGAATGCTAATATAGATATAAAATCGATATTTTTTTTGAAAATAGCCTACTATGATCGAAACCAAAAATGTTTTAAATTGCATTATAAAACATATCTAGGTATTATAAATGATAAAGAATGCTAATATAGATATAAAATCGATATTTTTTTTGAAAATAGCCTACTATGATCGAAACCAAAAATGTTTTAAATTGAATTTTAAAACATATCTAGGTATTATAAATGATAAAGAATGCAACTATAGATATAAAATCGATATTTTTTTTGAAAATAGCTTACTATGATCGAAACCAAAAATGTTTTAAATTGCATTATAAAACATATCTAGGTATTATAAATGATAAAGAATGCTAATATAGATATAAAATCGATATTTTTTTTGAAAATAGCCTACTATGATCGAAACCAAAAATGTTTTAAATTGCATTATAAAACATATCTAGGTATTATAAATGATAAAGAATGCTAATATAGATATAAAATCGATATTTTTTTTGAAAATAGCCTACTATGATCGAAACCAAAAATGTTTTAAATTGCATTATAAAACATATCTAGTTATTATAAATGATAAAGAATGCTAATATAGATATAAAATCGATATTTCTTTTTTTGAAAATAGCCTACTATGATCGAAACCAAAAATGCTTTAAATTGAATTTTAAAACATATCTAGGTATTATAAATGATAAAGAATGCTAATATAGATATAAAATCGATATTTTTTTTGAAAATAGCCTACTATGATCGAAACCAAAAATGCTTTAAATTGCATTTTAAAGCATATCTGGGTATTATAAATGATAAAGAATGTTAATATAGATATGAAATCGATATTTTTTTTGAAAATAGCCTACTATGATCGAAACCAAAAATGTTTTAAATTGCATTATAAAACATAGCTAGGTATTATAAATGATAAAGAATGCTAATATAGACATAAAATCGATATTTTTTTTTTGAAAAGTCTACTTTGATCGAAACCAAAAATGCTTTAAATTGCATTTTAAAGCATATCTGGGTATTATAAATGATAAAGAATGCTAATATAGACATAAAATCGATATTTTTTTTTTTGAAAATAGTCTACTTTGATCGAAACCAAAAATGCTTTAAATTGCATTTTAAACATATCTAGGTAATATAAATGATAATATTCACAAAAATTGAAAATTTTGTGTGAATATGAAAAATGCAAATATAGATATAAAATCTATATTTTTTTTGAAAATTGCCTCCTATGATCGAAACCAAAAATGTTTTAAATTGCATTTTAAAACATATCTGGGAATTATAAATGATAAAGAATGCTAATATAGATATAAAATCGATATTTTTTTGAAAATAGCCTACTATGTCGAAACCAAAAATGTTTTAAATTGAATTATAAAACATATCTAGGTATTATAAATGATAAAGAATGCTAATATAGATATAAAATCGATATTTTTTTTGAAAATAGCCTACTATGATCGAAACCAAAAATGCTTTAAATTGAATTTTAAAACATATCTAGGTATTATAAATGATAAAGAATGCTAATATAGATATAAGATCGATATTTTTTTTTTTGAAAATAGCCTACTATGATCGAAACCAAAAATGCTTTAAATTGCATTTTAAAGCATATCTGGGTATTATGAATGATAAAGAATGCTAATATAGATATAAAATCGATAATTTTTTTTGAAAATAGCCTACTGTGATCGAAACCAAAAATGCTTTAAATTGCATTTTAACACATATCTAGATATTATAAATGATAAAGAATGCTAATATAGATATAAATTTGATATTTTTTTTTGAAAATAGCCTACTGTGATCGAAACCAAAAATGCTTTAAATTGCATTTTAACACATATCTAGATATTATAAATGATAAAGAATGCTAATATAGATATAAATTTGATATTTTTTTTTGAAAATAGCCTACTGTGATCGAAACCAAAAATGCTTTAAATTGCATTTTAACACATATCTAGATATTATAAATGATAAAGAATGCTAATATAGATATAAATTTGATATTTTTTTTTGAAAATAGCCTACTGTGATCGAAACCAAAAATGCTTTAAATTGCATTTTAACACATATCTAGATATTATAAATGATAAAGAATGCTAATATAGATATAAATTTGATATTTTTTTTTGAAAATAGCCTACTGTGATCGAAACCAAAAATGCTTTAAATTGAATTATAAAACATATCTAGGTATTATAAATGATAAAGAATGCTAATATAGATATAAAATCGATATTTTTTTTGAAAATAGCCTACTATGATCGAAACCAAAAATGCTTTAAATTGAATTTTAAAACATATCTAGGTATTATAAATGATAAAGAATGCTAATATAGATATAAGATCGATATTTTTTTTTTGGAATATAGCCTACTATGATCGAAACCAAAAATGCTTTAAATTGCATTTTAAAGCATATCTGGGTATTATGAATGATAAAGAATGCTAATATAGATATAAAATCGATAATTTTTTTTGAAAATAGCCTACTGTGATCGAAACCAAAAATGCTTTAAATTGCATTTTAACACATATCTAGATATTATAAATGATAAAGAATGCTAATATAGATATAAATTTGATATTTTTTTTTGAAAATAGCCTACTGTGATCGAAACCAAAAATGCTTTAAATTGCATTTTAACACATATCTAGATATTATAAATGATAAAGAATGCTAATATAGATATAAATTTGATATTTTTTTTTGAAAATAGCCTACTGTGATCGAAACCAAAAATGCTTTAAATTGCATTTTAACACATATCTAGATATTATAAATGATAAAGAATGCTAATATAGATATAAATTTGATATTTTTTTTTGAAAATAGCCTACTATGATCGAAACCAAAAATGCTTTAAATTGCATTTTAACACATATCTAGGTATTATAAATGATAAAGAATGCTAATATAGATATAAAATCGATAATTTTTTTGAAAATAGCCTACTATGATCGAAACTAAAAATGCTTTAAATTGCATTATAACACATATCTGGGTATTATAAATGATAAAGAAAGCTAATATAGATAAAAAATCGATATTTTTTTTTTTGAAAATAGCCTACTGTGATCGAAACCAAAAATGCTTTAAATTGCATTTTAAAGCATATCTGGGTATTTTGAATGATAAAGAATGCTAATATAGATATAAAATCGATAATTTTTTTGAAAATAGCCTACTATGATCGAAACCAAAAGTGCTTTAAATTGAATTTTAAAACATATCTAGGTATTATAAATGATAAAGAATGCTAATATAGATATAAAATCGATAATTTTTTTTGAAAATAGCCTACTTTGATCGAAACCAAAAATGTTTTAAATTGCATTATAAAACATATCTAGGTATTATAAATGATAAAGAAAGCTAATATAGATATAAAATCGATATTTTTTTTTAAAATAGCCTACTATGATCGAAACCAAAAATGTTTTAAATTGCAATATAAAACATATCTAGGTATTATAAATAATAAAGAAAGCTAATATAGATATAAAATCGATATTTTTTTTAAAAATAGCCTACTATGATCGAAACCAAAAATGTTTTAAATTGCAATATAAAACATATCTAGGTATTATAAATGATAAAAAATGCTAATATAGATATAAAATCGATATTTTTTTTAAAAATAGCCTACTATGATCGAAACCAAAAATGTTTTAAATTGAATTATAAAACATATCTAGGTATTATAAATGATAAAGAATGCTAATATAGATATAAAATCGATATTTTTTTTGAAAATAGTCTACTATGATCGAAACCAAAAATGTTTTAAATTGCATTATAAAACATATCTAGGTATTATAAATGATAAAGAATGCTAATATAGATATAAAATCGATATTTTTTTTGAAAATAGCCTACTATGATCGAAACCAAAAATGCTTTAAATTGAATTTTAAAACATATCTAGGTATTATAAATGATAAAGAATGCTAATATAGATATAAGATCGATATTTTTTTTTTTGAAAATAGCCTACTATGATCGAAACCAAAAATGCTTTAAATTGCATTTTAAAGCATATCTGGGTATTATGAATGATAAAGAATGCTAATATAGATATAAAATCGATAATTTTTTTTGAAAATAGCCTACTGTGATCGAAACCAAAAATGCTTTAAATTGCATTTTAACACATATCTAGATATTATAAATGATAAAGAATGCTAATATAGATATAAATTTGATATTTTTTTTTGAAAATAGCCTACTGTGATCGAAACCAAAAATGCTTTAAATTGCATTTTAACACATATCTAGATATTATAAATGATAAAGAATGCTAATATAGATATAAATTTGATATTTTTTTTTGAAAATAGCCTACTGTGATCGAAACCAAAAATGCTTTAAATTGCATTTTAACACATATCTAGATATTATAAATGATAAAGAATGCTAATATAGATATAAATTTGATATTTTTTTTTGAAAATAGCCTACTATGATCGAAACCAAAAATGCTTTAAATTGCATTTTAACACATATCTAGGTATTATAAATGATAAAGAATGCTAATATAGATATAAAATCGATAATTTTTTTGAAAATAGCCTACTATGATCGAAACTAAAAATGCTTTAAATTGCATTATAACACATATCTGGGTATTATAAATGATAAAGAAAGCTAATATAGATAAAAAATCGATATTTTTTTTTTTGAAAATAGCCTACTGTGATCGAAACCAAAAATGCTTTAAATTGCATTTTAAAGCATATCTGGGTATTTTGAATGATAAAGAATGCTAATATAGATATAAAATCGATAATTTTTTTGAAAATAGCCTACTATGATCGAAACCAAAAGTGCTTTAAATTGAATTTTAAAACATATCTAGGTATTATAAATGATAAAGAATGCTAATATAGATATAAAATCGATAATTTTTTTTGAAAATAGCCTACTTTGATCGAAACCAAAAATGTTTTAAATTGCATTATAAAACATATCTAGGTATTATAAATGATAAAGAAAGCTAATATAGATATAAAATCGATATTTTTTTTTAAAATAGCCTACTATGATCGAAACCAAAAATGTTTTAAATTGCAATATAAAACATATCTAGGTATTATAAATGATAAAGAAAGCTAATATAGATATAAAATCTATATTTTTTTTTTAAAATAGCCTACTATGATCGAAACCAAAAATGTTTTAAATTGCAATATAAAACATATCTAGGTATTATAAATGATAAAAAATGCTAATATAGATATAAAATCGATATTTTTTTTAAAAATAGCCTACTATGATCGAAACCAAAAATGTTTTAAATTGCAATATAAAACATATCTAGGTATTATAAATGATAAAGAATGCTAATATAGATATAAAATCGATATTTTTTTTGAAAATTGCTTACTATGATCGAAACCAAAAATGCTTTAAATTGCATTTTAAAACATATCTAGGTATGATAAATGATAAAGAATGCTAATATAGATATAAAATCGATATTTTTTTTGAAAATAGCCTACTATGATCGAAACCAAAAATGCTTTAAATTGCATTTTAAAACATATCTAGGTATTATAAACGATAAAGAATGCTAATATAGAAATAAAATCGATATTTTTTTTTGAAAATTGCCTACTATGATCGAAACCAAAAATGCTTTAAATTGCATTTTAACACATATCTAGATATTATAAATGATAAAGAATGCTAATATAGATATAAATTTGATATTTTTTTTTGAAAATAGCCTACTGTGATCGAAACCAAAAATGCTTTAAATTGCATTTTAACACATATCTAGATATTATAAATGATAAAGAATGCTAATATAGATATAAATTTGATATTTTTTTTGAAAATAGCCTACTGTGATCGAAACCAAAAATGCTTTAAATTGCATTTTAACACATATCTAGATATTATAAATGATAAAGAATGCTAATATAGATATAAATTTGATATTTTTTTTTGAAAATAGCCTACTATGATCGAAACCAAAAATGCTTTAAATTGCATTTTAACACATATCTAGGTATTATAAATGATAAAGAATGCTAATATAGATATAAAATCGATAATTTTTTTGAAAATAGCCTACTATGATCGAAACTAAAAATGCTTTAAATTGCATTATAACACATATCTGGGTATTATAAATGATAAAGAATGCTAATATAGATATAAAATCGATATTTTTTTTGAAAATAGTCTACTATGATCGAAACCAAAAATGTTTTAAATTGCATTATAAAACATATCTAGGTATTATAAATGATAAAGAATGCTAATATAGATATAAAATCGATATTTTTTTTGAAAATAGCCTACTATGATCGAAACCAAAAATGCTTTAAATTGAATTTTAAAACATATCTAGGTATTATAAATGATAAAGAATGCTAATATAGATATAAGATCGATATTTTTTTTTTTGAAAATAGCCTACTATGATCGAAACCAAAAATGCTTTAAATTGCATTTTAAAGCATATCTGGGTATTATGAATGATAAAGAATGCTAATATAGATATAAAATCGATAATTTTTTTTGAAAATAGCCTACTGTGATCGAAACCAAAAATGCTTTAAATTGCATTTTAACACATATCTAGATATTATAAATGATAAAGAATGCTAATATAGATATAAATTTGATATTTTTTTTGAAAATAGCCTACTGTGATCGAAACCAAAAATGCTTTAAATTGCATTTTAACACATATCTAGATATTATAAATGATAAAGAATGCTAATATAGATATAAATTTGATATTTTTTTTTGAAAATAGCCTACTGTGATCGAAACCAAAAATGCTTTAAATTGCATTTTAACACATATCTAGATATTATAAATGATAAAGAATGCTAATATAGATATAAATTTGATATTTTTTTTTGAAAATAGCCTACTATGATCGAAACCAAAAATGCTTTAAATTGCATTTTAACACATATCTAGGTATTATAAATGATAAAGAATGCTAATATAGATATAAAATCGATAATTTTTTTGAAAATAGCCTACTATGATCGAAACTAAAAATGCTTTAAATTGCATTATAACACATATCTGGGTATTATAAATGATAAAGAAAGCTAATATAGATAAAAAATCGATATTTTTTTTTTTGAAAATAGCCTACTGTGATCGAAACCAAAAATGCTTTAAATTGCATTTTAAAGCATATCTGGGTATTTTGAATGATAAAGAATGCTAATATAGATATAAAATCGATAATTTTTTTGAAAATAGCCTACTATGATCGAAACCAAAAGTGCTTTAAATTGAATTTTAAAACATATCTAGGTATTATAAATGATAAAGAATGCTAATATAGATATAAAATCGATAATTTTTTTTGAAAATAGCCTACTTTGATCGAAACCAAAAATGTTTTAAATTGCATTATAAAACATATCTAGGTATTATAAATGATAAAGAAAGCTAATATAGATATAAAATCGATATTTTTTTTTAAAATAGCCTACTATGATCGAAACCAAAAATGTTTTAAATTGCAATATAAAACATATCTAGGTATTATAAATGATAAAGAAAGCTAATATAGATATAAAATCTATATTTTTTTTTTAAAATAGCCTACTATGATCGAAACCAAAAATGTTTTAAATTGCAATATAAAACATATCTAGGTATTATAAATGATAAAAAATGCTAATATAGATATAAAATCGATATTTTTTTTAAAAATAGCCTACTATGATCGAAACCAAAAATGTTTTAAATTGCAATATAAAACATATCTAGGTATTATAAACGATAAAGAATGCTAATATAGAAATAAAATCGATATTTTTTTTTGAAAATTGCCTACTATGATCGAAACCAAAAATGCTTTAAATTGCATTTTAACACATATCTAGATATTATAAATGATAAAGAATGCTAATATAGATATAAATTTGATATTTTTTTTTGAAAATAGCCTACTGTGATCGAAACCAAAAATGCTTTAAATTGCATTTTAACACATATCTAGATATTATAAATGATAAAGAATGCTAATATAGATATAAATTTGATATTTTTTTTGAAAATAGCCTACTGTGATCGAAACCAAAAATGCTTTAAATTGCATTTTAACACATATCTAGATATTATAAATGATAAAGAATGCTAATATAGATATAAATTTGATATTTTTTTTTGAAAATAGCCTACTATGATCGAAACCAAAAATGCTTTAAATTGCATTTTAACACATATCTAGGTATTATAAATGATAAAGAATGCTAATATAGATATAAAATCGATAATTTTTTTGAAAATAGCCTACTGTGATCGAAACCAAAAATGCTTTAAATTGCATTTTAACACATATCTAGGTATTATAAATGATAAAGAAAGCTAATATAGATAAAAAATCGATATTTTTTTTTTGAAAATAGCCTACTGTGATCGAAACCAAAAATGTTTTAAATTGCAATATAAAACATATCTAGGTATTATAAATGATAAAAAATGCTAATATAGATATAAAATCGATATTTTTTTTAAAAATAGCCTACTATGATCGAAACCAAAAATGTTTTAAATTGCAATATAAAACATATCTAGGTATTATAAATGATAAAAAATGCTAATATAGATATAAAATCGATATTTTTTTTAAAAATAGCCTACTATGATCGAAACCAAAAGTGCTTTAAATTGAATTTTAAAACATATCTAGGTATTATAAATGATAAAGAATGCTAATATAGATATAAAATCGATAATTTTTTTTGAAAATAGCCTACTTTGATCGAAACCAAAAATGTTTTAAATTGCAATATAAAACATATCTAGGTATTATAAATGATAAAAAATGCTAATATAGATATAAAATCGATATTTTTTTTAAAAATAGCCTACTATGATCGAAACCAAAAATGTTTTAAATTGCAATATAAAACATATCTAGGTATTATAAATGATAAAAAATGCTAATATAGATATAAAATCGATATTTTTTTTAAAAATAGCCTACTATGATCGAAACCAAAAATGCTTTAAAATGCATTTTAAAACATATCTAGGTATTATAAATGATAAAGAATGCTAATATAGATATAAAATCGATATTTTTTTTGAAAATTGCTTACTATGATCGAAACCAAAAATGCTTTAAATTGCATTTTAAAACATATCTAGGTATTATAAATGATAAAGAATGCTAATATAGATATAAAATCGATATTTTTTTTGAAAATAGCCTACTATGATCGAAACCAAAAATGCTTTAAATTGCATTTTAAAACATATCTAGGTATTATAAACGATAAAGAATGCTAATATAGAAATAAAATCGATATTTTTTTTTGAAAATTGCCTACTATGATCGAAACCAAAAATGCTTTAAATTGAATTATAAAACATATCTAGGTATTAAAAAAATACTTTATAAAAAAATCTTTTTAAAAAAACTACGTTTTTCGCGTAAACTAAAAAGTAGAAAATAAAATACTTTATAAAAAAAAACTTTTTGAAAAAACTACGTTTTTCGCATGGACTAAAAAGTAGAAAATAACTTTTCTTCTTGGTTGCAAAGAATTTGGTTTTAAATTTTCAGATTATATTTAAGAAATTTTTATATCTTAGTCAATATCGTTCACAAGGTTTGGAATAAATACACCTTGATCTTATCGTATAACTCCACAACTAAAATCGTGAGCACATTATAAAAGGAAAAATTGGGAAAAATATGTTTATTCGAAGTCAATACTCTATGAAAAACTTAACTTAATGCGCCCACGTTTTTAGTTGTGGAGCTATACGATAAGATCAAGGTGCACTTATTCGAAACTTTGTGAACAATATTGACTAAGATATAAAAATTTATTAAATATAATCTGAAAATTTAAAACCAAATTCTTTGCAACCAATAAGAAAAGTTATTTTTTACATTTAAGTCCACGCGAAAAACGTAGTTTTTTTTAAAATGTTTTTTTTATAAAGTATTTTTTAATAATGAACCGACAGCTTTGGTCAATTAACTGAAATGATCCATTTTCAATGTTTTTGTTTACGTTTTTTCGCAGTGTTTAATGCATTAATGTTTAGAAATAAACATTCAATTGAATGATTGAAAAAAAGACAAATTTTACGTAAAAATATCTTAAAATTTTTATTTTTTCTTACTTAAATACACATTATCTTCTGTTTCTTTAAATTGAGTAAGCTTGTTGAACATGTATGCCTTAATTTTAATTAATAAATGAAAATTTCAGTTGTCAAATGATGTAACATTTCAGATTGTTTTAATAACGAGTTGATCTAGTAGATTTTGGGTAATGTCCTTTTTCATGATGACGATCAAAGACTTCCTATAGATGCAAAAAAAGAAAGAAAATTGTATTGAATATGAATTACAATGATTTATTTAGAGACATACTTGACTCCTCGAATGACGTTCCCTCAACTCCTCTTCTCCATTATGATGCGAAATTTTGACAGTCTTTTCTTCGTTCTTACGTCTCTTTTCATTCACCTGTCCACTTTCCTCTCGATCCTATATTGACAATCATAGCTTTTATTAAATAAAACACAGTTAAACTATAAATGGGCGATTCTCTCCAGGGAAAATTGCAAAAAAAATTGACTTCAAATGAATTTTTTTTGTCGAAATTTTCCCACTAAACCAAACAAGGTTTTCAGTTTATTTGATGTAATTTTTCATTTCCTATCTATTAATTTATTTATCTAAGCATAAATTGTCGTTTTTATTAGGATATTTTGATTCTTTGGTCCGTTGCTTTGTGACCAAAAATGGAATTTTTTAAAAGTTTCAACAAGGTAATCCGAAAGTCAACTTTATGTCATAAAGCAACGCGAGAGCTTTAATTTTCCTAATTCGTTGGAATTCATGGCTTTTAAAAAAAGGATTGAAAGAAATTGCACAATATATTTTTATGATGTAAGCATAATAGACAATAGTCTTTAAAAGCTCATTTTGAAAAATTTCATCGTTCTGGAGAATCGCCCAAATATAAATTCATTTACAAACATTATTATTTGCAGTTTATGAACGGTTTTAGACATTTTTCTTACCCGCTTTTTAATTAATTTCTTTTCCTTTCTTAATTCTTTTTCCTCGTCTGTTTGTTTTTCACGCTTTTCTTTTTTCATTGCTCGATCTTTTTTACTAACTTCAATAATGACGTCATCTTCTTCAACACGCTTCTGCAAAAATGTCAATTGATTAATTTCTCTTCTTCGATGCTATGCTGCATTGTAAGATGGAGCCTCGTTTTGGACGACTAAATATCCTTGTTTGGAATATTCATCATGCTCACATTAAGCATGTTTATTGACTTTATACCATTTGAGATTAATAAAACTATGAACTGGAATTTTAGATTAGTGGAACTTATGGCTAACTTAGAAGAATGATGAAATTTTTACTTTAATATCACGTTTGAATTTTTAGAGGTAGAAAATTTAATGACTTCATTCATATTTCCAATGACTAGACAGAAGACTATACAATTTTTTTTTTTTTTTCATTAAATTATTCACTTTACAATATTTTAATTCACTGTATAACACACACAACGAATTCAGTCCATTTTCTGTTATTATTCTCTTTTTTTAATCACTTTAAATCATCATTATCCATTCTTTAGTACCTTCCATAAGTTGTGATTGCTTCGTGACATCATAAACTGCTCAACAATTTATTAAAATTTACAATTAATGAAGTCAAGTCTGCTCTCCTCATTGTAAAAACGTATTTGAAATGTTTCCATGAAGCCAAATTATTCGAATTATCTTATTTATAAGGACAGTTTTTGATAGTCTAATATACATTTATGCTTGATGATCATTTTGCATACTACGAAGGTCCATTTTCTTGGTTTTAAAACAACTTGTCATTTTTTTCTTCTTCAACCCCCTTTTTTATGTGACGGAAATACTAACCTTCGACGAGACATCCACTTTACGACGTTTTGATTCTGTGAAAAAGAAACACGTTAAATTAAAGGCATAAAGTATTTATAGTGATAAAAACTTACCTCGATGATCATCAACAATCACGACATCGTTTGTATTAGATGGCTGTATTATAGATCCATTACTTGAATTGGACACTGAACTGAGATCACCTTCAAATTCGACTGGCGATGTTGGTCTTTTCTCTCGACGCTTCTCCTTCTCTTTTTCGCGTTTATCATCTCGTTCCTTAATTTCGCGTTTTTCTTCCTTGATCGATGATTTTTCTCTTGGTGTCGGTTCTCTCTTGTCTTTTGACATTTCACGGGCTGGAGTGATTTTAATCTCACGCTCAACAGTGACCTTTGATGATTCACGCTCAAATTTAATTGGCTTCTTTTCGACACGCTCTTCCTTCGCTTGTTTCTTATCTATTAAAAAATAAATAAATTAATGACTTTACATTTTGACAAACAAAAAGTAATTCGTATTAATCACTTACCAGCTTTAGCATCTCCATTAACTGATTTATTTTGATCGTTGGCTGCAGCAGCGACTTGATGGAAATCATTCTCCAAAATTAATTGACCTTGTTTTTGCTTAAGAATACCTAAATAGGATGAAGCTAAAACATACAAGTCTTGACGCTTGACTTTTTCTTCATCACGGACCTTCTCTACGCGTTTATGGATGACTTGTTCAGTTTTGCTGACTACTGGGAAATGGTTTTGAATATGCATGAGAATAATAAATGCATTTCTGATTTGTGTGTAGTCCTTTGATCCTAAGCAAGTGACAATTGATCGTGTTATTTTGAAATGCCATTTATGGCAAACATGACGAAAGTTTTCATATCCAACGTGATCATTTTTATCGGTACACTGATCCGGGAATAAAAGACATTAAACATATTTACTTGAAAATTTATGTGAGTCTCGAACTTACCTGATTACTAATTCTAAACTTAGTGACGAATCCTGGGAAATTAGCGCACTCTTTATTGAAGGTTGCCTCATCAGAATGCCATCTCATAACTGTTTCCAGCATTGCATTTAAGAAACGTCCATAACGGTTAGCTTCATTTTCTGTGCATGTTGTAATACTGCACGTTATATCACAAAGAATCTAATGAAAAAAAATGAGTTAATTTTAACAATGATCTAAGGTATTACTTTTGTGAATTATAGTATTTACCCGATCGTAACAAAGTAGAGTCGAGAAATTTGGAGTTTTAAGAGTGTGAATGATATTAACAAATTTTGCGCAATAAAGAGCATCCAAAGCAGTAAATGTACAGCGAGGAAATAGACAGAGTTGCAGGAACTGAGGAATTGTCTCGTTTTTGGCACCTTTTGATGTTCTTGATGGAAACCAACTGTCTTTCTCGATATTAAGTCTTCCCATGATCTTTTCAACATGCTCCTGTTGCTTTTTCTTTTCTTCTTGTAATTTTTCTGAAAATGCTTGTAGCCTTTCAAGTTCCTTCTTAATTTTTGATGCAGTGTTTCCACTTTCATTGGCATTTAGTGCTACAATTTGTAGTTTCAGCTTGTTAATTTCCCGTTGATAGCTCTCATTTGGAGTTTGAAGATCGTACATTGATAGTGACCAGAAAGTAACTAGAAATTGAGGACTAATATCTTCCCAAACCTTAAGAGGATGAAGTGGTTTAACGGAATCAATAACAGGATTCATAACAAATGATGTTGCCTCGAGATATTTTTCTTGCTTTTGTGAGCTTGTCAATTTCTTCATACTCGTGTCATTCTTTCTCAATTGATCATATTTCTGATTAATTGCATGAGTAAACATAGGACGAGCCAAGAAAAATGCTACATCTGAATGGATGTGATAGTCTAATAACATGTTATGGATTGATGGTAAACGTTCTACATACTCTTCAACTGAATAAGTCGAACCCAAAAAGTTTCCGAACTGAACCAAAGTATCTTGACATTGATCATAAAGTTTACCCACTAATTTCGGGTGACTTTTGGATGTCTCATGATAAATGACACAGTTCTTTTGCTGAGCAATTAAAAGACATAAAGCAACGGATAAATCATTACTAGCGAGAGCATCTTTAAGGCGCTGTGATGATTTCTTCGTGTTTCTAACTTGACTAAAGTAGCCAGCCTGCGAATAAAATTGTTTAATTAGTACCATTAAGTAACGCTTTGATTTTTGAAATAACATACTTCGCCTTTAAGCAACTCTCCACCGCACATAGCACTTAATTGTTCATTTGTCATCTCCTCAACTGCCTCTATGCCCACCATTTTCTGGACAATTTCCTTCAGAATCAATAAATCCAAACTTTTATGCGCCTTTAACTGATTACAAATGTATTGCATCAATCCGCTTAATTCAATGGAATATTTCTTATAAATTGCTCCACAGAAGTTGGCTAAACTTTGAAGCCAATCTGACAAAATGCCATATTTGAATCGCTCTTTTCCGCTCGTTACAAGTGCTTCAATCACACAATATCCCAAAACATCGTATGACAAAGAAGTCAAGAATCTTAATGCATCAACCACTGGTGCTATCAAGTTATCATAAAGCTGAATTTGCCCAAGAACCTTTGAATTAAATTTTATATACAGTCATAAAGTTTTTAAGTTTAGCGGCTTTTATTTAAATTTCAACACCCTATAAATTATTTCAAAAACCATTCAAATTCGATTGAAAGGTTTTGAAGCATTTGAATTCAATTTAGCCGTTAAAATACTGAAACTACTTACATAGTCAAAGAGAAATCCTGGAGAGCTGTGAGTTAATTTTCCAATACGTCGACCAACAGGTTTAACATTTTCTTTACTGACTCGTTTCATTAGTGCTTTAATGTCTTGTTCAGCATCACCTCTCATACGAATAAGTTTTGGATGTACTAAATACGACTCGTTTTTCCAATAATTGTATAGAGCATAGCGAATATTGTAAGGATATAGCTTAACGACTGTCCAAATTTCCTCAGCTACACAGCAATTACTTTCCATGTATGATAATGAAGGAAGAACACAAGAATCCAAAAGAGAAATAATATCGAAATACAGGATGTTTTTATCGTCTGTTTGAGTTGGCGACGGTGTTGAAGCATCAATATTTAATTCACTTTCTAAAATGACTCGCATCAATCTGATTAATTTTTGAAGCAAGACTGGATCATAATGAAGAGATGGTCCAAGTGTATTGAGCATCGGAAATGCATGATCTCTTAAGTTGATGAATGAAATGACTTGTGGAGGAGCTTGTTTATTAGGATGTGGTGATAATATTTTTCCTTTGATATTTGCTGGAATCGCACATTTTAAACGATAAATTGGTTCGATTGTTATGTTGATTAAATTGCACAGTTCCTTGGCTATAGATTCATATGATGTAACGCACTTGTCAGGCAATTTTGAAATCAACTTTTGAGCATTCTCCCAATCAGCGATCTTAATAAGAGCCTCGCAAAGACCAAATTTCTGATTCTTAGCATGAGATTTCTCATGATTTGCTTCAATTTCTGGTTCCTTCTCATCGTCTGGATTTTTCTCTTTATTTGTTGATATAATTTTAAGCTTGCGAACATATTCTTTTGCTTCGTCGATTTCAGCTTGCCAGTCAGCATTCAATTTCTCATCGACAGGCGATAACCAAGAATAAATGTCATTTAACTTTATTATGTTATATTGAAGAAGAATCGCAGTGACTTTATAAAGAGAAAATGGTGTTTGCTCCTCAGAATAATTTCGATACTTGTATCCCAAAATTTCACTGATTATACTCGAATCAGGCATGTATGATTTAAGTAATGGAATATAAAGTTCATGGCGCTCTGGACGAATTTCAAATGATTCAAGTATCACGTCTAAAACTCTATTTGGATCGACATTAAAGCATCCGATAAGAGATTTCACCATTTCTAATGAATTTCTATCGCTATCATCATCCACATATTCCTTGTTAAGTTCCGTCAATAGCTTTGCATATCCTTCATTTTCTTCGCGAAACAAGTTAAATCGCCGTTGCTTATAATAAAGTTTGGTCTTAATCTTGATAAATTTGCTATAAAAATTCTTATTAACGATACCAAATTCTTGAAGAGAATCAGTCTCTAATCGTTCCTTAAGCAGCTTTTCAGAAAATATCTTTTCTGAATCCTTCACAATACTTCCAAACAAGCTCCTTTCTTTTACCGAATAATCATTTTGAAGCTGTGTCTCTGTATCCAAGACTTGAAATACATCAACGGTGATTGATGGTATGTCCTTATGTAAACACTGCAAATCAATAAAATATGCTCAAATGAGAAGAATAAGTTATTTAAAGATTTTTATTTGTAACTTACAGTAAGTTCTGTGAGTGCTGATAATAAGGCATCTTTCTTAATATCACCTCTGATACCGCCGACGATTAAGTCATAAATTATTCTGCTTACATCTATACTTTTAGATTTCTTGACCAGTAATAGACTTTCATCTTCTTTGATGAAGCTTTTAATTTGCTTAAAACTGAAGATTTAGTGAAATAAATTTTTAAAAGAAGCCATGATATATTTTTCGGGTATATTTTTATCAATTTTAAATCAGTTTTCAAGCTATATCCATTATTATCCTACAATACACATTGCTATGCGTATATTAATCATACTTACAATTCTGTTTTTCCTTTAGATTCCCAGTTTTTCAGCAATGAATTAATTTCCATTTTACTTTAACCAAATTTTGATATTTTTTATTTACAGAAGTGAATAAACATCACTGACATGAATTGCTCGTCGGCATTTTTCTGGATCATTTCCTGCGATTTAAATTTCAAAAAACCGTTGACAAATTTAAATATCATATTCAACTTTATTCAATTAAATTTTAGCGAAAAGAGTTTCTACATTTTCAGAAATTGATGCCATCAATGTCGTGGCTTGAGTGTGAACAAATAAATAATTTAACCATTTACATAGTGCTGTATAATGCTTTCATTATAGTTATTGTGATAAATCTGATGTACATTAACGCGATGTCTTGTCAGTTGATCATCTCTTGAATAAGCTGCTCCACAATGAGGTATATCGCATACAAACTTGCGAACAGGCTCAGCCCCACCGTGATGCTTAGCTAAATGTTTTCTCAAAGCTGTATTTGTTACAAAGCCTGGCCTGTGTGGACAATAATCACAAAGATTATTCTTTTTGAAATCTCCATGAACAAGTTGATGCTTTCTCCATAATTCGCGGTTCTTAAAAACTTTACCACAAATTTCACAAGAGTGCCAACGAATAATGTGTGTAGATTTCATGTGATTATAAAGTAATCGCTTTGTAGGCTTAGCAATTGGACACAAATCACAATAGAACATTTCACCAGTAAAATCTAAATAGTGAACGTCCGATTGATGTCTTCTTAATCCATAGCTGTCTCTGAATACACGTCCACAAAGATCACACATATGAAAGATTTCAGCTTTCCTAGCTTTTCCATCAGAACCTTGTACCAATAATTCACTGGCTTTTTTCAAGCTTTCATCATCATGGAATTGAATGTGTGCTGTATAACTTTGTAGAGTACCGAAAATTTTCTTACATTTATCGCATTTAATTGGCTGCTCTCGATACTCATTTGCTTCAAGACATCGCTTACAATGTTCATCGTACTGAGCTGCACTCATTTGATAATTTGTCCTACACACTGGACACAAATGTCGAGATACTTTCGGTAATGCGTGTTTTCTCTGAATATGAATATTGTAGCCGCCTTGATTCACAAAATATAAATCACATCCTTCGACTTCACATTTGATTCTCTTATTTGGACAATTATGAGTCTTGTATGTCTTCTTACCAACAAACTTCTCTCGACAAAAGAAGCATTCGTGAATTTTCTTCCTACTTCCAAAAGGTTTATTTTTGAAATTATCGATTCCTTTAACGACTGATGGACTTATCACTTGATTTGGTGTCTTTGGAATCTCTTTTTTGACCATTTTTTGCTCCTTTTTGTTGATTGTTTTCTTCTTTTTGCTAGTTGACGGTGATGGCTCTTCCTTTTTCTCCTCAACTTGTTTACGCTTTCTTGTACTTACCCTTGGTTTATTCTCGACATGTGCATGTTCATCAGAGTCATGAGGTTCATTCTTAATTGTTATTTCGAATAGATTTAAACGTTGAGATTCCTTTTGTGAATCTTCATTTACATCTACTTCCTCAAAATATTCTTGCGTTTTTTCGTCGTCTGTATCTTCTTCTAAATAATGCTCTGTTGTATCAATAAAATCGTCTGTAGTATCATGAGTTTCCTCTTCTTCCTCTTTATCCGTGTCTGCATCGTAGAAATTGTAATCCATTTGATCATCATCCTGTAGTTCCACTTTAAGCCAATTTGAGGATGGATTTCTTTGATAACGCTGTAGCTGCTGAGCTTCTAAAATCTTTCTATCGAGATCTTGCATTGATAAAATGAGATCTTTTTGTGCTGTTTGGCATCTCTTCCTATAGTTTGAAAACTCAATCAGTCGATCAAAGCAGTTTGCACATACTATGTCGTTAAATGCTTCACTATATTCCTGATCAATTCCAAGAATGCTAATCATTTCTGCTATGTCAATTGAATATGTCTGAAGTTTGCTCATTGCGACGCATTTTACATCCTTTTCATTTGAGAAACAGAATCGACAGAGATTTTTGATCAACTTGACTTTTTCATACCGTTTTTTAAGTAATTCCTTTTCTTCGTCAAAAGCATCCCTTTCAATTTCTTGTAACATCATTTCTGCTTCATATCCTACATATTGCATAATGTTTGGATCGTATTGAACCTGTAAAAGTTAATTAATAAAATTGTAATCACGTATGTTTAAGCAACTGTATTCATACAGTAATTTCAAATCCAGTAAGGCTTACCACAATTTTTTCTTCGTTTCTGTAATATATTGTCGGAACTGTATTTTTCTGCAAATATGGTCGTCCCTTCTTATTAATCTTAATTTGTTCGGGCAAAAAATGTTTCTGACAGAGAGCTTCCGAGGTGATTGGTTTGAAGCCTTTAATTCGAGTGAATAGGTTCCACAACTTTACCAATTTCCCTTGACAGTCCATCGGGAAGCGGAAAAATATAACATTATCTTCATTAGATATCGATGGACAGTTAAGCACTGGACATTCACGACGGAACTTATCCATATTATACACTATTTAGGATGAATTTAATAAAAATTAAATTTTGAATTTCGCTTGATTTCTTTTTCCATTCGATTTATCGATGTTTTAGTGACCAAAACAATCACAGCATAGCTGAATTCAGCAGTCAGTAAGTCAAGGTTCAAAAAGTAATTTGTTTGCAACGCATTAATTTTGATATGTCTTGTCTCTATTTACTTCTTTAAATTTTTAAAATATCATTACCTCTTATGCCACTTGCTTTTAAAATTAATAACTGTAGATTTATAATCACAAAAAGTTTATAAAATAGACAGACAGTCAAACAAAAGGCAATTTTATTTTTAAAGGCAAAACTTTTAAGCTAAAAACGTAAACAAACCAGAAATTGAAAAATAATTTTTTTTTTGAAATTTAACTTAATTAAATGAGTTAAAAGTTAAAAAGAAGTGTGCAAAATATGGGTGGATGTTCAGTTATTAATTGTCATAATCGCTTTTCACGTGGATCGAAGCATTTCTTTAGATTTCCAAATGAAACAACTCGACGAAATTTATGGAAAGAATTCACTCAAAAAAAAGATTATGATATAAAAGGTAATTTATAATTTTAATGACTTTAATCAATTAATACAGCTAATAAGCCATTAATTGAATCAGGATCATCAGTCATTTGCGAGGACCACTTTACAACAGCCTGCTTTCAAAGAAAAAACAAGAGGGTTTGGCTTAAAAAAGATGCAATTCCAACCATCATTTACAAACAGACGAGTGCTGGATTACAAAAGTTCGAAATTAAGTATAATGAGGCGACAAATTGCTATGATGAGAATGATTTTACATTAATCAATTCCATTAGAGTTGATCAGGAGGATAAAAAATCGATTCTTAAAAGAAAACAAGACAAAATTAGTGAATTAAAAACATTGTGTAGATTCTGTATGTGCAGTCAGAGTGACGAATCTAAACTCGTACAAATAGTAAAATTAGAGACTTACTCAATTAATATTAATGAATTAATGCAACTCCTTGGACTCGATGTTGAAAATCATGACCTTTTTAGTGACATAGTATGTGAACAATGTTTTCAACTAATTGTGGACTTTGATAACTTTAAAAAGAAATGTAAAGAGATCCAGCAAGAAATATTAGATGAGCTTCAGCAGTTTGATCGAAAAGTAATGGAACTGACGAATTCAAAAGAATTTGTTGACGATGATATTTTCTGCGATGAAACAGAACTAATTGTTGAAGACACAACACTTGAAGTAATTGAGGAGCATTTAGTCGATGACAATGAGGAATTAATTAAACAAGAGTTTGAATTAGGAGAAGAAATACCGTTGTACCAAATCGAATATATTGAGGAAATCCCATTTTCTGAAGAACAGCATTTAAAAAACGAAGAAGAATTAATCGATCAAGAAGTTGTCGTTTCTATTACACCCCTTCAATTAAGTCAAAAGTCATTAGATTATTCTTTGGAATTGGACAAATCAAAAGAGAATTCAATTCACGGAGTCGATGAATATGAGGACGTATCTGTTGATGATATAATTAAGAATCCAGAAAGAAATCGATTTTGTTTCAAGATTTTCGAATGTTTCTTCTGCAAAATGAAGTTTGCAGGAAAGAAGACATATGTAGCTCATAAATGTCCGATTTCTGAAATAAAATGTGATAAATGTGATAAAACATTTAACAAAGTCCATCTTTATAATAGTCACATATCAAATTTTCACCATGAATTGCCAATATCTCAGCATTACTGTCCAATTTGCAAAACAGTTTTAATTACCACTTTGAATCAGTTTAAAGTTCATAGACGAAACTGTAACAAACAGACAAATAATCAGCCAATAGAATGTGAAATATGTCACAAAGTTTGCAATAATCTCAAAGGCTATACAATTCATAAACTTTTTCATGATACACGAAATTACACGACCAGCTCTGGGGAAAAGATCGCAACATCAGGTCTTAATGTCTTTCCTGGAAGTGCTGTTTGTGAATTATGTGGCAAAGAATTTCAATCAATGGTTGGCTATAGAATGCATAAAAGAAATGTTCATCGAATTGGATCAGAAGGAGCAATTTTTCAATGTCATGTCTGCTCAAAAATCTGTCCAACACGTCGCTCTCTTTTTGATCACATGCGAAATACTCATCGTATTCAAGAAACTCCTTGTCAAATATGCCACAAAGTCTTTAGAACCAAAATATTGTTAAGTAAGCACATGATTTATCATGATGAGACAAAGAGGGTATTTAAGTGTAATTTATGTCCTGACAAAAGCTTCTTTACTAAAGTAGCACTTAAACGCCATCAAAATAGTCATTTAGGAAAAAAGGATTATCATTGTTCAGAATGCTCATCAAGCTTCACGACTAATCATCAGGTAAGACCTTTCTCATTTCTGAATCTATCTATTTATGATTGTATAATTCTTTGCAGCTAAAGGTACATCGAGCAAATAAACATGGAATGAAATAGACATGCAACTTACACAATTTGATATGAATTAATTTTTGAGATTTTTTGAAAAGTTAACTAATAAATAAATAAAAGCGCGTAAAATGCATACGAATTTTGTGAAATATGTAAAGAACTGTTTATTTTTATAGAGTTTCACTTAGGTATTTCAACATAGTAATGTGCCCAGACGAAAAAAAATTTTTTTTTCTTAAATATCTCCGAAACCACAATACTGAAAAATTTTAAAGTTATTTCTTCTTATAGAAAACCAAAATTCCTATCTTTTGACATATAATTCATTTCCTAAAGTTAAGCAGTTATTTCGGAAAATCACTTTAATTAAGCGACACTCACAAATAATTTTTGAGAATTTTGCTTTAACTTTGACAGCTTTTATTGATCTTTCTTCAAATGTATTTTATTGGAACAGAAATTTTATCCCCTTTTGTTTAAATTCAAAAAACTTTGTAAATTGTCCTGGAAACATACTTGAACGAACCAAATAAAGTTGAAAAAATTTTAACGGTTCTATTTTTTTTGAATATTTTCGGTTATAATTTGTTTGTTTACAAACAAAATCAAAAATAAAATTTGAGAAGTCACGAAATTAACACTCAATAATGATTTAAAAGCTGTTAAAACAGTCAGAGCAGCTAATATATTATCTACCTTTGTTATTCAAATCTTAATATTTTGGATTAATGATTGAATAATCAAGAATATTGAGAATTTAATTTTTGATGTTTTGTAAGATAGTATTAGTGAAAAATTCAATTTATTTTATTCCGTTAATCAAAAATCCTAAAAAAACGTACATCGGACCCTTGAACGATGAAGATGTATGGATTATAAAACACAAGGATTAAGAAGAAAGATATTGAAATTAATATACTTTAATTAAAAATAACTCTTTTATCTGGATGAAATGGGTTCCGACATTTAGAATAAGGTTTTATCAAACATGAAATTGAGCATGCATTTTTGAGTATAGTTAAATAAAAATTCTTTTATAACTTTTCAAAATTAAAATATGATGAATTTTGAGTCATATTTCTGAATTAAGCTGCGATATCAAATTCTTGGGAGTATTCATACACAATTGAACTGTAATAAACTGTTCAATCGTCATTGATGAAAACCGTTAAAAAATTATTCAACACGTGTGTAGCGTTTATGAGTAGCATGATAAAAGTAACTCTGAAAAACAATATTGAACAAGACAAAGTTTATCAAACTTTTCAATCGAAAACAGCCAAAATCAAACAAGTGAAATTTACTCAGAAAACCAACACCAGAATTTTATTTATTTGCTTGCTTCAAATCATTCATACACTTTATTCCTTCTTCTCTTATCATTTTATTTATTTTTTGACATTCATTGCGGAAACGTGAATAATTCGTAACAACTTTTATTTTATCTGTACATGTAACAGTAATAGTAATAATAATAAATTTAATGATAATGGTAATATAAAAAATAATAAAAACTTTTCTGATCAATTTCGTTCCAAACAAGTACAAGTCAGATCAAAGTTTAGTAAACTATCCAAAAAGACATAAATAAATAATGAGATTTCTCTCTGTCTCTCTTTCTTTTTAAATAAAAATTAAATTTTGTGATGTAAACTTAAAAAATCCTTAAAAATATTTGTTTAAACTAATATCTTAAGTTCCAGCGTTTCCCGACTCATTCTCATCTGTCGCCCGCGTATTAATCACAAATTTTTCTATGCTTTATTATTAAACTTTCTTACTATGTTAAAGTTGGTAGGTAGAAAAAAAGGTGTGCTTCACTCATGCCTAAACGTATTAATTTTTTTCGCTTGTGCAGTTATTTCTTGTTGACGGCACTTCCTATTTATTTATATGAATGAATAGACGAAAGAGAGAGAATTGCAACAAAATAATTTTTTACGTAACCAAATTCGCGGTCACATTGTGGAGCATTGGAACGAAGTGAGCGAATTAAATTTAAGGTGCCCAAAAAGGTTTAGGAATGTGTCTGAATTTTTAAAATTCCTCTTTTACAAGTGACCATTTTTAATGGGAATCTCACTAGGACACATTAAATGCACGGTTGTTGTATCAAAAACTTTTCCCTTGACTAAAGGTTCTAAATTCTCTCCAGCATAAGAAATTAATGGAGAGATTTCTATTTCCTGCACTTGATCAGTTAATTTTCCTCCAGCTTTTTCTATATAACGTCTATGAAGATTAAAAATGTCTTTTCTAGCTGTCGATTCACAATCTTTTCCTGCACTGTCAGCATTCTTTAATGCACTAAACTCGACATCTCTTGCTACTTCGACGCTTACAAAATTTTCTGCAAACTCAAAGACATCAAACACAAATTTTTCAATCTTAATTCCATTGACTTTTTCAGGAGTAACTCGGAGACCAGTACTATCGACGTGTGGGATCTTTTTCTGAGCAACATGAAGTTTAAGTTCCTTTTCATAAGTTGATCCAATTTTGTTAAGAAAATCAGCATGGAAGTAGTGGTTGCAAATATTGCCAGCATTAAATTTCAACCGTCCATCATCATTCTTCATCTCGGCAGTTTTTTGAGTAATTTCTGAATATTCTACAACTTGATAACGTCCATCAACCATACATACGACTCCTACAGCTTCATTTGGATGTGATTTCTCAACAACTTTCGCCGCACAGTCAGCATTTTGCTTAGCACAATAGCCAATAAAAATTGGATCAGCTACTTTAATAAGAATATTGTCAACACTATGAGCATGGAGATATTGTACTTTGCGACGATTCATATCTGCTAAAATGCCTCTGTCTCTAAGAGCACGATAAAGTCCTCCTAAATGTCAAATGGTATTAAAAAAAATAAAAATATTCATGAATAAATATAAGAAAATAATAAAGTTCAAGACAAAAATAGACAGTTACCATTTCCATCGGGTGCCTTGGCGATGCGATGTTTCTCATCTAGTAATATCTTTCCATCAAAGTCAAAACAAGGTAAACTGCCTTGCTCAAAGAACTCAATATTATCCTTTTGAAGCCCAAAATAATTATTATCTCTAAAGTATTTTTGAGTCGGTTCCATTGTATGTTCACTAGTCATAATATACCAAACAATGTGTCCATCTAATCCTGTATGATTCTTAGCAAGTTCCTGCAATTTACGAATTCTTTCTCCTTGAACACGAAATAGTGACTTTCTCGAAGGTAATTTAATGTCAAACATTCCTTTTGGGTTTGTCGAGCCCAAACGAGTTCCCTGACCTCCAGCCATTAACAGCACGCCGACACGATTATTCGCAATATGAGTAAGGCCTAAGAAATAATTGAATTAAAACTCTTTGAGCCATTGATTATTAAAAAGGCTGTAGAAGCATGCATGCTTCCAACTCTGACTGCAGCATTTATTTTATTGCATAATTTGCTCTCTTACCTTCATTCTCGTAAACTTTCAATTTTTCTTCACTCGTTCGACTTGTAGACATAAAAGTAGATTCAGGTATTGGTTCCATTCTATCGTCTAATTTTTTTGCACTTTCTTCCAACGACGATGTTGCTCTCTTAAAGAATGATTGCACTTCCTCTAAATTAATTTCATCAATATCACGAATAAGGGTCTTTTTTTGATCATCAGTCAGCTCATCCCAATATTTAAATAAATGTTCTTGTCCATATCTAATTAATTTTTCCTTTAAATTCTCGAAAATTGCATCTAAATCGATCTTCGTCATCTTGGCACGATTTACACTGTTATCTATCTAAGCGCGATGGATGTGATATTAAATAACAAAATAATATAAAACTTTTTATCAACACAAAACAAAATTCCTTAGTTATAATATGTGTGAATAAATAAGCCACGTAAAGAGCAATAACACAAAATTAAGCTTCAATAATATTGTCTTCGATCGATCTGTTTTGTTACGAGTGAAAGTTATAACTAACTGAACAGCGATTCCACAGAAATATCCAATATTGCCATAACTGCTTAAAAAGCTTGATTTGCCTCTTAAGAAAACTTGAAATTTTATTTCTATGTATTTTCGGCTCTTTATTTATATTGTAGCACATATTTCGACAGCAAAACCTTCCTCTTTGTCCAACATACTTTTCTGATTAATCTTGTGAAGTATATAATTTTTGTAGTGCAAAATTCGATTTTAAATCGAACCTAGTTTTTAAACAAAAAATAAAAATTGAAACTTGATAAATGTTAAAAACAGTAAGAACAGGAAGACTAAAGGCTGTGAGGATTTTTTTGAGGGAAATTCAATCTTGAAAAATTCTAGCAAATGATTCCAAATTATTGGAATCATTCCAGACAGCACATAAAATGCGTTCAAATCAGCAGCATGTAATCAATTTTATGCCAGTTTTTCTCTGTGTCAAGCTCCCCTCTCTTGATTTAATTCGACTTCTACACATTCATTCTAGCATTTAAATTTTCGCATTTTTCCGTTTTTCCTTTAAGGTGCTTATCAGCAAGCAAAAAGTTCACGTGTATAGATGATAACAGATGGATATTATGTACATTCCTAACTGCACATGTATTAGTTTTAACTGTTTCATGAGTAATCATATTTTTTCATGGTCACTATTCAGGTTTTGTTTCTTTTCTTATTGTTACTGTCATTAAAGAGGCATGTTCACACTTTTGATCTCCATTGTCAGCCTTATTGATACAGATTTCTGAAACTGGGGCATTCAATAATTTGTTGGATGGGTTGCAAATTGAATGGATGGATCTTATTGTCTTGGTTTTAGGTATTATGAATCTATAAATACTATTATTAATAAACTGCGTCTGTGATTTAATAACGTAATAACAACTTTTCAAGTTCTGTTGGAACGAAAAGAAAACCAGAAAGAAACATTTCTGATCTTTCAAGCATTCATAGGTGGGATAAAGAAATAGAAAAATTCCTACACTGAAAGTGAAAGTACAGTATATAGAGTCTGAAAAAAATGTAGATGACCTTTAAAACGTATTGTATGCAAGACAACTTTTATGCTGCTTTTTTGTTTGCTGTATGGATCAGCTGTTATTATATCATAGGTTATTGGGTTTCCTATTGTATTCGTTAGACGGCAACTGAAATTTTGTAAGCGCCAATAAGTAAACTGGTTTTTGGCAGTAAGTAAATTTATGGCATAACATTTGCTCAAATCTTACAAAACAGAGCTTAACAGAATTTATTCTACTACTATACCTCTTCCTGCTTTCTATGAAAAAAAGCATTAAAACATGGACTAGCCAGTTGTTTATGTAACACATGTGCATGCATTTATTTGAATATTTAAATCAGCATGGTTGGAATGAGACGAAAATTCCAGTATAATTGGTCAATAAAAATGATACTACTGATCCAACAAAACTTCCTATTTGTGTCGATACGCCTATCCATACTAGACTTTTTCCACCTTTTAATCGGAACATTGTAGTGATTTTCAGACGAATATATGAAGCCAGTCCAATAACTAGAGTCCAGCTAGTAATCTAAAATGTAATATTTATTAAAAACTATAAAGTTAATGCATTAATGCAATACTTACAACCAGAAATTCCCCGAAAGTGTTTTCAGTTAAAGGTGGAGCAGGCGACAGAACAGCTGTGGTTATTGCATAAGACAGAAATGGTAGAAATATAATCGAGACTATAAAAATGTGATTAACCGAATTCTTTTTCACGAACATTGCAATGAAGCATGCAATGGGATTGGCCATGAGTGATAAAGTGATTGCAAGATGATAAGTCACGTTCCCGTAAGGAAGAGTTGAAAATGGCATAATAGAAGGAACAATTGCATTTACAAACATGCACAATAATCCAATATACACTAGAAGTCCTCTGTAATTGATTGTTGATAAATTAACAGTTTCATTTAATGTTGGATCTGAGGTCATTGAACTTTCATCATACTGATAATTGTTTCCATTCAATATCTTTACATTAGCATATTCATCACGCACTGATTTAAGTCTATCAAGGAGAATAAATGCTAAAAGACTAGCCACAAGAAGTGAAAAAATAATTATGAAGAATGTTTGAGTTGAAAATCGAGGCGGTGGAAAGTAAGGAACAATATCATCACCAATTACTTCACATTGTGCATTTCCTCCAACTCCTTGAATTAAGCCTAATATGCTAGGTACTAATCCAGACAATCCTTCGCCAATTAAATAAGTTATAAGATAAATTCCTCGAAAGCGTCCAAAGTATGGCATAAAGAGCACTGAAGAAGTACATCCAACTAATGCAAAACAGAATGTAAATATGAAGAATAGTAATGATCGGTCACTACTTAAAAAATACACAGTAACATCGTAAAAGAATGGAATAAATCCTCCACTAACGACTCCAATTGTCAATAAAAAGTAAATTATGATGTTGTCAGGTATAGGACAATATTTTTGTATAAGCGTATATGCTAAAGGTCCAATATTCGCAATTTGAATTATTATCACTAAATATGATGCAAGATACCAGAATTCAGGCAAGACATTTACTAGTAGAGGTAGCTGAACCCATAAAGCATTGATTCCAATCCATGATCCAATTCCAAAAAATACTGCTAAAACGTCCACGAGTGCATTTCTATTACCAAAAACCCTTTCTAGAGTACTTAAAACCATTTTAATTATTATTTTGTGCGACCTTCCCGAATGTTTCACAGCAAAACACTATTTTCTGTTCCTTTCCTTCCAAATTTCAGTGCCTATCTTGATAAGATTGTCAATGTTCTTTGATAAAAACTTATCACAAGTCTGAGAATTAAGATAGCTGCTAATATAATATCATTTAATTAATATTTTAATTCTCTTAAATCATTGACTTGTCTGCTGATGAGCGGAAGATGAATTGCGTTATTTGGAATGCTTAATCAGACGAAATTGGAATGCAGCTTTTGCAAAAAACTTAGCACGAACATGTAAAGGTTGTGTAGAAATGAAATTTGAGAGATCACGAAAAAGCTTTTCGTTTTTTTATTCGTGGTAATTTGAAATATTAATTAAAGCCTATTGACTATCAACAATCCAATTATTAAAGTTGAAATCCATAAGAATGGCAGATAAAGATCACGAGTTGAATGCTTTAAAGTTTGTGGTGGTATGAAGTGTTGAGTTACATTTTTAACAGATTTTCATAATTGCAAAGAAGCAAAGTAGAAGAAATTTTCCTCTCTGAGAAAATTTGTTGGATATACGCATAGCAATGATTTTCATTTTGTTTTCTCGATCACACAGGATTCTTCTTTATCATCAAAAGTAGACAAGTTCAACAAGAAAGTAACCGATAAAAAGGAAAAGCAAGCTGAAAATCCATTTAGTGGTTCATATGCAATGAAAAATCCGAAGGAATTGAAACCAGAAGAATATGGACGGTAAAATCTTATTCGTTCAATATGATCCTTAATAAAAACAAATTATTTGCAGACCAAAAGCAGGCTCACTGACAGAGTTTCGAGGAAAAAAAGCCAATGTTCATGTCTATAAAGAAATGTTAGAACTATGTCAAATTATTCACGATGAAGGAAGTCCAACTGAAGAAAATCCAGACCTACGATTCATTTCTTTTCGAGATATTTTTAATATTTATGTAAATATTAGTAACAAGGTTGTCGGACTTCTTTTGCGAGCACGGAAATATGGACTTTTGACATTTGAAGGCGAATGTCTATTTCAAAAGTTTCACGATCATGTTCCGATTTATCTGCTTCATACTATGAATGAAATTAAAGAAGTTTTAACCGGCAAACAAGACGAGGTGGGATTGAAGGAACCAAAATAAAGTAACTTTGTTATATTGATGTACTGAAAAGAGTTTTTATTGAGTCAAAATGTGTGATTAAGTTTGCAAATTTAATTGGATAGGACTTTAGAACAAAAATTATTGATAACACTCTTACTGATACTGACTAAACGATTTTTAAACAATTTACCACAATCCACTTCCTACATCATTAACGTCGATTCCCAATAATGCAAGATCGTCTATGTCTTCTTGACTTTTTCCAAACTTGTCAGTCGGTTCTTCGTCAATCATATCTATGCTTTCATTTTGATCACCATCAGTTTCTGGTAATTTTTCAGTCATTGGTGGTGGTGGTGGAACTGGCTGAATATTTGTGGATTGTGGAAAGAAATTACCGTACAAAATTGCATGCTGTGAGAGCTCTTCTGGCAATATCATTTGTGGACCGTCAGTTGGCTGAATTATAGGCTGAATTTCGGGTTGTGGAACTTCAATTGGTGGAGTTTCTATGACTTTCCTGCACAAATCACCATCAAATAATAAATCTAAAGTTTCTTGAAAATCTTTTGGTAATGGACCCGTTTTTAAAGGTGGCGCGTCACTAATTGGTTTTGGATAATCAGAATCAGGATCTAATCCAGGTGGAACTTCCGTTTCATCATTTCGCATAGGCGGTTGTACTTGAATTTGAGATTGTTGATTAGAAACTGAATTCATCATTGCAGAAAACTGTAATGGATCAGGCATTAAATCGTCCCATTTCTCATTTGAATTCTTTGCCTTTTCATCAAACTTTTCTTTGTCAGTAGTTTTATCTTCCTTCTTTTCTGGCTCTTGCTGGTCTTCGATTTTCTTCTCAATCATTTGCTTTTTAAATACAGGCATCTTTCCAATAAATGGCATTTTCTTTGAAGCATTAGCAACACTTGAGGACGATGAATCGTCTTTTTTCGTTGAAGAATTATAAGAACGAGATGGTAGCTTCTTTTCGTCCTTTAATGGTGGTAATTTAGGTTCAGCAGGGAAATTAAGTGATGACTTCTCATATTTTGATGGTTTAGGTGATCTAGATCTTGAATAACGACGTCGATATCTGTGATCTCTATTTCGATTTCTTGGTGACCTTGACCTTGATTTTGATCGAGAACGACTTTTTCGACCACGATAATTCCTATCACTTCGATTTCTGTCCCTGCTACGACTTCTTAATCTCTCTCTATCGCGATCTCTATCCTTTTCTTTTTCTTTAATTGTATCCTTCTTCTCGACAATTTGTTGCTTATCCTTTTCAGTTGATTCTTGTTTTTGATTTGTCTTCAAACGTCCTTTTAAATTCTCTAATAAACGTTTTTCCTCTTGAGAAATTATTGGCTCAACTGTACTCCATTGTCCAATTATTTGTTCATCCTTTTTATTCTCTTTAGCACCATGCGCGGAAATTGTTGGTGCCGGTGGAACTTGTGGCTTATTTGAATCTATCGGAATCATCGTCCATTTGCCAGATTTTTCGTCATTTTCAGCTGCTGAACCTTTATTAAGAATATTTCTCATTGCAACTCTAATTGAATTTTTATCAGCATGATCACTTTCAATCTTTTTTGAGCTAGTGTCAGATCCTGAACTTGAGTCAGAATTATCCTCAGAATCACTGGAAGATGACGAGGAACCACGTTTGCGTTTTTTGCCATGTTTACGCTTTTTTTTACTATCCTTTTTATTTTTCTTCTTTTTAATCTTTTTGTCTGACGCCTTTTTGCTATTGTTTGATTCTGAAATTTGTTTGTCATTAGAATTGTTTGCTGCTGGATCTGAGTTGACAACTGCCCCTGATAACTCATAAGCTTTGTTACGAGCTTCCAGCCATTTTTCTTCAAATTTAGGCTCTCGTTCAATCAATTTCTGTAATATAAATTAATGCACATTATTAATATTAAAAATGTATTAAGATTATTAAGCGTGTAGCTTACATTATATCGTTGAGCATGAATGTCACTTTTCAAATGCAACGAAACGCACCATGAATCGCCCATAAAAAGTTCACAAAGTTTACAATACCAAGCCATTGATGGTTCGAAGAATTGAAGTCCTTTAATTGGGACTTTTTCAGTAGGTGCGTCTGGATGATTAGTAGCTTCATTCAATTTCTGAAAACTGGCACGCCAAGGACCTTCTGTGCTACGATTAGCGATTTTATCGAGATGATCTTTTGAATGTAAATGACTCAAATAATCCTTTGCTGTTTTTGGAAATACTTGACAATGTTTACACCAATGAATTTCTGTATCATAATAAACATAATTAATTTTATCCTTTTTATTTTCTTCTGCTTCCTGCTTTTTCCTTTTCATGCTTTCCAAAAGTTCATTTTTAATGCGTTCAGGAGAACAGTCGTCAGATTCTGATTTTCTAGATCGCTTACTAGGCTTTTTCTTGCTAGCTTCCTCCTCATCTGAATCCTTCTTGATGATTTTGTTCAGCATGTCGATGACATCAAGTATCTCGGCCAATTTCGATGAGATTTGAGACTGAAATTATAGAAAACATTCTAGTTAGCAACAATTACGTTCAGGAAGGAACTCATTGTGTAAAAATTTATGTGTCAAAACCTTTAAATATTTCATTTTCATATTCATAAAGAATCATAATAACTATCGATTATATTTCTCTTCCTATTTGCTCAGAAAAACAGGTTTCCAGGACTTCATAGGTGATCTACTATCTCTCGTTGCATACTTAAAACTAATTTTACAGTCATTGCCCTATTTGAAATTCCATGCAAAATTAGTGCTCTTATAGCAAACTGTTCTTATTGCATGAAATTTTCACAATTTTTAACTTTAACAATTCTTTTGATCTTATGAAATACAAATTCTGATGTGGATTCCTTAGCCTCAACCAACGACTCATGATTTAATGCTCATTGTATTTAAGAGGAACAAAATAGTTTCTTCAAAAATAATTTTTTGTCAGCCTCATCGATCGATCATCATTAATAAAATGAGCATTCAAACACACATGAAATATTTTCTTATTAAAACCCACTAAAAAAGAAAGAAAAGCAATTTTTGTTGGTTCAAAAGTGCCGAATCTCAAAATCATGGCGAGATCAAGCTAACCGATAATTTTCTTTGTTTAAACACGAAAAGCAAGCACACTTTTGTCAACCTAGCGACTCGTCTACATATTAATATTAATTCAAGGAACACGATCAAAAATGTGCTTAAAAGTCAAGAATCTCAACCAAGTTTTTGAGAAGTTTCATAAAAATGTATCTGTGTGCATTTAATGATTTTTTCAGCACACCGAAAATGGCAAATAATGCTAATGTAACACCTTAAAACATGAAATATATTATTTACCTGAAGTTTTTCATTTTCCTTGATGAATCCATTGGTTTTTGGCGATGGTGATCGTTTTCCTAAGCCATCCAATAAGTCAGACTTTTGATCCTTTAATACTTTTAGCTCTCTCTTCATTTTCTCAGCACGGCTTATATACTGATCCAGCTGTCGTTTTAAATCTTCACGTTGTCTCTTCTTTTCTTCAGCAATTGCAGCTATTGTTTGAAAAATTTATGATTAGTATCTAGCTCAGCTTAAATGTATACAAGCATTACCGTCACGCTTCTTTTTTTCCTCTTCCGATTCTTCAGAAATTGGCATATTTGATGGCATACTAGGCTGTATCCAAGTCTCACCGTGAATACCTGGAGGTGCTGGACATGAAATATTAAAGTTTGGAGCTGGTGGAGGATAATTTGTCTGAAAATCATAACTATTGAATTGATTCATTGCACCAAAATTAGGTGCTTGAGGAGGAACTACATTTTGCATATAGCTATATGGGTCGTTAGGATAATTCATTTGTTGTTGTTGCTGCTGCTGTTGTTGTTGTTGCTGTTGATGACGATAATTGTCAATCCTTTCCGGAGATTCACTTCTTGATCCTCGTCTTCCTTCATAACGTCGTCTATCTTTGCGTTCAAATCGAGACCTCGACGTGCTACGACTTCTTCTAAAACGATCACGGAAGTTCCTGCCACCTCTAAATGGCGAACGTCTTATAAACCTGTCAATAATTTATTGTTATTTATAGATCCAGTGAATAAAGTATGGTCAAAATTTACCTGCGATTGCCACCACGAAATCCAGAACGCCTAAATGGGCTAGGAGAACGACTTCTTGATGCACTTCTTTGATATCTTCGATTCCTTGATCTACTTCTTGAACGACGTCGACTAAACCGACGCTCACTGCTGGATCTTTTTTCAACACTCGTTCGTTTGACGGCTTCTTCTTCTACTTCCATACTTGAAAAAATATTCAAACCTACTTTTTCCTATAAAATCGATACTTTTCGATGAATTGAACACCTGCAATTAATGAAATGATTGTTTATCAACAGATTTATGATATTTTAAAGCTGTTAATTGTAGTATTTTAAGGATTTTAAATAAGAAAAAAAATTTTGTGTACGTTTTGTTAAAATTCCTTGCGAGAATTCAATTCCGTCTTAAGTATACGCTTGTATACTCAACAATTTTATATTCAATTGACTAGTTTAGATATGTTCTAAAACATTTTTTGCTACCTATTTCACAGCTTTTAAATACAATTTCTTTTAAAACTTTTGTAAATAAACAAACTTTAATAAATTTGCAAAATATTCCCGAAAATTATTATAAGGATCAAAAGCAAAGTGTGAAAATTTACTATTTTTGAGGAATAGATCGCAAGCTGGATCAAATAAACATTGACTATTGATTAATTTACTTTAACTTTAATTCATTTTCACAGCAAATCAATTTGTAGTTTATAAGAAAATTTCTATAAACATTATTTTTTAAAGACCCAAAATATTAACGATAGAAAAATATTTGAAATTTAATTATGTTATAATAGACCAAGCAATTTTAAATTAAAGAACGTTAGGCTAGCACGTGTATTTAACGATTGTGATTATCTGAAGTGCTATATAAAACTTTTAAGTCTTAGGAATTTATAAAAGGTGTTAAAGATAATTACTGCTATCAAATGAAACCTTTTAATAATCAAGACAACCTTAGTTGCAATTTTATTTTCAACGAACTTTCAAGATTTATATAAATACAGTATACACCGTGTGCATCAAATTTTGAGAGAAACTGTAAGTCGAGAAAATTGCGAGACATAAAAAGTGAATTTTTTATTAATTAAAATAAAAGTGTTTTAAAGCGTTAGTGATACTTAAAAAGTGGTTAAAATAATTAAAACAACATCAGAGGATAAGTAAATAGTGAAGAATACGCAGAAATGGAGCATTTGGATATAGATTCAATAATAGCCAGACTTTCAGAAAGTAAAAAAAAAATTTTGCAATATTTTTATAACGTGAATTTTCCTTAATTTTCTTCTTTATTATGTTACTTTTTTTTTGATCAATTGAATTAGCGAATGAGTAATTTAGTGTGACGAAAAAGACTTTTCTTTATTTTCCATCTTTTGGACACATTCACAATAAGAATGAAAAATTTTCGTGTGTGTTTTTCAGTGAGAAAGCCAAGAGTTCCTCTTATGATTTATTTTTGATAACTCATTTCGTCTCATTTCAATGTCAATTTTCCGATACTTTTATTGATTTTAACAAATTTTCCTTCCTTAAAATGTATTTCATTCGATATTTATTCAACAACCTTTTTCTTTTATTTGTTAAAAAGTTTAAAAATTAAGTAATTATGAAAAACAACAACAACAACAACTACTACATAAATTAATGCATTTTGACATTATCTCCTAATTTTCTCATTCTTTTCTTTCTTTTAATATTTTTTTCTATTTTCTTGCTGCTTATATTCGCAAAAATCCAAACTATATCTTGTCACAAATTATGACTACCAATTTAAAATAAAATCATTTTAAATATTGAAAAACATTAAGTACCATCACAAAACGAGGATAAGAAAAAAGGGTTTTTCACACAGGGTGAATTAATTATTTTAACAGTCTCTACTACATAGTTTAATTAGCTTTTTAGCTCAAATGCTCTAAGAGCACTTTTAGCTTCTTTTTTTTGAGTATGAAATTGCATGTTGGGTAGCTGTTTTCATTAAAGAAACAATTCATTTTCTTTCTCTCTTTCTCTTTTCTTTAATTTTTTTTCTCGCTTCACTTTTTATACTTTCCTCGTAAGGCGAGGAAAACAGTAGTTTATAATTTTTTATAGCTGTTATTTTTATCGCACCAATTTTTACTCTCATGGAAAAGAAATTCCAATTAAAGTAGATTTTGAGCGCAGAAATAGATTCATAGAGTAACTTACGTAAATGAAAACGTTTTCCTTTCTGATGACTAATCGCAAAACCCTAAAACAAACTATTAAGCAAACACTCCATCTATTTGACTATATAAACAATGAATAAGAAGAAAAATGAATGAAAACATCTGCGGTCAATTAAACTAGAAAAAGTTGCGAGGAATGGGAATAGGCAAGGTCTTTTAATTTGTATCCTTTTTGATTCAATATCGTCGCTACCACCGCCCTAAAGCTCTTCAAAGAAAAAAGAAAAGCAAAAGCAAAGAAAGAAAAAGTGAAGACGAATGAAAGAGAAATGTGAAAAGCTTTACGCGTGATGATAAATTTAGTATGATGTGTTATAATACGGATTGGGGGTGTCAAATTGTAAACACCTACATTAACAAAGGGTATGAGTGAATCAAATGATTTTCACATGTTTACAGCGCGTCTTTCTTTATATATATAAAACGATTTCATACGTTGCTTTCGTCATGGCCTCTACACCAAATGTGTGTATTGTAGTGCTATTTGCTCCTTTCATTTCTTTTTACTCTTTTCATTTTTCATATCCTAGCGCATTTTATGAAACAAAGTGCTATTCTAATTCTCTTTTTGTCCATGCCATTTGGATGCTCAAAGAGATCTGAAAGAAATGAATCATAGCCCAAACAGCTTTTACTTCAAAAGGCGAAGTAATTAGAAAATTTAAAAAAAAAACGATTTTCAGAAATATTAGTATGGAGTTTTCAACATTCCAAAGCGTTTTTATCATTCGTGTCAATCTAAACGGTGTCTCTTGTTAATTCCTTTCCCTTCCACTATTCAAACGAAAGAAAAGTTTTTTTTTTTGATAAATGAAAAATCATAAATATCGTGACGAAAGAAAATTTAATATGTTTTCTCCAAAAAAAATAAAAGTATAAAAAGAACAAATGACATTACAATTGAGCTTAAGTGAATGAGTGAACGGACGAGGGAGGAAAAAATACAATGGAAATGGATTATTTTTAAAAATGTCATAATAATCATCATGTTTATAATAAAAAAAGAATCTACTTCTGCTCGTTTCATTTGCACGAGACTACAAAATTCGTCATTGTTTATTATTATTACCGTACAATAATATTCCGTGTATTTGTAGAAGAAGGTGTCATTTATGTATGACGACTAGTAGATAGCAGAATGGAATGGGCTTGTTAAGCTATGTTTCAAATAATTATCATTAATCGAAGAGATTCTTTCAATGAATGTCAAACAACATCGGTTCTTTTCATAGAACCATAAAAGCTTGACGTCATAAATGCATGATGCCTAGAGTACACAGTCGTGAGCAAATGAATTAATTTGCATCAAACACAGAGAAAAGGGAGAGAGAGCCTACAATGTCAATGTTAATTTATATATATTTATTTTTATTACGAGCTAATGTATTCTGAGGAATATGAGGAAAGATGAAAATCAAAAATATACATGAGGAAAGAAGAAAAAAAAAATATTGAGATAGAGGAAGAAATGATACTCAAGCTGTTTGTCAAAACATATGAAGAGAATTGATTTATTTATTTCACAAGCTCACTTACTCAAAGATGTGTCGAACAAGTCATATCCAGTGTATACTAGTTCCGATTCATTCATGTAGAAAAGGAACTGAGTACGAAGAATTCTCCGTTGTAGATAAAATGGCATAACATTGAATATGTCAAATAGCAAATAATAGTAATAATAATCAAAGGTGTGATATTGTTTTCATTTTCACACAAAACGTGCAAAATTGTGGCAATTAATTTTACATGTCGACACCATATCAATTCTTAACGATACTACGATTGTTGCGTGTATTTCTGCATGTATTCTTCTCTTTCCCATCTCAAAGAAACTTGAAGTGATGTTCATGAAATATTAATTTTCTACTAATACACGCATTCTCATATCACATTTTTGTACTTCAACTAATAATTTAAAGTCGCAATTAAAATTTTCTTTTTTTATACTCTTGAATGAACCGTTTTATCCATGCCATGCGTCGTAAAATTCTAAAGCCAAATAGTAATAAATGAATTCCAACTTATTTGCTTTGTTTTTAACTTTAAAAATGCGGTGTGTGTCAAAACAAATTTTAATCAGGATTGAACTATCAAATGTATGCGATTTTGCTATCGAGTGATGAGTTAATATTTCTAATCGGCTTTAAAATTTTGTAACGGGTTATTCTCCATGCCGCAAACGTGCCTGTGGCTTACGATACTTCAATAGTCCAAAGTCTAGAACTTGTCTAATTACAAAGGTTGCGCTTCCATAATAATACGATTACAAAAGCAATAATAAGCTTGTTGACATCTACAAGAATCTTTATGGAAATGAATATACCTTGTAAATGCAGAGATATCACGTGCACAGTCAATCAAAATTAAATTTACAGTTTACGAACTTGCTTTTAAAATGTGCATAGAAATGATTTTTTTCGGATGATTTTGAGGTCTTTTTAATTTTATTGTTATAAAAATTAAGAGCAAAACGGATGAGTGAATAAATAACAAAAAAAAACGAGGAAGGAAATAAGGGATTAAGGAGCTGCTAATTTTTTGCTTGCATTTATCTCATCTCATTAAAAATTTCTATCCAAAAAAGTTCATTCGACCAAATGATGAGAGCAAATAAATCATCAACGAAAAAAAGCAAATTGTGGCAGTAGCAACAACAACAAACAACTAATGTAGAAAAAAAACTGCTTGAAATGAGAAGAAAGTTCTAAATTTAGTAACAGTTTGAGGTTTATGATCAATAACGTAAATAAGATTCATTCTCTCTGCTTCATAATGATTTAAAAAGCAGACTTTTTAACATGCTTTTCGTTCTGACAACAGCGAAAAAAAAAAAGAAAGAAAGAAAGAAAAAAATTGCTCTATTAATAATGCTTGAAATATAGCATGATCATCTATCTATTGATCGATTTTTAATGCGCTCGTGAAATTTTTATACATATTTATCTGTATATACAATAGATTTTTATTATTAAACAGGGGTAGCAAAGCTTTAACGATTAGTTTTTGAATTATTGAAATTATTGAAGGACCTCCTTTTGAAAAAAAAAAAATTAAGCATAAAACTGCATAAAACATTGGTTTCATCTATGAGACATACATTTAAATTTCAATAACAAGCTTATGAAAATTATTTCTTGCATAAATAAGGGCTCATTGCCTCCATAGAATTAAACAGTTCCATAATATTACGTGCCAGTTTTTATATAAGTCCTTCTCGATTTTTTTTATAAAGATCTAGTATTATAAAAGTCTTGAACCGAAGGCAAAGATCCAGTTGCACTAAATTCATGTCTAATACCAAGAACAAAGAGTCAATACAATTTCAATAATGTCCAACACCAACAACAAAGATCCAGTAGCATTAAAGTCATATCCAACAACACACAACTAAAATCCCAAAGTCTTTATGTGCTTTCATTGCCAAGATCTCAGTGTACTAGCCTGCCTATCTGCCAGCCAAAGTGAACATATGAGCGTATTGTTCCTTGGGAAAATACGCTGATAAAAGCTATTTGCTACCGCTGTATAGTTACTTTTATTGAGAGATAGTTTTGCACAGTTTTTCTTTTATTTTTATGTAAATGTATATCCATATTTATTACAATAAGTATTTAGATACTAAATCATATGATAATGAAGAAAGTAAAATTAATTATGATATAAAATTTATTAGAAGTAGTTAAAGTAGCTTGTTTATGATGTTTAGTTGTTTATTGACATAATTCAATTAATACGATTATTTCTGTTACTTCATTTTTCCAGTTCGCACCAACAAACCAAACAGGCCGGTGCAAATGACTGAACAGGAAGTCCGTGGACTTTGTCTGAAATCCCGCGAGATATTCCTCCAACAACCCATTCTACTTGAGCTAGAAGCACCGCTTAAAATTTGTGGAGATATTCATGGACAGTACACAGACTTATTACGGTTATTTGAGTATGGAGGATTTCCTCCAACTGCCAATTACCTTTTTCTTGGCGATTATGTCGACAGAGGTAAAAATCATTCCCACAAAAGTTCCAAAAATAATTTCATTTCATGTCTCGCACTCATTCTGTTCTCTTCAATTATTTATGTACTTACTTTTTGTTTTTTTCTCTTTTTGTGTGTGTCTATATTTTAGGAAAGCAATCATTAGAAACGATTTGTCTTCTTCTCGCATATAAAATCAAATATCCTGAAAATTTCTTCTTGCTCCGTGGAAATCATGAATGTGCAAGCATAAATCGAATTTATGGTAATTTTACTCGTTCAATTTTATTTGTATTGCGTATATGTAAATCGATTTATTGTATGCCTTCTCTCATTTTCAATTTTCAATCATATTTTCGCCCTTATAGGATTTTATGATGAATGTAAACGTCGCTACAATGTTAAATTGTGGAAGACTTTCACAGATTGCTTCAACTGCCTGCCTATAGCCGCAATCATTGACGAGAAGATTTTCTGTTGTCACGGAGGGGTGAGGATAATTAAATAATTTAATTACATTTATTGAGATAGCAATTGAGAATGGTGCGAAGCTCTCAATGATAAATGGAGCTTTCTGTTCTTTTATCGTCAATTTTCTTCCTTCTTCAAACATCTCATTTTATTAATTTCACAATATTAATCTATATTACTCTTGTTCTTTATTTCTGTTTCTATTTCGTCATCATCATTGGACGTGAATCATTCCAGCTTTCACCGGATTTATCGGTATTGTATTGTTCTGTTATTTTATTTCTTATTTTTTGTTTATGAATATTTATTTTGAACATTTGGATTGTTTCGTTACTGAACGACAAATATCTTTTTTCCATTAATGAGTCATCAATCTGAATTATGAGAAAATTGATTACACAACAATTCTGAAAATTTCCCTGAAATGAAAATTTTAATCTCATTTATTGAGTATTTCTGACTCATTTTAAGCTTAGCATGACGCACTTTTGCCAAAGTTATTGACCTTACACTCTGTACATTCTAAATATAATGCTCGTTGATAGTTGCTATGCAGCACAAAAAAAAAATATTTTCAAAACTCTGTACATATTCCTAACAAATGAATTACTTTTAACGGGATCAATCTTATTTTTACCGCTTTTCAAATTCAAAATTTAGAAAATAACGAAATGAAATTTCAATTATAGGGTATGGAGCAAATTCGTAGAATCATGCGACCAACAGACGTACCCGACACTGGATTATTGTGTGATCTCTTATGGAGTGATCCAGACAAAGATGTGCAAGGATGGGGTGAAAATGATCGAGGAGTAAGCTTTACATTCGGTGCAGATATAGTACAGAAATTTCTTAATCGCCACGATCTTGATTTAATCTGTCGTGCACATCAAGTTGTAGAAGATGGTTATGAATTCTTTGCCAAACGTTCACTTGTGACGCTTTTCTCTGCCCCTAATTACTGCGGTGAATTTGACAATGCTGGTGGAATGATGTCTGTCGATGATTCACTTATGTGTTCTTTCCAGGTAAAAATCCCTTTAATTTTTTCTCATAATCTTTTAACTGCTTTATTAATTTTCATTGTTGAAACTCTCATCCTTATTTTATCTTTCTAGATTTTGAAACCTAGTGAAAAGAAAGCGAAATATCAATATGCAGGACTTCAGTCAAACTCAAGTCGTCCTCAAACGCCACAAAACAAGAAGAAGTAAATTGTAGAAAGGAGTAGCATCGAAAAGGAGTGAACAATGTGTGGCCGAAGGAATACAGAATAATAAATAGCTCAATGGACCACAACATAAAAAAAAAGAATTGAACACACTCATTTCACTTTAAACATAATTATTAAATATACATAAAATAAGCAAGATTCAAAAATTGAAATCAAAAAATTCATCAAAAATTCATGGAAAATGTTACAAAATAATGTTGAATTGTTTAAATTTAAAGCTGTAACTTAAAGTAGGTTTTATTTACAGTTGTATAGATATCAAAATTGGTATACTTATATTGTCTGGATTAGATTATATCAGGAAATATTAATTTTCATTTCTTATTTTCCGTTTTGTATGTTACAATTACATGGAAAATTGTGTAAAAATTAGTTTCTTAAAAGTAGCAGCCCTTTCATGAAATCTGTCTTACTGTACACGATACACGACAATTCTTTTATCGTATTTTTCATAGATGTATGTAATACAATCTTTAGTATATTCCCTTTGACGCATTTCGTATGACGTGTTTAGTCTGTTTCTATTCTATTTATTATCTTGGTTTATAATGTAAACCAGAACATTACGTTTGCTTTTATTGCCATTTTCTGCAACTACACCTTATATTCTCTTTGTTTAACTAATTTTTTTCTTATTTTTAAATACTATTAATTCTTTAATTAGTTGCTGCTATTCCGTTCTGGCCAATATTACGATTTGAGTAATTATTAATGGAGATTTATGAAATCCTGATCTCTTCACAAAAAGAGAATGCTAAGCAAAATTGAACTTTTATTAGGGCTTATTAAGTAATCTTAATAGAAACAGCTTTTTTGGCAAAATTTTACCTTGTCACATCTGACGGGATACTCTTTATGTTATTATAATTAAGCATAATGTTCCTTGATTTGAATTTAAAATGTCGATTCAAAAATCTTTAAATATTTTCGATTGGAAACATTTATCAAGATTTATGACTGATTGTTTACGTTGGAAAATGCGCATTGACGAACTTATGACGTTTTTTAAAATAGCTTTTTTTTTCTTTATTTATTTAAGACGTTCAATCCCACCAACAAATATTTTTTTTTATATTAAAAATGTCTTTGTTTTGTTTTCATCAATTATCAAAAATTAAAATCCGAATGAGAAATATGATGAGTTGAAGATAATTAATAATTCTTAATTTATTAAAGAGGGCGCTATAAAATAAATCAAAAAATAATATTTAAAAATTTAACTAACATAAGTTAAAAGTGAAGAAAAGAAATTTCATTGAAGAATATGCTCAAAAGTATGAGTGTACTTTGTGTGTATGTGGAGCGACGATGTAAGCCATTAGAAAGTATATATATATTTGATTTTATGATGAAAAATAATAAGAAGCCTAAGTAACATTCACATATTTTTTCGTGCAGACTTTACTTTTTCACAAAAAAAAGAAAAGAAAATAAAAATCCACATATTCATTTTTCATTTACATGCGTATTACAGAAAAAAAAATCTCACTACACACAAACCAGTACAATACACTCTCATCATAAAACACAGCATGAATCCGTTAAGATATATAAATTGCCTTTTTGATAATGAGAAGAAGAAACAAAAAAAAAGAAAAGAATTGAATAATGTGAAACCAAATAAATAATGTTATATTTTCCCATGAGATATCAGCCCTACACACGTAAATAATGTAATAATGCAAATATTATTAATACTTAAGATGAAAATTTTCTTATTCGCTCATCATCAAGCCACACAGAAATCAAGTTTCTTTACAAAAAAAAAACTAATATAAAGTAATAAATTTAAAAAAGCAAAAAAAATGAATAGTCTATGATTAGTTTTACCTACAATGCAATTATTTATTATTTTGTAAAGTACACAAGAAGAACAAGAAGTAAAAAACCCATGAAGGATGATGGATAACAAATGTGAATGAAAAAGGAAGCAAATTTTGAGAAAATATAATAAAAATTTCCATTCAAAATAAGAAAAGAGAAGCCATGACATTTTATAATATATATTATTAAAACTCAAGGACATACACATAAAAGAATGAATGAAAATGTGTTAGTGTGACTGATGTGTGTATGAGTGAGTTTTGTATTTTTAGTGAGACTACCATAGCTTTACAAAATCGTCAATTCCGCTGAGGAAAGATTTTTGTTCCTATTGAAATATGTGAGACTATTCTTTGCTAATTCTTTCTTTTCTAGTGGTTTTACTTGAATTTTTAACAATTATAATTTTTTTGAATTTTCAGAAAAAACACGTGACGTTGTGGTGAGTTTTTTTTGTTGAAAATTTGAACATTGTTACAGAACACAACAGAAATAACGAACATTTTGATTTTAAAAATTGTGGTGAGTTTACCAAAAAGTGGATTTTTAATACTAAACTCAACAAATTTGTGGTGAGTTTGCCAAAAAAATTAAAATCTTGGAAAATTCACCACAACATGTGATTAAATACCTGAAAAAGTTTATGATGTTCAAACAAACATAAATAAGCGGAAAGTACATTTACAACTAAAAGAGAAAAAAGTAATAGTAGTGTATGCGCGATGAACGTAGGATTATCCCATCAAAAAGCATTGGAAGTTGAAATATTCACGCAACAAAATTGTTGAATTTAATAAGTAAAATTAACAAATTTCATTAAAAATTAAATGTGAATAGAGGCATAAAGGTTCAATTAATCGGGATAAAGTAAAATTGAATTGAAATTCAAGTGAAAATTGTAAAAATATGTGAAAATATACATTGTGATCGTGAGACTACAGAATTCATTAAACAGTTTCATGTATAAAGCTTATTAAAAATTAATAACTTTGTGACTCTTATCAGAGATATGTGCTTAGAACCACCAAGAACTATCATTTTATTGAATTAAAATCTGTGAAAAGTGTAAAAATATCTAGAAAAAACGACCTATATAGGTGTCGCTAGTTGCGGCTAATACCCCGATAGTCTCGATACAATAAAAAAAAGTTTGGCTGAATTCCTCTGTTGGGTCAGCAATTTTCCTTCAAATATCGTCAAAAGTGCTCATTAGACAGACGTTTTTAATCAATCAAGACTAATAAAACTTAGTTTATATTAATTAAAGTACGTTTAATCACATGAATGGAATGAAAAAGAAGTTTTCGCAAATTCATAACAGCATAAAAAAATATTTCATTAATCTTGTCAGTGTCTTTGAATGAAAGTAAATATATGTATGGAGTAAGAAGAGGAGAGACAAAGCAACAAAAAAAAAAGTGAAGCCAATAATCTTTTTGAAGGTGAAACAGATAAAGTGGAAAGGATATAGAGCCATCCTTTGTGCAATTTAATTTTAACGAAACGGATCAATAAATAAATAAATAAATTAAGTGAATAATGGTTGAGAAGAGAAGCTTGGAAAATGCATTTTCTAGAATTATTGCTTAAAACGGAAGAGAAGTGAGTTTGTAAGTCCTAGAAAAAGTGTTGGTCAGAAGAGAATTACAAAGCACACGTGAACGGGAAAAAACAAATAAAATTGTGCGAATCGTTTCTGTGTGTATGCGTAAGAGCTATTGAAGTGAATTTGAAATATATCTTTTAGTATTGCCTGTGCAGCTGGTTCGAGATAATTTGTTTGGATGTACCATAACATCCATTAATAAACAAGAATAAGAAGAATTGTATACAACGGCAAGACTCAAAAAACACTGTTGATTATAATTCCTTTGGCGCGGAAGTAAGCCATGACAACATTTGTACCATCAGTAAAAGAGGAGAGACATGATGAAGCGGAAATAAGGGAGCTGGCCAGAAAAATGGTCGAAGCTCATAAACTGCAAGCGGCAAAACAGACACAGCAAGTTACTAATCAATCACAATCATCGTTTTTGGGATCAACGTTAACACAACAGAATTCAATACTTAATTATCTTCAGCGGAAACCAGCAGTAACGTCATCATCACAACAAATGGCACAACAGACAGGTGCAAATAATTCAACAAACTCGACGACGACGACCACTATGAATGGATCGTCAAATCATCACAATCATCATACGATTGTGGAGGAGGCAAAGCCGGCTGATGATGAGAGTCTTAAAGGACATTTTGGTTGGGAATCATTCAACGGCGGGAAAATTCACATTCCTTATATTATTCGACAAACTGAAAAATATTGCGCTGTGCGCATAGTTGAACAAAAATTACTTAATAAATATCTTAATGTGCTTCATCAGGATTTATATAATTGTACTAGTATCAGAAGTTATTATATAACGGATGTCGAGGCACGACTCTTAGATGAAATTAATTTTCGACATTGCGATCAGTATTTTGGTAAGGAGAAATTTAGCATGAAAGATCTTATTGTGCGACTGAGTGATGCTCAAAAGTTTCAACAATTTCTTGACGTATGCTATAAGAAACTTACTAATTATTCGACGCCAAATGATAAATGTGGATTTATTCGTATCAATAGTGAATCTGTAGTTCCTTATACAGTTAGAGATGGCCAAAAAATGGTGCCACTCTTTTATTTCGAAGGTGAAACAGAGAATTTAAAATTAAAGGCTGACTCATTAAGTGGATGGGATTTATCATATCTTAAGTTTTGTTGTAAAGTTCAAGGCATTAGAAATGAGTTGTTTGCTAGTGATACGGTACCTGTAATTAGTTTGGACGACATTAAAGGATACTTTCCACAAGGAACAATCTTTGAGGATTACTGGCCAAATAAAGTTGTCGATACGCAGCTCCTAATGCCACAGAAATCTCATAATAGTACTGTAAATTGGACACATCCACCACCAAAACAAATTATGAATACTGCAACTCAGCAAAGGACAACTCAGCAACAATTACAAGCCCAAAAGCAACAGCAGCAGCAACAAACACAAGCACAAACTCAACAGCAGCAGCAGCAACAGCAACAACAACAACAGACTCAACAGCAACAAAGATCAATGAATAGTTTACAACATATGTATCAGCAGAATATGGATATGAGCTACTTGAGATCAATGCAAGCGGGGATGACGCCGAACCAACAGGCGAGTTTGGCTGCTCTCGTGAGTTCTTTGCCGGATTCACAACGAGCTTTGAGCAATCATAACTAATACTTTTGCCTTCTCTCTTTTATCGCTATCTTTCAGGCTTTAAGCAATGGATGGAGTAATCAACTAACTCAATCACAATTAGATCAAATGTTCAGACTCACATCATCTGCACAAACTAAACAGGTAAATTTGATTAATTCTTTATTATTAATCTTTAATTTTAATGAGGAAATCATTTTTAATTTTAGGCATCATCTACCAGATCGACGTACTCAAGACAGCAGCAACAACAGATGCAAAGTTTATTACAAAGTGGAATGTATCCTTACTCAGGTAGTGGAATGTCATTGAACAGCAATGGACATTCACGAAGTAGCAGTACTCAACAACCACCTCCACTTGTTCGATCAGCACAGCAACAAAATCAAATGTAAGTCAGTTAAATGTCTAATTTTTTAAGTATATAAATATATAGCGTTACATTTATTTTGTCATTTAAATGCATTAGGCATAGAATCGCATGAATCCATTCATTTTACATTTCTCTACTCTGTAAATACCCTTATCTGATAATTTTGGCGCATTTTTGCACATCTTATTGCGACTGACAAAAAAGTTCTTTTAAAACATAACGGAGATTTTCTAAAATCTAAGCTTCAATTTTAGGTAAACAGAAATGTAAACTATCGATTACATATTTATCAAAATGCTTTTAGATCTGCATAAATTTGCTTCTGTTAAAAATGCGCCAAAATTTTTCATTTCCGGTGACTTTATCATCACATTCATATCTTAGCATATCTTTGTTGAATGTATTGTTTAGTATACTTGAGAGTAATTAAAGCATGATGATCCTATATATACATTATCAGCGTTATTTTCTCTTATCCATTATTTTTTCTAAAATCTTGTGCTACGCTCATATTACGACAAATAAAAAAAAAAACAAAACTTTTGTATTCTCTTATCAATTGAACATGTTATAGTTAGATTTTCCTATAAATTGAGGGGGCTTTTTTTTCAATTCTGTAGAAGTCGCGCATTTTAATACATCGGGAATTTCCTGTGAATAAACAACCTACCACATGACTACAAAAAGCGAGACTTCATTACACACACGCACACACACTCAAAAATCATTGCATGATGACATCATTTTGCCTTCAATTCCATAAATAAAAATTTAGATGACTCATACTCAAATCTATCTTAGCTTTAAAATAAATTTATGTATCAATTTTATTTCTTTTCCTATATCGTTTTTTTTTGGAATCTGATATTTTAAGAGATCGTATTTAAATATGTCTGGCAATATTCGTTAAAATTCGTGGGAGTAAAGCGGGCTTAATGTATACAAAAGTGCCTTATTTAATGCGAAGAACAGGAATATGAGCTTCTTGTTATGTATTTTATTTTTCTTATTGTACATAATTCTTTTTCTTTAAATACCTACTTATTAATCACATATTTACCGACAATTATGATGAATAATATTAATAAATTTATAAGCACAAGATAATTAAATAACTTAATCTCATTTATATCGACGTGAACCCTTCCTAGAATCATTATGCGTTTTTCCAATTATGACGAACGGATGTTGAAACATTTACGAATATAATACTGATTTAAAAAAAAATTATTAAAAATGATGAAAATTATTTAAATTATCAAAAAAATAAATGTGGAGCTACATTCATTATTTTAATTTGATTAGTTTCTTTCTCTAAATCGTCATTGCTTTTATTGTCGTTTTCAAAATAATTGCAGCGATTGTTGAATGTGAATAATTTGCATTTTGAAGACGATAAAAAGGAACAAAGTAATGAAAAATTCTATTTTATTTTATAATTTTTAACGTTTATTTATCATTTTTTTTTTATATGAACTAAAATGAATTGCTTTTTAATATTCTATATATTTTTTTTTGTTGAAAATAATAATTGGAATTGGGAATTTCATATAATCATTTATTTCCTTTTCTGTTAACTTCATTCTGTGAGAATTTGGTTCATACTTGAGGCGTGTCGACTTCAGAAATTTTGACTGATTTTCTTAAAAATCTGCCTTACTAGACATCTTTTAAAACTATGATGCTATTTTAGAATATTTTATCAAATGAATGAAACATTATTAATCATTCTACTTTGAAAAATAATGCGAAATGATAATTCAAAGTCTCAATCGTGTAAAAAAACTTTAATTTTGATTCTCGAAATTCTTATATTGTTGAAAAGAATGTTTCCAAAACAATTTTTTAACTAGAGGTCAAATAGTATTTTGAGGCTGAAAAAGTCAGCAATTTTAATTTTTTAAACAGCTCCAGACTGGACCTACATATTTAATTGACTTAATTCAATCAAATAATCTTGAAAATTTTCATTACTCTTGATGGAGCATTATACAGAAAAGCACCAAATGCATTGCTTCATCAAAAATGTGTCAAATTTAGAAGTCGTCGCGGCCTTGATTCATACAACACTTTTGTAAATAACACACATACAAACCTGATTCGAAAACTTAATTAAAACTTACATGAATACATGAACTTTTATTTAATTTAATACTTCATTTTCTCTATTTATTATATATTTCTATCTCTCTATCACAAACATATCCACATACACACTCATATATACATACTGTTTAACCACAAAATGCTCACTAATTAATATAATTAAGAAACTTAATTTAACTACTTTATTTTTCGCTTCATATATAAACCAAAATATACGAAAAATTAAAATTAATTAAAATGAAAAAAAAGAGATCAAAAGTTTTGATTGAAAAAACGCGACTTTCGTCCTCATAATGTTTCTAGGTCAAATGGTTCAACGGCCCAATTGCAATTACGCTCCACAAATAATCCATCATCCGCAAACACACAATCCAATACCTCCTCCTCTTCCACATCCTATCCTTATCCTGCCAGCAATAGTAGTCTTAGTAGTAACAAATATGAAAATAGTAATAATAATGTTGTGACAATAACTCGATGCCCATCCAACGCGACAAGTAATAATAATAATAATAATCATAGTACTAGTAGCAATAGCAGTAGTCAAAATCCAGCATCCTATTTGAATCGAATTCCGGCTTCAACGACAATCACGCCAACACAATATTTGAACAGTAATAGTAATAATAATAATAGTAATAATAGTAGTGGAAACAGCAATTCAAATAATAATAATAATAATAATAATAGTAAGGATCACTCGGTTCCTTCGTCTCTCTCAATATACCCGAAAAATGCTCAAAACGGGAATGCTCGAAGTATAATTCAATCTAATATTTCGCCGGTAATTGCATCTCCAACTCGAGCTAGTCCGGCGGCTGGTTTTGCAAAGCAACCATCCATATCTCCGGCATCTCAAATTCAAAATCTTCCTGTTGTGCTACAACAACAATTAAATGAGTTATTTTTGAAGCAAAACTTTAGTGATCCTGAAGTACTTAAAGAGACTCTCATGCAATATACGAATTTGTATTCAAATATGAAAACACAGCAACAAAACCCTAATATTGCTGGTAGTCAATCCTCTCATCTTGATCAAGTCCAACATCAATTACAAAACCTTTCCTATCCCCTACGAAATAAGAGCGTAATAACTACATCACGTTCGAGTCCATTGGATGTAATCGATCTATCTTCTAATTCCCCTACTCCAAGGTCGATGAGCGTAGCTGCACTTCAACTTCAGCAAGTTCAACAAGCTGCTGCCGCATCAGCTGCAAATAAGCGAGCACATAATGGAACATATATGAATGGAAATTCTTCATCTACACGATCAATGCAATCGTCAGCGAGTAGTCGTCTACAGCAAATGCAAATGCAAAATTCCCTTGCTGCTGGTATGAATGGATATGGATCATCACCATACAAGATTGAGAAAAGTTTCATTGACAATCAAATGGTACATTGCATTAATATGATACCATATTCACCAAATAGTGACATGATTATACCATTGAGTGAGCTACGAGATCAATTCTATCCAAGCGCAAATTTGGATATTTGTAAACGTGTCATGCAGGCATTGGATATTAACTTATATAGCGGTACTAAGTAAGTTAACGGTCTCATTAAATTAACTGCAATATTTATATGGGTCTGGTCGAAGAATTATGTTTTACGTCAGTAACACGAGTAGGATTGATTGTTTTGATATTTAATGATGCTTATGATGAGCATTAATAACGATATATTCAGGTTATGTGGATTATAGACTTTCATTGTCCAGTTATATTTTAACTAGATGTATACATTGAACTACTAACCTTGATATAGTTTAAAATTATTCCGAATTTTTTTCGACCACTCCTGTTATATTATTCAAACTTGGATTTTTTATATTTATTGCATTCATTTATTTATTTATTTATTTTTCCTTTTGCAGGCCACAATATCAGGCATATACAGAGTTAGGTAAAACAATAGCTGATAATGTACCATTTGTTCGAGTATGTGATGTCATAACATATTTACCACAGATCAATTATATGGTAAGTGAGAATAATTACAATCTTTTTCTCTCACGCATGACTAGAGAACTCACGGACGAATTTGTTACATTTTTAGATTCGAGGTCAAATGGCAGAGGCTAAAAACGCAAGTAAGAGAGCTCGTATCAGCTAGGAATCATTACAGGGGACACTAACGTCATCAACGTGTCCCCAAACGTCACTTTCGTCGCCTACGACGTTATCCAAATCATCTTCTGGATCAGTTAATGGATCTTCAGCAAAAACTTCCAGTGACTATAATAATTTAACATCAGACTTTTGGACGCAAATGTCACAAGGTCTTCTGTTGAAAAAGAAGGAACAACACCTTCAACATCAACTAATGTTGCAACAGCAGCAGCAATTAAGTCAAATGCAACAGCATTCTTTTCCATCACCAATAACACCTACATATGATAAGAAAGTATTCTCGTCACCAACATCTTCGAGTTCATCAAGTTGCCGTTATGACAATAATGGAAGTTCAACGTCAGTAGCTACGGAAGCGTCGTCCAGTGCTTCCCTATATTCATCTCCTACATCCTGTTCATCTGCATCTACTCCCTCATCCTCGCATTCATCGAGTGGAAGTAGACATAATACTTCATATAGTCATTACAATTTTGGAGATGTTTATGGAACAAGTGGAAATTTCTTAAGTAGCTCGTATGCATCAGCAGCAGCTCTTGGATCTCATCACGATCTTTCTCGATCATCATGCTCAGCTTTACCATCACCCACAATATATCCACCAACGCCACCTCCAAGTTCTACTCCTTGGCTACATCCAGCATGGTTTAGTTCAATGGAAACGGCAGTATCCGGTTATATGAAGACTCCAAAGAATAATCCATTTGAAAATTAAGAGAAAAATCAATGATGACATTTATATTACTATAGTAACAAAACGATGAATGAATGAAAGAAAGAAAGAATTAAGTTGTTAATAACTGACTATTTTTATACTGTTATATGACCTAGAACTTTTTTGATACATAAATATATTTATTTTCTGCATCAATTACTTCATAAGGAGCCGTTCACTTCTTACGTTACGCAAAAAAAACGACTTTTTTCAACCCCCCCCCCCCCCCTGAAACCCCCGACCCCCCCCCCCCCCCCCCTACTGAACCAAACCCCCCCTCCTGAACGTTCATAATTTATTTTATCATTAAAAATGTGGAAAATTTAAAAAAATGTTTTTGGTGAACTTTTTTTTTAAAAAACAGACGACAGTTAGAACGTTACATACTTCTTGACACCCCCCCCCCCCCCTTATGTTACATTTTGTTACAATTTTTCAACCCCCCCCTCCCCCCTGAAATGCGAACGTAATAAGTGAACGGCCTCTAAGTCTTGCTTGTTTTTCTTTTCCTCTATCTATGCTTTACCAATTTCCCCACTCTTTTGTTGAATTTAATGCTAGGAACCAATGCAAAATGCAGAAAATAAGAATGAAACCCAATACGATGTATAACGGTTAGCAATTAAGTTGAAAATATTTTTTATTATGTTTACGAACTTAATTTATTTAATTAATTGTAATAAAATTTAGGTTAGAATGAGATAAAAGATGATTTTGATAGCGAATCTAGACATTAGGAAAGGATGATGGAAATCATTAAAATCAAAAGTAATAAAAATTCTAGCTTTTCAAATTTAAAAAAAAAAATGACGAAAAGTCTTATTTTGTAATTGTGAATTAATAATAATAAAAATGCATAGTTTATTGGGGTTTGGTGATGCGACATTACTTCCGTAGATTCTTTATCAAATTGACACATTCTTTTCTACTGAATTATCACACAGCAGAATGCCTGGAAAGATCGATTGCTAAACCCTTAATAATCATCTACTGAATAACTAGATGTTTATATTCCAATAATAATGATAATAATTTAATAAAATTATCAAAAAAAAAAGAAGAAAAATATCATAACTATGAATGTTTATTAAAACAGAAGAAACAGAATTCTTGATGAAAATATTAAGGCTGCAAATGATTCCAAAATATATTAAAAAAAAATCAATTTTTCATATTTTAATTTTTTTTTTGTGAAAAATAGGATGGAAAATTTGGAATCGACATTAGAATGTTATTTTACCATAAAATATGGGAGTTTAATGAAAATAAGGAAATTATTGATATATTTTTTAAAACGAAATGGAAAATACCTATGTGAAAATTACAGTGAAATGTAAATAAGTTTGAAGGATATGAATGTGGAAATTGCATGAACATTTTTGTGAATGGGAGGATTAGTGCTGGGATGGAATAAATAATTAATTTAATAAGAAATCCATCATCTAAAGATCAATGACTTTTAAAGTTAATGAAAATAAAAAGAAAACAGATTAGTTTTGCTCTACTGAAACTTTTGAGACGATCCTTACTCAATAAATCAATAGTCAAAGAAAAATATGAAAATAAATTAAATGAATAAAATAAAGAAAATTTGAAAATTAAGATTTCGTCTTTGTTTTTAATTTTTTTTGCAGAGTTTTATGAAATTTTGTTGAATTTATCTAAAGATTCCATGCCTTGTGCATCAATATTACTCGTTAATCCAATAATTGACTTTCATCCCAAACAGTATCTTTGTTTCCTGGGTTAAATCATATATTTGATCCAATTAAGGCAAGAAATTGAGAAACGAAGTTTGTTTTTACGCCAATTAAATCGCATGCAGGAACAATAATTTACAGTTCAATAACTCAATTGATAAATATAATTTTCAATATTGGTCCATTTCCATGCTTCATAAAGGCACAAAACTTTAAACATATGGATTTCGGCTAAATCTCATTTAAAGTCTACTCTACAATGAGATTTATTGTTGCTGGTTATTACATGGAATCACTTTGTTCCAATTACATAGGGGTCGTTCACTTATGATGTCCGAAATTAACGGTCAACGGAACAATTGATTTCCTGGAATTTCTATTGTTCTTTTCTTGCTGACCCCCCCCCCCCCCCCTCTGGACATCATTAGTAAACGGCACCATAAAGATTACAGATTTAGAATTCTTTGAGAAAGAAAGAATTAAAAGTTTAGAAGAATTAAGCTATTCTTATGAACAACCGAATCAAAATTCTAGTTTTTAATGCCTATGCACTTTTAAGGATGAATCAATTATGTTTGAAAGTTCAAAGGAAAAACACTGCCGCTTTACTAGAAAGCATGGAAATATAATAATAGAATAAAGCTCGCCACTATAAGTTCATGATAGCTTTCACATGCTACATACAGCGAAAAAAGCTCACACAAAGAATGTAAAAAAATATTTTCGGAGAGAAGAACGTGCTGATGTCGAAAGAGAGTCAACAGAATCACTTTTTTTCCTTCCTACATTTTTCATTCGAATATCCTTGCGCATGTATTGGTAATCGTTGCGGAAAAACATTTGTTGGCAGTCGAAAGAGTAGAAAGCCTTTTTAGTGACATTGTGATTGTTTAATTAAAATTAATTGAATTAGAGATGAATTTTTAAAAGCGACATAAGTCGATGCGTTTACGGAACGTTAAAATTATTTGTTGGTTGTGAAATTCTATCATGTTTTGACGACAGTCAGTGATTATACTTTTCATTAAGTAACTTCGTAGTGAAAAATTTTTTTTCTTCTTTTCTATGAGAAAAAAAGAAGTGTGTAAGAAAGGAAGGAATTTGCAGACACATTATTCTCGCTCTCTATGACTACTCTCGTAAAATAATTTTTTTTTCGTAAATCGTTGAAAGCTCTGCTCAACTCCCATGTGTTAGTTTATGAATTTCATATTTGATTTTTTTTCTCGGTGAGAATAAGGATTTTCCCAATGAATAACAAATAAAGACTGAATATGCATTTCAAGTTTTTGTTATCAGTGAAAATCGGAATTAAACAAGTCAAACTTTTTTGAAAATTTGCCAATTTTAAAAGCCAAATTCGTGTTTTTTTTTCTATAACTAGAAAGTTTTTTCAATTATTGTTGGTAGTTTTAAGGAGAATTTTATTGCCAAATTAAAAGTTTTTCCTCTCAATTTCTCCTCTTAAAAATTAAGAAAAAGAAAAGTCACAAAGAAAAATTTTAAAAAATTATAGCAAAAAAGTGTGTGAAATTATAGAATTAAATACAGAAGAACAATGGATAAGGTGAAAAGATTTCTAAAAGGAACGGATTGTGGTCAACCGCAGCAACAAGTTCAAATGCATCCACAAGTCGGCGGCCGGCGAAGAAGAAAGAGTCGTGCAAGGAGAGATGGGTAGGATGAAATGAGCAAGCAATAACTACAGCAACAATAAAAAAATTTTCTTTTCCGATTCGTACCATTGAAAAATAAAATCACATTTTTATGACTCTTTTAATCTAGACGTCTTTCGGGTGCCAGTAGCCACTCAAGAACTGCAGACGGACATGAACATTTCTCAGGATCTATCGTTAACACTGCTCCTATCATGCAGCAACAGCAACAACCGGAAACATTGAGACAAAAGGCTGTTGCTAAATTGAAAATGTTTAATTTTAATCTTAATTGGGATCTTCATATGAATCAATGCAAGTAAGTGGGCGACTAATAACGTCATTTGTCTTAATTGGATTTGTTTGTTTTTTACGACAATTAATCTTCATTGTGTGAATTAAAGACAAATTAGGGGTCGTTGTGAAATGACGTAATTTATTATTATTGGAATTTTTATGCTCTCGCTCCACATCAAATTAAAAATTTTTTATAAAAATTTTAAAATACTGTATTATAAAGGACGTCATAAGTGAAAAAATCCTTATGCGAAAAGCAATTTGATTCGATTTGAATTACATCGAATTTAAATTGTAATTTTGTAAAAATGTTTGTATTTATTATTGAATTCAAACGTTATTTATGAATGTTCTACGAAATTTATTCATGTTCGGTTTGACAATGAAATTGAGCTTTTAAATATCAATATTAAAAAAATACTTCGAACTCGCAAAACCTTTTGAATGATTTTAAGTATTTTTTTTTTCAATCAATTTTATGTGGGTGTGAAGTATGGCCGAGACCCATATCGACACAGTTCAAAAGTTATACCAAATTTATGTCATAATTATGTCAGTTACAAAAACACTTAGTTTGAATTTTGTCACCCTCGGGAACACTATGAACCAGTATAGCTGATTTTGGTCCAAATCTCGGCCATACTTCACACTTGTTTGAATCATATTTTCTCGTAAATGTTAAAATATTATTAAAAAAAATAAACTATCCTGAATTTTGTGGCTGTTTTGTCAAGTGTTTTAAGATAAAGGAATTTTTTTTTTGGTTTCCACAGTGAAGAGTAAGAACAAAATTCAGATGGGGTAGTCGAAATTTTAGCTTTCGATTTTTTTTAAGCTATGCATTACAAAAAGTAATATTGGTATGTGATTTATGTCAAAATTATGTCAATTCAAATAAAACATCCCAAAAAATTTTTCTTGCAAGGTTTATGCAATTACAGTAAAACTTTGTTTGAGTATTCTAATACTCAGGTCACATATTTACCTCTATCACTAAAATATTTATGAAAAGTTTCAATCCATTTGTATAAACCCTCGAAGATAAAAGTGACAAAATTGATTTTGACTAGGGTCGCTCCTAGTCCAAAATTGAAAATTGATTTCCTACTTGGTTCTTTGCTCAAAAAAATTTTAGGATGTTCTATTTGTATTTGTTTTAAGCACTAGAATATTTATGCAAAGTTTCAATCCATTTGGAAAAACCCTCGAAGAAAAAAGGGACAAAATTGATTTTGACTAGGGTCGCCCCTAGTCCAAAATTGAAAATTGATTTCCTACTTGGTTCTTTGCTCAAAAAAATTTTAGGATGTTTTATTTGTATTTGTTTTAAGCACTAGAATATTTATGCAAAGTTTCAATCCATTTAGATAAACCCTCGAAGAAAAAAGTGACAAAATTGATTTTGACTAGGGTCGCTCCTAGTCCAAAATTGAAAATTGATTTCCTACTTGGTTCTTTGCTCAAAAAAATTTAGGATGTTCTATTTGTATTTGTTTTAAGCACTAGAATATTTATGCAAAGTTTCAATCCATTTAGATAAACCCTCGAAGAAAAAAGTGACAAAATTGATTTTGACTAGGGTCACCCCTAGTCCAAAATTGAAAATGTATTTCCTACTTGGTTCTTTGCTCAAAAAAATTTTAGTGACAAAATTGATTTTGACTAGGGTCGCCCCTAGTCCAAAATTGAAAATGTATTTCCTCCTTGGTTCTTTGCTCAAAAAAATTTTAGGATGTTTTATTTGTATTTGTTTTAAGCACTAGAATATTTATGTTAAGTTTCAATCCATTTGTATAAACCCTCGAAGAAAAAAGTGACAAAATTGATTTTGACTAGGGTCGCCCTAGTCCAAAATTGAAAATGTATTTCCTACTTAGTTCTTTGCTCAAAAAAATTTTAAGATGTTTTATTTGTATTTGTTTTAAGCACTAGAATATTTATGTTAAGTTTCAATCCATTTGTATAAACCCTCGAAGAAAAAAGTGACAAAATTGATTTTGACTAGGGTCGCTCCTAGTCCAAAATTGAAAATTGATTTCCTACTTGGTTCTTTGCTCAAAAAAATTTAGGATGTTCTATTTGTATTTGTTTTAAGCACTAGAATATTTATGCAAAGTTTCAATCCATTTAGATAAACCCTCGAAGAAAAAAGTGACAAAATTGATTTTGACTAGGGTCACCCCTAGTCCAAAATTGAAAATGTATTTCCTACTTGGTTCTTTGCTCAAAAAAATTTTAGTGACAAAATTGATTTTGACTAGGGTCGCCCCTAGTCCAAAATTGAAAATGTATTTCCTCCTTGGTTCTTTGCTCAAAAAAATTTTAGGATGTTTTATTTGTATTTGTTTTAAGCACTAGAATATTTATGTTAAGTTTCAATCCATTTGTATAAACCCTCGAAGAAAAAAGTGACAAAATTGATTTTGACTAGGGTCGCCCTAGTCCAAAATTGAAAATGTATTTCCTGCTTAGTTCTTTGCTCAAAAAAATTTTAAGATGTTTTATTTGTATTTTTTTAAGCACCAGAAAATTTATGCAAAGTTTCAATCTACTTAGATAAACCCTCGAAGAAATAAGTGACAAAATTGATTTTGACTAGGGTCGCCCTAGTCCAAAATTGAAAATGTATTTCCTACTTAGTTCTTTGCTCAAAAAAATTTTAAGACGTTTTATTTGTATTTGTTTTAAGCACTAGAATATTTATGCAAAGTTTCAATCCATTTGTATAAACCCTCGAAGAAAAAAGTGACAAAATTGATTTTGACTAGGGTCGCCCTAGTCCAAAATTAATAATTGATTTCCTACTTGGTTCTTCGCTCAAAAAAATTTTAGGATGTTCTATTTGTATTTGTTTTAAGCACCAGAATATTTATGCAAAGTTTCAATCCATTTGTATAAACCCTCGAAGATAAAAGTGACAAAATTGATTTTGACTAGGGTCGCTTCTAGTCCAAAATTGAAAATTGATTTCCTACTTGGATCTTTGCTCAAAAAAATTTTAGGATGTTCTATTTGTATTTGTTTTAAGCACCAGAATATTTATGCAAAGTTTCAATCCATTTGCATAAACCCTCGAAGAAAAAAGTGACAAAATTGATTTTGACTAGGGTCGCCCCTAGTCCAAAATTGAAAATGTATTTCCTACTTAGTTCTTTGCTCAAAAAAATTTTAATATGTTTTATTTGTATTTGTTTTAAGCACTAGAATATAAACCCTCGAAGAAAAAAGTAACAAAATTGATTTTGACTAGGGTCGCCCCTAGTCCAAAATTGAAAATGTATTTCCTCCTTGGTTCTTTGCTCAAAAAAATTTTAGGATGTTTTATTTGTATTTGTTTTAAGCACTAGAATATTTATGTTAAGTTTCAATCCATTTAGATAAACCCTCGAAGAAAAAAGTGACAAAATTGATTTTGACTAGGGTCGCCCCTAGTCCAAAATTGAAAATGTATTTCCTACTTAGTTCTTTGCTCAAAAAAATTTTAAGATGTTTTATTTGTATTTTTTTAAGCACCAGAAAATTTATGCAAAGTTTCAATCCATTTAGATAAACCCTCGAAGAAAAAAGTGACAAAATTGATTTTGACTAGGGTCGCCCTAGTTCAAAATTGAAAATGTATTTCCTGCTTAGTTCTTTGCTCAAAAAAATTTTAAGATGTTTTATTTGTATTTTTTTAAGCACCAAAAAATTTATGCAAAGTTTCAATCCATTTAGATAAACCCTCGAAGAAAAAAGTGACAAAATTGATTTTGACTAGGGTCGCCCCTAGTCCAAAATTGAAAATGTATTTCCTACTTAGTTCTTTGCTCAAAAAAATTTTAAGATGTTTTATTTGTATTTTTTTAAGCACCAGAAAATTTATGCAAAGTTTCAATCCATTTAGATAAACCCTCAAAGAAAAAAGTGACAAAATTGATTTTGACTAGGGTCGCCCTAGTCCAAAATTAAATATTGATTTCCTACTTGGTTCTTCGCTCAAAAAAATTTTAGGATGTTTTATTTGTATTTGTTTTAAGTACTAGAATATTTATGCAAAGTTTTAATCCATTTGTATAAAACCTCGAAGAAAAAAGTGACAAAATTGATTTTGACTAGGGTCGCCCTAGTCCAAAATTAAATATTGATTTCCTACTTGGTTCTTCGCTCAAAAAAATTTTAGGATGTTTTATTTGTATTTGTTTTAAGCACTAGAATATTTATGCAAAGTTTTAATCCATTTGTATAAAACCTCGAAGAAAAAAGTGACAAAATTTATTTTGACTAGGGTCGCCCCTAGTCCAAAATTGAAAATTGATTTTTTATGGTGTACTTTGGTCAAAAAAATTTTTTGGATGTTCTTTTTTGAATTTACTTAATTCTGACATAAATCACATACCAATAATATTTTTTATAATGCATAGCTTAAAAAAAAATCGAAAGCTAAAATTTCGACTACTTAACCTGAATTTTGTTCTTACTCTTCACTGTAGAAACCAAAAAAAAATTTCTTTATCTTAAAACACTTGACAAAACAGCGACAAAATTCAGGATAGTTTACTTTTTAATAATATTTTAACATTCACGAGAAAATGTGATTCAAACAAGTGTGAAGTATGGCCGAGATTTGGTGTTTCCGAGGGTGACAAAATTCAAACCAAGTGTTTTTTTAACTGACATAATTATGACATAAACTAGGTATAACTTTTGAACTGTGTCGACATGGGTCTCGGCCGTACTTCACGACCACCAATTTTATAGCATTTAAATAAAAATTTATTATTGGATGAAGAAAATTAAATGTTCTAGCGATCTAATCGTGATTGCTATTTTTAGAATGGTGATTGAACTCTTTATAAAAGTTTTGAACAGTTCTTCATTTCACAATTCTTATGAATAGTATAATCCAGGCGCATAGCTACGAAGGTAAACGATTTGAGAGCCAATCTATCCCAGCTATTCTTACCTTTGCTTAATTTGATAAAAATATTTCCAAACAAAATATTTGTAAGATCTTTAAGAATTTACAAAAATAACGATTTTTTTATTATTTATTTGTCGACGGTACCGTCCCAAATAATTCGTATTTATACATGTTTACTTTTTATATTGATTAGTGATTCATTTCATATCACTTTAGGTGATGTAGAATCTAGGTTTCGATTAAATTCAGGCTCTCATTTCAATCTTCTGTGGGTACGTGATACATTTCAGGTCCGTTCTGACAATACTCCATTATAAGGTAATTTTGTAGCTCTCGACCTTCGAGTTACCACACCAAATTTGAGTCTAGCGCCTTACCTATTCGACCAGAAAGGCACTTAACTGCTTTTCTAATTTGGTAATTTGAATTTAAATCAATTAAAAGTGCTTATAGGTCCACATTAAAATATATTTTCACAAATTTCGCCTTCAATAAAGAAGTTATGACTACAACGTGGTATTGAATGAACTTAAAGTATCATAAGCTTAATATTACTTTTATGTGAGTTTAACTTGAAATTTCTTTCATGTCTTCTTAATTATTTTTAAGAAGAGTAATTATGATTTTGAGCAACGATTACACTGTGCACAGTTATAAGAGCAATAATTAGTCGTAATGAGCATAAAAGTTCAGAAAATCATAAATTCGTTTAAAGAAGAACTTTATAAAAGTTAATAATTATAATTTTCAAACCAGCGAAAACGCTTAATGGAATGCTTTTCAAATTAATTTTAACCATTGATCTAATGAAATTTCTCAACACTTTTTCATTTCCATTAATGCACGACTATAACAATGAATTGGAATGCAGACCTCGCGGAATTTTGACAAGGCGTTTGTGCAGAAATCGAAAATATGAAGACAACGAATTGTATCGAAGCAATAGTTTTAGATTTCAAAAATTTGAGCGAAGTGGCGATGATGCAATGGTCAGAGGAATCAATAAGCAGGTGAGTGAAGAAATATGGACTGTACATTCCCTTTTTACTGCCAAAAGTGCTCATTTGATGAATTATAAAAGTGACGAATGTAGGTTAAATGAGCCATTTATGTTGAATGGAAAAAATCCTCCTTATGTATGTTTACTTTTAATCTGCAATAAGCTATTATTATGGTTCCATTAATTCGCTTTTGCGGGTGGAGTCATCAACATCATCTATTCTCATGAGACTTTTCATTCTCTCTGCATAACGTGAAAATGTTTTTTAAAAGAATTAATATTATTTTAATATATTCGCATAACAAAAAGTTTTCAATGGCGTTCATAAATGCCAGGTGAATGTCTGAACCTCCCACACTTTTGCTCCCTTACTGTGCTGCTATTATATGCTTCTCCACATTACATTCACAGAGTGTTTTTAGATAATGAAATTATAACTATATACGATAAGAAAGTAACCGTCCGTCCATTCATTCTGCTTCTATTGCTTATTTAATGCAACCATTTATGGCTTAACATCACTGTAAGTATAGTTGGAGGCGCAATAAATCAAATTTTTGATCCCCATAAATTAGATAGATGCTGTTAAGAAACAAAAAAAAGTTGGGAAAATGAGGAATGGACGTTGTAGAAAAATTGCAACACTGGAGAGAGAAAAATTGTTATTAATTTATATATGTGAAATGCTTCCCTCCTTCCTTCCTTATGCTTTGTTGTGTGATAATTTAATATTAATAATTGCGACTGAGAGAAAAGTTTTCTAGATTCTCCTCCTCAGCTTCTTTATTTACTTTTTTCTTTCCACATGCTTTGAAGCATGAAAAAATTACATTTTGCGCATTTTGTATAAAGCTACAGAGAGTCCAATAGATATTAAGAGTGGTATTATTCATTGAATTTTTAATTATAAATCCTTAAACTTTTTGAACATTTCAAGTCTCACAAACTTCGGCAGTAATTTGTTAAATTAAAACAAAACGGCTGAATGGACAAATTACGGTCAATTACACTTATTTCCTGAACACGAAAATATGATGAGAATTAAAAGGAAAATAAATTTGTTGGAAGCGTTATACCAAAAATCCCAGAAAACATTTTCTGTTTGTTTTTGTAGTTATAATAATTCTGAAAGTTTAATTAATTGCTTAATGTAACGAAATTGCTATCGATGGAATGTCTGAATTGTTTTGAAGAAATGGGAAGCATTACGTGAAGAGAATATTAAGATATTAGGAGACTAAATGGAATCTTCGTAAACCAAAAACTTTATTTCAAGTTTCAGTCACTGTCTCGGTAATGTTTAAGTCTTTCCAAACGTAAAAAAATTAAGTTTGTCGTACAGAATTAAAGTTGTATAAAGTTTGTTCGTAAGTTAATTGAAGATGATAAACAATTGGAGTAAATATCCAAATAATGGATCGAACATTTTAATGGAAAAATTATAATATTGGTTCTTAAGGTTGAACATAAATCATATCTTTAATTTTATTTTACTACGCAAAAGGTATTTTAGAGATTATTGCTACAGAAACATATTTACGAACCTTTTAGTTGCGACAAAAAAAGTAATGTTTGTCTCGATTTTCTTCTAATATATGAAGTTATATATCCATGAGAATTCACTGTTTTGGAAAGTAATAAAACGTTGTGGATAACCACACAAATTCTGACCAAAGTATCCAAAGGCATATAAACCACTATGAACGGCAGCAGGTGCTATTAATGAATTTTTAAGAGCAACTTTTACGTCCAATAAATTAAGTTCATTTCGACATTGTGAAAAAAGAATGTCCAGACGAATAAGCAGAACACAGAGAAAGTCTTAAAATGGTCAAAGAATTATTTCCATGTTCTTCAGATTTTATGATGTCAGAACATAAATTCCTTTTCTAAAAATAGGAAAAGCCTTGAGAAAGGACTTAAAAATTTTCGTCTTCTTTTTCTATTTTAAAAAAGTTTTCAGAAAATTTCTTCAAGATTTTCTTGAGTTTTCCTTTCCATTTTCATAAAAACAAAAGGGATGGAGTAAGCTATTCAGTTAGTCATGACTAAAGGAAATTCTTTTTTGAAAATCCTATTTCCTTATGCATGCGATACTTTCTGGCCTCATAAATAACATTCTTTCAAAAATACTTTTGTTGAGGGAGCTGTCCGAGCTGTGCATAAATTGTTAACATTTCGGAGCAATCCTTATAATTACTTACTTTAGTCTAAACATTCAATATAAAGCTATGAGAGGATATAAAATTTCAAATTTTTGATTAATGTTCTTATCTTTCCGAGAAGCACATCACAGTTATATTTGAAGCATTTTTAAATAATATCTAAGGCACTTGAAACTGTACTTTAGTAATTTAGCATCTTTAGAATGAATCATGTTGGTACCGTGACTTTATGTCCTTCTCAGAATAACTTCAAAACTAGCTCCAATGTGTAGCAAACCAAGCCACAATATGAATTCTCACAAACATTTTGTACAGCCCCAAAAAACAGCTACAGTTTGTATTTCTGTGGCCTATTATTACTACATATAATGGAGATGATAAGGGAAATAATAATACAAATGTGTTAGAAAGAGGAAATAAAGTCAAAAGTAATGTATATTCGAAAAGGTTTTCCTCCGAAATTAGTATGCAAATTTTTTTCTAGAAATAACATTTTAAAGGATAGAAATATTTTTCAATTTCAATTTTCACATACCATGGACATTAAATTAAATTCAATTTATGCTATATATGATACAAGGGGGATGTGACATTCCCAACTCACTCTCTCTTGAAAAGATTTATCTGATAAAAAGAGTCTTTTGTATACATTACATGTGAATCTACCGGAATCCCATTTAAAAATCTTGCTCGTTTCTTTTACCATATTACCCATCATGTAATTACGGAAATAAATTATGGAGAGTTTCATTAAAATGCATAAATGGTTTCATTTATGTAATAGTAGATAACTTTTGGATAATTCTTTGGGATCGAATTTTTAATAGAAAGCAAAGTTTTTTTTGATGTGGCCTTTAAAGTACTTTAATAAAAAAGTTTTGGCTAGTTAACATTAAAAGTGAAAATGGAAATGAGAAAATTGGGAAAGTGTAAGTTTTTTATATGAATAATGTATATTGTCTTGCAAATAAAACAACTTTCAGGTTGTTGCAAAAGTTTTACCACTTTTCAATTTTTAAGTTAAAACTTAGAAATGCTTGATTCAGACGAAGTTCGTCATTTTTCCTGCAAATTTTATAGTCAGCATACCACTGACAGCCAGAGCTCGAAGTCGACTCAAACCCTATCGACTTCGAGGTCTGCCGACAGCTTAAATAAATTCTTCACTAGTAAGACATTAATTAAGCTTTTCCAACGAAAAATTGTCAATACTATTCAGACCATGATTACAGGTTTGAATAGCTTGAATTCAAATTTCTTTCTTTTCTTTCAATCTGTTACTTCATTTTCTTACTACAATTTTCAATCAGCAATCAGAACGGAAATGATGTGTGAAAGGAAGTGTAAAAGGAAGTCAACTGTTAACATAGCCTAAGGATATTATTGCGATAGAAAACCTATTTGAAAAGAATTCAACAAAAGACATTTTTCTCATTCATTTTTATAAAAAAGTTTCTTTTGCAGTCGCTTTATTTTTACATATATTTTTTTACACGTTTATCCTTCGTTCGCTAATGTGATTTTTCATTTTCCATTCATCATTCTTATTAATAATTATAATGGTAATGGTGATGATGAGAGAGGTTTAGGTTTAGGGAAACAGGAAAGGAAAAAGTTACATTGTGTATTCTTTTAATAGAAAATAAAAAGAAATCATGTGTTAATTGGTTGAAAACTTCCATTTTCTATCCATGGGAAATAATGGATGAAAAATAATCTCTCATAAATGAAAAATGATGATGATAAATTTTGCCTAAATTAATGTTTGCTGTTTCGTTCTGTTTCGCTAATGGTCTCCTTTTTCCTTATTTCTTGCCATAGTTCTGTGGTGGAAGATATTGTTGCTGTGGCTTTGCAATAGGCTGGGCATTTTGGTTATATCCCTGGAATTGTTGTTGTGATGGATACACATTCGATGCCTGTGCATTATAATTATTGCTCTGTTGGGAGTGTTGTTGATGACCTTGTTGGCGATGAGCTTGTTGCTGATGACCTTGTTGCTGATTATATTGTGGTTGATAACTTTGTTGCTGATTATATTGTTGTTGGTTTTGTTGTGGTTGTTGCGCCTGAAGTTGTGCCAATCGTTGACCTTCAGCTTCAACCTCAGCGGCTATTTTCTTGTGAAGTTCAACTTGTCTATTTATAGATGAAAATTGAAAGTAACGATTTTTATTTGTCATGGGATAATAAAGATTGAGGATTGACGATTAAAATTTTCTATGCTTGACTACTTACTCGTACCACTCGGCTGTTTGTTCAGGTGCTTTTGGTAAATGATCACCTTGTGGCACAAATCCATTTGAGTCAGCTTTGTATGAAAGTGAAATTTGTTGACCTTCAGGTGATGTATAGCTGTAACTTCCAACGGCAACTTGTTCTGGGTATTCTGGGTATTGGGCATGTGGATTGTTAAGATAACCTGAGCATAAAATTTACATATTAAATTAATGACTTTCAATCTTATCATTTTTTATGGAGAAGTACAGAATAAGCAATGAACTTGGAGAAGCAAAACCATTTTGGATGATAAATGCTTTTACTCACCTTCTTCTTCAGCCATTATTCCGTTTCCAGTTAAATATGAGAAGCGATAACGTCCATCACCTTGATGTGGTTCATTCTCGACTAGAATTTAAATAAAAAGAAAAAAGAATGTTGGAAAATTAATTAAACTTTAATTCTCTGTCTGTATGTATATTTAGGAAGGGATTAATTATGTCACTTTGAAATGAGTTAATGGATAGAAACTTCCTTTCTAGTTTAACACTTTTAATTAAAAAGGTTCTATATTCAAAGCAGGAATAAAAAGATTTTCGGTTGCTAAACTTTTCATTCAATGTGTCAATTAATATTTCTTTAAAGTCATGTCATGGCATCTTGTTATTGTCTATAGACTTTAAGCATTCGATATTCACTAATAATTCACAAGACCACATCAAGTTCATTTCAAGGAAATTTCCGAAAACATTTTGAGAAGAGAATTCACTTCTGGGCATTAATAAATTTTAGACTTCATCTAGCGTCACATGATACATTTTTGATCACTCGATAAATCGAAACACCTTGTTTAAAAAATCCCATAAAAGGTTCATTGACAATTTGTCCATCTTTGATTACTGACATGCGAATTTATGATGCCAAAAGATGAATATTTTAAGTGTCGATGATAAGTGATTTATTATCTCAATCGGACTCTTGACGATCTGATACTCATGATGAAATCATTACTTTATTGAAACAGATTTAATTGAATTGAATCAATTTTAAAAAGTGAAATTTTCGCAAATCAAGATCCATTTGTGTACCTTGATGATTTAAACATTGAAAGCTTCGTTAATTTTTTAATCGAGATTTGTAATCCTCTGAATTATTTGAAGGACGAGATGTCTAATAGCCAATAAATGAGGATTGGAGAGAAACATTAATAAAATTTGAATTGAACCAAACTTTTTATCTTCGATGATGAACAATCTATAAATTGGAAGCCACAAGACTTGTCTGATTTAAATGATTTGACATTAAATCTTTAAAGCATTCTGAAGTTTTAATGAATGAAAAGTTTATGAATTTAAATTTATTGAAATCAATTTTCTTTTGACTTTTGATTCATTGACTTTCAATGACTTAATGTAGACTTTATGGATTCATTTAGACATGATTCTCTTGCTAATAAATTATTCATTTTGATATTATAAAGAACAAACATATTTGTCATCAGAAGCTCAGAATATCTTTTCATAATAATCTGTCAAATTTGATGCACCTTGGGAATCCAATAAAAGTATTCAGTCAATAAAGTCACGCATTTTTATAAAAGAAAAAAATTTGCATGACAATTTCGCAAACTGTTATAATGAAACTTCTATAATTGAAAGATTGTGTAATTTATGACATTGGCATCGACAAATTGAGCCAATCTTTTTGGTGTAAATTAAATTTTGATGTTTGACGATTGGAAGTTATTAAGGAAATCGCTTTGAAACTGATGTAAGAATTATGGAATTTCTTTGGTCACTTGAATTATTGTTTGCACGCAATCAAGCAGAAGCGTTGGAGTTTTTAATTGAATGTCTTCTTACTGTCCAAATAATCACATTAGATTTGATGAAATCTTCTAATTATTCAATATTTTTCTATAAGCACTAAGGTCATCCTTCAATAACTCACACAAGTTATGACTCTTCCTAATTGCGTATTAGTAAAACGTTTCTAAAGAACTCTGTCAATTCCTAATTCCTTAGCGTTTTTCGTAATCCTCATTAAAGCCATTATAAAATATTTCAACTATTGTTCACGATTAATAACTCTTCATTTTTATAACGATACACAAATCATTGTTATTACTTTGATTTGTCACTAATTTGTCATTTTCAAAGCACAGTCATCATAAATAATAAGGAATAGATTCCTAAACAATAAAAGCAATAAAATGTATAACTCACATTTCAAAATTGGAATTGGAGTTGTTGATGCCTGGTTATATCCGGTTTGTTGGTAATTGTATTGTTGTTGTGGTTGAGCTTGTTGATAGCTTGATGGTGCTTGATAGGCAGGTCTTGATGGCTGAGCTGGTTGTTGGTAAGATGTTGAGGCTTGTTGATATGTTGAGGCTTGTTGTGGAGCTGGTGCAAATCGTTGAGGTTGTCCAGCATTGTTTGAGAATGATCCTGCTGAGACTGATTGGAAACCGTTTCCGTGTGAGTGGGATGTGAATGTTCCTTGATTCAATCCTGGACGGTTAACTTGTTGTTGTTGGAATTGACTTTGAACTCCTCCAGGTGATGTATAAGATGCTTGAATATTTGATGGAAGTGCTTGTCTTGGAGCTTCTAAGTTAATTCCTCCTGCACTATGTGCATTTGGTGGTGGTGGAATGTATTGATTATCCAATCGTGCAGCAAATGCATTGACTGCTAATAATGAAATGATCACAAAAAACTTCATCTTCAAATATTATTTCACTAAACAAAATTAAATTCCAAATTAAATAAACAGAAATAATCCGAGATGTCTCACTGCATCAACTGAACAAATTAAACTGATGATTCTCACTGATGTTGTTGATGGTTTTATATAGTGAATCTGTTCCATTCATAACAGCGTCGCTTATACCACAGAAAAACAACTATTGCCGATGACGTAGTCGAGAATTTCGCATTCGTTCTCTTCATACGGCTCACGTTGCTTTACTTTGTAATATTTGAGATTTAAAGAGAGGATCCCCCATCATCTCTCATGTTTCACACTGCTTACATATTTAATAACTATTTCTTTATACAAAGCCGAAGCATTGGTTTTGTTTCTTACTCTTATTGGGCTTCACTATCTTTTTTTTTTCTTTCTTCCATGCGTCTACACAATATTCACAACGTCTTTATTGCAGAGAAAATGTAGTGTTTTGTCCAATCCGTATGATTTATTGTGTGAATGTAGAATTTATTAATTCTCATTTTCGAATAAGAATCTCTGACTTAAATTACTATATGTAGAAAATTATAGTTTAGATCTGAAATTGTAAATATAGTATATATCCGGAAAATTAATTCTAGTAGAATCATAAGAATTTTTTAAGTATAAGTCGAGAAAACTAGCAGACAGAAGAGCGCTATTGTCATCATCATACAGTCACATTCCGTCCCTTCTTAGATCTCTTTAGTCTTCAATGACGGCAATTTTATTTTTCATTTCTTCTCTTTACCATCGTTTTGGTTGTGGATAATATTGTTGTTGTGCATAAAGCATACATAAGAAAACCACATCGAATTGCTCAAAGGAATGAATTAATAATTAAACGTGTGATCACATATGCACTATGGGGCAAAATGAAAAAAAAAGGGACTTTCACTTTGAAAAATGGACTTTTCCGATTTACACTTTTTGGGTGATTTTTTCTTGTAGAGGACATAAAAGTAGATAGAAATGCCAAATTTCAGGTCATTTGGTGCTGATTTCGCGATTCTAGAGCTGTTTGAAGTTGAAAACTAGTGAAAATTCTGGTTTTTTCATACCATGTTTGAACCGGGAAATATCTTAACTGGTTTAAGATATTGCAAAACGGTTTTCAGTTCCTATTAGTAGTATATAAGAGCTTTATTTTGACATATAACAAAGTTTAGGTTCTGAATGTTTTCGTGCCATTATGGTAGAACATATGTGAAAATTTCAGGAAAATTATCTTCAAACAAGCCGCAACTATCATAAATGAAGAGTTTCCAGGCAAGTAAAAACGCAGTTTTGTAGCCCCATATATCTAGTTTTCAAAACTGTATAAACTTTGAAAAAGTAAGCTAACGTAATTGAGTTATGTTGATTTTAGTAGGTCGTTGAGTATTTGGCCAAAAACTAATAATTCTTTTAAAAATACGAAAACATAGTTTTAAAAATAGTTTTTTGGTGTTTTCTTATGAAAAATAACAATTTAAATGATTTTGTGAAGAAAATTTTTCAAAAACTTCAAAATCTTTCGAGATATAGGGGGTATGTGCTCTCCATCGATTTGGCCATTTGTCACCCTACTTAAACCACTATAACTTTTTTTTGAAAAAATATTTTTTAATTCTGTTTTCGGATTATTGTAGCCTAATGTAATACCTATCCAACGATATATAATACTTGCTAGTTAACTTAGTCCTGGTTATTTATAGGGCTGTTGATTGTGACATACGCAGTTTTTGAAAAATTCCCAAAAATTGCATTTTCAAAAATACCACTTTTAAGCAATCTCGAGTATTTTTTTAGAACTTTTTTATGTTTATTTATGACATTTATGAGATTATAAAGCCAAAAAATTAAATTTAGAAACTTTTTACTTCCCTAGTTAACAACTTTGTAAAGTACCCTTGGTAGTCACTATCAGGTGTGAAAATCTCAGTTTTGAAACTATTTTATATATATACTCGTGAAATTCTCTCTACACATCATATCAGTTTTGAACTTCATTGAACAAGTCACTTTCAAAAATGAACCAAAATTCAACACTTACGAAGAAAACACTCTGTGAAATTCTTCGCGACAAAACGTTAAATCTTGCAACACAGCACACGTACTGTTTGGCAGTAATAGAAGAAATTCATGGGAGAGAATTAGCGGAATCACAGAAACCAAGTTTAATTAATAAATTAAACAAGCTGAAGTCAAAGTCAAAAATGTTTTGTAATCAGTCAAATTGGAATAATGCATTAAGAGATCATGCAGATTTCTATGAAGAGGAATTTGAAGTTGACTCACGATACTTCAGCGAATCTAGTGGAGGGATTCTTTTTGAGGAAGAATCTATATATGAAGCAGAAAATGTTACTGACACAGATGAAGATATGGATGAGATTGAATACATCGTCCATGACATAGAGCCTTCATCCAGCAAGGGCATCAAGAGGAAATCATTTGAACAACTAACAAGCGATAAGCATCGACGTAGAAGAGTGGACGAATTAGATATCAGTTTAAAAGAAGCAAAAGGATCATTGTTATCAGTTCTTCACTTGGCACTTCGCCTTTCTAAAGAAGAAGGAAAAGTAGAAGGAGCTAAAATGTTAAAAGAATTTATTAAGGCGTGCCAAAAAGGAGAGGATCTTCCAGAAAAAACTACATCAAAACCTAAACAACTAGATATACATGTAGCTCTAGGTGTAAAAGCCTTTAACAATTTATCTCGAAATCAGTACAACAATATTCGACAAGTCCTGAAACTGGAATGCGAAAACGTTTTACCGACAGCTAAAAAATTGTTGAGGTTAGAGAAACAATGCTATCCTGATGACATAACGGTCACCGATACAAGAGCCCAGGGGCGTAGCCAGAAAATTTTTCAAGGGGGGGCCCATTTTTGAAAATTAAAAAACCGTTATTTTGTATCCTTAAATCTATATTCATTCTTCATAAGTTTAAATATTTAATTCATTATTCATACATTAAATTTAATTTTTCGTGCTGATTTTGACATTTCTTTCATCACTTCGTCTACATTAACTGGTTCTTCTCTATAAATACTTAATAAAGCAATTATCAGATTTTCGTAGGGGGGGCCCGGGCCCCCTATGGCCCCCCCCTGGCTACGCCCCTGCAAGAGCCGTTATTCCACTAAAAAATTTGACACAACTCACCACAAAAAGAGTTATTGAAGCACACAATTCAGAAATATACGACAAAATCAAAATATTACCTTCAGAATCAACTCCAAAAGTTATTCATGCAGAAATGATCGTCACATGGGGGATGGACGGAACAACAGGACAGTCACAGTATAACCAAGGAAAAACAAATTCAAGAAATCAAGAACGAGATAGAACACAACCGAATCAAACGACTAATAATGAAATTATAGAAGACAAATCACTATTGACAGTTAGTATGAGTGTTCAGCAACTACGACATGAAGACGAAAACGGAAATTATATCTGCTTATGGGACAACGAAAACAGTCAATCTGTATACTCAGTACGACCAATACAACTTGAACATGCCAAAGAAACCAGAGTAAATGTTAGAAGGATATATGAAGATATAAAAAATCAAATATCAAAACTTGAACCACAGAGATTCATATGTGAAGACATGCTTTTGGAAATTACGTACAAATTCTACCCCACAATGTTAGATGGAAAAGTTTACACAGACCTTACAGAAACATCAGGATATTGCAGATGTCAGCTTTGTAGATCTGGACCAAACGAGATGAGTGACATAAATAATCTTGATAATGGAAGATTCGAAAAAACACACAGAAAATTTGTTAAAGAACACTTGTATTTCAACACTCAGCCACTTCATACATCAATGAACGTACTCACGACTCTATATGATTTGTCATATAAACAATATGTTCAAAAACACTGGCTGGAGATAACTGAAGAGGAACAGATTGTTTTAGATGTTGAAAAGGCTAGAATAAAGCAAGCAATGTGGGATGCATTTAATGTTCGTGTACTCGAACCAAGACAAGGGGGAGCTGGATCATCAGATACAGGAAACGTTGCAAGAAAAGTTCTTGAAAATCCAGAGCTTCTAGCTAAAACTCTATATCTTAATGAAGAAATAATTAAACGTATATGCTATGTGCTAAACCAAATTCGAAGTTTAGAACCAGTTGATGATCTAGATGAATTTGATAGGTACTGTAAAGAAACATACAGAATGTTTTTGACAACATATAGTTGGTTCAAAATACCAGTAACACTTCACAGAGCACTTGCTCATGCAAAACACTACATGGAAGCCTTACCATTACCTCTAGGAAGAATGAGTGAAGAAGCCGGGGAGTCACAAAACAAATATCTCAGACAAGATAGAGAACTACGTGCCAGAAAAACTTCAAGAATACACAGTTTTACGGATGTTATACATAGAAGACTCTACAGTTCTGATCCAGTAATAATAAAAAAATATATGGATGTAATAAATAAAAGGTTAATGAGAAAAAATGTCCAAGAAGAAGGTGAAACACCTGAGCAACAAACAGAAAATGAGGAAGAAGATGAGGAAGAAATTGAATTGATTGAGCCAGAAGGAGAAGGTTATGACTTTTCCCAAGCAGAAAACTATGATTATTCCGAAGGACAAGACCATGAATATTCTGAAGAAGCAAACAACGAATGAATAAATAAATTTCATTAAATATGATAAAAAAATGTAAATTAAATTTCTTGACAAATAAACAAAATTTCATTAAACTAAAAATTAAACTTTATTAATTTTACCTATTATAGTTGCGTATCAGAGTATTTTTTTTATTACTCTAATGATAATAGCTTTTTTCAGACTTAACATTTCTTAAAAAAGTCCAAAAAATACTCGAGATTGCTTAAAAGTGGTATTTTTGAAAATGCAATTTTTGGGAATATTTCAAAAACTGCGTATGTCACAATCAACAGCCCTATAAATAACCAGGACTAAGTTAACTAGCAAGTATTATATATCGTTGGATAGGTATTACATTAGGCTACAATAATCCGAAAACAGAATTAAAAAATATTTTTTCAAAAAAAAGTTATAGTGGTTTAAGTAGGGTGACAAATGGCCAAATCGATGGAGAGCACATACCCCCTATATCTCGAAAGATTTTGAAGTTTTTGAAAAATTTTCTTCACAAAATCATTTAAATTGTTATTTTTCATAAGAAAACACCAAAAAACTATTTTTAAAACTATGTTTTCGTATTTTTAAAAGAATTATTAGTTTTTGGCCAAATACTCAACGACCTACTAAAATCAACATAACTCAATTACGTTAGCTTACTTTTTCAAAGTTTATACAGTTTTGAAAACTAGATATATGGGGCTACAAAACTGCGTTTTTACTTGCCTGGAAACTCTTCATTTATGATAGTTGCGGCTTGTTTGAAGATAATTTTCCTGAAATTTTCACATATGTTCTACCATAATGGCACGAAAACATTCAGAACCTAAACTTTGTTATATGTCAAAATAAAGCTCTTATATACTACTAATAGGAACTGAAAACCGTTTTGCAATATCTTAAACCAGTTAAGATATTTCCCGGTTCAAACATGGTATGAAAAAACCAGAATTTTCACTAGTTTTCAACTTCAAACAGCTCTAGAATCGCGAAATCAGCACCAAATGACCTGAAATTTGGCATTTCTATCTACTTTTATGTCCTCTACAAGAAAAAATCACCCAAAAAGTGTAAATCGGAAAAGTCCATTTTTCAAAGTGAAAGTCCCTTTTTTTTTCATTTTGCCCCATATATGATGACTTTAATTATAATAAAGTAATGCAATTGCGTTATTTTATAAAATATTAGAATATTTCAATAGCTTAATGGATTTTTTTTTCTCGAGTAAGCTCAAGCTTAATAGCTCAAGTCATCTTTATTATTAAATAAAAATTAGTAATAAAATTAATATGCAATAACATCCGCGATAAATTCAATGAATTTTATGATTCTGCTATATTTGTCTCAAAAAGCCTCAATCATAAAGTTTTGCAACATATTGCAAAGAAGAATTTAAATGGAAAATCACGACCGAAAAAAACTCATTTATTATTTATTTATTTTTTGGGACATCACTTCGCATTTTTCTGTATGTTTAAAGAGAGACTGCATAGATCAGGTAATGTGGATCATTTTTTTTTTCATAAATTGAAATGATGTGAAGGCCGTCGACACAATAAATTAAATTTTTATAGTACGATGAATTGAAAACGGATTAAGAAAGCGACAAATATCAAGCAGTGCGCGCACGATATACCGGATCATTAGGCATCATATTCAATGATCATCAAACGATTTGTAGCTCGTTACCGCATCATCGATAATTTTCCAGGCGTTTAAATTTTTCGCTCATCTTTTAAATTTGAGCTATTAATTATTATTTTGTTGTAGGTACTTACATGCTTTATTTAACGTGTGATATTTGTTCATAAGGTAATTTCATACCTAACGTCATCAATCACTTATAATTAATCATATTTCATGTTATTTTTTTCAAATAGTCTCAACGTCTAACACGTTGACTCATCTAAATATAGGTTTCTTCCTAAATCTTTAACTCGTGCGGTGTATGAAATCTAATAGTTCATGTATGTAAATGAGCATGAAGAATATTTTTCAATGATGCAAATAAATATTTGATTTACTTATGGCAATAAAAAGCATGTCTAATTAGTGTGGCATTTTATTTACATACAAAGGTACTAATAGCTCACTTACAGTTCTTTATTATTATTTAAGAGGATATGTCAACAAAGCCATGATTGTACAGATAAATAAATCTTCATTTGCTTCAAGGAATTTGCCTTTGTTCTCTTAAATTCAAAGAATTTGTTCCATCCAAAGAATTTCGTCAAGATCAACCAATAATTTTCACGTTCCGATCATATCCTAAGATTTGCTAAAATCGATATGTCAGTCTTCATCACACAGATGCGAATATGAACATTTTATGAATTATTGGTCTCTCCTCAAAAATTTTATTTTTTTGCACATGATGAATCATGTTGTGAACTGGGAAGGAAGCGACGTTAAAAATTACAAGGAAAATAAAATTAATCAATACGATAAAGAAAATTAATAAGATAACCAATAACGCATTGAAGATGTCAATAATATGTTTCCTTCATTCACAGCTCCTTTCATTATTTTTCGCCACAATAATTTATATAAATACATGTTTGTTTTTGCATAAACCTTTTATTATGAAACTTAAACATATGCATCAAGTTCAAATACCCGAAAAAAATATTTAATTCGTCAAACTTTTTAACAAAGTCCTTTGAGGCATTTTTAACATTCATTTATTACAGACTAAAGTTTGTAATTGCAAAACAAATAAGTGAATTTCGCGAGATGAATCTTCTTGACTTGTAACATATGTTTAATTCTTGACATAATGATAATTACATTATGAACAAGATGATCTTTATGTGATGAATAATCTTAAAATATTTTTAATACAAGGAATTTGTAGGTAAAAATTACTTTTATTTATGAAAATGTTGTCATGTCTTGATATCATAATTAATTAAACATATGAAAAATCGGAAGGAGTTGTGAAATAAGTTTAAAATAATTAAACAATTTAATGTTATTTTTGAAAGTTCTGATCTGGATTTTGTTATTATTTGATAGCATTTAAATCTCAATATTGAATTTGAGAAAGATTTGAGCTAGCACATTTACTGAGGAATGTAAAAGGCAATATAACAATCTCAAAATCATAAGTATCTGCAAGGAAAAAATCAATACTAAAGCATATCGAAGAATTTATTCTTTAATAAAAGTTTTCCGTAATTTTCTTTCATTGCTATACTTTTATTTTATAACATTTCTCATCCTATCCACAACTGTGTAGCTTGTGAAAAATTATCTAATAAAACTGAGGCAAAAAAATCAATTTACAAACTAATGATGAGTAATGATTCACATTAATAACAACCTCTCATCGATATTTATTAATAGAATTAGATGAAGATAATCAGAATCTGCAGGAATTCACACATCATTTTGCAAAAAAAGATCATCTCCTCAATGTAATTGTTTTCATGAGCAAAGAAAATGGTAATTGAAATCGCTTACTGTGCTATAGCCTTAAGTACATGAAATATTCGTTTTTGATTAGATTTCTGGCAAGATGATGATTATTTTTTAACGCACTTCAAGATTATTATTACTTTTTGGCCAAGGAGCTTTGATTTTTAATTCGTTATAGCATTAGACTTTGGAAAGGATATTCTAAAATCTAGATTTTATTAAATTAGAAATAATTGCCAATAAATTTGAAAGTCTATAAGATAGTTTCGTAAGACAATTGCAAGGACAGCAATATATCAAATTATATTCATCTGCTTAAAAGGAAGCTTCTCGCCATAAACTTAAGTACTTAGTGAAATCGTGTAAAATTCCAAATTGTTGTAAACGCCCATCCACTTAAGTATGAAGTAAAAGGACATCAATAATTTATGTAAGGAAGCTTTTATCGTCATTTACACTTCTAACAGTAAAAGCTTTGAATTACAATGATCTGATTTTGAGATTACTTGCTAATTATTGGGCTGTAACTGAATATTTCTTAAATGTCAATGCTTTAATTCAAATTAACAGGACTATCATCATGTTGCCCATTAAAGTTTAAATTTTCTGTCTACACATTTGGGTTCATGTTGTGAGAAATGCGCAAAAGCCATTCCATACATGTTACCTGTGATTTAATCATTGATGATTCGATAAATTGTATTTTTTATGAATTCAAATTAACAAAGTTGAAAGAGATGAACATTCGCAAAGAAATGATGCTTTTAATAATTGAAACAAAAGAGCGAATCCATCTATGTGACCTTGCATAAATCAAAAAATTATTCTGTTTCATTTTGCGCTCGTAAATATGCATATTATTGAAAGTGAACATTTCAATCCTCATTACACGTTATTGATTCAACATATTTTATTTTATTGGAATATTTACCTTCGGTACTGAACTTTATAGCGCACATAATTTTTTTTAGCAAGCAGTAATAATTGCTGACGATGTATCAAATCAGATTAATGCATCCCGTTTTTGATAGTTGATGAACAAGTGATTGTTTCTTTTTCTTTCTTTCGTTTATTTCTTTTTTGAAAACATGCTCATTTTAATTGGCACATATGAACATGTATGTGAAGTAAAAGGAGAATTGAAAGTAGAATAAATTTTTATGGATAGCCAGCCTTGAATTTTTTTCACCCATTTATAACTCTTGATCCATTAACAAAAAGTGCAATAAAAGTAGAATTGACTTTCGCTTAAGAATTACAATTCCTTGAGACTTCATACACATCTTCGATCTCAAGATCATCCACATTTTTATCTTTTCATCTAAAGAATATTTCTTTTCTCTTATCTGACAATAAAAATTACTTAATGAGCAACGAGCAATTTAAATTCACAACAATTCATATGTTTAATTTTTTTTATATGCTTCAAGGCATTTATGTAAGATGTAGAAATATTTCTTAAGGAATATTTTAGATAACCATTGACAGTAGCACGCATAACATAATACTTAATTAGCTGATAATGCATTGCCAGAACTCAATATTTACCATAACATAATATATGGATGTATCTAGAGAATTAATTTTAATAACAAAGTTGTCACGTCAATAATAAGAAGTGAATAATACAATAATAAGTGGTATTGAAGCTTGGAATGAATGTGAAATAATATCACGAGCATGCATTAATACAAAGGTGCAATTCGTCTTTCTTTTACATTACATGATCACATGTTCTTGCTTAATAACCCAATGATATACTTACACTATCATTAAAATATTTCATATGCAAATATTGCAGTAATATGAAAATTACATCTTAATCCTTTTACCTTCGAATTCCGATGTTTCATTGCAGAGTGAAGACGTTTCTTAATTTTCACATTTACAAGATTTTGTATTAATGATGAAAGGTGAGAAGGTTGATAAATATCTACAATTCAATTTACTTAATTCAACGATGCATTTTAATAAGATTATAAAATCTTGTAAAAGTCTCGCATAATAAAGCGATTTTCCTTTCCGCTGCACTTATTTCCACACTTGCTAACTGCTCGTCTTCATGAAGTACCCGAAAAATAAACATGAAGAAATATTTTGAATGCTATGGAACAAAAAATATCATCAATGCAACATCACGACAATCTCTGTGTGTGGCTAACTGTGCTTAATTGCCCAATTGCCTTCTCATGCTTCTGGTCGCTTGCGTTTTGTTGATGTTGAATGCTGGGTGTCTTAAAATTATCGCGATTATCTGACGTTGTGTTGTTTATTCGTCTTTCATTTTTGCTCGCATTTTAGACATGTTGAGCGTCTATAGAAACAAAGTGTATATTTCTGTCAGTTGATGTTCGTAAAGTATAATTAGCCGCTATTATTTACGCAGGAGGTAGATGTTAAAGCAAAATTACTATCAGTACTGAACATACTATAAGCTCAATGTCAATTAGGATTACTATTAAATACCGAAATCTACTTAAGAAAGTTTGGATCGATTTAAGAGTTAATCTCTGGTTCAACTTTTATTTTTGTTGCTGTATTAACGAAATTTTGTTTTTGGCTTGCTAATTAGTTGTTAATTAAAGACAACTGAAATGTTTTTGTCCAGTCTATAGTTGTAAATAGTATAAGTAGGTATGATAAATTCTACAAAGAATGTGACAGAAATCTTTAGCAGTAAATTTATGTACCTTTGTTCGTAACAGGTTAAAATTTAATCTTTCTCTTGGTGAATTCTTTTATGAATCATGATTTCTCGGGGATTTTCAACGAATAGGGTTTTGTTTCATAAAATCAAATATTAACACATGCGTAATCATTCTTTTATCATAACCAAATAAAAACCTCCTTGAATGATAGTCACCACAAGTGAATGACCTCTATTATAAAATAGAACAAAACTTTACTGAAGGACATGACTAATTGGATAATATTTCGCACTATTAAATAACCACTGTAGCCTCCCATTTTGATGAAAAATTGTGATAAAATGCAACCATAATGAAATTAGCGGTAGCCCACGATGACAAATTGAGTAAAAGTAAACAAATTGTGTGTAATATAAAAATTAAAATTTATGTGCGAGAAATTAAAGTTTGCAATAAAATTTTTTTTTATGAATTGGAAGGTTAAACAAATTATACTAGTGCATGCAAGTATTTTTATAGTTTAAATTGTACAATATTGCGACAATAAAAACAATTTTTTTGATCTTGTTTTGTGACAAAAAAGTAAAGTTGTTAATCATCATAAACGAATGAAGCTATCAAATGCAAAACGTTCATTTTTTTCATTCATTGCGGGGATTTAAGTACTCTTCCTTGTACATTTTATTACTGCTTCAGTTCAGTTGCTAAACATTCATTGCAATTTATTCAATGAAAAAATATATGAAAGGGGAGAAAGAAATGGAAATGATAAAAAAAGTAAAATTTACGCTAGGATTTATTTTAGCAAGGAATAAGAGGGAACAGTCGCAATTGTAAATCATAAAATTGAGTTTGTAAAATGAAAATGAAAAATATTCGTATGATATTTGCTCATCTTATTAGATGATTTAAGGCTTCTTCACTATGCTTACCAATACAGACAATAATTCATTTTCATAATTTTTGCCTTATACATTAGCTAAAAAATAACATCCAAGTCCATTATGTACGTGATTCTTGTCATTTCTTGTTTTTTTTTTATAAAGTGAGAAATGAGTTGAGTGGGAACTGCTTGAAGCCTAAGCTTATTATCATTCGTTTTGAGGTAAGGATTTATGTACACATGCCAAGTGTTAGACTTTTGATTGCTTTGATATACACAGACATTGAGGAGAAAACGTTTTTGTTCCTCTCTGCTTCGTATATTTTTTTAAGAAGTCTTGTTTGTAGAGGCATGAAGGCACTTAAAGTTCTATTATTATTTTCTACTGTTTCAGTTTTCCACATAAGGGTAAAAAGTGAAAGAGAATAGATTGCTTATGGGATATAAGAATGCGCCATTGGCATTATTCTAGTATGTTTGTCTTTATTTTGCATTAAGACATAAAAAATTCAAAAACTTTCTATAAATAAATATGAAGTGATTCCTTCGTTTGAAGCAATGAAGTATAAAGACAAAGATGAGTAGAAAAGAGAGAAAAAATTTCTCAGGTGGCTTCATCACACTAAACTTGTATAGAATCACAAGTGCTTTCATGATAAATTACATATATTTTGTTTGAGAGTGTATATTCTATAGGAACATGAGTATATTGTAAAGCTACATATCGCTATTTGAATCATTTATGAGCCTTTTTTTTTTCTCTGACTTGTCTTACAACTTACTTTTAGCATTCTCATTCTTCATTCACTTTAGTCTTTTCTTCTTTTTTTATTACACGATATTGTTTATGGTTTTGCTTATTTTTTTGAATGAATAATGTTTGATGAGAAATATAATAATATTTTCGATGGAATTCTCAAGATTGCAATTATTCTTATGTGCATTGTGTTGAGCATCTTTAATTTTTCATATTAGGTCTATGCCAGTTTTATTGTTGGATGCTTCGTTAGACTAATATAGCAATAGACAATTTGGCAAATCTGAGTGGTACAAAAAAATATTTAATGTCTATCATAAGTGTTGTTCATTTCTTCAATGCTATATTCAACCCCGGAATACAAATTTAGATTTGAGGTTTGAGATGAAACGCTTAATTTTAAGAAATATTTTGACATGAACACTCATTTTAATTTTCAATCAGATTGAGATGCACATATAAATATGTGTTAATAAACACCCATAAGAATTCAGACAGAATCAATAATGTATGAACTTAAACTTTGCACCTTGTCATGTAATTTACAATCATGCTCTTCAAAAACTTGACAATTTTTGTTGAAAGTTGATAAAAAACTTTGTCTTGTCTCAAGCTTGTGATGAAAGCTTAAATTTTTTTATCGAGGCTCTTTTTTTTATGCTTGTTAAATGTCACAGATTGTTAACAATATGATAATTAACATAACCCATTACAATTCAAATTAATAGGCTATTAAGATAATTTTAAGCATTTTTATATCAGCCGGTAAGTGCTTAAAATAAAGAGGATTTTTTTTCTGAAAGGTGAATCATTATCTCCAATACTTAAACTCAATCATGCTTGGTCGACTTATTTATAATCAGAAGCATTCCATAATTTTCATGAATTGTCATTTATAAGTAAATAACAATCTCGTTAATTGCTCATTCAATTAAATAAAACAATTTATGCAGTAAATGGAGAGGAAGACATTTACGGCTTGAATTACAATGAGCTACGGACGAAAGTGAACTCGCAAACAATTAAACGAATTTCGTATATGAGATAGTTCCACATCTTGACAGATCTTCTTCTTTGTCTTCTTTTTTTTGCTTATTATATTACCACCGATTATTCGACCTGATCTTGGTAAAATGATGACCTTCACCATTAACTTTAGTTTCTCTTCTTCTTGCTTGCTTTACTTGCATAAAATAAAAGAAACAAGTTCACGATGTGTTAAGCCGCAATTTTTGTTTTTTTTTGTGCGAAATTTCATTATGAAATATTTTATTTTGTGCGGTATACAAAAGATGTTTCATGAGATTCATCACTTCGGTCGTCATCATTTTTCTTTTGTATTGGTTATAAAAAAGGTTCTTGTGAACTACGAACTTCTTTATTCCGCAATCGGTTATACGTCGTTTAGCAATATCACGAATTCTTAATAATTTTATTTAATCACATCATGAGTATTGGGTTTTTATCTTGATTTTGTTGCCATTATTTCCATTAAAGTTGCTTCCCAATTCTGTAGAAAAAAAAAAACTAAAAGATCCAAAAATAATAAATTTTTCGTGAGTTGCTGATCATTAATTCTTGACAGGAGCTTTCAATATCCGGTTCATATCCATTGTTCTTTTTTGATGGGAACAGAAGAAGAACATTTTCTTACATTTAATGCTCATCCGCGAAGAAAAGTTTCGATGTTAATAGAATCACTGTATGAGGTAGGCATGAGTGGAATTTCCATAAATGTAAATATCTTATTTACATATTCTTATGATTCATATAACAAGAATGAGCTTGCAATATGACAAATAAAGAAAAGAAAGAGAGAAATCATGATTTTGCGACTTTATATCTCACTCCTTCTTGTATAAGATAAATATTTTATCAGGTATTTTATTAGATTATTCAGAATGGCAGCAGGAGCTGTTTGACATATGAAAAAAAAGTTCTCAAAATCTCTCTCCTTTTTCCTACTCATCATCAACATGCACATGTGTTCCAGTTCCCAACTATACACATTACCTGTGAATTTTTTTAACAAGCAACAGTTTTTTTGTGCTGCTTTGTTCCATTATTTATCTTTCCTTTTTAGGCACTACCGTGTGCTCTGCCCATAATGTAGATAGGACAATTCTCATATACATAAGTGTTTGGAAGTCTCATAATTCATGTAAATCGCCACTTGCGTTGATCCATTGAATAAACAGTACACAACTACTGCCTTTTTTTTTAAATGAAACTGTTTTTACTCTTATAATTGTACATTGGGAGCATTCAACATCACGCGAGCAAAAGAGATATTTTATGTGAGGGTGAAAACATAAACATTTTAATTAAAATTATGCAATGGGCATTTTCATTTGTGGAACCAACAAAATGTGGGTTCTCTTGCTCGCTTTTTATTCCTACTAAAAAAGAGTTTGAATGGCAAAAAATTTCCGAACAATTTTATTCGAAGAGGATGTTGTTTTGTTTTTAATTTCTACCATTTTCATCGTTATTCTCCTCTGTTATGATTCAGCCGGTTGTGATACAAAGCCGGGTAGTAAAAATATTTTTAAATAAAAATTGTACACAAACAATAAAATTGATTTACTGACTTTTTTTCCTCTTTCGCTCCATGTGATCAATATTGTTGAATAAAAAATAATAAAAGTGAGAGGAATTTATTTTAAAGCAGGGTTGAATTGATGATGATGTTGATACAGATTGATGAAGATGGCAACAAAGGCATTGAATAAAAATAATAATTTTGTGTTTTTTCATGACGCAATATGCAAAATATTAATACGAGTAATTACAAAAGTAATTGCCAATTTGAGTATGATGAGAATTTATAAATGACTTGTAATTTTTACCTAAGAATAAATGAACAACAAATTAATGCTTAGTTGTGATTTCAATTAAGCTTAACAATTTTGAATCTGATACTTTTTGTTCGCTTAATTTTTATATAAGTCTGGTGTATAGACTCAGTAATTTATATGTCATCAAAGTGATACTTTTAGAAGCTGTTAAGCAGTCATGATCCATAAGAGTCTATTCGATGAAAAAACAAACAATTGAGTTATTAATGAGAATATTAAAGGAGCAAAAATACATAAATCTATACTAACCCCCATATCGAAAACTGCCCACGATTATGACAATTCTGCATGCATGAATTTGAATATCTACAGTGTATTATTTATTCATAAGCCTTTTTATCTCTTATCTATTTTGTATTGAATAAGAATTTAAATGTTAAATGACAAAAGGGCATCTAGTGATATTTGCATAAATGAATTCAGGCAAACAGATTTGATATACAGGATAGTAAACAATGTTCTTATTTAAATAGATATCTGAAGAACTATTGTAGTTCGGAATTAGTAAGAACAATAGCAATAATGGTCATCATAAGCATAAATTTAGAGAATAAATGTAGTGCAGAAATTTCCCATATCTTTCAAAAATCATTTAATATTCTATGAATGTTTTCATTGTTTTGTTATTTACGAAAAATCATTCAAAATGTGTACATTACAACTCAGCAAGAAAGAGACAAGAATTTTTTCATCTCCACGTACATTCTACATGCTTCCCATCCTTATGCATATTTAACAGAGAATAGTGGTGCTTCTATATAGTATACATATATGAACGTATATTCCACGAACTGCTTGATGATTCATACTTTCTCTCCATGTGACTAAATACCATTGCGCAACAACATTTATATTTAAGGGAAATTACGTTGCTGGGTCACAGACACAATCAAAGAGTTTTCCATTCACAGATACAGTTACAACAATTTAATGTATTGTTTATACTTTTACATGCTTTTGCCACCATATGATATCATCAAGAATTTCCCATTTTTCTCTTATCTTTTACCACCCTCAGTATACTCACTTATACAAGTAGACATACAAGCTGTGTATTTATAATGAATGAAGTGGAAGGATCTCAAGGGGGGAAATTTTCCAATGAATTCGAAAGTATTAGTGATAAGGAGAAGAGAAAAAAATATTTTTCCGATTTGTGCCGCTTTCACTAGTATTTGCAGTCTTTTTGCAGCATTAAACGTAGATGGTTGAAAAGTGAAAACTGTGGGAAAATAATTTTTTTTATATTTCCCTATAAATTAAGTTATAACATTTATATTGAAAAAAGAAGAATTAATTAAAGTTCTAACAAGTCCATAAACTTTATTTTGGCATTGTGAGAATCACGATTGTGCTACTAGAACAGTTGCTTAAAATATTAGACAGTTTTTAAGTACGAAGAAGAAAAAACAAATTTTACAAATTTTTTTAAATGCAGAGAAAAATTCTCATTCACATTGTACAAAGATTTATGCGTGTGTGTGTTTAGTCGTGACTTGAATTTGACAACAAAAAAAGTCAAAAGTTTCCTTTTTTACGGACAATTTTCTTGAAAAATAAATAAGTTTTAAAAAAAGGAAAAGATTTTCCTCTTATCAAGATTCTCCGTCATCTTTTCCTTCTTCAAAAATTGTTGTGTATGAAACATTGCTTATCAGCATCAGATTCAGGCACAAGTGGGTCGTGTAAATATAGAATTATCAAACACAAAGACTCTTTCCTCTCATTCATTCTTCTGCCTGTCTTTTCTCTCTCACTCAACTGTAGAGTATAAAAGGAGGTTTTCTCGAGTGGTGTATAACCTTGATAAAAAGGAATCAGTAAAGTGAAAAATAAAAATCTGTGTTGAATAGACATAACCATCATCATAAACTTTCCTTCTATTTGCACATGAAAAAAAGACTTGTGATGTGTATGTGACAGTTTTCATACTTTTAAAAGAAGGAAATAATTTTTTTTAATACGAAAAGTGAACTTTTTTGATAGAAAAACATTTTCATAAAATAACACGAAAGTCGAGAAAATTGAAAAACTAAAACGAAACGGTAAGTGAGATAATTTTTTTACGTTTCTATTTCTTTTTCTCACTATCAGCATAACTAGCTTTTCGAATACCCAACCCCCATTATAAAAGAATGAACGAAAAAAAAAATTGTATCACCGACAAGTACTAAAAAAATTCGCTGTCGTTATTCGTTATTTTATTGTTATTTTTATTGCTAGTATTGTTGTTGCCGGTGACCCCGAAAAATAGAATAACAGAAAATAAAAGTATGAGTCATCATCAGTTCATTGATTATGTCTGATTTTGACATTGTTTGTCGTATATAGTATTATACAGGTATATGGAGCTTCTAGAAATTAGAATTGCCTCAAATTATTTATTTCATATAAAAAAAGATAATTCATTGAAAATCCTTAGTGGAACTGGAGGTAGGTGATCGCAGAAAAAGTTGGTATTTTCTTGAGAGCTTTAGATAGTGGGTTGATGGTATGAGATGCATATTTGTTGAGTTTCTTTTGTTTTCATGCTGGGATAAGAGACTTGACTGTATGGATGCATCATTTATCTTAATGTCAGGAATGTTCCACTAATGTTATGGTGAAATGAATGCTTTGAGATTTTTCGATTAAAATGGAATCTTTTATTTGTTGTTTGCCATAACAACCTTAAGTTCGGTGAACAGTCTGGAAAATCTTAAATCAATTAGATTCTTGGGTCTTCATCTTAATCATATCAAATTTCCATCGGAGATATCCCAAACTTTCTTTTTAATGCAACATATGTCGATAATCTGATTACATTATTCAGATTATCAGCATTAAATCAAAAAAGGTTGAAATATTAATGAACAAATGATATAAATCTCTTACATAAATCTCAAAATCTACTTTCATCACGCAACAATCAAATGCAAAATATAAAGATATATAGAATCCTGAGTAAATACGCAAATGCCATAAAATATATCTCATTTTAATAAAAATAAAATTTATTCATTGAAATTATTAAGAAGAGAACTTTTTATTTCCATTTTAAATAAAAATTTATAAATCAACATAAAAATGCTCCTCTTTTCATTCCTCCACCAGCAACAACAACAAATAATTGAGAGAATGAAGAAGAATTATTGGAACTGTAAATGTATTAGTGAGTGGAGGCTCCACTTTACTCCACTATGAGTCATCCAAAGAAAATGCTGCGGGTATTTTCCTATACGAAATTCTTCTTCTTTTTCTATACGGTTCACACACAAAAAATAGATAATAATAAAAGAAAAAGAGCGCCTGACTTTCTGATGATTTCTACATGAAAAAATAAGAAAATGTTTTTATGCTTCTTCATTCATTTACCCTCCCTGTTGTCATATACACTAAAAAAAATATTCTCAATAAACTATCTTTTTATGTCTTTCTGAGACATCAAGTATGAGCTAAGGAATAGACGGATAAGAAATGTGTGTGATAACAATAAAAGCGGCAAAAATCGTATTAAGAAATGAAAATATTTTTTTTCGGATGGATTAAAACGGATGAGAATTGTGTACATAAATTGAGGGAAAGATTACTATATTGCTTAGCATGAGAATCGTTTAGTTAATTTGATAGTGCTTTGGGGCCGATTGTGATGTTAGATGACTTTGTCTCCGGCATTCATGCATGTCTGAATGGGATGAAGAATTTTTTTTAAGGGGATTGAAAAGGAAATTTTAGCACATTTTATGCTTCTTTCAATGATAATTTGATGGGGAGAAAAAAAACATATCCGTGCACATTTGATTTCCATCACTTGACAGTTACGCATTCGACCACGAAATTTAATGAAACTTGACAAATGACATAGAGAGGAATCAGGGTACAAATTATATAAGCACTAGCCTCTTCTGAATGATGACACTTCTTCTATTTTTCTTTTCCTTATTCTATTCACAAATTGTCATGACAAATCGCGATCTTGCATAATTGGCAGTCAATAAAAACTTGAAGAATAAAAAATCTTTTTTCTTCTCATGATTACAATAAAATGAGTATAGAATAAAACATTTTTGGAATGAGTATGATGGCATTTAAGGAAGCTGCGGGACAGTAAATGGCAACAGAATGTGGATGTGGAATGAGATGGGTGATGATGATGATGACGATAAATTCCAATGAGAGTGCGCAAATGAGAGTTTTCTATACATTTGAATACATCCTTAATGTTGATGTTGGACACTTATACATAGAATAAAGCATGTTGTTATAACGATAAGATTCGATATAGATGAGAAATGAGGGAGCAATATATATACATCGTACAATGACGATGATGATGATGTTCCAATCAATTTAATTATAGTATATATACTGCTATTTTCTTACTCACAATGACTTTCATTATCGTAGTGAATAATATTGAACAAATATTAGACACACGTAGGGAATTAAGGGAATCACGCGTGCATTTAGATGAAATTCCATGTTAGATTTATTCACACATGAAATTGTTGTTATTCTTCTTTTGATTCCCGTCTTTACTTCTTCCTTCCTTCCTTCCCCTTGATCTTGATATGACCTTTCGGAAGAAACAAACAAAGTAAATTTGCGTACATAAATCATAAAGATCAAGTTTATTAAACGGCAGTGGTATGAACAATAATAAGTAATTATTTTGTGCCCCAAAGACACCTTGCAATGCGTTCATTAACTTTTAAATTCAATTTCATCATGCAGCGACTTCAACAAAATATTGAATGCCGGTTTTTGCTTCTTCTTATTCGTCATCATCGCTTCATGCTTAATTGAAACATACCAAGCGTATTCAATCATTGTCAAGCATATATATTTGTGTGATGCTTATACATACGCATAAAAAAATATAATATGTAGAAGATCATAAATGGTGATGCCTCAAAAAGATCTATTGTTTATAATTAAAGAATTAAAAATAGTCTTGTGTTGATCTATGAAATGGAATCACGATTTTTGACAAAAATACGAAAATTAAATTTCGCGGTCATGAAGGCATCAACTTAAAGCAGATTTACGAGATTCTTCGTGAAGATATTTTCCTTATTAATTGACAGAAAATGTTCAAAGTTACACAATTTCTCGTCTCGTAAAGGAATGACTAATGATATTCACAAACAGATAAATGTAGTAGATCCAATTGTAACATTAATTGATGATCGCGAAGCCACAGATCCATTAAATTCGATTCAATTAGTCCATATTGTCCATTGGACACATACATATGCATGCTCGATTGAGTGCATGCTATTAATCTTTTGATATGTCGTGATGTGTCATGAATGGAGGAGTTGATAGCCTAAATGTACACAAAATGTTACTACTTATACTTAATTGTAATACAAAACATTTTACATGTGAATGTTGATGAAGCTCCAAAAGAGTTTGTGAATAAAGTGATGTGAATAGTAAGAGTGTGAAGGTCATTGAAAGAAGAAAGGCATTTACATAGATGCTCCACAAAATCCATTAAAAGTAAAGCAATCTACTTTCAATTGCAAATGTCAGTATATTCAAAAATTTATCGACTCTAAATTTGGCAAAGATATATTATGGCATCATTGGCATTGTACGTTTCTATTAGCAATTTGGTGAATCTTTCATGTAACTTCTTCGATCCAGTCGCTTCATTTATTTATTGGCTTTACTCTTTCCAAAAAAATATATCTACACCGAGAAATAAAACATTAATTGCATTCGGCATGCTGAATAAAATTTATTTTCTTTTATAATACAGTCAGGAATGACTTCAGACCATTTTTATCCCAGTTCATTATTCGAATCATAAATTTTATGTTTATTGCTTCGAAGCGATTAAAATTATTGCAAATTGTATTGGTTTGTGTTAATTTCGATCTCATCGCATGTAAGCTTTACATATATTCCCTTTTTAACAGCAAAACCACAATTTTACTATTTCTCCTGTTAGCATCGCAACACATTCCGACAGTGATATTTACTTTTATTAACTTTGTAATGCAAAATACATTTTTTTTGGCTTTTTATAGAGGAAATCGTTCGTTATTGTTTCTTTTTTAATATTTCAACAAATTTAATTTCAAAGTAATAATCATTATTGCCGTGTTGTAAAAAGAATGCGCCAAAAAGAATACAATAGAAGCAGCGAGCTATTACATCAGCAGTTACTTTTTATATCCTGTTCTCGAAGTTTTATTTTTATTTACCTTTGCGCTTGCACGGCAATAGGAATTTCCAAAATAAACAGAAATAAAAAGAGTTAAGAGTTTTAAAAATAAAATAAAATGTTTAAAAACAAAATACGGAATTAGAATATGAGAAAAATGTTTTGTGTAACAAAAAAGAAAACCACAAAAGTGAAACTGGTAGTCGTCTGTATTGCTACATATTTTTTGATGTGGTTTATGGATAGGATTCCTCGAGGTTGATGATGACAAAACTGTAATTACTGAAACATTAATAATTATTTTTCTTTTCCATTCAGCTTCTTATTTAAGACCTTTTCTGAGGCAATAAAATTCCAATGCACAAGTCATACCATTTAAAATAAATTTAAGCCTTGGAAAAATAATTTTGAGGAAAAATCAATAAAGATTTCCTTTAAATAACCGATAAAAAAAGCTACAAAATAATTTTATGGCGAAAACAAACGCCCGAAACCCAAAAGAAGAAGCAAGAAAAAAACGGTTACAAAATTTTTGTGGCATCAAAACAAAATGACAGATGAGAAAAAGAGTTGCTGACTTTTGGATATTTTTTTTAACCACAATGTCATGAAAAAAGTAACATAAGCTCATAAAATTTTACCATATAAAATAAAATTATGTAAAAATCGCATAATCTCATGGAGGAGTTCCAGAAAAAAGTATGTCACTCGTTGTAACAATTCAATAATAAAGTGACATTAAACAAGAAGTGGAAAAAGATTCGTCATTGCTGGGAAAATGATACACATAAATGACAACAACGTCAATTAATAAATAAAAATCGTATCAAAATCCCTAAAGTGCTACATTTCTCGTTCCTATTAATTTTCCCCATCATCATCAATATCACCACACATAGCAGATGAATTGCAATACAATTTTTTATGTATTCAGAAAAAGTCTTTCCTCATCTTCCACTCAAATGTCGTTGAATATTTTTTTTCTATCTTCTCGTGTCTCTTCTGGAGGGTTTTAAATTACACATTTGTGATGAAACATGTTTCAGTTCGTGTAGATTTCTCATTTTTCATTTGATCGAATGATTCATCTTCATGAAAATGCTTTCTATTCCGCCTATTTAGGATGTGAGAAAAATGAGACGCGACAGCTTTTTTCTCTGTGTATAGGAATGCTTATGCATAATAATTTTTCTCCCATTTTTTTCTCCATCTCACACTGAATCTTAATTACCATCATGAGAATGAAAAGTTGGAGGAACCCAAAAATCGATCGATGAGAATGTCCGCAAAAATTTGTAATAGCAGCATCAATTATAATGGCTTTTGAATCCATAAAATAACTTGGTACATGTCAAATATTGGAAGCTATCCTGAACGGCACAAGTCGGTTAATCGATCAGAAATCCGGTAATTAGTCAGTATGACTCTGGCATGGTGCTGGATTAAAATCGAAGCTAGCACCATGCCAGAGTCATCCCAGCTTGGTATCAGATTCGATTAACTGACTTGTGCAATTCGGGATATTAAGTGCTAATGACTCATGAATGGAATTGTAGAAAATTGCAATGCAACTCAATTTAATTGTCTAGAAATATTTTCCTGAAGAATACCTTAAAATTCCATTAAATATAAAAATTAGAGATTTATATCGTCATGTCCAATCAAGAATAATTACAGTATACAATTTCACACTTAAAAAGGCACTTTGGACAGGCGTTTGATTGATAGTACGTAATTATTTGAGAACTTAGTGCTTGTGTGATGAATCATCAATATCATGTAACATGAGCTCAATGGAGCTCAACATATACAAAAAAAAAATTGAAATTAGTTTAATTCTTTCCTATGCTGAGGGTAAAAATTTTTTGTGTTTACGAAAATTCCATTAAGGATAATGATGAAATTGGGTTTATGATGGAAAACATGTTCCTTTCCTTTTTTTGTGGTTTTCTATGCATACGATCGAAAAAACCAACAACAATAATGTTGGAAATTAAATTTGCTGCAAAATTTTTCCACTTCTATCTATCCACAATGCATGTTTGCAGTCATTTCCTCTTGAAAATGAGAAGAGGCAAAAAAATAAACACGTTTTCCTTTCTGGCAAACTTCAAATGCCAGATATCGTAAAACCTAGTAGAAAAAAAAAATTGGAATCTTGAAATATTTGAAATAAATAAAAATATATGTACATATGTACAAATTTATCGGTGGTGCTACCGACGATGAGTCATGTTTTTTAGTCAGGCGAGGTCAAATCGATGAAAATAGCAGCATACATCCACGTTATTGCAAAATAAATAAGTGTATAATAATAAAAAAAGGTTAGATAACAGCATTTCACTCGGAAGGGCGCACTTTTCGTTATCGACAGTGCCTAACATACAGTTATATCACCTTTTTGGAGATTATAATGCTCAGTTCATGCAATAAGAATTTCTTTTTCCACCTTTTTGAACTTTTTCTCTTCTTATTCTTCATTAAATTTGACCCCCACTACCTGAAACCTGCTGTTTCTTATGAGATCTTGCAAAAAATATTATTCCGCATCTAGGCATGAAAACTTACGCACACACACAGCTATAATGTGTTTATTTGAATTTTCTCAAGCGGCAATCGCACATTCAGGAACTAAGGAACGGAAAAATATTTTTTTATCTTCTCGATTTTTTTTCCAATTCCATGCTCCAATTTCATTAAAAATTTATAAGAGAAAAATAATAAAAGAAAAGAAATCTTTCAACCTATATTGCATGGCATGAGGTAGGAAAAGAAGAATGAAAAACAAGAAAGGTGACTAAGGAAAATAAAGAAAGATTTGCGATTGTTTGCGTCGCAATTTTCTATCGATCGACAATGAATTTGTTTCGTTTTTGTATATTATTTTTTTTTTTGTTAAAAGACAGCTTCGCACAATAGAGCTAGTCACGATCCATAAAATCGCAATATATTTCTTCTTTTTGTAGAATGTTATAAAAAAATATGTATAGGATTATAAATTTTCCTTCCCCAACCAATATCCGCATATTCACATACACACACCTTTAACCACACGAAATTCCTTTCCTGAATGCCGAAAAAAGTGGATCTAATAAAGGAAATTCCTATTCTCAAATGTGTTTGCTGCCATCGGAACAGCTAATTTGATGGATGATCGAAGAACAACAATGAGATGTGCACAAATATATTATAGAAAAGTTGTTGGTAGTGGATATCCATAAGAATTGTAATAAGCGATTCCGTGCAACATATTGATGCTAGAACGCATCACGTAGGAATGTAATAAAACATCCATTAAATTGTTATTTTTCATAAAACATTTCGTCTATTTCTATACGACTTTCCCGAATGCCGGCAACGAATGATACATACTATTAATAAAAGTAAGTTAAATTGAATTCTTGAATTTGATTTCTCATCGCTCCTGGCATCACATGTCACAATTTGAGCGCACATTAAATTGAAAATATATTTCATACTTACATCGAGGAAGGAATAGAAATCGATCGAAATGTGTTGGAATAAGAATTAATCGAATGTCTTACTGTTGACATTTAATATAAGCATTTTATTGTGGCAAGTGAATATGTGTATACATTTTGTGCGTAGAATCACTAATATCCCATGACACCCTTCCATACTTGGAATTTTTTTTTTATTTTTATACTTTATCAAAATTCGACTTCCATCATTTTGTAACAATAAAGGAATACTATTACAAGTCATAATAAAAGTGAATAGGATTGGGAGATGAAAAAATGCCAATTTATTTTGTCCTTTTTTACTGTGCAGCAAATTACCAGCCTTAAAAAGGGATCAAAGAACTCCGTCCCCTATCTCTGGTTTTTCATACAATTTTTCATTCATGCATGCCATATTCCTTCACAAAAAAAATTCTAAAGAAGCAATTTGACTCCCTACGGTTAGCTGCTGCTGCTGCTTCTTCTTCTGCTAGGCACAAGTTTATATAAATGGTGTTAGGAGGAAATCTTTAAAAAATGGTCTTTGCGGATTTTCATTTATCGGTAAATGGCACACGAATGTGCCATCTATTCATGAATAAAAGTAGATGAATTAGATGAAAAGGATAGGACATCTATTTTTGGCCTTAAAGAAGAAATAGGGAGAAATAGGAAGAAGTTATGGTTATTGAAAAAGGTTTTGAACTTAAAATTTTATGAAAGGATTTTCCTTAATAAAAAATATTTTGCAATCATGTCCTGTATTGAAAATTGAACAAAATCCAATATTATATTTAAGTGACAAAATATTTCATAAGCAGCAATGTTAAAGTTCATATTCAAAAAACCCTTTTTATTCAAGCCGCATTTCCACCATAATTTATTAAACATTTTTTTTCTTTGTCTAATTTTAATGGTGTCATTAGAAGGGGATTTTTGCTTTTAGAAGGTTGTGACTAGTTGAAACGATCCAAACAAAAGAAAACAAATTTAATGTCATTATTATGACAGATAATCCTCCAACATGAGTCCCCAATTCTTTTTTTAAATAACGATGATTAAATGATGATGTTCTCCTATTTCTTCATGCTCCACCCACCCTACCTTTTCCCGCAAAAAAATATAAAGTATATATATTTTCATGAAAGCGGCTTTTGTTGTTACTTGCCGTGCTATTGTTGTGACATGCTATGAATGATGACGATGATTAAATTTCGTAAATGAGTTTCGCATTGAGTGTGAGATTCACTTGTACTATTTATTTATTATTTTTAGTTTATTCGTTACTCAAAAAATGAAATTCTAAGTGGGGAGGAAATATGAGAACTGAATTTTATCAAATTTCGAATGGCCTTTATTTTGACTTCCATTAAGTATAAATAATGAAAAAGAGAGTGATGAGATGAAAATACGAAAAATTACTTAATAAAATGGCCCTCTTTTATCAGTATTTCTGCTATTGTTCTTGTATTTAGCTACTACAATGATGTCTGCTTTGAATAATTTAAAATAATAGAACCGTGAAGCAAGGGATGTATAAATTGTAATCACGTGCAAGTCGAATAAAAAGAGAAAGATGAGATTTTCCAGGTTGAATCCGCTCTTCATGCTTCATATTTCCTGATATAAATAAGCAAGTGCACGGAATGCCTATTAGCAGGATCCCCTTCATTTTTGAGAAATTAATTTTCCAGGATAAAAGTTTCAGAGTTGGAAAATTTGATTCTTTTTATCAGACTATGCAAATTTCCCATCTATTCAGTTTATGAAAATTTAAATCTTTTTAGCAATTTCAATTCCGAATACTTTAAATATTAAGCTAGTGAAGTGAATGACTGTAGTAGAAAATCGAATTCAAATGTAAGAAGCTTAAAATTTAATTTAATTTTAGGAAAACATACAGGTCTTATTCATAACTTTCATAATGCATGCTGCAGCAAAAAAAAGTTGTAAGGGAAAATTAAATCTTGTAAGATATCATTCCTTACAATGTTTTTCCATCCTCTCAACATAAAAAATTTCTTTCAATTCACGTAGAAAGAAAAGAAAAACTTTCCTTGGTAATCAAAACTGAAAAAGTAAAGGAGGAAAAATTTCCACTCGTTTGCTTTTCTTTTCATCTTTTTTTTTTTGCTTTCGTCCTTCTGTTATTCTCGTAGTGTATGGCAAAGCAAGAAATCCACTTGATAAATGGACGTCTCAATTCACAACCGGTTGCATTTTTGCCATCGTCCATTTGTTTACACTTGAAGACACTATCGTTCGGTAATAAAATTGATTTAATTTTACTGCTTACGGCAGTCACAAAACTAATGAAGTTCCTGAGCTGTGTTTGGAAAATTGGACTCTTTTTTCAGTACTTAATTTCTATTAAGTTCTTCTCCATTTCTATTCCTTAATATACCTTAAAGAAATCTTTTTTCATTCCTTCATTTATGGCATTAACTTCCTTCATTCTTCTCATGTATTTTATGCCATGTCCCATGAGAGTCATAAATTTCAGCTTAAGCAAGTAGTGAGAATGAGTGTCGTTAAAAAATTACATTAAAAAATACAACAAGTTAAACATGAAAATTGCATGATGAAATCTTTATATTGTTCAACAATAGAGCACCGCTGCATGTTTTTTAAGGAATAAAAGAAGAGTAAAAATAATTTTTTTTAAAAAATGCGAAATGTATTATTTAGCGACTAAATAATATACACACATGTATAATAGCAAAGAGTATCGGAGAAAGGGGTCATAAATTTAGATAAATGTTGTTCATTGGATGGTATTACGGCATGTTGAAATGGCTTTATTTTTTAAAATACTACCTTCATCGCATGTTAGAAATATTCTTCTGTCGAAAGAAAGAAAAAAAAAATTATGCAGACCTGTGTGGAAAAAAATTGGTGTTGAAATTTATTGGCAATGGCTTTTGTGGCTTATGAGCTTCGACATACATAAAAACCATAAAAAAAATATAGAATGGGAAGCTATGGATAAAATTATGCTTTAAAAAAAGAGATTGTACGAGATTATTAAGGTGTCAGGTGCGAGTCGTAATTTCTTTTTAGCATAATAGCAATTAAAGCCAGTAAAGAACATGCTATGCCATTTTATTGTATCTTCGTCAAACCACTCAACACATTTGCACGCAAAACCAGCTCAGCATAAATGATAATAACAGTAATAATGATAAGTTTCATTTAGATTAAGATTTCGACCTTCTCCGACCACCTACCTTCTTTAGTCTCTCTTATAACCCAACAAACACTTGATTAGAAACGAAATTGAATTTGCTTTTCATAGCTTTTTCTTTCCTTTTGAATATCCACTCATTACATTCCTTTCGTGCTATTCCGTTTGATGATGAAAGCAATGAATGGGGAAATAGAGAAGGAGAGAGAGATGAAAATAAAATTAATGGAAATGGAATGAAAAAAAATAGGTAATGAGTTAAGCGATAAGCATTAGTAAGACTAAACTAAACCACTTTACCGACAAACTTGTAAATTGTTTTTCTTCAAATACTATTGTATATCCACTTGAAATGTTGAGAGTATGAGTGATTGAAACTTATTTTCGCATGACAAATGACGCATTTGAAAATAATTTAAAGTATGAAGCAGAGCTCGAAATTGATAGGGTTCGAGTCGACTCAACTTTTCTCGGAGTCAACTCCATGTCAACTCGGGAAAAGTTAAGTCGACTCAAAAAAACCCGAATCGGCTCAAGTCAATTCGAGCTCTGGTATGAAATAGATAAACTTCCTTAAAAATTAGTCCAACATTTTGAATTTGGTGCGACAGCTTACACCTTGATGGATCCATTACTTCAACTGGTCATTCTTATTGAAATGTCAGGATGCAAATTGAATGATTTTACAAGGAGGATTAAATTCGATAGAAATTTATGTAATGAGATATTTTGAATAGATAGCGATTTCTATAACATTCCAATACAATGGAAAGTACGCACTTGAAAATCATACATGATAGTCCTCCACAATAAGAATGCTCAAATATCGATATTTATCTCTCTTAGACGATATTAACATCTGGTTTTGTAAACAGAGGGGTTGTTTTTGGAATCTATATAAAGTGAGATAAGTCAAGCATTTTAGGCAGATCTATGAATTTAATAAAAGGATTAATTTCAATATTTAATAAGAAGAATAATATAATTAGGAATGAAAACGTTGACTTTTAATACAAGTAATTCTATTAATGGATATATAAAATACTAGCTTTATGGACAACATGTCACGCCATCGATTAAAGCTCATAGTGTGAATACTAAAAGTAGTTACAAGTCAACAAATAGCTTGTGCTTATTCTACAAAATAGTAAGCAGTATATGAATACAAGCAAATAAGCGTTTGAATGGAAATTATGGAAATGACTCAGAATGAAATTGCAACTTTTTTTTTCTTGGTGAAAGGAAGTAGAAAAAAAAATAAGGAATGAAATGAAGAAATAAAATAAAAAGAAAGAAATTTCGAATATATAGTGAGGAAAATGAAATAACAATTACAGTTAATGCCTTTTCTCTATAATAAAACATCTGAAACAACAACTTTCTCATACACGAGTTAAACATTTGCTTTCTTTCATTATTATTTACATTGTGTTTATAACTAAGTATGAAAAAAAAGGAACAAAACAACAAAAAAATCGAGAATGAAAACTTTCTCGACATAATCGACAGGCTTGAAGGAGTAAATGAGAATTGTGTTGGATGAAAATGCTCCTGGTATGGGAAAGTTTTGTACAATGACTGAAAAAATCCATTAACTGCAACTTTGAAAAGAGCCTCGATTATGAGAGCCCCTTCCAACTTTTTTTTTGTACTTTTTCTGCCTCTTTTATTGTTCAGCATAAAGCGACTGCCTAAAAAAGTTTTCAATTTTCTGCAATTTAAAAAATTGATTTTTTGTGTTGCTGCTCTCTGCTGATGTTTCTGTTAACAAAAAGAAAAATAAAAAAGTTCTGGAAGTGCAGATGAGGGAAGAGGCAAAAAGTCAAGAGGAAAATTAAATTTGCAGAACAAAAAAACAATGTTTTAATTTGTACTATTTGCAGAAAGGTCTTTAACAGCAGATTTAAAAAGGATAGTATCGTTGCTGGTGATGGCATTTAATTTATAGGAATTTAATTTCCATCTAAAAAGTTTCATTCTTTGGGTTTGGAATTGGCAATAAGCAAAACGGGAATGAAAGTGGAAGGATTTTACATAAAGTTGTTGAATTGAAATCATCCATGAAAGAGGGAATCAACAATGAGGGAATAAAAGTTTTGTTATAATTTGCTATCAATGTTACATTATTGAGGGATGATCTTTGTTCAAATAAATATCAGATTGTGTCTAAAAGATTTAAAAATCCTAAATTAATTTAAAGACTCAATCTACAAATGGAAATTATGTAATTTGCTAAATCAATACTAAGTATATCATCCTTCATTGAAAATCTTAAAACATATTAAAGTAAACTTCAGAGACGTAAAAAATCAAATCAATTTTCCGATCAGAATTAAATGACGTAAATGGAATTTTCCTTTCATTTCATACTTTTCCTTTTTTCATTTATTGAATTCCATCATTACATAGTTCCTGACGCAAACCACTCGATGTTGAAAAGCAAAGTTTATAGATGGACATTTCAATTCAAAGTGCAATTTACAACATTGTAAAAAGGAAGAAGAAATGACAGCATAAGGAAGGGTATTTTTTTTTATTGAATTCCTACTAAGGCTGAAAACTTTCTAGATCGACATTTAAAAATCGTTTGTCTGCCGACTCGATTACAGTACATTATTCAACATTTTATTTGTTTCATCCCTTACTCACATACTTTTGTTGAGAGAAGAATGCTGTGCTAAGGAAAAGAAATGGAAGAAGAATGGAGTGAATGTTGTAACAGGTGCTTGAATCGTCATGTATTTATATCCCTTACATTTAACTTCAATAAATAGACATTTCAACAAATTTGCTAGATCCTTTTGATCTAAAAGATTAGATATCCGGTAAGGGCATGAAAGCTGCTTATCTGTCTTCAAAATGAAATTTGAGATGATTTTCTTCTACAAGTTCGACAATTGATTGACTTCTATTGCGGAAGTTCTTTCCTTTTGCTGTATTTTAATGGTGTTTGGGAAGTTTTTTTTATTTCTTTTCATGAACAAAAGGAAACAAGCTAAGAAACTTTTCAATTCATTCGTGTGTATTTGATACGCGAATTTTATTTTTTTTTCCTTTGGGAAATGGAACTGCTGATGTTACTTTTTTCTTTCTGTTCATGATGAGGTGAAGCACCGCAATAATACAAAAAATTTCATCTTTCATTCACCCTCCTCTATTGCTGCATTTGCAGCCTCATTTTAATAATAGAATCGTGTTCCTGTTTTTATAGCAATTTTTTATGCTTTCTGTTTCAGTCAAAACTAAATGTTTTCTTTATTTCTACTGTACATATCCATTGTAGTGAATGAATTTATGCAAGGGGAATATAACATGACTTTTAAGTTATAAAAGGCGCGCGTGGGGGAGAACTAAAAGGATGAGTATTTTCAGTAAATTAAAAGTGAAGAAAGAAGGAAAGAGAAAAGAATTGTAGACGACAGGAACATCACGATTATAAACTACAAGAATGAAACAAATCTTTTCTAATTAAAACGTGACTAACATTTTAACTGTACATGAGCAAAGCTTCTTGTTATTTTTTTCTGCATTAATTCCTTTCACAAACACTTTTTCTACACATTTATGATTGTTATTGTGCTGTGTACTTGTACTATATGCTATTAGTGACAAGCATAAGAACAGAGAGTAATTCTTAATAGCATGGATCAAAGTAAGGACTTTAAGCGATTATCAAAGCGTAAAGCTTTCATAATTCCAACGAGAAAGGGAACAGGAAACGGGAAATGGAATTTTTCTTTCAAACGAAGCGTGAGCTCATCAGCCTTTTGTACTAGGATGAACATTTTTTTGTATGAAAACCGAGGAAAGATTAAATATGAAGTGACGAGGGAGAATGAAAGACGCTGAAAATGTATGGGGCTCGCATTAAATTTAAAAAAAATTAATAATGACATTAAAGATGATGTGAATAATTACCGAGGCACAAAAAAAGGGAGAAAATTGCGCAACACTTTTTGCCTTCACACAAAAATTTAAAATGAATGAAAAAATAGGATTTTTAAACCATCAACATTAATTTAAGTATTTTATACTGCGAGAACCTTTCATCATGAAGTTGCTGCTAATTTATTCTCATTTTCGTATGACTTTTATTTAATGACATTCAACAGAATTACAGAAAAATCTCATTTCATTCATGAAAATGGAATGAACGTAAATTTTGCCACAAATAAAATTATTTGTTATTTCTTCTTCCTTTCTTTTATTTCCCGATCTGATCCCCAATGTTAATTAAAGAAACATACAGACTGTAAAAAAAGTGGCACTCGGCATTTAAATAAAAATTCCATTTTCATTCATTTACAAAATACCTTTTTGGCCTGTTTAAGTTCTTTTTATTCTAATTGCCAGGTTGTGGTTTTCATTGCCCAAATATTCTATACATGCTTTTTGTTGTATACATTCTCTTAATAATATTTATATTTTCACTTTTACTCAATTTTATGAAAATAATTTTATTTCTTTGTATATGGTCTTTAATTTCTCCTTCGTTTTATAGTCATTCAGGCGTACACAAAGGAGAAAAGAAAATATAAATTTCTAAGGCTTTTTCACTTATTCAGCTTTAACTGATGATGGGTGTTGAGTAGTGTAATTACACTTGATATTATTGATAAGGGGAAAATAATGGAAATTTTCGTACAATAAAGTAATCAAAATTGAATTGAAGTCAAGGTAGTTTCCCTTCTTAGTATAAAATTAATTTATTATTACGTAAAATTGCCTTCTTCTTTTTCTAAAGGTTTCTGCAATAACAATGATTTGTGTACCGAGTTTTACTTTTGATTAAAACATTCAGAATAGTAGGTGGCAAATGCTAAGAACATGAAGAAAAATTCAATATTTTCAGACGTAAGTTATTTATTTAAGGGTCATTGTTTTGGCTTCAAACATTTTATAAAAAATTTAATTTTCAGTAGATTTCAGCTAAAGACCCTTGATCAAATTTTTCAAGCACACAACTGAATATTTGTATGAAATAAATTAAACAAATTAATGGATCAAATTTATTGCCTTCTAAAATCAAGATTAATATACTCTAAAATGTCAACTGACCATTGAGCCAATGGGGTGCATTTTATTTTTCATGTTTATGCTCAAAAGTCGTTGACATTTTATTACTATTCACATCGTTTTACAAAATTTAATTGATTCCTAGACATGCAAGATTTAAAGCTTCTAATAAGTGTCACAATAAAATTTATGACCTTTTATTTAAAAAAAATTGTCACGAGAACTTTCAATTGAACAGCATAATAAAATCTGAATTCAAAGTGAGAATGCCTTGATCGAGAACAAAAGTTGAATATTTACAACTTTCTTGAGTACCAACAGAGAACTTTTCAATTTAATGTTTTTCTTTTATTTTCTGTCCTTTTGTTTTCCTCTCTACCTCACTTTTCGGAAGTTATAGAAAGAATATTATTTTTCCCATTGGGAGGAAATTAAATTTATTGCATCATAATAGGTCCTCAAGATTCTTCTTATACACATCTATACGCACCACTAGAAAAGGCAAGAAATTCTTTTGTCATGAATTTTACTACAATTTTACGTGAAAAAGGGAAAAAGAAAAAGGGATTCGTGTTACTGTCACTGGGATTTAATGTGAGTGTATAAATATATTTTTTGTGTGTATAACTGAACTCTCTTGCGGAAGATTCCTGTGTGAACGGTGGAGGAACAATAGAGCATGATTTATGATAAAACTGTTAAAAGATTTCTTTTTTTTTTGTCTACGGCAGATTCATATTCTACAGCAATAACTTCTTTACATCCCAAAAATGTCTTCCCCACCCTCATCATCCTTTGGTTCTGTAAAAACACATAAAAAGTCAAAGAAAAATGAACAATAAAGTTTTTCTTTCAGTTCAATATCATGAGGAAAAGCAATAAGCTGGAAAGCTGATAAAAATGTGAATGAAAAGTGTTGGGAACCAAAATAAAGGATGGATAATTTGTTGCATTCCGAACTTCTTTAAAATTTCAAAGAGCAAAAATGAGGGAATTCTCAAAAGGCATGATGTAGCAAATTTCTGTTATATAAAGTCATAAAAATATGATTCGGAGCATATTTTGGATGTTTTCATTCATTGTCTATGTCTGTATCGTGTATTCATTATTTAACTTTATGAAAAAATCCAAAAATCTCATCTTGAGACGAATCCTCTCATTCCATTAGAACATTTCTTACTTTTTTCATCTCTACAATATTTATTCGTTCAGTCATTCCCAACAGGATAGCTATTTTTTACTGTATACATGTACTGATATTATTGCTATTATTATTATTGTGAAGATACAAAAGAAAAATGATGAAGGGAATATTCATCCTTTAATAAGTATAAATATGAAAATTGAAATTCACTAGCTTGTTTTTCGCTTCTTTATTTGTATAAAGATGATTCGGAAAATATTCATTAAAATTTTAAAATAATCATGATGATAGAAACTCTCAAAGTCAGTACTCGGAAGTTATGTTAGGAAATTTTATAGATGGTATGATGTCTTATTAATCACAAAATTTTTTGAAACTTTAGAGATTGTCAGTGTTTTAAGGAGTTTTAAGTTGAAAGTGCTTTAAAATGGTTATTCAGAGCATGTCCAAAATATTAATCTCCATAGACTATGTTTTTAAAGAAATATTTTTGCAAACTATATTAGAGTTTTTGTCCATAATAACGAAGATAAAAAGATCTGAAGGTTTGTCTTTAAATGTCGCCCATCATAATGACTCCCTATGTCAAAAAAGTTTGTCTCAAAATTTTTCTGTTTAATGGATTTGTGGAAATCATTTACGTACAAACCCTAAGTTGTCAAACAAAATTAAATAGAACTTAAACTTCATTAGATATAAATCTTAAATTGTGTTGACTTTTAAGATAATTAAAATTGTAAATTTCACCATCCAGTTAGATTTAAACTGTTTTAAAAGTAGTTAATGCTAAATGACTGGGAAAAATTTCATAACAGAATTAACACCACAAAAATTTAACTTGAATTATTTTCTATTTCATTTATTTTTTCAAGCTTTATTCTTAATTATTTTATGAAACTTTATCTTAGCTAAAAATATTTTATGTTCCCCCATTTCTCAAACTTTACTCATCAAAATCTTCATAAATTCCATAAAAATTCTCTGAAAGACAAAAAATGCACTACAATACATCCCACACTCCAGAATGTGAAAGAAATATTTTACATCCTTTTTCTTCCTCTTACATTTATTTCATGTAGTCTAATATAAAAATTAATATTTCATATTTACTGCTTTCATCCACCATATCATTCCATGTTATTCCTCCTTTTTACATCTTTCCTCATAGTCGTTAAATTATGAGGAATTAAGGACTTTGTGTATCATCAAGAATATGAAGTTAAAGTGAGAGGAGCACAAAAAATTGTCTGTGTAGTGACTCGAGGGCAAATAAAGAGGCACTTGATAATATAGATAGAGAAGTAGAAGACTATGAAAATTAAGAAATTTTTACTCCTCTTGAACACATTTAGAGTTCCCGTTGTGAATCATAAACAACAGAAACGGCAAACTGTTATGAGGAAGAAAGTAAAAAGTGAGGAATAAGAAAGAAAACAAAATTCCTAAAAGGCATTAAAATGTTTCTGAATATTTTATGAATGGATTTTTCCAACGATTGCGTTTTCCACTCGATTACAAAAAGCTCAATGCTCTTCAAACACCATAATACGTTTATTCTTATTTATTTACTAACATAACGTACAAAAAATATTTTTTTCTGCTTCATCCACTCATTTCAATTTACATTCTCCTATCCAATTCACTTCCTACCAGTTCCTAGCACAGGAGAAAAATGAATGAAAAGAGAGAAAAAAAAAACTTTAGCACTCACATTTAATTGTCCCGAACGTCTTTATTTGTCGTTTAACGTGCCGTCGAAATTGTCATTTCTGCCATTAAGTGCTTTCAATGATCTTTACGCCTGTTCTTTTTTCTCATTTTGTAAATTAAAGGGGATTTCACTCCATCAGTACGATGACTTCCAATGAGTGGTTTTGGGGGGCACAGAAAAAAATGAAATTGAAAAAAAGGAGATGAAGAAAGCGACTGTCAGCGACATTCAGCTCGTAAATCTTAAAAGCCTCGCATGTACTCATGAAATTACTTACGACTCTGTCTCACATTTCTCATGCTCAAACAATTGTATACACTTTCATTTTGATACCATTTATCCCCATGAAATGACTGTTACAATTGCTTAGGTTCCCTTTTTTTTGTCGTGTAAAATTTTAAAATTTTTCTTTTTTCCTCTTTTTATTTCCTGTTATTTTACATTATTTTATTCACTATAAGCGTGCAACATTTGCGGAAGCATCGCAACACTTATTCATTCATTTATTTTGTGTAAAATACGACAATGCACAGTAATGATACAGAAATGCGATGTCATTCTGGATGTGCTTTTTGGTTCTGTAAATAAATAACAATGACTTTCTGAAAGATCTTTTGTGATGAATTTTGTCTTTTGTTACAAAATCTTTGTCGTCTGAACTCGAAAAGCGCTCGAATTTCGGAATATCTAAAATTTTATAAATTCTTACTCGATATCAGTTTCTATATAGTCAGGAGAGAATTTGCATAAAATGTGTTTAAAAATGAAATATTAAACATTACATTTTGTGGATTATGTTGCAAGACATGAGCTAGGGGAGATGAATCCAGCGATTTGATGTAGAAAGACACATGCAATCTATAAAGTTAAATAATTTTAAAGTACTTTGACACATGCCACTCAACGGCATTTATGAAAAGCTAACAAGAGCAAGAATGAAATGTAAATTTACTTTGTTATTGAGGCGCAAGTTCCTTATTCATAATTCATCATCCGATGAAATTTTTTATACAAAAATATGTCAAAATATTCTGAAATTCTTATTATGTGCATAAATTTGTGTAAACATTCGCAGACAGTCTATAAAGCATGTAAATGAAACTTCTTTATTGAATTGGGGTTAGAAATCCACTGTTGCTTGGTTTACATTTCGTTTAATTTATTGGAAAGCGTCCATAATTACGAGCTTCGTGGATTAAAGCTATGAATCCTGCGAGAACTTCTTCAACGTTTGGTTTGATGAATCTTGCGGGAAGCATGAAACCGAAATTTCCGTAATCACCATTGCCTCTCATTTCTATGCAGATGTATTTATTAAATATTGAAAGGATATCATTTTAAAAAAATATGACACTCACCAACTGTGAACGAAATCGGAATTTCATGAGCTCCGTGTGTATGGTCTCTGGATGTACCGGTGGATGCATCTAAATTGATAAAGCTTATATGTTAATCTTCCGAATTCCAAGTTTAGTAAAGAATACTTACAAAGAACTTGATTGCTGCTTCCAACGATATATTGAGTTCCATTGACTTGAGATATGGCTTCAGCAGCTGCTCTTCCTACGTTTCCAAGCTCTTCTACTGCTGACTAAATATAGAATTATCAAGATGTAATTTTGGTAAATTATATAGTCAACATTTTTACTTAACAAAATTGGTTATTCACGAATATCCAATTCAGATTATATTTCATTTTCGAGCTTATAATTTAAATCTTTACTTTTCACCATGTTAAGATAAAGTTTATTGCCATATGCTAAAATGTCATTTATTTGATACTTACTGGAGGTACATTAGTGTGACCCCATGGATGTAAAAAGAGATGTCCATAAGAATGAAGCTATCAAGAGAGCGAATTAAATTAAATTTATGCAAATTAAAGGAAAAGTTATTCTCTTACGGCAAGAAAAGCATCAATTTTTTTTGCATTTGCTTCAAAGAAAGATTCAGTAGCTTGAGTCTCTGGCTCAGAATATGGATAAGCACCAGCTACAAAGATCAAAAATTAAATATAAAAAAACTATTTTTGAAAGTAGAAAACTTTTTACCGTAGGTATCAGTGCAGGGCACCCGACTTCCTCCTATATTACCAGTCTCATCAGCTGTAAGCCAGTTAAATTTAAAGTTTCTATTTCCATCAACGCCAAAACATAACATAGAGACTGCTGATCGTGTCTTTCTCCAATTTCTATTTGTCGTCCATGTGTATTCATAACCGTCAGGATTTACTACCTACAATGTAGTCATTAATTGTTTTATACAATCGAGTTAGAACTAATGAAGTAAGCAAATTAATTTACTGGTATAATGTGCCAATCAATATTATTAGCAATATCTGTAACATTAGAATCCGTAGATGTCAGTAATTCGTTTAGGATATATGTTGCAGTTGCTGCTGAGATCCATTCACGAGCATGAATAGTTCCTTCAATTAATATCGCTCTATTACCCTATCAATGAGAAAAAGAACAACAATAAGTATTAATTTGATAATATGTCTTCTTACTAACCGGCTTTTTTGATAAGGTTATCATTTTGATTGGTCTGCCTTCTGATGAAGCTCCTATAGTTTCAAGCTTCAAGATACCTGGATATTTTTCTACAAGGTTATCAAGCCATGCATATATATCTTCTAATCTGTAGTAATCGTCCCAGTCTATATCTCCAATTGCTTTTGGTTGTTTATTTCTCGGCTTTTGTTGATCCATAACACTAAACATGCTCGATAAGATTAGATAAAGAATGAATTATTAACTATCCAAAAATACCTTTGTAAATTCTCGATTATTAATTCAGATTGCATTTTCAGATTTAAAGTTATTTCCTCAAATTCTGAAAACTTGTGAGGTGGAACAACAATGTCTATTTGTGCATTCATTTTAGGGTACTTCCAGAAATTGTACTGTAAGAAAATTAAAATACCATAAATTTTCCCATTCTTGGAGCTTTTTAATTAAATTTCACCGAATCACTGTGCTCCTCAAGATACTTCATAGCATCATATTGTTCCGTGTTCTCTATTTTAACACTATAGACACGATAATTGTCAAATCTTGCCATCTCAGCGTGAATGGAGACGAAGAAAATTGCAAGTAAAGCCAAAATTTTCATTTTTATGAACAGCAGCAACTGAAACTTTTTCAACACTTACTTACGCTTTTATAATTAATTTCTTATCGTAACGACTCAATATTTTCTCTGATTTGAGAGAGCAAAACTGAGAGTTAGCAGTTTTTATGTTCTTTATTTTGAGAATATCCATCAATCATTACTTTATCTAAAGATTATTAATTAGGTAAAATAAGGGAGCTTATCAAGATTTAGATAAAAAGTAGAATGAGCTAAGGCTACTTTTAGATATCAAAGATCAAAGTCTTGAGCGTTATTGTTCAAAAGACTTTAGATAAATTGTCAATAAGTCAATATTGTTGACGGTGAGCTGGCATTTATTCCATTTAAAAAAAGCTATTGACGAAATCAATTGATTTTGGTTTATTTTAAAGATATCGAATGAATCAAAATCTTTGTCTTTATTTCTTGTAAAAAATTGTACACATCTTTATAAAATGTTTATGGACCTCCCAAGTATCCTAACCTCTTAGCTTCATTAATCATTGCTTTCAAGCCAGCAACAACTTCAATAGCATTTGGTCTGATAAGACTTGGTGGCAAAACAAATCCAAAATTTCCATAAACTCCATTTCCTCTCATTTCAACCGTGTAGGACAATGGAATTCCATGGGCACCATATGCGTGATCTGGGGTAGTTCCACTCGCAGCATACCTTGATAAAATATTTTGTTTGTTTTAAACATTTGCTTAATTATTAGCACAACTTTGATGCTTCTTACAGTACAGTATTGCTACTTCCAACTGCATAGTTAATTCCATCAACAGCACGAAGAGCATCTCTAAATGCTACACCAACTGATAGTAATGTTGCATTGTTTGGCTGTAATTACACTGTTTTAGTTTTGTTGCCATAAGGAGCAAATGTTTTTTTTACTTACTGGCATGTTTCTTGTGTGACCCCATGGATGCAATAAATAATGTCCATAAGAGTGGAACTGCATACAAAATTATTACTGAAATTTTTTTAATTTTATCAAGATTACTCACTGATATGAACAAATCAGTACTTCTTCCATATTGTGTAAAAAGACTTTCAATTGCGAGTGTCTCTGCCTCACTCATACTAGTAGCTCCAGCTTTAAATAATCAAATTCTTTCAAAATATGTTCAAATTTAAAATGGTTTTACATTATTACCAAAAGTGTCCTAGAAGAGAGCACAGATTAGTTTGAAGTACCACGGCATGAAGTGTTCAAACATTTTAAAAATTTGCCAAAATAAAGCTTATATTACATCCGAATGTATCCACCAAAAAAACAATTTTGTCCTGCTTTCTATTCCTGGATATAGCAGATTCCTGATTTGGGTATTCTGTAATCGTACTTCAGATTTTAAACGGCATCTTTTACAAAAACAACTTTTATGGGAAATTCTAAATGGGATCGTTCACTTATGACGTCCAGGGGGGGGGGGGGGGTAAGGCAGAAAAGAACAATAGACATTTCAGGAAATCCATTGTTCAATTTTTAAAAATTACCATAAATTTCGGACGTCATAAGTGAACGATCCCAATGGTTTTCCATCATTTCTACAATTCGCAATGGAATAAGTCCCCAAAAGTAGAACCAGCTTAATGATGGAGCAAAAAAGAGGACGAAATTATTTTTTGATTGATTTGACGTAATAAGAACTTAATTTTGGCCAAATTCTAAAGTGATTGAACACTTCATGCTGTGGTATTTTAGTCACGAACGCTGCATGGTGTGGTACTAGCTCCAAGACTTCCAGTTTCATCGCGTACTAGCCAGTTGTATCCAAAGTTTCTATTTGCGTCAACACCAAAGCATAAAGCAGATACTGGTGCACGAGTTTTACGCCAGTTTCTATTGTTTGTTCGGGAGAATTCATAGCCATCAGGATTAGCGTTCTAAGAGTTATTAATTAAAATTAAAATTGAGAAGTTCAGCTTTAAAATAAAATATTCTTACTGTAATGATGTGCCAGTCAATGTTTGCACTTAATGCTTGGATTGTTGGGTCAGTTGATGTCAATAGTTCATTAATCAAATATGTAGCAGTTGCAGATGAAATCCATTCACGAGAATGAATATTTGCTTCAATGATAATAGCACGATTACCCTATAATTTTTGAGTAAATTTTTATATCACTACTCAATTCCATCTGCATGTTTGTAATCATACCGATCCTCTGGAAATTGAAAATGATCTAATTGGACGGCCTTCGTGGGATGTACCAACTGTTCTAATATTTGTTATTGTTGAGAAACGAACATGCATTTCATCAAGCCATGCATTAATTTCAGCAAGTGTTCCATATGAATCCCAATCAATGAAGGCAGTCGCTTTCCTTCTTCTGATGGCAGCTTCTTCTTCATCGATTAGTCTGTTAGGAAATAAACACGATTGATTCGATTTTTTTTTTCGATTTAAACACATTCTTGTTTCACTTACGATTGATAATTATTAATCACCAACTTAGTCTTCATTTTCAAGTTTTGTGAAATTTCATCAAAATGGGCATACATGTGTGGTGGTACAAGAATTTCAGCTTCGCCATTTAAAATTGCTGGTTCAAAAAAGTCATACTAAAAATTGACAGAATTTTAGAATTGACACATAAATCACTTAAAAGAGAAACAATTTACAGAGTCACTATGTTCTTCTAAATATTTCATGGCTTCATATTGATCTTGATTTTCAATTGATACACTATAGAGACGATAATTATCAAATCTAGCCTTTTCTGCTCCAGCAGAAAGGAAGAAAAAAGCCAAACAAATCAACAGCTTCATTATACCACAAATATATTCCAAGAGGCACAAACTTGAAACTAAAAGTTTTTAAATGACGGCTGTCACCTTTATAGGCACAGTGTTATCAATATTTCAAGAGCTGTGAGAGAACTTTGTTTTTAATTGATTGGTCTATTAAGCTCTCTCGACTTGATAAAGTTCGATTTCAATTAAAAAGTTTGAGGAATGATAAGATTTGAGGATTTGGTAAAATATATACACAAAAAGCTGTTTCGTCATTAGATTTTAACTCGATTCTATTTTTGATTTCTGTGTAGGAAAATCCAATTCTGATATCGAACCTTTTTTTTTACAATTCATTCATTTTTGCACTCCAGTATCAGGTTCTTGAAACTTTAAACTCAATTAATAAATAATGATACTGCATTGTTACCTTATGCAAAATTAATTCTCACACTTTACTTACCCATTCGTTAAAATACACAAAAATACAAATTGGATTCGCCCATCATACTCAGTTCCATTTGTTATGAATAAACATCTAAAATTATCTCAAAATGTTCATTTTGAGCAGCAAAAGAAAAGTTTTCAAAAAAAAAAAAATTAAATATTCATGAAGAATTTATGTTCAAAGCTTCTTCTTATGTTTCTACTTCCAACAGCACACAACAAAGTTTTTCACGTAATGACAAAACAATGCAGATGGAAAAAGTACCTAAAAATATTTTAATCAAATCAAAAATTGAATAAATTTCTCACTCAATAGCATTAAATATTCATATCATTCATCAAATTGTGTGAGCATAAACTACAATTGAGGCAGCACTGATTGATGGTAAAAGATGTAAATGAAAATACAGGATTGGAATGGAAATCTTTTTTTTGTGCGGCAATGGCTTGAGAATTCAATAAAAGAAATCGCAATGAAGGGAAGACATGAAATTTATAAAGCAAGATAAAATTTACATAATTTATGCTGTGCAGCATACTTTAATGCTTATGTGTTGTGTATATGTAAATCGATAAAATTGGCAACTTTTAAAGGAACGAAGGAGTCGGAAGAATTTTTTTTGGGTCTCTTTTAGTACTTTATTCCTTACTTTTTTTTCCTATTCAACATACCTTTTCACGCTAGTTATGGTAGATGTGCCAATGATATATGTACACATGTAGCATCGGTAATTTCATCACAGGATGATTCCTAACATTCAGTTTATTTGTTTAATATTATTTATTCTCAATTTACATCCGGTGTGGTAGATAAATTTTGTTATATAGCCCAACGTCCCCTGCATATTTCTTTTTATGTGTGCAAGAAATCTTTTGATGCCGTGTTACATATGAAAATAATGTGTGGCTTTTTTATTCATTTTATGCTCCCCAACCTTTTTTGATATTTCGTAATATTGCAATTTAAAATGAAAGAAAAAAATGTAAGCGAGGGAAGTTACAGCTTATGTTATTGCTACTGATTCCATAGATGAATAAGAAAAATGTAAATATTTACTTTCATTTTACATGATAAAGAAAAAATATTTTTTATATTGCATATAGGATAAGGGGATCATCATATTCATAAAGGAAAAGAAATGAATGAAAATGAAAAGCGATAGTATCGGGGGAATTATGTTTGCTGATCCCATAAGTGCTGATTTTGTGTGTATGTCTATGTAGGTTCAAAAAGTTCTTAAAGTTTCGAGTAGGAAATTCCTTTCTTCTTCATTTCCCACAAAATATCCATTTCACAAGGAATATTTTCATGGATTTCTTTAGAGCTCAACAAACGGTGTCATTTTGTTGATTCCTTCTAAAATTTCATTTGTTTTTTACACTAAAATATAATAAAGCGCTGGCACAGTGAAAGATAATAGCAGGTGGCCGAAAAGTAAAAAGAAAAAAAAAACTTTGACTTTCTCAAGAGCATAAAAACTTGCTGCGTATATTTTGATAATAAACACAAAACCCAACAAAGTGTCACATCAGATGGTTGGAATGAGAAAAAGTTTTCGTTCCATTAAATAGAGTTTAAAATCTGTTCTACAACTCCTTATTATACACACAAAGAGAAAGTGACACATGTGCATTAAGAAGGTGCTTACATGATGTTTATTTTTGTACTCTTTTAGTAAAAAATTTACATTCCTTTCTTTTTTCTTTTTCGTTGTCTTGCGAATTTGATAGCTATAGCTATAATGATTATGTTAGTGAACATGATGTCGGTGATGAATATTTACTTTGGAAGTTTATAAACTTGAAAAGAAAGGAAGTAAATTATAAAGTTGGAGGTAGAAATTGAATTGAAATTGGTAAAATTTTAATAAAAGTCAAAAAGTTTATAATATATGGATGAAAGGCGTACGCAAAAAGTTTTAGAGACAGCGCAGCATGTGTAAAAATTGAAAAAAGAAGATAAATTTTCATTTACTGTCACGAATTTTCCAATTTCCAAAATTTATTTGTTAATTTAAAAATTCAAAATGATGGAACTAGGGAGAACAAAGCCATTAAACATAGCATATTGATTTTTATCATCGATAGCTAATCCAGAATCAACTGGGTCAACATCATATTTGAAATTTGAAAATTGGAACTATGCAGCATAATATTTCAAAATTGATGTCCGTATCTTAATTGTACAGATGTTTATGAAAGCTAATATGAATATTCGTATTCAAAAATGGAAATTTATGCCATTTTTATCATCCCCTAATTGACTTAAACATAATTTAATTTTATCGCCATCATTTTTTTTTTGGTTCATAAAATTAATTTTTTCTTCACCCGAAATTTTTTTTTATCAGCATTAAATTAATTAATTGAAATGGCTCAACAATATGTCTAGAAGAAGAAGCATTATGCATCTCAGGATATAAAAAAAATTGAGTTATTAGTCTACTTATTGTAGCAATAACACACCTAATGTTAATAATAAAAAAGTTGAATTTTCATTCATAAAATTTCATCGTTATATTTTGGGTAGAGATTGCATATCAAAGGAAGGAAGGATATATTAAGCATCAACATTTTATTTTGATTGAAATTCTCATTAAACTTTATTAGGTCGTACAGGAGAAAATATCAATGGCTTAAATATTCTTTCATGTAGAAGAAAGAAGCCGTTATGAGTGAGAAAAGAAATCAAAAAAAAAAATACTTCCGTTTCAGGCAGCTTTCTCCTTGCTCTGTAAATATGTATGTATATATTTTGGCACTAAAAATTTATGAAAGCAATAAAAAAATGTGAGCATGAAGGGAAGAAGAAGAAGCAGAATAGAGTAGCATGATGTTGTGCAACATCAAAATGACAAAGTTGATGAACAATAATGCTGTAAACTCCAAATAAGCAGGCACAAACACTTGGCAGGCACTTTCCGCTTTTATTTATGAAACAAGGAATAAAACGTTAAGCAGAGACAATACAAACAAGTTGGAAGTGTTTTATACATTTAAATATTTTATTATTTTTAAGAATATTCGCTTAATAAAAGTTTTCTTCTTGAATAAAGATTTCCAAACTTCTTCTGAGGGGGGTTTATGAGTAATGCTAAATGATTTATATGTTGAGAAGCGCAAGGCGTTTATTATTTATGGAATTTTGTTAGAATTATTCTATTGTAGACGAGGTATTACTGTATATGTCTTTTATAAAGGTATTGTTGGAATTTAAAGTGCCATATCATAAAGATTCGTATCTATTTTATATGGAAGGTTTTATTAAGATTGTCGGTGATGTCGGTTTTTTTGGTTGAGATTTTACGACACTTTTTTATTAACTACGAAAAGTTTTCTTCTCCTACACTAGTTTCGTCTCAATTCTTCTACATGATCCATCTTCGTTTGCATAACTGAGCGAAAATTTCATACATGACAGGAAAAAATTATTCATCATTGTAGAAAATTTCATCAGTCACACCCTATAATGGCATATAACACAAAATATATTCCTTTCAATTCGACATGCCGATGTGCTTACACGCCTCTCCTCTACACCACAAAAATCTCAATCAATTTAACTTTGTGAAAAGTGAACGTGATTTCAATTGGAAATTTCTCTGCCAATATGCCAAGATGCGATATCCAACATAAAAATAATAGATATTTATCTGCATATAATTCCCCATCGTTTCCTTAATTTTTTATCTCTTCTTATTCATTTTATTACGAAATTTACGTAAATCCTGCGGATTGTCGAATTAATAAATAAGACGCAATTTGTTATTGCCTCGTGATTTGGAAATTCTTGCCTGCTTTCGCTTGACGATTGTTGAAGTTCATTCAATTGAACGGATGAAAAATCAATTCGCGTGCCTTCCTTTTTTTTCCTTCCTCATTTAATGGGTTCTTTTTAAGGATTTCTTGTTACCCTGACAGCATGCAAAGTGAAATGAAAAGGAAAAGTCTTATATCAAGCTATTACAAGAACGAAAAATGTATATGCGCGAGTTCTTTCCTAATGGTTTTTATTTTTTCGGTTGAAAGAGAAATTTTTCATATTTTTTTTCGATGCAGATGGAGTGAAAACTTTTCAAATAATCTAAAAAGTTTCTATAACTTTGGAATGAGTCGAAAAATGAAAAACAATTTCTTTTGGCATTTATGTGTATGATGATTCAAGAGAATCCTCATTAAATATTACATTTTTGGAAGATCCTGTTTCAAAAAATGTCCTGGATACTTCCATCATCCGGTGGCAAAGAAAAAAAAAACTTTATTCGTTCCTTTTTTGATTATGCAGGCTTTAAAGCGCCCTCGGGGGATCAATTCCATTCGAGAGTGAAAAGGGAAATAGAAATTGACAAAATGCGGGAACGAAAGAACGGTTCGAAATCATTGGGATTGATGGTGGAGTTGGGACTGAGAATTTTTTTAATTAATTAAATTTTTGATTAAAAATCTCGTACAGTAACTTAATTTTATAAATTTTGCATTTTTTACTCTCTTTACAGATATCCGTCTGTGATGATTACTCCCTGCCGCTCGACTTTGTAAAATTTAAAAGACCGTCCAGTTTTGACCCAGGTTTAGCAGAGTGTTTACCCAATAATTGGCCATCACCTTCCACTGAGCACGTAAGTTTATTATTCATGATGTTTAGCCATTTGTGAAGATTAAATGACAACGTGACAGCTGAATTATTGTTAAACATTCAAGTTTAATTTATTGAATGTTCAAATTGATACAAACGTTTGCTTTTATTAAGTGAAAATGTCATAATCGATTCTTTAAGATTCTTTTTTGTATATTCAAAAAACATTTAATACTTCCATCAATAAAATAAACTCAAAAGGAAAACATCAAAACACGTCTATCAAAAATATCCCTAAATGCTTTAAGATCCTGTCAATTACGACAAGTTTGATATAAATTTATCATGAGGAAAATTGTTCTTTTATATAAATCACAAAACCCTTTATATACAGCATAAAGTATCAACGAATTCATTAAATCCCATCATTATAAACTGTACTTGAGGATTTTAGATCCTTTTTTCAATAATGTGCTTGAATTAAAATGCAAAGGAAGAGAAGAGGAAAAAGGAGCAAAAGTTACGTAAAGTCCTTGAAGCTAAAAATGTTTGTAAACATGGAAATTCAGCATTTTCCATTTTCTTTACATTTCCTCTCTTACTGTCACTCAATATTAAAGAAAAACTTTTCCATCACATCACCGACAATAAACGCACAACTGTATCATTTTATGAAGTAAGTTCTAGAATAAAAAACATTCAAAAATATGGCAAAATATGTTAAAACTTACTTTCCATTTCCTTTCTCCTTCTCTTTGTTGGGGAATACAATACCTTTTATTCAATCCTCAATTTCATGACAAGAGCGCTTCTTATTTTAATTTCTCTATGCTTATCTTAATCCTCATGAATCTATCAGTCAAAATGAATGCTCAAGCAGCTTTTTTTCATCGAACTTTGCAAAATTGTTCAAAATACAATCAGACACAAAAATAGAAGAATTACTATCAATATGATGCCGATGATGATGATCAGTGGAGTGAGTAGGCATAAGGAATCACAGCAGCAATAATAATCTGATTCTATTCATATTGCCAAAAGGCGCTTACACACAACCCCTCACGTTGCTCAGGCTGCTGCCTGTTTATAAACATGAGAATAATTTGAGTGTCTTCTTATGTGGATGCTGCTCTTTCCACAAAATAATGAGAAAGGAAAAAAGGAAGGAATATATACATTTAATAGCATCGTTTATGAGTATCACAAGCACTACTTCATTATCTCCCTTCCTTGTTAATGCCAATCTGAGTGTGGAGAGGCAAAAGTATCGAGCAATTTTTTCAATTAAAATCTTTTATTTGCCTTATGGGTGCAATATTAACGGAAAGGGATCCCCTTTTCTCCTCTTGATTGCTACAGTTTATATTAAATAAAATCTCACGTCGACATCATCGTATGGTTCGTAAAGGAAGTGAGAAAAATACATAAATAATTCATTTTTCCATTGACTTGACGTATAAATAAAAATTATTTTTATTCATTTTGTTGTGGAATGATTTCATTTCCAATATTTCATCGACATTCCTTCCTGCCTGCATCAGCTTTTTTTATGCTTAAATGGCAATGTAAACAAAAGTAACCCCCAACTACATCATAGTAATAATGAATGTGAAGCTAAAAAATCAGCAGCAAGAGAGCGACGAAAAATCAAATTTTTTTCGATAATATTTAATGCGTAAACGATAAGCGACATAAAGTTCTATAGTATGAGAGGACCTCGAGGCCACGCACATTTTTTTTTGTGTGCAAAATTGATTTTCCTCATTTTTTTAGTACGCGCGTATGAATGTGATGTGATGGGGAATAATGTTGTGCTAGCAGCAGTATGGTGGATAAAAATATCATAATAATAAATAAAATGTTATATCGAATAATTGTAATCGCACAGGAAAAATCTGTGAACATAAAATATACATCATGCGTTCCCTATTGGCAATAATTCTCTCGCCCTCAAATCATAATACTGTATTTGGATGTAGGAGAATGCCTGATACTATGATTGTTGTTCGTGTGCTGGAGCTCGAATCAGGAAAGCATTTCTGTATTTAATTATTTTCGCTACAGGACAATAATGTCACATTGTTTTGTGAATAACACTTGGTTGCAAAGCTGTTTTGTTATTATGGCCACTCCACTAGCATTTGACTGCTGTAATAGTCATCATTTTGCAATTTTTTACCAGCAAAACAGATTTGTTCACCCTTCCACCCTTTCTGCTTCTTCTCAAACCTTACATTTCGCACTTGAATGCTTTTAAACGGCATAAATAATCATAAAAATGTTAAATTTAATCCTGTTCATGCAAAAAAAGTTAAGTCATATCGAGGTCTATTGTATCAAAAGTCGTTTATCATATTTTTTTGCCATTCAACTGACTTTCGTTTTGTGTTACATTTACGTTTCTCACACTTTTCATATTATTAATGGCAGCCCCTTTCTATATTTTCAATGCTTTTCTTCTTCATCACATTAGGTTACATTCTTAGATCAGCAGCAATATTTGTTACAACAAATCAACTTTCCACTAAATCAGCAGCAGCAATTTGATACTCAAAGTCGTGCATTAACTTTAGAACAACAGCAAGTTCTTCAACAACAGGAATTTGAAGAAGACCAAGACGAAGCACAAGGCTATATTGATGAAAGTGGCAATTTGTGTATTTTACAATTTGCCCCAGACACTTTAGACGAAACCGTTGGAGCCACAGCAAAACAATTTTCACGACACAGTACACGCGAAAAAACTCGATCGTCACAAAAGCGACGAAAAAAGAAAAAGTCAAAACAACATCAAGCAAAAGCAACAAAAGAGCTTGGTAAGTAAAAAAACATGTAAACAAATTTTTTGGGCTATAAAATGTGACATAGCAGTTAATCAATACTTGATGATTAAGAAGAAATAATATAAAGTTTTATGCTGATTGGTTCTTTCAGAATTAGATTAATAATTAATATTAAATTAAGTTTGTCACAAACCCTGAATTATATAATTATCTCTCTAATCAATAAAATTCATTATCAGAAAGTTTATTCTTCTTTCTATTGTTATTTAATCAACATAGACTCATCCGTGCCAAACTCATCCGAAAACGAAGAAGAAAGAATTGTTTTTGATGACGAAGGAAAAGTGCCAGAATTAAACTCACCCGATAGTATAAATGACGATGTTTTGAATCCTCTGAATAATTTCAAGAGTCCGAGACGATTATTAACAGCAGAGAGATCGAAAACAAGCCCGTCACCATATTATTATTCAGATTTGTTAAAGAAGAAAACGACTGAAGAAGAACGACGTCAATTGTTTCAATTACAGCACCCAAGAACCGCAGTTAATACATTAAAAGAGAAAGAAGGTGGAATTAAGAATAAGAAAAGTAATAGTTTAGATACTCCAGGTGCAGAAAAAGAAGTATCGACACCGAAACGTTATTCAATTACTGAGGACGGTGTTCGTATTATTCGTTGTGATTCTCCATCAAGTTCAACATCTGACGATTCCGATTGTTCTGAATGCCAAAAGAGACGTGAGTGGCATTCACATGCACTAGCAGTTGTACGAGCAGCAACACAAAATATACGGTCACAATCATTAACTATAGATGATGTCGAACCCGAGGTATATTATCAGAATACTATAGTATCGCAAATGCCTCAGAGTCGATTCATTGATAATCAAGCCATTTGTGCGTGTGCCACACCTAATTTTGGTGACGATGCTGATGATCAATTATTTCAACCGCGTAGTATATTTTATGTCCATCAACAGGGCTTTCAAGAATGTGCAGATTGCAGTATAACAGATGATGAACGTTTAAAAGCTTTAATATTTGACGAAATGAATGTGAGACAGCGAAAAATTTATGAAACAGCTTTCGATTCGAAAATTTCAAAATCTGATGATGACCTTGACGATGTTGATCGCATAACAAATCATTCAGCGAGCTTATTCGGGAATGAATATAGAATGGTAACAAGTCACAGTAAAGATAGTTTTATAGCTTCATCTGCAGTTCAACATCCGAAAGAGAAGCGTTATCGATCGAAGCACAATAAGAAGGCACAGCAAAATAATAATAACAATAACATAAATAATAACAATATTAATAATAACTGTAAGAGTGAGGAAGATATAATAGTAAAAGATATTGAGAATATAAAAATAGAAGAATCGATTGATAATATTGTGAATGCCAACATTACATCAACGTCGACAACCACAGCAAATACACAACAATATACACCTTCACCTCCATCAACTGCGCCTTTACCATTGAAATTTCCAACAAAACATGAAAAGTTCTTTATAAATAGCATCAAGAGTGCTCCAAACTTGCCAGCATCAAATGCATTACAACATCCACGACTAAAAGATTTGCGAGGTTCGCAGAAGAATGACGCCTCTAAAGAGCGTCCTCGATCGGTTATTGTTGAAGCAGGAAGAGTCTTTGAACTCAAACGAAGTCATTCAGGTCGCCATTATTCATCGTCGATTGAGAGTATGGCAACGTCAAGTAGTGGTGGCAGTATGGAGTCAATCAGGTCAAGTACTAGTGAAGGTGATCGTAGCACGACAAGTACAGAATCACGACATTCATCAACATTAAGTTCGCACAGCTCTGACTCTGGTCCCAGTGTAGCACGTCCATTGCGTGTTCCTGTTTTAATCCATCCAAAATTACAAATTCTCAGTCCGATATCTGATAAGTCAACGCAAGACCAAGTCTCAGAAAATTCTGAAAATAAAAATCAAACGCCGAAGCAACAAACACCGTGCGATGAAAATGGCGATAAAATACTTGATGACAACATTGATGTTAAGCAAAAGAAGCGCCCGACAGCAAGTAAAATATTGTTGATTGCGCGCGAGGAAATACAGGGCAGTGATAGTGGCATTTCATTACACTCACGACACGAAAAGGCAAAACTAAGTGCATTATGTGATAATAAGATTGATAATGCAACTGGATTGCCGCAGGATTTAAAGGATCTTCCATTTGATATGCCTAAATTAAGGAGACGAAGAGTTCAGCCACAGGTATGTGAAGAGTTGATAAAAATTTATGAAATTTTATAATAATATTATTTTCTTACAACAGAACTCAGGAGCATCAGGCAGTGCCACATCAGTTGATCTCGGAGAACTTCCATTTGACATGCCGAAATTGCGACGAAGATTGCGAGTCGGTGGTGTTAACCTCATATTACCCAGCAACATATCTCATAACTTAACAAATAATGCACTTAATTTAAGCAACAATAATAGTTTGAGTACAGACACAAGTGGTGTGTCTCAAGCATCCTCCAGTCAATCTGTAATACAGCAAGATGATCGACCAATAATTGGTAAGTTCGCCATATTAATACTCATTAATGTTTTTGGTGTAATAGTGCTAATGATAATGATAATGATGATGTTTCAACATACTGCAGTGTTAATGACATTTATATAAAAAATAAATGATGATAGAAATGATTTTCATTAAATTAATCAGGGATGGGGAAATCCCTCAAACAACAAAGCATTAATGAACATTTATCTGGTAAAACACTACAACCCTGCTTGACCCTCCCATAAATTCTTTCACAAAATAAAATATACAATCACCAAATGAAAATGAATGAAATGAAAAAAGAACGCAAAACAAGGCGTAGTAAATTCTAGCGAGGGATTGAAAAAAAAAATATTCAGCAATGCTAATCGTTTTAATATTAATTAAGAATCCGATTGTTTCGCAAAATGTGTGTTTTTTTATTCTCTAGTTTAGCTATTGTACTTAATGTGTTGGACATGACTTGAATTTACACTGCCTACAAAAAACATCGAAATTCATTAAAATTTCATTCACAATGCAAAATTTTGTAGAATTTACGCTCGATTCATGTTGATTTTTCCATTCTGTTTCCGACACTTTTTTTTTATTCAAACGAATAATCTAGTGTGGGAAGCAAACCGGACGGGATGAAACGAAATCCCTAGAAATTCTTCAGATAATATTGAATTATAGCATAAAAGCATTGCGGGAGTAAACAGATGCATCAGTAACCACAAAATACATGCACGACACAAAACTAAAAGTGTTTTTGGGGGATAAAAAATTTCAATCATGTCCCATGTGCAGTTAATGAACATTTCCTCTGTTCTCACTTAGAATTATGTCCCACTATTGTATTTTCTCATTCAATACTCATTATTTATGTATTTTCCATGCCAAAATCAATTTCTGTTGTGTTTCATGAAATACATAGATGTTAAGGCTCATTAAGGGTGAAAAAGTTTTTTTTATGTCTGCAGTGAAAGCTGCTCGAAATATTGAAGAAATTTTCTGTAGCTAAAAAGAATGTCGAAGGTTTAATAACAGTTCGTGAGGAGAAAAGAGTTTAGAAATTTGAACTTTATATAAACCTCCTTGTCAAGTCACGTTTCCTCTAGAAATTCGATTGCGATTTTTATTAAATGCCTTATACTGTAGATTCATATTAACTCAATTTATTGAAATTAGCTTATAAGTCTGATGGTGTAAAAAAGTTTCAATTGCACCGAGTCAAAATTCAATTCAATCCCTTGCACCAAGCACAACTTTTGGTCGTGCACATTTTTTTAATATGTTCATAAAACCTTGATAAATTTGATCCTTTCAACTTTTATTTTTCCCCTTCATTAGATTTTTTTGCTATTTGAATATCTACCATGTACCCAACTCTAATGCATAATTTAGTAGCTACAAACTTGTACATTGCTTATCAAACTGTCGTGGTTACTTAGTGGCGAACATTTTGCATTTTTTTCTATCGCATAATCCACAAAAGGGAGATTTGATGTGAAAGATACGAGAAAGGGAAGGTGAAATAGCAGTATTTAGGGCGCGCATGAGATTTTTTCCTCATCCAATCTTTTATATTAAAAATTTATGGAGCTCGTTTGAAGTTTTGTTTGTATTTTTTTTTTATAAAAAGTAAAATATAAGCTCTCGAAGTATAGGGAAGAGATTACAATATAAGTACAATACCAAACATGATGGGGGAAATTATACTTTTCTGCATTCATTCTTATCAAAACAAATTTTCATTCAATTTGCTAAGTAAATCGAAAAATAAATTGAAAATTTTTCATCTTTTTCCTCCCGCACACATTTTAATAATTTTTTTTTTCCAGGTGGGAGTCTCTTTAGACAGAATTTGACATTAAATTTGAATGATTCAAAACCGGCAAAAGTAAAGAAGCCATTTGGGACATTAGACTTGCATGGATTGTCAACTGCTAGTGGAAATTTGAGTAGCAGATCGTCTGCTGCCATTAGTTTCAACGTGGGTGGCTTTAATCGACTAAATATGGCACTAATTGATGATTCTATTTCACTCGAACGACAAGGGTAAGTACACAACATCATAATTCATGATTCACTTTTGCATAAATTTTATGCAAATATTTTAAAAATAAATAATCATTAAAAAATCTTTTTCGCATGGGGCGAACCATAATTAATTTTCATGTGTAATTGAATTTTAATTAAAAATTTTTCAAAAAATTGTCTAATGGAAATTTTTTTTGCCTCTTCTCTGTCGCTTCCAGCTGGTATCATGGTGCGATCACTCGAATAGATGCGGAAAATATTTTACGGCAATTGAACGAGGGAAGCTTCCTAGTGCGCAACAGTGAATCGGCAAAGCAAGATTATTCATTATCATTAAAGTGAGTATGAGACATTCCTTTGATATGATATTGGCAAATTTTTTATTGAAATTGAGAAAATTGTTGACATTTTTTTTTCTCTGAACGTTTTGAGTGCTGAAGTCATCTCTTTTGGATAGAAATATCAGCTTCATATGAATACAGAATTTTTACTTCAAAAGAACAGACTTTTAATATTTTCCCACCAGAATTCTTTTTTTTGAAAGCTCACATCCCAAAAAAGAACATAAATTTCAATAAAAAAATAGTCCAGAATCTCTTAAAAGAATCCCTTACAGTGTGAAAAATCTCTGCATAATCTTCCAAATAACTAATGCATACATTAAATATTTTTTTTTCTTTAAATCCACCCCAATAATAAAAAAAGGAGTGCTAAAGGCTTTATGCACATGAGAATCCAACAGAAGAATGATACAGCCGAGTATATCCTTGGTCAATTTAGTCGTCCCTTCAAATCCATACCAGAAATGATACGACATTTTTGCCTCAACCGATTGCCAGTACGTGGAGCCGAACACATGTGTCTTCTTGAGCCTGTCATCGCACAGTTGCTGTAAAATGTTTTTTATGCAAATTTATATATATTCACTATTCAAAATGCGAAAATTGTCGATTCCGGCTCTCATTAGGACATTGAGTTGGAGACAGACGATGCAGAAAAAAATGAAAAATCCGAGAAAAATAACTTGTTCATGCAAATAATGAAGTCAGCACAAAAATAGAGATTCAAAACTAGAATTTTTTTTATTATTATTATTCATCCTAGAACGAAGGATCTAGACGTCCTTCCATCTATTGCATATATTTGAAGATAAGTATTACATGGAAAAGAAGAAAAAAAATATCATAGAAAGGAAGTAAAGAAAGAAGTTATATTATACATATATAGAATTTTGTTTATTGAATAAGAATCAATTTTTATTAGATATGACTGACAATAAGGTATAAATAGCAAAACATGGCTATGAATGAGAATGGAAAAGGAAAAGGCACGAAAAAGTATGAGGAATTCAGGAAAAAGGAAACGAAAATTGTCTTGTGTTTCTTGATGTGTTTGTTTTTGATTGGATATGGGGATGCATTCACTAGTGATTACTTTGTTAATATGTTATTAAAGTTAATCGTAATTTGAATATTTAATATACCTAAGTTGGGTTAAGGATTTAACTTATTGAAACTTTGATCATGTTTACTGAGAATTCAAGTTCTAGTTAGTAAATAGCAAACTTTGATCCCTTAGTTGATTGATGTATGTTAAATTAATTAGTATAATTCATGAAAAAAATTCATTCACATTACTCTCAAAATCTCCCCATGTCATGTTGCTTTATTGTTTTAAGTATTTCCATTTATCTATGTATTCAAAGAAAATAAAATAAAATCAAAAAGAAAATTCAATTTATTATCAAGTCACACAGCATGAAAACCTAGAAAAAGCCAATAAGAAATCAACATAAATTTCCATTTCAAAGTTTTTTCTCCTTTCTTCTTTTGTTGCCTTATTTTCCTTACCTAATTCTTCTTGTATGTGTGTGAATGTTTGTTTAAAGTCTCCGTTCGACGGATGACTGGAACGCATTTAGATAAACATATTATATCACAGACATGTGATATAACTTTTGAATGAATGATTCTGTTGCTGAACAAGATATTTATTGAAACTTGAATATTAAGCATGATACGCAAAATTTTTCAATGATCTCAATTTTGTTCAATATCTCAGACAATGAAGAATCCACCCATTCAGTAAAAGTGAACAAATGACAACTTAATGTCTGTAAAAATGCGTTCAAAATGTTTGAAAAGAATGAAAAGTCATTATAGAAGTACCGAAAATATTTCAAAAAATAAATGAAAGAAAAAATCTCTCAATTTCCTACATTTTTCTTTCTGGATAATTTTAAGGAATGTTCTTGTCGGTGTCGTCATTTATCGCCAGTAAAACGAGAGATCCCTTTTTCAATTTTCCCTCCTTCTTTTATGTCTTAAATGAAGAAAAATATGTGATAGTAGAATTTAGAGTTTAAAAAGAATTCAAAAAAATAAGCGAATATAAAAAAAATTGAAGTGGTTTCCTAGAGACAAGTCAAATATCCAATAGGAAAATTGTTTTAATTGAAATTGTGTTTTCCTTATTTCTTAAAATATTCTTATCGTGATTTTGCCTTTTAATTTGTGCCAGACATCTTAAGAGATTCATTTACACACTTTTTCTTATTATTTTCTTTTTACTTTCAACTGGTCTCGCATTTTAATTAATAGAAAATTTCCATTCATTCCATCTTTTGAATAAGAAATTGCAATTATTTTGCCATTCAGCGTATTCCTCATTTTGCGTTTGAAAAAAATTATTTTAATTAGTAAAATGAGACGAATGAAAAGGAATCGGACAGCAAATAATAGTAATTTTTAAGGAAGTCAATAAATACAGGGACATGATGTGCAATTTTAATTTGAATTTGCTTTCATTTGCCAACGAACGTGCAATGTTTACATTATGTTAATTATTGAGGATATTATTTGATAGGATGTGGCACTGTGGTTGTAATATCTTCTGGAAAATTACAGACAACAACACAAAAATAAATATTCTTGAATCTGGCAGCAGATCTTTATAACATTTTCCTTAATAACCAAAATAAATATTATTGCTTGAAATTGAATGATTCTGAAATTACATCCATTATCTTCTGGCATGAACAATAAGAAATAAACGAACCTTTCACAAATTTTATGATAAACGTTTGTAACTTAAAAGGCTAATGACAAGCATTAGCTACTAAGCATCTAGCTGAAAATTATTTTTGACAAAATGAAATGATTTTTTTTTATAGATTGTGACAAGAAATAATGGTAAATGACATCAGAAATTTGAAATTATGCCATTAAAAATTTTCCTTGTTTTCCACAAGAATTTTCTTTTATATCCTCAAGAATATTCATTAATGTCACTCGACTTGAAAAGTTCATGTCATAAGGAATTTTCTTTTTCTTTACTGAAATTTGGAGCAGCAAATGGCCGCAAGAAGATTAAGACAATAAAAATTCTCTTGCAATAAAAGAAGCAATTTAAAATCATGAGAAGAAAATGATCTAAATTTCATAATGCTTTAAGATTTTATTGAAGAAATTTTTCCTCAATAATCTCTTTAGCAGACGATAACAACGAATTGTCACACCCTTAAAAAATATAAAAGTTTCTCCTTATTTTTTGATGTTACTTTTTTGTTTCCTTAAAAATGAAATTTAATTTAAGTTGATTAAAATAACTCAGATTTTTCTTGAAGAACATTAATTCAATTTTAAATCCATGCATTTTTCTCTTTGAATGTAAATATTTTTAAGGCAAGAATGAAATGATGATGATTAATTGTATACCGAGCCCTCCCCTGCATGTAACCAACCACTTCTTCTTCTTCTTTACCCTTCCAAAATCGGAATAAAAAAATGTTCACTTATATTAAGAAATCTCCCCTTTATAGAAAATTTCTCTGCATTTATTTCATTTACTCATTCATTTGACTCACTGTGAATCACGATCATAATAAAAATCAAAATCTTATTAGATGAGAAAATGAGATCAAATTAAGAAAATTTATGAAAAATTTGGTCGCAATTAAATAGAGAAGAAGTGAGAATTAAAAGAATGAAGAAAATATTTTAAGATGAGAAAAATGCGAAAAAATATTAAGAAAAAAAAATTTGTCTTGCGATGTAATGAAGCATTTCACATTACATTCGAGTATGTCAACTTGAAGGCGCATGATACTTAATTGTTATTTTGTGTGTTTACTGAAAGAATAAGAAAAAAAATAAACTATTTCGTGCAAAAGAAGTGAAATGCGAAGGATTAATTTGATATTCCCATTCCCATAACACAATACATATATATAGAATAGTCATGCATATATATATATTTGTTTAACGACTAATTAAAGATAATTTATTATTCATTATTGTGTACAGAGAAAGAAAAATGAGGAAAATTAAATAAAAAAAAAGAAAATATACAGACACACTTAGAACTATATATATTTTGAGGTGACACATATATACACATAGTTCACCTTATGTAATTGTGAGAAGAAATGAATTAACAGATAAAGATGAGTAGAGACAAATGACACAAAAATGTAACCATAGAATTTCTATAATGAGCTGAAGTAGCAGATGAAATTAATGAGAAATTATTATTATTGTAATATTGAAGGAAAGAAAAACTCATGCATATTCTGTAACTTTTGAGACATCACTTAGTGAATGATCAATAAAAATTTAATTATGCAAAAAAAAAATAATTAATTATCTGTGTATGAACTCATAAATTTTATTTCAGATATAATCTGCGTATTTATTGGAGGAAAAGTTTTTTGACTTGTTGCCATGGTTTTGACAGGTTTATACACTATTTCTGTAAGTTATACCAACTGTGCTAGATTAGCTTTACGAATTACTGGTCATCATTTGTGAACGACTCTAGCGAATGAAAAATCTGATGAAAACATTTCCTGAAAAATGAAGGATTGACATGGCATACATAAAGAGTCGTTTATTTTCAAACAACATTCAACTTTTGAGGACAAGGAATGTCTGTTGCTGTTAGAATTTAAACAGAGGAGCAGTTGGTGTGAAAATCTTAATTTTAATATATTCAAAATTTAATTTTCAGATGAATTTTTAACTTAAAATTTTTTCTTTATTCAATACAAAGCTTTGCGAAGCTAAGACTAAGGTCAATGAATTTGAGTCATTGAGTTTTTTTTCAACGATAATTGAATTCGATATCCAATTCTCAAGAAATTAAATTAAATCTTCAGATCTTTTTTCATGCTGCTGTAGAAGTTGAAATAAAAAAAAATCTCAAATTTATTTTGAATCTTTTCACAAAATTGATTTTATTTGCCTTAAAAATTTTATTTTATATTTTTTTTTTTTTTTTTTTTTTAAACTTTTTATTTATTTACATTTAATTTTAAGTATGTACAAAGTTTCTATACATTTTGTTGCTTTTTGTTTTAAGGTTTCAGGCATTCAATTTGCCTTTTGTCTCTTAATTTTGATTTCATTTACGGATTTTACTTTCTTTTGTATTTCATTTGATTTATTCGGTGTTTTGAGATGCAAGACGACTGTTGAAGTTCGCTTGCAACTTTCCGACGTAGTCTTCGATGGACGGTATTTTCGCTTCTGTATGAAGATCGGTGATCCTTTCATATCTTGTTTTATTGAGAACAATTCTCAAGAATTTGTTTTGCAGTACTTGAAGTTTTTGAAGATGGGTTTTTGCCATGCTTCCAAACGCTGGACAACCATATGTGAATATTGGTCTGATGGCTAGCTTGTAGATGAGAAGTTTGTTTCGTACGTCGAGTTGTGAGTTCCTGCTGATGAGCGGATAAAGCTGTCTTAATGCGGTGTGAGCCCTATTGGTCACATACTCCACATGCGGCTTTAATGTCACTCTCTTGTCGATCACCATTCCCAGATATTTAGCTTCTGTTTCCCATTTGATGTTTTCGTTGAGAAATTTGATGTTATTTCCTGGTAGTTGCCTGGAGTGCCTGTTTGTGATGAATAAGGCTTGAGTCTTCTGTTTGTTGAGGTTGATCTTCCATTTGTTCATGTATTGTTGAACTTTTCTTCCTGTGTGCTGTAGATGTGTCACAATATCGGCCGAGTTCTCTGCAGAATGATACAGTGCTGTATCATCTGCGAAAAGACCGATGTTGTTGGTTGTCTCTCTTACAACATCATACGTGAAGATGTTGTAGAGAGTTGGTGAAAGCACTGCTCCTTGTGGCACTCCGAATTTGATTACCTTGATTTCTGAGAACTGACCTTTAATAAAAACTGCAAAAGATCTTTCACTGAGGAAAGATCTTACAGTTTTTATAAGTGGCAGTGGAAATCTCAGTTTGAGCATTTTGTACAAGAGTCCGTTATGCCAGACTCTGTCAAATGCTTTTTCTACATCCAGGAAGATCATGCCTGTTGACTTTTTGTTGTTTAAGTTTTCTTTTGCTGATTTGATCACTTTGATGAGCTGGTGAGATGTTGATCTTCCAGTCCGGAAGCCGCACTGCTGGTTTGGGATGATGTTGTTATCCTCAAGATGATCGTTGATTCTATTCAGTAATACTCTCTCCAGTATTTTGCTTATTGAGCTGAGTAGACTTATTGGCCTGTAGCTGCTTAGCTCATTTGCTGGTTTTCCAGGTTTTGGAATAGGAATCACTTTTGCATGTTTCCAAACTTTGGGGAAGTGGTTGAGTTTCAGACACGAATTGATGATGAATTTCAAGTATTCGAAACCTTTTTCAGGAAGATTTTTGATGAGTATGTTGTTGACTTCATCTAGTCCCGGAGCTTTTGGATTTTTCAGATTTCTTATGATGCTCACGATTTCGTTTACATCTGTTAGTTCTGGATTCTCATCATTGTCTTGTTCCAATGCTTCTTTGACTGTGTTGTTTACTTCCTGTGTATGTTGTGGATCGTTTTGTTCCAGAGGATTTTCGTGAGCTTCACGAAAATACTCGCTGAGTGCGCTGGCTTTTTCTTTGTTGGTGATGAACGTTTTACCCAGATTTGTCAATGGAGGCATTGTTTTTGAACCTTTTTTGCAAAATTTTGCTATTCTCCAAACTGTTTGGTTTGACGGTTGAATCTCTGAGAGACGCTTATTCCAGTTTTTGTTTTTGAGTTCTTTAATTTTCTCATTGATGACTCTCTGCAGATAATTCAATTCAGATTTGAGTTGATTATCTCTGCTTCTCTGCCATCTTCGACGAAGACTCCTTTTTGTATTGATTAGATCTTTAATCTCCGGTGTGAGTTTAGTTGATTCGAACTTGATCTTTTTCATTTTTACACTTGAGTTCCTCGCTTCCATGATGAGTTCAGAGAGAATCTTAATGTAATTCTCGATCTCATCTGTTGTATTGCAAGAATTTTCTCCAATGTTGTCTTCAATGCGGCGTGAAATTTGTGCTTTGAACTTTTTCCAGTTTGCGTTTTTGTAGTCATATCTGTAAACTGTATTTTCAGTTCTGTCGATTTTTGATGTTTTGATTTGGAAATACACAGCGCAGTGATCACTCATTGCCTCTGTGCATTGAAGTTCTGTTGTTTCGAGGTTGGAATTCGAGAGCATCAGGTCAATTGTTGACACTGATTTGTTTCGATCTTCTGGGTAGTACGTTGGCGAGTCAGGAAAGTAGATCATGAACTCTCCTGACATTTCCTGAAGAATATTTCCTGATTTATTTGCAACGTTGCAGTTCCATTCTCGATGTTTTGCATTGAAGTCTCCACAGATGTAGTAATTTCCTCTCAGATTTGTTATTTTGTTGATGTCATCTCTCAGATGTAGATCTATTTCCCCTCCTTTGCTTCCTCCTGGGAGATAGACTGAGAGGATGTGACAACTATCCGTGTCATTGATGAAGACTTTGATTCCAATGCATTCCATTAGTTTTGTGTTGTAGCTTGGTTGAAGCTGATGTTTTAGATTTCTTTTGACGATGATTGCAACACCACCCTTTGGTCTATCCACGCGATCCAATCGATGAATTACGTAGTCTGGATGCGAGTCAATTTTTGAGTTTGGTTTTAGGAATGTTTCTGAGATGCAAGCAACATCGACGTTTTGCTTGCTTAGGTAGTCGAGAAATGCTAACATTTTGTCAGTGAGGCCGTTAGCATTCCAGTAGAGGACGTTGATACTTTGTTGTCTACAATCCATTATTGTATGCGGTGTTTTTGGCACTTGAGCCGATTGCTTGGAGTATTTCGTCGATGAACTCTGGATTTTTGGCGATTAATTTGAGAAGCTCGCTGATAAGGTACTTGCACTTTGATTCCTCTATTTCTGAGATGTTTTTATCTCTTGTGCTGGTGCTTTGAGCTTGTTGATTAGTTGTTATGTTTCGATTCACTACCTCAACACTGAATGAAGGTTCTGGGAAGACTTCATTCGAGGTCTGACTTGTTGCACTGATGTCTTCTGAGTCCATAAGCTCAACATCTTGCTTTGGTTTTTGATGTTGCTTGTTATTAATGCGCTCGTTTTGCTTTTTTCTTTGATTCTTTTTCCAATGTTTTCCTCTTTCTTTATTGTTTTGTTGGTTGTTCAAGTTATTTTTATTTCCCTGATTTGAGGGTTTGTGATTTGGAGGAGGATTTGTGTTCCTTGGTTTGTGGTTGACTGGAACTTGTTTTTGATGAACAGGCTTTTGTGTACCAGATGTTGATGGTTCCATATACTCCTTTCTCCATTGAGGTTTTGGTGCATGTTGGACGTTTCTGGTTGATCTCTCAGGACGATGCGGTGTTGGAGGATTGTTTCTCCGTTGTCCATATGAATAATGGCCTGCTGTTTTGTTTTGATTTTGGTTGTTTCCATTCTGTGATTTTGATTTCCATTTTTCAATTATTTCTTGTCTGGTTTTACAACCTGTGAAAATTGCTGTATGTTTTTCACCGCAGAAGAAACATTTGAGTTTTCCGAGTGGAACCTTGTTGGTCTCTTTCGATATGTACTGGCACGTTTTCGAGTCATGTTGCTCAGAGCATCTGAAGCAAACGGACGGTTTGTTACAACCGTTTTGTCCATGACCAAACTGCAGACATTTCGAACATTGAGATGGTCCAGCTTGTCTATTTTTGTAGTCAGCCCATTTAATTTTGAAACTGCTGACAATTTTGATTTTTCTGAGAAATTCCAGGAAATTTCCACCTTGTTCTACATCTTTTTTGAAGTACACGAGGTAGTTCTGGTCGTCGTCTTGTTCGTGTCTTTTGTGTTTCATTGTCATTTTGACAATTTTTACTGGTGTGATTTTTACGGTTTGAAGTTCCTTCTCCAACTCACTGATTTCCATATCTGGGAGTCCATAGAGTACGTACTTCTTCAGTGGTTCTTGGCTGGAGTATGTGTGGAAGTGATGCTTTTTGTCTTTGAGTAGTTGGATGAATTTCTCGTAGTAGTCCCAACTCTCCGTTGTTACCGTTTTTGTTCCTTGTTTGCCCTTTTTGGTCTCAATTAAGAAACTTCCAGGTTGATTGTTTATTTCATTCGTCAATCTCTTGATTTCACCAGCTCCTCCTGTGCTGATGACAATTGGAGGTGGTTTTGATTTTTGTTGAGATTTGTTGTTGTTGCTTTCCGTGTTTACGGAAATTGTCTTTTGTTGCTCTGATGTTTTGCTGTTTTCTCCCCAGTACGAAGAAGTTGTCGATCTTTTTTTCTCCTGTTCTGGTGAACCAAATAGATACGGTACTCCAGAAGACGAAGCTTTCTTCACTGGTGGGAGTACGAACAGTGGTTTGTTCCCATCTTTTGGTTTGCTTTCGTTTGCTACTCTTTTTAAAAGAGCGGTGGGAACTATCACTTCTCGAGGGCGTTTTTCTGCTTTACTTGCTTCATTGAGAAACTTCTTTATTGATATTTGTTTTTTTGGTTTGAGATTTGTCATCTCAATGTCGGCTGCTTGTGAAACATCTTCACTGAAAATTTCCTCAATATTGAGAATTGTCACTGAAGATGAATGTTGTTGTTGAGAACTATTAAGTCCATGCTGATTTTGAGAAAGATTTTCTTCGTTGTTGGTAGTTTTTGGTGATGCTACCATTTTGATGTTTTGAGAATCAAACTGAGATTTTGAAACTTTTTGCAAACAAAAAGCTTCTCAGGTAGTCTCTGTTTTGTTTCTTTTGAGATTTTTGAATAATTTGCGGAGCGATTTGTAAACACGTCTATTCACGTTGAGATCTAGTTTGCAACTGAATTTTATTTTATAAATAATTTAAATAACGACTTGAAAATGTGAGAAAAACTGTATATCTGCTATGAAAAATCAAAAAGAGATGTCACGAAAGAAATTCATTTCCCTTTTTTGTAGATTAATGTGTAGTAGTTGATTGCTATTTACTATTATTATTCTTGATGTTGTATGCATTTTGCAGTGAGATGTAGTACTGCTTAATTTCTTCATTTACATAATGAACATTGGCAACTATTAATTATAGTTGCAATGACTATGAAAAATTATGGTATATTCAATTCATACTTATCGCATGACTATGTGCGATAAATTGAATTTCAAAATAAAATATAATGTTTATTTTTCTTCGTTCTATTTGTCTTTTAATTAAAAATTAATTAACGTCTAAATTCCTTAAGTTGACGTAAATTCATCCATGCATCTTAAAGCAAAGATTGTAATTGAGTAATATAAATAATTTGTGTATTTTTTGAATGATACGAGAGAGAAAAGTTAAAAGAAAAAGCCAAGAGCCAACAACACACGAAGGATGGCAGTTTGTGTGCATTAGTAAAATAAAATTGATTGAATTTGTAAGCTGATTTCTTAATTTAGAAGCATTTTCTGTGGACAATGCCTGGGCCAGATTCGTCATATTCTTGCTTGCTGATCCACATTTGTTGGAAGGTTGAGAGTGATGCCAAGATTGAACCTCCGATCCAGACGGAGTATTTACGTTCTGGTGGAGCAATGATCTTAATCTTGATGGTTGATGGAGCCAAGGCAGTAATTTCTTTTTGCATACGATCAGCAATACCTGGATACATTGTGGTACCTCCAGAAAGAACAGTGTTGGCATACAAGTCCTTACGGATATCAACATCACACTTCATGATTGATTGATAGACAGTCTCGTGGATACCACATGATTCCATACCCAAGAATGATGGTTGGAAAAGAGCTTCTGGACAACGGAAACGTTCGTTACCGATTGTGATAACTTGTCCATCAGGCAATTCATATGACTTCTCGAGTGAAGTTGAAGCAGCAGCTGTTGCCATTTCTTGTTCAAAATCCAAGGCAACATAGCACAACTTTTCCTTAATATCACGAACGATTTCACGTTCAGCTGTGGTTGTGAATGAGTATCCACGTTCAGTAAGGATCTTCATTAAATAGTCAGTCAAGTCACGACCAGCCAAGTCAAGACGGAGGATGGCATGTGGAAGAGCATAACCTTCATAAATTGGAACAGTGTGTGAAACACCATCTCCAGAGTCCAAAACAATACCTGTGGTACGACCGGAAGCGTAGAGTGAAAGAACAGCTTGGATTGCAACATACATAGCTGGTGAGTTGAATGTTTCAAACATGATTTGTGTCATCTTCTCGCGATTGGCTTTTGGATTCAATGGAGCTTCTGTGAGTAAAACTGGATGTTCTTCTGGTGCAACACGGAGTTCATTGTAGAAAGTGTGATGCCAGATCTTTTCCATATCATCCCAGTTGGTAATGATGCCGTGTTCAATTGGGTATTTCAATGTGAGGATACCACGTTTGCTTTGTGCCTCATCACCGACATATGAATCCTTTTGACCCATACCAACCATCACACCTTGATGACGTGGACGTCCAACAATTGATGGGAAGACAGCACGTGGTGCATCATCTCCAGCAAAACCGGCCTTGCACATTCCTGATCCATTGTCAACAACGAGTGCTCCAGCGTCTTCGTCACACATTTTGAATTAATTTAAAGTTCTATAAAGGAATGGGAAATTGAAACGAAAATTGAGTTGGATTACACAAAGAAATTTGTCCGTAAAGTCAAATAAAAGCCTTTTGCTGTCATTTCCGATTGACATTAATTTAATTTACAAACACAAAGAAAGGAAACACTTGAAATATTAATGCTAAGCGATAATCCACGAAAATTCCTTTCTAATCTCTAGACTTTCATCCATAAATCACTCTGAATTGGACATTTAGATGAATAAATTTTTTTCCTTATGTTTCGTGCTACACATTATTATTATTCTTTTTCTTTTCACAAACTTTCTTTTCTTTTCTATTCTGTTCGCTTAGTTTATCACAAAAGGCAGTTACATATTCTTTCCTTATATTTATTTGGTAATAATTTTTTATAAGCAACAAACTCACATTAATCAGCAAGAAGAATTGAAATCGCGAATTGTAAATGCCACAAAGCGCAAAACTACAATGCTTAGTTAATTCAAATTTGCCAGGACTTTTATAGGGGATTCATGAGGCTCTAATTGAAGAAATTCTCTCATTCTCACTAAAACAATCAAAAATTAAAAGCTATAAAATTTTTAGACAGCATAAATTTCTGTCAAAGTATTCAAAATGTGAAAAATGCAAAAAAATTGAGAGCAAAGATGCAAGGAAGTCTGAGTTAATTAATAAAAGCAGTGAGTGTATAAGAATCGCAATATGTTACATTCTCAAATAGCGGTTTTTGTGTATTTATTGTAATGATTCCTCCGAGAGTCATATGCTGCATCTTATGAGAAGAGTAGAAAAGAAGAAATTGAAAAAGTTTAGTTTTCCCAATATTTTTGCAATACATCGTTCTTTTCCAAGCTGTGGTCGTTTGCTGACTACTGTGGTCTATGGTAATTTAATTATATTAGCATATTGATCACCTCTGAACTTTAATGATATTATGTTGTAACACAGTAGCTTCCTAACTTGATTCTCAGAATAGTGAATATGCCAAAAAAAGAGACCATCTCATCATCAATAAATCATTTACAACACAAAACTTGTCTAGACGACTGTTGATCAGAATTGAATTGAATTCCCAAAACGGTTTCATTCCCTTGATTTAATCTTTTTATTTCAATTTATAAAAAAAGCAGAGAAAAATTCTTTATAGACATGTACTGTTGTATATTCATTTTTCGTATAGAAAAAAAAAATACAAAACCTACAAAACAGCAGTAGCAACACCAACATCAGCATTGAAGAAAGAATCTTAAAAATTCATGAGTTAGAGGGGAAAGACTGAACATGTGTGTTGTTGCTAATGAAAACATGGATTGCTCGTTGTTACTGATATTGTCTCCTGCTACTGCAATGTATAAATTTTTTGCAACAATTCGTGAGGTATAATAAATTGTCGATGAATGCATGCTGCAACCGCCCCTGACATCGACGCATAAATCCTCACATTTTCAATTTCAATTCACAAATCTTTTCTCTTTTCTTTCTTCAATTATTCTTTTTCATTCTTCTTTTATTAAGCATATATAAATGTGAGGTTGTCAAGATGTGTAAGATCTATGAAGATAGATGACAATTCTCCCAGACAATTTGTAGAGAGTCAACAGCAAGTAAGAGTAAAGTACAAAAAAAAAATTTAATTAGAGGGATTTTGATTTTAACTGCACCTCCTTAAATGGATCGATGGTTATAAATATTTTATGAAAATAATTTTCCTCTCTCTTTTGTGCATTCAGAGAAAATTGCAATACATGCTTAATTTACCAACATGTATGCAGAACAATAGAAATAAATGAATTTTTTACACATGTTGTAATTTATTCGAGCGACATTAAAATTTCGATATGAGAGACGACAATAAAATAAAATGATATTTTTTGTGTTCTAGTGATCAAACCATTTAAGGACACTCGACATAGTAGACGGCACATATAAAAAAAATATTTGAATTGATGTCTAGCTAGCTATTTTTAATATGTTTGACATGTGAGATAAATTGAGAATTTTTTTTTGTCATGACGATGATGATTAGAATGTAACCTGGCTTCATTAATGCACAAACAATGTTGTTGAATTTATTCGCTCACACTTTTTCATTACAAAAATTTTCATATTTTGTTGAGTTTAGATTACGAATGGCGTTGATTAATGTTTTGGACTCATTTGTAACACAAATTTTATAGCTACTCGGTAATTTCCCCAACACGATAGAATATTCTATAAACTCATTATTCAACTTAGTAATTAATGATTGTGATGCTAAACTTGTTGAATAATTCCCAATAAATAAAATCAAGAGGACGTCATTTAATGATTCTATGGAAACGAAAAAACAGAAATTAAATCGGGGTTCGTGGGTTGCTAATCAAATATATAAAAGTACCATTTACAGCTAGATCAAAGTTCCTATCTTCAAAAATAAATTCATCTCCACCAAAAATAAAATTTGATTTAATTTCGTTTTGTTGAAAAATAGTTTGCACAATTTTGGCGCATCCATCCTAAAAATAAGGTAATGATGTGATTTTTATAAATACTTCAATTTGATGAAAATGACATGTGACAAAACCTGTGCATTGCATGTCTCTCCACCTGTTGATGTTACTATTACTTTTGTGCTGAACATTCTCCTTAAATTTTCGTCAATGAATTCTATTGTCTGATTCCTTCTTTCAATTTTTGGAACTATAAATTTAAGTTGGAACGTTATTATTTTTTTCACAAGCTGTGACTACATTAATGATCCTAAAACACATATGCCTGAAAACTTACTGTTATTATGCAAATCACAGCATTCTTTCAACTTTCCAAAACTTCCATCTTGAGCAGTTGTTGATATTAAATTATTGTGATTAAAGGCAGTAAAAGTATAGTCAATGAGTCTCATGTCTTGTTTTTGTTTAATAAACTGACAATATGCTGATTGTTGTTTGTTGTTGACTTCATAATCTTTCGTTGGAGACTGTACAAAGCTTATTGATATAGCTTTGTTATTATAGCATGTTATTTTATCACTTTCACATGTTGTCTCGCCTTCACGTTCAAATCCTCTTCCTTCAAAAATCGTCCCATCAAGTGCTATAATAAAATTCTCACGTATGTCGTCATATTCCGGATATGCATACTGTTGTTGTTCATTTATAAATTCAATACATGATTCCTCTGTATCGCATTGACTTGTGACTGTAGTGAGGAGAATTATTTTATTTACAGGTGAAATTAATTTGTATTTCCCAGTAATGGGAAATGAATCATTGGTTTTCCAATCATTTCGTTTTATGATTTTATGGTTGATGACAGGCTCTGATGTAGTATCATATGGCGTTGTAGATTTAATTATTTCAGCTGTTGTTGTTGATGAGAATCCTTCATGCTGTTCATTTTTCAACGTATCGAAAATTAAAAATGATATTCCACCAATTAGAATCAAAAAGAGACAAATTATTGGTATGAGAAGTGCTTTTTTCTTTAATAATTTAAAGAATTTATGTTCATCAACTGACATATATTTTAATGGGATTTCCTCGAAATTTACTTTATTTGTTATTATTTCATTTACGGCTTCAGATACTGGCTTATCAATGTCAATGTCCTTCTTCTCATTTGCTAAATTATTTTTAAATTGTACATAAATAGTGATAAGAACGTTTATCTGTAAATGTAATACAAATTACCTCCAACTATCACAACTTTATCAAACCGTAAATTGTACTGTATATTATTCTGTTGTTTCAATTCACTTTCGAGACTTGCTGTCGCTGCTTGTCTCTGATTTTTACGATACACATGAGCTTGAACTTCTAACTCTGCAAAATCACTTGGTACTGTTGATTCAGTAAACATTGAGATAGAATCAAAAGACTCATAATATGGATCTATTTGTACAATCGGCGATAGTGCGTTTGAGTCAATTTGAGATGTGTTGTTGTTAAAATTATTCTCAGAAATTTGATCCAAAAATTTTCTATGATAACAATCATCTTCATCGTGTGTAATTGAAGGATTATCTGCTGATAAATTATTCATTTTGACCTTAAGTTCCACTTCAAAATTGAGTATTTATTTATTAATGAAAAATCACGAAAGAACTTTTATCACTGGGATTTTTTTTCGATCAAAAATGATTTAAAAGTTGTTTCTTCATCGATAAGTCAATCAATACTGATCATCAAAATATAAAATTTTAATGTGTGATTACAATCAATGCTGTAAAAAAACTATTACAGATAAATTCACTAAGCACCTTACATGATAATATTGGAAATGTTTATAAAACTATTTACAGTATTAACGACTTGCAAAACATGTGTGGAATTTGTAGTTCCGTACAACTTATCATAAAAACTTATAATTGTATTATGCATCCAATATCAATAGATGTTCTATAGCTACATATAAGGCACTATTGTTATGATTTTATCTTTTCTTTTTATTATAGATAAACACTAATATTAAGCATGTGGAAGTGGTTGAAACCAGCAAGAACTTTTATTTGATAACGCATTTTCTTTTATGAGCTTTGATATGTTTTGCTTAATTAATTGGTTTTTAAACAATACCTAGATTTTCTGGAAGATGCAAGCATGCTACCTGAAATATTGTTTATTTCCATTTTCACATTCGTTGCTTACTTAAAAGGAAATTCTGACGAATAACTACAAAATTTTACTGCTCATAATGTGCTAACAAGCATATTCCTTTAATAAAGGTTTGTTTCATGTAATTGGAACGGATTATTCAATAAAAAGAAAATTTTACCCCACAAAATGTTCAATTATGCTATAAAAATTAATAACAAAAGTTTTAATTGGAAATTACACTTTGATTAGCTTTATTAATTTTGGGATTTTAGGTTAATCAGAATATTTTCGATTAAAACAAAATGTTCCAATGAATTATTTACAGATCACGAATTGGATTGCTCAACAAATTCTTTTTCTATAAAGTGTTAAAAAGATGCATGACTTTTGCTACAAACAAGAACGTCTTTAGTGGATGATTCTTAATTTATAGCAATGAAAAGAATAAAATAAGTTTTTGAACAATACGGTTTTTAGAAGAATTGTGAAATATCAATCATATGGTTTGGGATAAAGATGTAAAATATAATGGCAAATTTATTTACCATAATAAAATTCCTTCTGTGTAATAAGTTCTGGATGCTTAACTTTATTGCTTTGCTTTTATTTCACTCAGTTTAGTGCTCATTTTATTATCGTTACTTCATCCAGATTGAAATTTCAATTCATATTTCTTCACTATATGAAGATACACAAATGTCATTGAACAGTCTGCATGCAAAAATAAACAGAATGGAAACTCTTATGAATCCAACGGAATTGAATGAAAAAAGTTTTGAAAGAAAATTTCTAAAGAAAAATTTATATTCTATATCTATGTTTCTCAATAGAACGTAATTGCAGTATACTGATTGAAACTAGTTGTTGCATTTATTTCCATTTTCATTTACCCTCACTACATTTCAATATAAAGAGAAGAGTAAACGTAATCATGTCGATATGAAGTGAATGAGACATTTGTTGCTATAAAAAATTTAAATATAAAATGTTTCAGCACATAAAATGACTTTGATTCTAATTTTGAAATCAAAATAGTTTACTATCATTGATTTCATTCACCGCCTTGAGCATATTTGCTCATATGCATGCATGCATGCCCATTCCAAAAGTACCAAAACGTGAGGAATAAAAAAAATCTAATAAATTTTTAATGTCTATAACAATTTCCATTTGAATTGAAACAAAGCAGAGAGCTGAATGAAAAAAAGAAGAGTTTTTTTAGATAAAGGAACAACATGCTGCATAATATTTATTTATGAGAGATCGTCACATAAAAATGCGCAATTTGCATATCAAAAAAATTATATTCAGCAGCAAAAACTCAACAATGTGGTGCACAACTACACAACATTATGTTATGGAATTGAGAAATAGAGTTGATTTTGCGGAAGTGGAGTATGAGAATGGGTGGAGAGAAATATCATGTGGATATTAAAACATTAAAAAGAAGAAGAAATGTGCAGGCACATACACAAATTCAAGCACCACTGCTGCTGCCGATGATGACGATTATTATAATAATGTTGAGTGTTGAAATTGCATTTTAGGAGTGAATTTTTATATTTTTTCATTTTTTAGGGTAAATATATTTTACGGAACAAATGTGGCATTGAGGACCTTCAGGCATAGACCCTGTTATACTAAATTGTTTCTAATTCACAAAATTTGATTTTTGCTTGTATGATTAATTTTTAATATTCTCTGCACGCAGTTTGAGAGAAGCTGAAACACAGTATCCATGCTTTACATGGGTCGCATGAGTTTTCATACAACAATATCATAATTATATGTTGAAGTGAGATTAAAAAGGAAGAAAATTCTTCAGACACCATCTGCTTGATGGATTTTCTTTTGCTTACAGATTCCAACAATGTCGCATCGAAAAACTTCACTTAATGAAATTTAATTACGATATTCAACGCATCGTCATTAAATATTCATCAACTTTAACAGCTTCATCATCATCACCATCATCGGAACGAGAAAATTTTCTTTTTTACTCATCTTGCTGCAAAAATGAATCGCATTCTATAAAAATATTTGCACAGTGCAGTGGTGACAAAACGACGAATAAAGAAAAAGAAGAAGCAATAGAAGAGATGAATTATTAATAGAGGAATTAATAAACATGAAAATAAATGAATTTTTACAAGCATTATTTGCATTCATGCCGTTATGTCATGCCTTTAGCATTTTCATACACATTTAGGAAAGCGCTTTGTGGTTTAAATTAATTATCTTACAGAGCATGGTGTGAAAATTAAGTGATAAAGCTGCTTGTTTATGTCAATGAATTTGATGTTATGTTATTTTAATGCATGAAGCTTTTTGAAATAAATGAAAGCATTGAGAATGCGAAGCCTATGATTCTCAGAGCATTTGTTTCGGCTTTTTGGGTAAATCTACACGAAAGTACTTCAGAGGAAGAGCATTTGAGGGAATTATGTTCGATTTGATTTGATCTCATTTGATTTATTGCTGTCATAAAGTGCTCAGTCGTTTTCGCAAAGCTTAATAAGAGGATACTTTAGTAACACTTCTCAAGAAAGCTTAGTTTAGAATAATAGAGGAATTGAGGCTGAAATGATTTATTTTGGATTTATAGATTTGGGATAGTGATAAAAAGTTGAATAACGTAAGAAAATCAAAGCGTTTTAACTTACGCTTCACTTAACATGTCCTTTTGTGTTCTTTGTGACTTTTAAGAAAAGGTATAATAAAGCATAAAAATCTTTATGGGGAAGTTGAAGCTTTCATTTTAGTCATGTACAAAAAAAAAGCTGGTAATGTGAATCATGCCATTGACACGATGATAAACAAAGGATTTACATTTGAACACTTTGTGTTTGAAGAACTATGTTTAACTATAGAGGAACATTTTTGATGCCTTTGATGGTTTCATTCTGGATATTCAATTTCAATTTTGAATTTCTTAAACTTTTTTTTTTAAGGAAAAATTCTTAAATTGATTGTGAAAAATCAAAAGAAAATTAAAGGACTTAAAACTTTATGAGACCATGAAACTTGAGTTTGCTTAAAATCTGATTCAATTAAATTTCTTTTCTTAGATTTTTCAAGAATAATGATTTTGATGTATAATTAATGTAATCTCGTCAGAATTGTTGTAAAGCATGATTGAATAGAAAAATACTTGTGGCTCGATTAACGAAATGAAAAACTCTCTAAGCATTATTTTCTTTTCCTTTGAAGTCTTATTTTATTCCCTTTTAATCTTAATTTAAAAAATTCTTATGTAATGATAGAAATAATTTTTCTTAAAAAAGTGTTGTTCAATCTATGATCTCATTTTAAAACGTCAAAACGTGTCGGAGTTGTTGTTGATCTTATGGGTTTTTCTGGGGAGTATTCTCATCACTTTCGCCTTATTAATTTCATGCTCTTCATGTAGATAAAGTTGTGCATATGTACTATTTTATATACTTATTTACTTTGATTCATTATTTATGCAATATTTCATTTATTTAATTTATTTGTTTCAAAAAAGTTTAAAACATTATCAAGAAATAAAAAGTAAGCAAAAAACGTCATTAAAACCTATTTATGTTTATATATTTTGAGAGAATGAAAGAACTAATAAAAAATTCTGACTATTTCTTTAAAATATTTCTTCTAATATTGAAGAAGGGCAGTATCTAACTTTAGCTTCCATAAGCTGAAGTATTAAGCTAGCATCCAAATAATCAATCAAATATTTATCATTTGGATTCATTTAACCTCAAAAGTTTTCAGACTAGCTATTTTTCAGCCTTGGCACTAAAGATATATTCTATTTATGGGAGTTGGGCAGTGAAAATATATTCAAGTTGTTGTCCTGAAAAATATTTATAGTAGTAGTTGTTGCTGTTATTATTGCTGCTTGCTGTTCTTAGCATCTCTTAACACACACCAGCCAAAGAAAAGTAAAGAAAAAAGGCAGTTTATACATAACTTATTTATGTGAACAAAAACCTTATTATAGAGAAAGCGCCAAAATATTTCAAATAAAGAATAAAATATAGATAGAATGAAAATAAAATCAAACAAACTGAATTCTAAGAAATAATAAAAAAATTGAAAAAATATTAGAGTTATTATTACGTAGTACGATGTTATTTGGTTATCTGTTTACAGAATAATTTTCATGTCTTACTAAAAGACTTCCAAAAAACAAAGAGATTGATTTGTTTGATTTAAAATTAAAAAAAGTTTTAATTTGATGTTGTAGTTGTTGATATTGATATTTTATCCTTCCTTAAAAACGTATGTGTGATATCATATGAAAATTATGTGATTTTTTTTTTGCAGAGTAATAAAAAGAAAGTCGGATGATTCTGGGCTCGTTCGTTGATTGTTCGTCGTTATAAAGTAAATGTTTCGCTGATAAACATAATTGTATTAATAAATTATGAATTTCAGTTAATTTAGAAACATTTTCTGTGAACAATTCCTGGGCCAGATTCATCATATTCTTGTTTGCTGATCCACATTGTCTGGAAGGTTGAGAGTGATGCCAAGATTGAACCTCCGATCCAGACGGAGTATTTACGTTCTGGTGGAGCAATGATCTTGATCTTAATTGTTGATGGGGCGAGTGATGTGATTTCCTTTTGCATACGATCAGCAATACCTGGATACATTGTGGTACCTCCTGACAAGACTGAGTTGGCATACAAGTCCTTACGGATATCAACATCGCACTTCATGATTGAATTGTAAACTGTTTCGTGGACACCGCATGATTCCATACCCAAGAATGATGGTTGGAAAAGAGCTTCTGGACAACGGAAACGTTCGTTACCGATTGTGATAACTTGTCCATCAGGCAATTCATATGACTTCTCGAGTGATGTTGAAGCTGAGGCTGTTTGCATTTCCTGCTCAAAGTCCAAGGCAACATAGCACAATTTCTCCTTAATATCACGAACGATTTCACGTTCAGCTGTAGTTGTGAATGAGTATCCACGTTCAGTTAAGATTTTCATGAGGTAATCAGTCAAATCGCGACCAGCTAAGTCCAAACGAGTGATGGCATGGGGAAGAGCATAACCTTCATAAATTGGAACAGTGTGTGAAACACCATCTCCAGAGTCCAAAACAATACCAGTGGTACGACCGGAAGCGTAGAGTGAGAGAACAGCTTGGATTGCAACATATCTGGAAAGCGAGACAGGAATGTAAACATGAGTTGATGATTAAGATATAAAATTTCACGTAGATAAGGATAAGAGATCATAAAAATAACTTACACAGCTGGGGCAGCAAATGTCTCAAACATAATTTGTGTCATCTTCTCACGGTTGGTCTTTGGATTTAATGGGGCTTCTGTGAGTAAGACTGGATGTTCTTCTGGTGCAACACGGAGTTCATTGTAGAAAGTGTGATGCCAGATCTTTTCCATATCATCCCAGTTGGTAATGATACCGTGTTCAATTGGGTATTTCAGTGTGAGGATACCACGTTTGCTTTGTGCTTCATCACCAACATAGGCATCCTTTTGACCCATACCAACCATCACACCTTGATGGCGTGGACGTCCAACAATGGATGGAAAGACAGCACGTGGTGCATCATCTCCAGCAAAACCAGCTTTGCACATTCCTGATCCATTGTCAATGACAAGTGCTCCTGCATCATCATCACACATTTTGGCTGTTTGTTATTATTTGTTCTAGATTTTTAAGGAATGAAATTTAGGTTAAAATTTATCTTTTTTTACTGGGTTTTGAGAACAAAATTGAGACATGATGGCGGAACAAAATTAAATCAAAATACTCGAGATTCTGACTTTTACTGTTTTGCTTTTATATAAGCAATGAAAGTTGTTTTATTGAGTCAATTCTTTTAGTGCTATATTCTTTTTTCTTGCCATGTCTGGTTATATCATCGAAATCATTCAGAAGTTTTACACATGTAAGAAAATTTGAGAAAATTGCTGAGTAGAATTATCATTAAATAAAATTTATATTAATAAGTGTGACTAGACGTAAAAATGTCTTCCTGCTTTCATAATTATTATGCCCATTAGGACATCCGATTATTATTGTCATGCAGAACATTTATCTTGGCTATTAACGCACAAAATAATTTTTTCCTGATCTTAACATCCTCTTAAAGGCAATAATCTTCTTTCTTCTGATTTATCCTGACTAATCCTTAGACCAAATAGTTCGGTTCCATTAATGATAATAAAACTATTAAGTCATTAAGTCAATAAACTATTTCCCGCTTGAATTCCTTTGCCTAAATTTAGTAACATTGAGACGATTACGAATTGATGAATTTCAGCGTTAATCTAAATTTAAAATTTTTTGTAATTCTATTTTCTTTTCTCTCTCACACTTTCGATTGTGTCAACGTCTCGAACTGAATATGTCAATTATCGAATGTGCATTTTAGATTATTTATGAGATTGACTTATAAGGAAATTTCTAAATATATCATGTGATTTGATCGCATCCTCTTCTTTTACAAATATTAAAAATTTGTTCGAAGTAATTTCTAAGTCCTTAAAACTTTTTCTTCTGTTTCCACATAATAAATTTGAGTTTTTTCTTCTATGAATTAATCCACTTAAATCCTTGAAATTATTTCCTGTTGTCGGCAAAACTTTTATTTTCTTAATTCTTTAACATTTCTCTTTTCGAGATTAGTTTAATCTTCTTTATGATGAAATGTCTGTTTTTTTTCGTCTCCAAAACATTTTCCATGTGCTTCATTACGTAATTTTGAATTTTATCAATTTTTTAGTTCCAATTCTTTCATCTCATGAAAAATGTTGGTTCAAATGACTTTAGTCAGTAGGAAATAGTCCTTTTTAGGTCATTCACAGAATTTTTCACTCAATTTTAACTTAATTTCTTTTTTAAATATTTAATAATCCACCAAAAATTCAGTCCTTTTCCATTTTTTGTCCTTAATATTTTTTCATGTCTCAATTCTTTTTCATATATGTATCATAGCACTTAATAAGAGAATTTTTTCACGAACCCTTTTACAACAGAAAAACTATAAAATATAAATTAAAGAAGAATGAAGTGTCCCGGGCGCTTCACTGATTCTTAATGTTTAATGCTGGTCCTAAGCTGGTTACTAAGCTTGTAACAAAGTGAACACCTCAAATTTATTCGTTTTCACTTTATATATGGTGGAATGATCGCGAAGCCGAAACCATTACATTCAAATTCATAGAAATGCGTTCCTTCTAAGGATCGATTGCATGTGTAATGTCTTCAACATTTCGCTATTCTGTCTTTATACTTTGTTGTGGGCTTGTTCGGGTGTTTCAAATGCACATGGTGTGCGATTTTTTTATCACAGACACGAAACACCCGAAAAATCTTTATTCAGTTTTGTGCATTAATGTGTGAAATTCATTGTATTGTTGCGTCGTCATGATAATAAAAGAAGAGAGAGAATTCACGAATTGGAAAGCGATCATTCAGTTGGTCCATGAGAATAATTTTTCATTTCTTTTTAAAAGGAAATTTTCCTGCGTCATCATTAACAATTGAATAATGATAAGTCATAACACATCTGCCTTGCTTGATGCCAATTTTCCTTTTTCGGTAAGAAACAAATTTTTCGCTATTTTAGTTAATTGCATTTAAATTAGATTTTTATTCTTAATTTTTCATCTTCATTTGTGTGTAATTTTCGGCATGAGTATTTGCACACACATTGATTAACGGCGCTAATCAATCACGTTCTTCATAGTAGTAAACCATTCTCTTATTTTTAAATCCATTTTATTACATTCGTGAATGAATGAATTAGATTTTCCGATAAATGGAATGCTCTAAGGAATTTCTGAATGTAAATAAAATCATGAGTACATAATGTGAATAACTGAATGTGATTAGTCGATTAATTAATTAGCTTTAAAACTCATTAATTTTCTTTTATTATGCATTAACGCCATTTTATTTTAATTACAGACGTTTCTGTAAAGTGCTTTAGAATTTTAATTGGTGTGTCAATAAAAATTAAATATTTTACTACTCATAAGTACTTCAACATGCTTTAAAATTGCAATATATGCGACATGCGGCATGCAAAGAAAATTAAGACTCTTTGAAAATTAACGGTTTCAAAATATTCAAACTCAAAGGGTGACTTCTTATCAAAGCATTATTGGCGATTCAAAAAAAGTGAATTAACGATATCTTACAATAATTAACTCATTATCGTTGTTGATTATAATCAGGCTCATACATTCTATAATGTAAACACTATTGCATTAGTTAAAAAATTGAATAAATGGCACATCAGAATACAATACCTAAATGAATTAAATCATCAAAGTATCGTTTGTCAAAATTTTGAAAGTTTTTTTGTAATATAATTTCTTTAAATTTGTCTGCAGGTATGTTATTTGACATTTAAAAGTACGGATTTTAAGGTTTTCTGCTCAACGGAAAAATTAATTTGAATTTAACACTAATACTATCTTACTAATCCAATCAAAACACCAAAAAATTATTTCTTAAAAATCTCAATAATGCAATAACCAATCACGAAACTTAAGATTTAAACAGGTAAAACATTTGATACTAAAGCTATTCTCTCTATTTTGCAAGCTTTAGCATCTGTATTGAGTGATATTTTCATGACTTTTTAAATTTCATTTTCATTTTTGTTTGTAAACAAATTACAACCGAAAAATTCAAAAAATTTAAAACCGTTAAAACATTTTGAGTTAATCTTGAAGCAACTATGAACTTTTATAACAAATTTACACATTAAAGGATAGAGATTTAAGTTCTTTATTTAAAAAATAACATTAGCACTTGTCACTCTGAAGGATAAGGAGGAATTCAAGAAATAAAAAGCGTCACTTTTTCCGTTATTTTTAAAAAATTTGAATAAAAAAAATGGGAAAGATTAACGGGGCATTCAGCTATTAGTCAGAAAGAAATTTTCAGTGAACTAGACGAGTCGATGTTCTTCGTTTAAAAAAGTAAATTTGATTTTTCGTGTCTGATTTATCAGCATTGGAAATTTGAGCAGCAGTAATCGAAGGAAAATAGTATATTTTAGTGAATTGTAACAATAGAAAGCAGGGAAAAGTGCTTCAGAGTACACTTTCTAGAAAATCATAAAGTATAGATCGTTTTCAAGGTCCTTTTATGACTTTAATTCATATAATAGAAGGTAAATTTCATTAATTATCATGTTTTTGTCAAAAATCAGTCGTCCAAATTGCAATTTTCATAGATTGGAATGTTCCTGAAATTTTTTTCAATCGATTTTAATGCGCATAATCAAAAACTTTAAAAATCCATTAAACATTTCTTATTTATTGTAATTTATTGCCATTATTATGAAACTGTCTGTCGCTAAACTGATTTTTGCCAACTCATTAACGTTATCGCACTATCTACATGCTCAGATTTCGAATGAAATACAAACAGCCATAAAATTTTCAATAGAGAAAATGATAGAAATAAAAAGAAAAGTTCAGGCTGTAATATGTATGCATGTATGGTAGAGAGCGAGAACGATGAAAAAACGTGTCTCACGTAATTCTAAATAACCAAAAATAGGCAAGAAATACCAAAATTATTATCATTATCACTCAATTGCAGAAAGCTTCGATCAGCTAGTATTTCGCTACAATCTTACCGATTCGAAACAGTGCATGATTTCAGAGCCATCAAATCAGTTGAGTCATAGGTAAGAAATACATGACGTCCGCAAATTATATTTCATTCTCTATTTTTTTTTTCTCATGATCCAGGACTTCAAAATTTTCAAGCAATAGACATCGGAAATTGCAACCATTTAGAAAAACGCCGTGAATCAGTTCGGTCGCGAATTGAGGGGATCTAAACAAATTCAAAGTATATCCCTATCAACGAGTGCATAATCAAAGAAAAAAAAAAAATCAAAATTCTTTTTGTTGTGGAATTGTCATATTGAAATCTTATATTTTTCCTTAAATTTAATCCATTTCTGAGTTTTATCCAAAAAGTTGTAAAGCTACACATCCATTATCAATCACCTTCTTTAGTTATTTTAATTTTGAATTTTCCACCCCCAAAATCTATCTTTCTCTTTGACCACAAATGATTTTTGTCAAAAATCGCCACAATAAGTTACAGTCGACGAATCAACAGCTTTTCAATAGTAGGATTGAACTAAAGACATAAGATATTCTAAGTCTATCTCGCTATATTTGTTTGCAACTCAAACTCCATATCAACAAGAATTAAAAACAAACATACAAAACTGAGGAAGTGAATTGAGGTTTGAAGACATTTTTGCTATAAAGAATTGCTCAATTTGATTGCCTGGATTGAAAGGCAAGTAAAACAAAAGGAAATCTTTTCATGATTTGACAAGGCTGCAGTGAAATCTTTCTGCAAGTTGTAGTCAATCACAAGCACTGCACACAAAATTTTTGAAGGTAAAATTCTCACTGCTTTTCAAATAAATTGAATTTTAATCCATGCTGTAATCCAATTTTCAGCTTTTAATGCACTTACGCAAATATATCTGAAATATAGATACGACATCAAGTCACCGAAGCAAAAAAAAAAGAGAAATTATCGACCAATAAATAAAATCAAGAAGAAATTTCGTACATCAGTTAATTACTAAAGGCAACATCATGGGGACTTTAAATGTCAATCGTAATGTTACTGACCTTTATTATCGCTATAAAATGCCCCGAATTTTGGCCAAAGTTGAGGGTAAAGGAAATGGAATTAAAACTGTCATCGTTAACATGGCAGAAGTTGCAAAGGCATTAAATCGCCCAGCAACATATCCAACAAAATATTTTGGATGTGAACTTGGAGCTCAAACTCAGTTTGATCATAAAAATGAGCGTTTTATCGTCAATGGATCGCATGATGCAACTAAATTGCAAGACTTGCTTGATGGATTCATTCGAAAGTATGTCTTGTGTCCAGAATGTGACAATCCTGAAACGGACTTAACTGTTGTCGCTAAAAAGGAAATAATTTCGCAAAGTTGTAAGGCTTGCGGTTATCATGGATTGATAAAAGTTCAGCATAAAGTAAATACTTTTATTTTGAAAAATCCACCAACACAAAATCCAGCTCAGCAAGGTGCATCCTTGACTGAAGGTAAGCGCTCTAAACGCTCCAAGAAGGCTGATGGCAGTGATTCTCAAAATACTAATGGCGATCAATCAAAGGATTCTGATGATTTTAATAACAGTAAAGTCTCGGTAAGTTGTCTGCTACTTATTTGTCAAATAACATGTTTATTAAATTGATAACTTTAGGGAAATAACGATGACGATGATGATGATGCTCAGTGGGCAACAGAAGTAAGTGAAGAGGCAGTACGTGCTCGTATGCAGGATTTGTCAGAAGGTGCAAAGAATATCACCATTTCTGAGGATACTGAAAAGACCGAAAAGCAACGTATGGACATATTTTATGAGTATGTCAAGAAACGACGTGATGCTGGCGATTTGGATAATATTCAAATGCATAAGGAAGTGCATAATGAAGCTAAACGCTTGGAAGTTAATCAAAAAGCTCCATTAATTCTTGCCGAATTGCTTTTCTCTGCTAATTTAGTCAGTGACATTAAAAAGCATCGTGGCTTATTGTTGCGTTTCACTCACGAAGATGAAAAAGCCCAGAAATATTTATTGGGTGGTGTTGAGCAAGTTATTGCATTGCATGCTGCAAAGCTCATGGATAAAGTTGCAATTATATTAAAATTATTTTACGATACAGACTTATTGGATGAGAAAATCATTTTGGATTGGGCATCTAAAGTTAGCAAGAAATATGTATCAAAGGAAGTTGCAGCACAGATTCATGATAAGGCAGCACCATTCATTAAATGGTTGAAAGAAGCTGAAGAGGAATCTGAAGATTCTGAAGACGATGATGATATTGTTGGATTCGATGATCGTGCTAAAATGGATTTATTAAAGAACAACGTTGTTAAACCGACAACTAAGCCTGTAGTTCAGGACGATGATGATGGAGAAGAGCTTGACATTGATGATATTTAAATATATGGCATATTTTTTTTTCTTCTTTCAATTATTTACACATGCATATTATACAAACTTTATTATTATTTGTCGGTTAATATCAATATACTGGATTATTAATTATTCTTATTTCTGTTTCATGAATTATTTTCTGCTTTTTATGCAGTCATTATTTGAACTGATTGGAATATACATTTTGTCCATTTCTTATTAATTATTTTATGTTTTGTGGAGAAAATAAGTCATACATGTTGAAAATTGAGGATTGATGAAAATTGTTTATTGGAGTAATCTGGATACAATAAAAAAACATATTTGGAAGCATAGAAAATAGTTCTTTCTCTTATAGTTCGACTGGAAGCATTGATAATGCCTGATCGACGTGACTTTTTGTGATAGTTTTCTTCTTGTTCTGTGCTGCATACCCAAATGCTTCTTTTGCCAACGTTTTGATAAACATTTCTGTTGTTTTCGTTATCAGATAGACTGCTTCGCCTGAAATTGGTAGTTGCTAGTAACGAGATCTTTGTGATCCAGTGAAAATAGTGCTTACCATTAACAAGTTTTACTTCTGGATCTAATTTAATTATATGCTTGATTTTTGCCAATGGCAGGTTTGTAATTCTGTCTTGATTGTTGGATTTTACAGCTTTCTTCTTACTGACATCCTCTGTTGTGTCTAAAACCAGTTGAAATTATTATTATTATTATTTATTTATTGTGATTCAATTTGTTTGTTTACCTTTTTCCATTTCATCTAAATCCTCATTTTCCTCTGTTTCCATTACATCTTCTACCTCTGGATGGTCGATTTCTGTCTCTAAATCTACAGTTTCCTGATTAATTTCAGTCTCATGGTCTTCAGATTCTTTAATTAATTCATCATTTATTTGTGTTTCATAATCTTCAGAATTTGTCACTATATCGTTTGTATTCTTATCAATAGCTATATCATCACTTTGCATCAAGTCCTCTGTATTGAATAGTTCCATTGAATGCACAACATCTTCATTCGTTTCACTCATTTTTAATTAATTTATTGTTCCTTGTTTTCCTTAAAATATCATAAAAATTCAGTTATGCTAAAATTTTGAAACTTTCCCGCGAGTTTTTAGCACAATATATGCTAAAAAATTCAAAAACCTTTTATTTCAACGACGTTAACAGCTCTTTTGTTTACATTTAAATTTTGATGATTTCTTGTTAATCAAAACTTAAACGAGACAACTGGAGACAACCACAAAGTGCCACAAAGTGCCACAAAGTTGAAAAATATCTTACAAATTCTACTGAATAAGATACTAGGTTCTTCCAGGGGTTCTTCTTATAAAACCCGATCGAAAAAATAAGAGTTGAAACAAAAGCGTTAAAAAGTAAACATGCTGAAAATGGAAGCAGATAAAGAAATATTAAATTTAAAGCCAATAACAGCTGAAATGAACATTCTGTCTAGGTCAGATGGAAGTGTCATTATCACGCAAGGTAAGCTACAATCGATTCATAGCATGTTGCTGCTGATTTATTGATAAATTTTAACTTTAGGTGATTCATCGTGTATTGTTAATGTAAATGGGCCGACTGAAGTTGTTTCTATGGCTAATATGGACATGAATAAAGCATATATGGAAGTATCGTATCGTCCAAGATGTGGAATTCCGGGCGTTAATGAGAGATACAAGGAGAAAATTATCAAAAATATCTGTGAAACAGTTATTTTAACAGCTCTTTATCCTAAAAGTCAAATAAACATCCAGATTCAAGAAATGGACGACGGATCAGGGGTAATGTTCAGCACATCCTTAACTTCATAATATGGTTTCTTAATTGTATTAATGTTTTAGATATTCGCTTGCGTGATAAATGCGTGTAATGTAGCTTTATTAAATAGTGGAATAGAAATGAGGAGCACAATGGCAGCAGTTCATTGTGTATTAGATGACAAGGATAATCTCATCATTGATCCAATAGATTATTCAGACGATACACCAACATTTTCAAGAATACAGAAAGCAGTGAGGAACTCAAAATACAAAGCAGATTTTACATTTGTCTTTGAAAGCTTAAAAGAATCGGTGATATCAGTTAATACAAATGGTAACTTCACAATCCATCAATATAACAATGCTCAAAAATTATGCAAGGAAGCAAGTAAAAAGATATTTGAATTTTATTGTGACTTAGCCAGGAAATATGCAAATGTAATCTAATAAAATGTTTTATGAACAATCAATAAGAATTGCCTTTACTTTCCATAAAATAAGTCCGACAAAGTAAGCAGCGGTAGTATGAAGAAGGTTCATTCAACTTTATAAAAATTTAAAAAATTCACTAATGATCTAAAAAATATGACAATTTATACCTAAAACACAAAGCACACGAGCAGATTGCGAATTCTTATCACATGATCTCTTTTAATCCACAAGAAAATGAAAAGGAAGCATTATTCTTTGGAAAGAATATACTTATAGTAAGTACTATTTCACATGACGACAACATGAATTGAATTGAAAAGGATTGAAGAGGAGGGAGAGGAACTGAAACAATAAAATTGCTAACTGGCATAACATGTTGCGTTTTTTGTATTTTTGCCGAAATCATCAGAAAGAAATCGTTAATCTTATGTAAAGCATATATTTACAGGCAACTGAACTGCAATCAAATGAGGAATAAAAACCCAGCCAAAGAATATTTTGCATTAATGCTTAGCCATTCGACATGTCTGTGCTAGTAATGAGAGGATTTTTGAAACTTTTCTGATCACTAAGTCAACTGTTTAAAATACTCCCACACATTAAGCAAGTGACAGTTTATAATAATTAATTAAATCTAGGTTTTAAATGTTTTTGAAAAAGTCGTTAATAGAGTTTTATTTGAAAAAATGAACAATTTAAGTTATCAAATTAATTAAATGACTAGATGTTTCTTAAACGCTTATTGGCACCTAACAAAATGTAACTTAATCCAAATAAGTTTGTATATCAGCGCTGTATCGTTTCTATATACATCGGAAGATAAGTCCTTAATTGACTAGTTCTGGCTCATATCGAAATTAATATATTGCGATGAATCCATAATTAGAGTATCTTTTGACAAACTAGATACTTTTCGGTTCATCGGTTTCTTTTCAATTTTAAAGTCCTGCTCACTACATGAAACATTTCCTAATATCTCTGTTTTGTCTGGTGAATCAAATTCCATTGGTTCCTTCTTAGGCATCACATTTACATGATTTGAGTCATTTTCTTCGGATCGGCAATTTTCGAGGATTTTGCTCTTTTTCTTGAATGTAAACAAATCATAATGTCTGAACTTCTCCTTAATTAAACTCTTTGTCTTTTTGGCAAGTCCAGCAGACTTTCTCTTGTTCTGCTTCTTCTCCGGCGATTTATATTGAGCCACCATTTCTTTTTTAATAATTAAATCATCCATATAATCAAGGAAGACAAAAAAATTCACAATTCACCGATCTTAACACATCAAAATCTTTTTTTAAATGAAAATATAACCAAAAATTCTTTGTTTACAAACATCAAAATCAAATCACCAAAAAAGTCACTTATTTAATCAATTTTGTATGTTTAAAGTATGTTCAAAGCTGGAAACTGAATTAAACGTCAATTAATGATAAATTAACGTAAGATTAAATGGCTAATTCTTGTGTTTTTTCCAATTTTGAATTAGGTTAGATTTCTACACTTCAAAAAGGAAGACAACACAAAATTCAAATTTAAAAAAACAGTTAAAAATCAACTTAATTTTTGGATGTAACGTGCTGAGTTATAGATAGATCATGTGTGCTATTACATCAATAATCAATGGAATTTTTTCTCCGTCCGAGCCCATTATTTTTTAAGAGGAGCAGGAAAAAAAAAATCTTTCAATATTCATCTCTTTATTCTTTGTTTAAATGAATTCTGGTAGCATTGAATGAAATTAACAATGGTCGTTTTACTGATGACATGGTTAACTTTTTTTATTCCTTTTTTTCCTTCCCTTCCACTCCAATTCGATATTTTCGATAAATATTGAGAGAGCGGCAATTCAATCGCTGTTCTTCATTCATGTTCGCAATTGAAGCATTTTTATGTATAAAAGTTTTAAAAATCAGATAAAAAATCATTGCGGCTTTTTTCATATATATCCATACATATATAAATGCTTGCTTGCTTGCTTTTCTTTTGTCTGAATAGAATCGTCTGATTAAGTACATATAAATAAAAGTCAATTTTATAAAATAAATCGAACAATAATCAAAACTGAAAAGCTCTGTGCTGCAATTTATTATTATAGAGCAAGAAATAAGAGAGATCCACTCTGCATCACATTTACATGCGATTGTCGATGCAATTGCCATCATTTGCATACATTTCAATGTGGTTATTAATTTTACTTTTTTAATTAGGTTGATAATGATATATTTATGTGGAATAATTAAAAATGTACAAACGTGTGCATGCATTATTATTTTATTTTTTATAAAAAATTTAATTGATATTTTTAACATTAGCTTGAATTTTTAATTTTGAAACTGTTTAAAATTGACAATTTAAACTTGAAAAATATTAAATTTGATTATTTAATGATTTCATAACTGCCTTAAATCCTCTGACAGTCTTATATATTGAAGTAAAACTATATGTAATTATGCCTAGTCCTAACCCGTCCAAAACAGTTCAAAAGATCTCGCGACTACTGGTTGATTAATTTCAATAAGTTTATAATTTTAAAATAACCTCAAAATTAACTTAAACTCTTGATTCTTCATAGTTTTAAGGATAGAACTACAAAACTATTGTTCCTCGTTTTTGTGGTTCGTTTTCTAATTGTTGGTGCAAACTGGAATCTAGGGTATCGATCGAATATGGAGGCACATATGGCAGTGCGATAGCAAGGTCTTTAAAGTCGAGTTGTTGGGTAATAGACTGGATATTTGTAATCCTATTTTGTTAAGGCGTGGGTTCGATTATTCATTTTAATAATTATCAAAAAAAAAAAAAAAAAAACTTAGCCCAATAAATTGTGCTTAGGGTTTGTGGAAAACAGCTGTTTTTTAAAAACAGTCTGTTTTCTGTTTTTGATTTGTAAAAACAGCTGTTTTCCTGTTTTTCTAGAATTCAAAATAAACTGAGTTATCCTAAGTGTTTCTTTAAGATAATGAAACTTTTTGGTGGTTATAAGCAGTTAAGCATACATTTTAGAGTTAAGCATTATTATTTCTTAATTTTTTTGTTATATAACTCTAAAAATATAATGAAATATAAAAATGTAAAGAAAACCAAACGAAAAAATATTTGTACTTTTAAGTAACATTGCATTGTTGAATTGTAAAAGTTTCATAAACTTTAATATTTTTTTGAAATTTTAATAAAAAAAATCATGTAAAAATGTTGATTAGATTTTTGAACTTTGGTAAATGTTACAAAAGATTGAACAAATTTAAAATTTTGATTGCAAACTTAATAATGATTAATCATAAATTTAACAATGATTTCAAACCTATTAAACATCCAAAAAATATTAAAATAGTAAATACATTTCAATTTGGAATGCTAGAAAAATATATAAAGTTCTTCAAAAAATTAAGATTTTTTTTTCTGTAAATTATATGTAAAAATGAAAAACAGAAAACAGATCTGTTTTTGAGACCTGTTTTCTGTTAACAGATTTTTGTCGAAAAACAGCTGTTTTTCTGTTTTCTGTTAATAGGTTCCCCAAACCCTAATTTGTGCTTATTAAAAAAATCATGCAAAAGCAAGCAAGCAAATCAATCTCGATCGAATTTTAATTTCCTAAAAGCTTTTGGATATCGAAAAACACGTATGTCGATCTCCAGAGCACTAAGAGAGCAAACAATAAAATTAATTTAATTAGGTTAATATTATATGTTTGGAAAGACCTCAATTTTTGATGTCAAAAATATTTTTGATTTATTTTGACAACTCACAAGAACTTGCCATACATACATTTTTTATGCATTTCACATTTCTCTTGCACATCAGAACATGCCGATCACAAAAAAGACAACAAAATTCGCATTTCACAATGAGAATTTTATTTTCTTTCTCTTCTATCCTCAAAATTTCTTTTCCTGTCTTTTTGTTTGCAAAGTGCACATTTTGAAAAACATAAACAATAAAAATAATTTATAAAATAAAAACTAGGACATTTGTAGAATTGACAGAAATATTGAAGCTTGTAAATGCGAAACCTCAAATTGACTTGACGAATCAAGCGAAATGAAAGCTGTCTTAAATATTTCACATTTGCACTTGCAGCTTTAATATGCTTGTGAATTGACGAAAACACATGATGTTCAGTATAGATTTTTATAACAGTTGCTTCCTTCCGAATGTATTATGTCATTTTCATATGTGCGATTTGCGAATTGTTTAATTCCGAATTATTTTTAAGGATATGGAAAATTATAAGTTATACGTTTTAAGGCATGAAAATTGCTTGCTTTATTTTTCTACACATGTCGAAAACCTTATAAAAACTGTCATTCACTGTTTACGTTGCGTAATGAGCAATGAGTATTGGACTTTTTTCAGTTTTAAACTGTTACAAAATCAGAGACACCCCCTCTCCCCATAAAAGTCAATGTAATCACGTAGGGATCGAAAATAACGGTCATTTTTCAAAAGAGAACAATGGATTTCCAGGAATTTCTATTGTTCTTTTCTTGCTGACCCCCCCCCCCCCCCCTGGGAAATTTGATTTTTTTTTAATCAAATGGTTCAGCTCCAGTGCTAGCATTGAAGGCTCTACTTGTTCATATATGAATTTGATTCGTTCAATTTTAGTTGTAAACTTTTGGACTGGAATTTCTTTTTTTGATGGAACAATAGTTAATAATATAATAATTTTTATTGTATTTTGAAGCTTTATAAGTTGGTTTACTTGTGTGTATCAGTGTGTATGGATGTCATATCTGTCTAATAACCGACTACCTTTCATGGACTATGGTTGAATAAAGAATTTACAAAAACTATTTCATCTAAACTTATTAAATCAAAGATTTGCTGGAAGTATTAAAAAATCATACGATTAAAATGAAATGATGCGGAGGAGAGTGGAATCTGTGGTATCCAGCAATATATAAGCGAATCTGTCATTGCTAGAGTTAAGCCTAAGTGGAAAAGTGGTTAGGCAAATGACTAGATATCTGAAGCACTCTTTTGTCAGGACGTGGATTCGAGTTCCACCAGAGACCAATCTCTTAATGATTATATGACAAAAATTCTCGATTAAGGTCAATTTAAAACATTACTATCATGCCATGACGAGACAGACTTTAATATAAATGTGTGAAGAGTCCAACCTTTTCAGCTGGAGTCAATGCGATTCAGACGCTAGTTATATACATAATTCAATAATTTTTCTAAGTATAGTCTTCTTTAACCACAAAATTCAATTACTTACCACATGTCATCAGATTATAATAAGGGGTAATAAGAGTTCGTGTAAAGAATTTAAATTTAATTCTATTTTTTTTAAAAAAGGATCTTGAATATCTTTTAAAAAAATTAATTAAAGTCAATGAATTGAATTCAAGTTATTATTAAGTTTGTCATAGCCAAAGTGAAACAATATTGATCATTTTGCAAATAGAACCCCCCAGAAAAGTTCACATCAAACGTTTCCCAAAACGAAGCAAAAGTTCTCACGATATTAATCCATCCAATAAAAATTTCAGAATATTATTCAATAAAAGAAACGTGCATTTATGTCAAGGAGATATTATTTAGTAAATTGAGATAATTATATGAATTATATCAACACGTTATTATACTAAACAATATACAAACATTGCCTCAAAGTGTAAAGGAGCATTTTATATGTGTATAAAAAATTTTACTGCCTCTCTCATCATCAAATTTTATAATATTATTAGAAGTATAATGCCTTGCTCCTTCATTATTTAATAATGATATTTATTTTGTGTGTTTTTTTATATGCCGTATATAAATGTATTGCAAAAACAAAAGTAGAACAATCATCAAATTTGCACCACCTTTGAAGTTTCAAATTATTTTTTTTGGCTTTTTTATCGTTTAAATTGGCCCTAATAAAAGGATGATGTTAACAAAGGTTGATTTCGATGCGGTTTTAGGTATAATTTTTTGCTCATTTTATTTCATCATTATACTCATTAAACTGTCATTTTTTGCACATTTATTAGTATTAATGATGATAACAATATTTTTTTCCATTCATTCATCGTTATTTCATGTATTTTTTTTTTCTTCTCCTTTTTTCCATACGATGAAATTTATATGAACCAATGAGAGAGAAAGATGGAGACAGAAAAATATATATTTTTTAATAAAATGATTAATAAATAAAATATTATTCAATTTATGATAGAATATGAAATATTTATGAAATTACTATGAGAATATATTTCGGTATTTTATTTTTGAAAAAAATAATGTGGAATGAAAAGTAAGAAAGGTCAGGTTTTTTAAAATATCGCGAATCGAGAACGCTTCCATATATTTATTGGAAGTAGTTAAATTTGAGTTCAATTGCAATAAGTTTAAACGAGATTAAGAGCATTCCCTAACAGACAAACGAGTACACTCATGGTACCGTAACATACTCAAGAGTATATTCTGAACATACTCTTGAGTATGTTACAGTACCATGAGTATACTCACTTGTCTGTTAGGGATTAAATGTTGAAAAAACCCCTTATAAATTTTTCTACTGTCTAGGGTCCACCAATTAATATAGAAATTAGTCTTATTAACGTAGTTCTGTTAGCTGTCCACAAAAAAAGTTACGAAAAAGCTACATTGTAGACCGTCGCTTCTCCTCAATTCAAATTTTAAATGAAAAACACGAATATCTTTTTTCTTTTTGATTTATTACAAATCTCAGAATTTTTCATCTCTAGAAGCGAACTTGATATGTGAACGATCACTTTGACAAAATGTCTAGTGAATATATACTGAAAATCATCTGTAAAGATGACTTTTAACTTCCAAACTATAGTTCAGATATGCACATCTGGTTTAGTCAAGCGTTGTTAAACTGCAATGGAAATTCAGTCAAATCTTAAAATGATACAGAATTTGGGTACAAAAAATACTTAACAATTGCTCTATTGAACCACTTTATAGAATAATTAAGGAAAGTATAAAAAGACTTAAGATTGAAATTGCATTAACTTTAAAAATTATAATAGAAGCAATATCCAGTTAAATCTAAACTTGCCATTTCATTGAAAATTAAACACAGACATATCTTCATAGCAGCCACAATGTCTCGCAAAATTGTGCTAAAATTATCATATGGATGTATTATTAATGAAGCAAAATTACGATGCTCATAAACAGGTTCCGACTGTGATATAGACAAAACAATGATAGTGAGCATAATCTTTTGATATTTATCGACAAAAATATGATCAAGAAATGCAGGCATCAAGAGAAAGAATCACATTCATATTTCCTTTCCTTTGTTGCCTTCCCTCTTTGATCATTTTCATTTCTTTCATTGCTTTTGCGATGATTTTCATGTAAAAGTTTATCATTTCTTTACTTAACTTAACTTACTTATACGACACAAAAGGTAAATTATTTCAAACTTGAATTGATAACGAAAAAAAAGCACACACAAAAAACCCGACAATCTGAAATTCTTCTTTCCTTTCCTCTCATTTTTTTTGTGCCTGTATCGCAGAAATAAAAACGCATTTGTGAATCGGCAGTTTAAAGTAGTTTACAAAAGGCAGAAATAATAATAATAATATTTTTTTGAAATACACAACAGGAGATCGACATATTTATTAATATAAAAAAAAATTCTCTTAGTTCTGTTTTGATTTTGTTCCGTTCCTTTCTGTGACCATAAAAAATTTCTTTGTGAATTAAGAAAATTTTTCTTATACAAAAAAAAAAATTATCATACAAATCGAAATACAACCTAAAAAGTTATTAATTAAATTTCACAAGCATAAATACAGTCAGTCATTACACATGGCACGCAATTCATTCATCATTGGACTCTGGACTCGAACAAATTATTGCATCACACCATGAACAATGACGAAGAATCGCGACGATGAATTAATAAATGTCAATTTTCATCTCAGATGTTAGTAATATGTCACCTTGCTTCTTATTTTTACTGCCAATGTCCATCCGCGCTGACTGACTAACCAGTTTATCATTTTTTTTCTTACTTATTTTCTTAAATAGATTTATTTGATTTGCCCCTTTTTTTTTATTGTGCGAAATCAAAATTGCATTTAAAAACATCGATGCTGTCTGTTTCTTGTTTTGTTGAGCAGAAGATGAGACGAAGGAAGCACAGAATCCAAAAAAAAAAAGATTTCTTTTTTTATTGCGTTCCTTAAATCACCAAAAATGAAATTTTCTTTTGTGATCTTGTGAACATGATAAGGAAAAATTGGTAAATTGTTTTTGGCCACCTGGATATGTGTATATGTCGTTTCTCTGTGGTTCGTTTGTTCATTCTAAATAAAAAGTACACTAAATATGAGATGGTGCAAGAAGAAGAAGAGATGAAGAAGTCTTATTGCTGCTGCTGTTGCTGATGATGATAAAAAATTAAAGGTAAAGATTCAATGAACGTTGAAACATTTGATTTTATGTTAAAGTCAAATTCGGGAATTGCATGAGACGGCTTTTTTAAAAAGGCTAAAAATCGCTTGTTTCTTTTTGTGGCCTTTTTTTTCTCCTCCTTATGTGCTGCATATATCTCCTATGTATTTCTCATTCAACATTCTTAAACATTTTTGATACTTTTCAGAATCTTCTTTAAATGATATTTTTAGCTGATTTTTTGTGGAATTTAATGAACATAAATCCAGCATATTGGACATGAAGCACTATTTATTTGAAACCTTATTTGTAAAATGTTTGATAATGTTGACATTTAGGCTCAGCTTCACTCGTTTAGTGTGGAAAAAAGCTCACACCAAATTTCAATTGCTTAGATCATTGTGACACTACGTTCGCCTAGGGTAATGCCTAGCTAGGGCATTAAACATAATTAATTTTAAAAATACCTCAGCCGCACATAAAACGGTTGGTTTCTAATGAATTTACAATAAATAAAAGCTCTTAAGTCAAAGGTCTGAATGTGAACATAATAGCCAAATATAAATGCTAAGCATACACTTTCGACTCTTCAAAACAGTGGCATTAAGATGCACTTTAATAAGCGCAATCACAGAGTGATCACATTACTAGTTCCTTCTTCAAAATAAGAGAAAGAACCAAAGAAAGAGAAAAATAAATTCAATTTTTTAAGGCATTTTTTGCAGACACAGGATATCATCATGATCATACCTTATCCATATGAGGCAATTTATTTTATGAGATTAATAATTATCTGCATTTGAATGAGAAAGAGTTTTTTTTCTTCCTCGTGCATCTCTCTTTTTGGGTTACAGTTTTTTTTGTGCATTTATTGAAAGAAAATTAAAGGAGCAAATTAAGATCAAATTTGTATAAATAAAAAATTCATTCTGAATCTTTTTAATTAACTTCCACGTGTATGCATATTTCTCGTAAATTGGAATCAGTGTGATTTATTTCGTTAAGAAATGCCCAAAAAAAAAAAAAATCCACAGAAATGTTGCAACAAATAAAGAAAATCGCTTTTGGATTTCATTCGAATTTTAATTTAAATTAAAAAGATTGAGACTTAAAATTTCTGATAAATTGATTCCAATATTTCATCAATTTTGGAATTAGACAGTTTTGTCTGCGGCATAAAAGTTATAAATTTGGGGATTTCTGATCTAAACACGAATTTATTTGTTAAATAAATTAAATTCAGTTAAAACCAATGAACTGTTCTTAAGTTGGATGTGTTTCACAAATGAAGAACGGATCTGGGATCCATTGAAACATCTTGAAATAAGACTAAGATGATTTTAGATGACAACCAACAGAATAAAGGGAATATCGGAGCAATACTAGAATCCTACGATTTCAACTCCATGCTCCAACCACAAGCTATCGTGGGTTAATAGACTTTAAATCCCATTTATAAGTTACAATCTTCTCTGGTTCCTCTTCATTAACATGATTTATGGTTGACTGTTTTTAAGATGGTATTGCTCATTCCAACAGGATCGACATGACATTTCTTAGTGGGTGTGAAGTACGGCCGAGACCCATATCGACACAGTTCAAAAGTTATACCTAATTTACTTCATAATTATGTCAGTTACAAAAACACTTAGATTGAATTTTGTCACCCTCGGGAACACTATGAACCAGTATAGCTGATTTTGGTCCAAATCTCGGCCATACTTCACACTTGTTTGAATCATATTTTCTCGTAAATGTTAAAATATTATTAAAAAAAATAAACTATCCTGAATTTTGTGGCTGTTTTGTCAAGTGTTTTAAGATAAAGGAATTTTTTTTGGTTTCCACAGTGAAGAGTAAGAACAAAATTCAGGTTGGGTAGTCAAAATTTTAGCTTTCGATTTTTTTTAAGCTATGCATTATAAAAAATAATATTGGTATGTGATTTATGTCAGAATTATGTCAATTCAAAAAAAAAAAACATCCAAAAAATTTTTTTCACCAAAGTACACCATAGAGGGTTTATCCAAATGAATTGAAACTTTGCATAAATATTCTAGTGCTTAAAACAAATACAAATAAAACATTCTAAAATTTTTTTGAGCAAAGAACCAAGTAGGAAATACATTTTCAATTTTGGACTAGGGGCGACCCTAGTCAAAATCAATTTTGTCACTTTTTTCTTCGAGGGTTTATCCAAATGGATTGAAACTTTGCATAAATATTCTAGTGCTTAAAACAAATACAAATAAAACACTCTAAAATTTTTTTGAGCAAAGAACCAAGTAGGAAATACATTTTCAATTTTGGACTAGGGGCGACCCTAGTCAAAATCAATTTTGTCACTTTTTTCTTCGAGGGTTTATACAAATGGATTAAAATTTTGCATAAATATTCTAGTGCTTAAAACAAATACAAATAAAACATTCTAAAAATTTTTTGAGCAAAGAACCAAGTAGGAAATACATTTTCAATTTTGGACTAGGGGCGACCCTAGTCAAAATCAATTTTGTCACTTTTTTCTTCGAGGGTTTATCCAAATGGATTGAAACTTTGCATAAATATTCTAGTGCTTAAAACAAATACAAATAAAACACTCTAAAATTTTTTTGAGCAAAGAACCAAGTAGGAAATACATTTTCAATTTTGGACTAGGGGCGACCCTAGTCAAAATCAAATTTGTCACTTTTTTCTTCGAGGGTTTATACAAATGGATTGAAACTTTGCATAAATATTCTAGTGCTTAAAACAAATACAAATAAAACATTCTAAAATTTTTTTGAGCAAAGAACCAAGTAGGAAATACATTTTTAATTTTGGACTAGGGGCGACCCTAGTCAAAATCAAATTTGTCACTTTTTTCTTCGAGGGTTTATACAAATAGATTGAAACTTTGCATAAATATTCTAGTGCTTAAAACAAATACAAATAAAACATCCTAAAATTTTTTTGAGCAAAGAACCAAGTAGGAAATACATTTTCAATTTTGGACTAGGGGCGACCCTAGTCAAAATCAATTTTGTCACTTTTTTCTTCGAGGGTTTATACAAATGGATTGAATCTTTGCATAAATATTCTAGTGCTTAAAACAAATACAAATAAAACATTTTAAAATATTTTTGAGCAAAGAACCAAGTAGGAAATACATTTTCAATTTTGGACTAGGGGCGACCCTAGTCAAAATCAAATTTGTCACTTTTTTCTTCGAGGGTTTATACAAATGGATTGAAACTTTGCATAAATATTCTAGTACTTAAAACAAATACAAATAAAACATCTTAAAATTTTTTTGAGCAAAGAACCAAGTAGGAAATACATTTTCAATTTTGGACTAGGGGCGACCCTAGTCAAAATCAAATTTGTCACTTTTTTCTTCGAGGGTTCCAAATGGATTGAAACTTTGCATAAATATTCTAATGCTTAAAACAAATACAAATAAAACATCCTAAAAGTTTTTGAGCAAAGAACCAAGTAGTAAATACATTTTCAATTTTGGACTAGGGGCGACCCTAGTCAAAATCAAATTTGTCACATTTTTCTTCGAGGGTTTATACAAATAGATTGAAACTTTGCATAAATATTCTAGTGCTTAAAACAAATACAAATAAAACATCCTAAAATTTTTTTGAGCAAAGAACCAAGTAGGAAATACATTTTCAATTTTGGACTAGGGGCGACCCTAGTCAAAATCAAATTTGTCACTTTTTTCTTCGAGGGTTTATACAAATGGATTGAAACTTTGCATAAATATTCTAGTACTTAAAACAAATACAAATAAAACATCTTAAAATATTTTTGAGCAAAGAACCAAGTAGGAAATACATTTTCAATTTTGGACTAGGGGCGACCCTAGTCAAAATCAAATTTGTCACTTTTTTCTTCGAGGGTTTATACAAATGGATTGAAACTTTGCATAAATATTCTAGTACTTAAAACAAATACAAATAAAACATCTTAAAATATTTTTGAGCAAAGAACCAAGTAGGAAATACATTTTCAATTTTGGACTAGGGGCGACCCTAGTCAAAATCAAATTTGTCACTTTTTTCTTCGAGGGTTTATACAAATGGATTGAAACTTTGCATAAATATTCTAGTACTTAAAACAAATACAAATAAAACATCTTAAAATATTTTTGAGCAAAGAACCAAGTAGGAAATACATTTTCAATTTTGGACTAGGGGCGACCCTAGTCAAAATCAATTTTGTCACTTTTTTCTTCGAGGGTTTATACAAATGGATTGAAACTTTGCATAAATATTCTAGTACTTAAAACAAATACAAATAAAACATCTTAAAATTTTTTTGAGCAAAGAACCAAGTAGGAAATACATTTTCAATTTTGGACTAGGGGCGACCCTAGTCAAAATCAATTTTGTCACTTTTTTCTTCGAGGGTTTATCCAAATGGATTGAAACTTTGCATAAATATTCTAGTGCTTAAAACAAATACAAATAAAACATTTTAAAATTTTTTTGAGCAAAGAACCAAGTAGGAAATACATTTTCAATTTTGGACTAGGGGCGACCCTAGTCAAAATCAAATTTGTCACATTTTTCTTCGAGGGTTTATACAAATAGATTGAAACTTTGCATAAATATTCTAGTGCTTAAAACAAATACAAATAAAACATCCTAAAATTTTTTTGAGCAAAGAACCAAGTAGGAAATACATTTTCAATTTTGGACTAGGGACGACCCTAGTCATTATTATTATTATTATTATTATTATTATTTATTATTATACTTTCTCTTGTTTTAAAGGAAAAAGCCCATAAATTGCACTACATATCAGTGACAATTGTACAGGCATAAAAAACCTTTACATAAATACATAAAAATAATGAGTTTCAATGATTTAAATAAAATCTTTAAAGAAACTCATAAAATAACGAACATTTTGAATTTAAACACTTGATACGAAAATAACGGTCGTTCTTAATTTAAAATGTCTTAATTCAAAAATTGATTGTTGTGTTTGTAAACAAAATACATAAAGTTTAAATTTGAAACATAATTTGTTAAAATCTGCACGATTTGGATGATGACAAGAATACACTATTGTGATGATGATACGACGGATACATCCCCGGATACAAAGTCATAGATCCAATGGAAAAGCTAAGTTGAAGTTTTAATTAAATAATTTTACTATTTTTGTCTTAAGCTAATATGATGATTTAATTTCTTCTCATTTTAGATGCCCAGAGAGTAATGAAGATAGTTTAGCAGAACTTTTTCAAGTATTCATTTGAGAAGCAGGTCATTATAAAGTTTTCATTACGCATGTGACACCGAAGTGCCCATTTGAAAGCTGCTGGATGTTTGAGTTCTTTGAGTTCCATAGGCAAGCTGTTAAAGACTTTGACGCCGAAAGAAGAAATTGATTTATGTCCATAGTGAGTATTTGATAATGTAGTTTCTATTTTTTTTTGCTGGCTTGATCTTCCTCGCCTGTTTTCCGTCTGTTTGAAGCGTATGTTTGAATGAATATATCGATGAATATTTTTGTAAATGTAGCTTGCATTCATGAGAAAATTTATTCCTCGTATAGGCAGGCAATTCTCGGTTTTATGCGTATACATTTCTACTCTACTAGTTTCTCTTTTTAAGTTAAATACACTTCTTAAAGCTCTGTTCTGGATGGACTGAAGGGGCTTTATCACATTATCACATGCAGCTCCCCATATTAAATTCATGTAAAGTAAATGCGATTCAAACAATGTGCTGTATATCTTCTTTTTAATGTATATTGGTAACTTATTTTTCAATTTCCAAAGCATTCCTGCGCAAGATGCGAGTTTAGATTCCAGATTTCTACAGTGATAATCAAATTTTAGATGTTCATCTAATACTAATCCGAGATACTTTGCTGTCTTCGCTCTTTTCATTGTGAAATTGTCATTAATGACAATCTCTTCAGCGTCATTTAATTTTTGATAGGGAGAGTGCATGATCATATATATAGTTTTCGATTCGTTCAATGCTAGTTTCTTGTAGTTCAGAAATTCAGTTATTTTTGTAACATCATTCCTAACAACTTCATCAATTGAATCTTTTTTATCGTGAACATTGAGTATTAGTGCATCGTCAGCATACATATAAAGGGTACCATTCAGATTCAGTTGAGAAATTTCATTAATAAATATTAAGAAGAGTAGACTTCCCAATGTTCCTCCCTGAACAACTCCATTTGAAACGATTCTCAGAGTGCTAAAGCAATTGTCAATTTTACAATTTGCTTCCTGTCAGTCAGATAATTTTTGATTAACTTTAAAATAATACCACGAATTCCAGATCTTTCAAGTGACATCAAAAGTTGTTGTATGTCAACAGAATCAAATGCTTTTTTGACATCCATCATCACTATAGAGACTTTCTTTTTATTATCAATGTTCTTTCTAATATCATTCACAAGTTCAACAGCAGCTATTTCTGTATTAGATTTTTCTCTAAATCCAAACTGCTTACTGTACAGCAAATTATTTTTGTTAATGAAATTCAGAATCCTTCGGTGTTGCACAACTGCAAATGGTGAAGTTGATAAATATTTAAAACAAGAAGGTCTGGACCTATTGATAATAAAAAATAGACTCCTTTATTCATGCTATGCTATCTTCTTTTATACTAATTGCTTCAAGGCCTTACAAAGGAATGTGCACACCAAATTGCACACGGCACTGCAATTGTTATGCCCTTGAATGAAAGTATATTCAACTTTAGCATAACGTCATTCTAAAGTTATACATTACAATAAATTATGAAATACATAATGATTATCAAATTCATTAACGACATGAAATAATTCAAATCTAAAGCATAATTTGGATATACTAAAGTGACATCTAGTGAAATTTATAGAAAGTATAAAAGTATATCATAGATAAATAAATATGTTAATATCGTATATTAACATTACTCCCCCCTCACGAATTTAATAAACCCTATTATTTGCGTTTAGGTGATGGCTCTGGTGTTCTGATAGGTGGATGATCCGTATTCGGTGCAACGGGCTCCATCTTGATGTTGACTGCAGTTACCGCTTCCCTGCGCTTCCAACAACAGATTCCTATTAACGTGATTAGCACGATCGCAACGATGGTTCCCAACACAGCAAACAGCAAAGTGGTTAAATCATCTTCTTTTCGTTCTGGGATATTTGTTTCTATTCCAAGATCGATTTCCTCTTGAATCTCCTTTGCATCTTGATTGACTAAACTGTCAATTAGAATTGTCTTGTGTGGAGTTGTACTTTCTGATACGTTCCAACTTAATTCTGGAATGTGGAATGATGAAACATTTCCAGATTCCTGATGATCTTCTAAATAATCAATCTGATTAAAGGTTGTGGATATGAAGCATTTCTGTTCTAAAATCACTGTACCAGTAATTCCATCAATTTTTGTTCTCGAATTTGGATGACATATTTTCTCCTTTTGAACATTACTAGCGAAGCAATAGACGTTTGGAATAACCTTAACCCAATAATCATATTCTTCAGGTAGTTTTTTATAAACGCATGATATTGACATCTCATTCATTGTAATTGCCACTGGACACGCTGACTTTTTAGACAATTTCATTAATCTTGAAGCTTCAATCACTTGATGTGTGACGTTAATCTGGTTTATCAATCGAAACTCCTTCACGTACATACTTGTGACGGGATTCATGATCACGATTTGTGGTTCAAAATCTAAAATTTGTCCATCAACCGTTGGCGTTGGAATTACTTTGAATACTTTTAATGTATCTTCATGTAGAATCGGCCACACTACTTCGTAAATTATTTGACTGTTCTTTAGGACGATCTTTATGTCAAACATTTCTCTCCACTGTTCTAATCTTATGTTTGGAACATGGATCTGATCTGCTTTTAATTTTCCAATCATTGTTTGAATTTCTTCGTTTGTGATTATTGCCTCAGTATACTTCTCAAAAATATACTCAAAATGCTCATTGATGAGACTATGAACGTGTTGGAACTGCAAAGCCTGTTTCAATTCTGCATCTCTATTGTCCCACGTCGCTTCGTACTCATTTACTGCATCCGTCAATATTAACAGTTGGCTGTTTACCTTCTCTTCAATGCTTTTTTGATGTTTGTTTGCTAACTCTTGTGCTTTTGACAGATGTTGAATTGCCTCATAACTAGGCTTATTCTGATGATAACCAAACAAAAGTCTCCATAGATGTGTAACAATTCCCTCATTATCAGTGCTTCTCTTAGACCTACTGCGTCTTTCTGATTTTTCTGGTTGTTTAAATTCTCCAATGAGTCGTTTAACATTATCAGATGAAGCTCTCAATACATCAAGATTTGCTGTACATATAGACTTTGAAAATCCGCTTGCACGATTGCATTGGACTTCATAACTATTCATTGCTCGTTTAATAGTTTCGTGATCTTGTTGTGGATACATTCCAGTGCTGACTTCCCACTTAATGTCACCTGCTTTCCTCCATGTTGTCGCAATATCGAACACCATAGCTCCACCAAACGCTTTTTGCTGTATTAACACCCTGCCTAAAACAATTGGTACGAAACTAATTAATACAATGAATTTTAACAAACTAAATGTTAACGTTTTGCTAGAATTTCTAGCTGCTAATCTAGCACTTTGTCTTTTAGGCTGTTCAACTTTATTTTCTTGCTTTTTTATCAACTTCTGATCAATTTTATCAGTAGCCTCATTATTTTTGTTGGACTGTATATTAGCAATGATAGGCAAAGTGACTACTTCCGTCATTGCTCTTTCATGTGTATGACCTAATGAATTCTTTACAGTGACTACTCTAACAATCTTATCCTTGCCAGGATGTATCTTGGTAATAACTGCCTTAGGCCAACAATTAACGCTGCTGTTTTTGTCTTTTAACAGCACGACTTCCCCTACTTGAGGATTTTCAACTCTCTTAAACCATTTATGCCTGGACTTCAACTCATTGAAATGCTTATTCTGGACAACTTCCCAACACTTTTCAACAAGTTTATCCATCATAATGGCTCGTTTGGTCAGTTCCACAGCCTGACCATTTGTTTTTGGAATAGGTCCTGATGGCAATGCCACTAAAGGACGCGAAGCCCAAAAATGGGCTGGAGTAATGACCAACGGACGTGAATTGTCATCAGATTTCGTGACAGCTATCGGTTTGCTGTTAATCACAGCTTCAATTCTCTTCAAAACTGAATGAAGCCCAGCTGCATTAAGCAAAACTGTTCTAATGATTTTAACTAAATGTGATTTCACAACTTTTACTTCCGATTCTGCTAAACCATTAAACCAAGGACTGTAACATGGTGACAAACTAAATTTTAACAAATCACCTTTTCCTTTTAAGAAAATTACCTGTTGCCCCTTGTACTTACTCTCTACATAGTCAATAGACTCTTGCATTGACTCCATCTCAGAATCACGTCTGAGATACTTATTTATTACCTTTGCTGCATTAGCATTAGCCTTTTTTGACTTACATGCTGCTCTAAGTTGCTTTGTGAGCTCTGCTGATGTCAAACTTACACACATATCGCCGCCTTTTTTGAAATTCGTACCATTATCTGTCAATACAGACCTAGGTAAACCGCGTGTCGCTACAAAATTTCTAAAACACATTAGAAATTCCTCAGCAGACAAGCTTGATGCAACCTCAATGTGAACTCCACGGGTAGCTCTGCACACAAATATGATACCCCATGCCTTGCCCCCTGGTCTTTCCTCACCATCAGCATTTAGACGCGTGCGTTTTCCAGGTTGGTGCTTGATCTGGAGTGGTCCAAAAGCATCACACGACACATGATAGAATGGTGGTGATGGTGTAACATTCTCCATTGGTATGCTCCCCATGAGTTGATGTTGAACCTGCTTCTTGTGCATTCTACATTTTACACATCTGTAAATCATACTCTTGACCGTTCTCGTTCCATTTGGCAAGTAAAATTCTTGATTTAAAGCAGCCAGAACTTTGTCGACTCCTCCATGCATTACTTCCAAATGAAAATACAGAATCAGCTTCATTGTTAAAGGACATACTTTATTAAAGTCTTCATCGCTTGTTTTTGGATCAATGTTGAGTTTTGGCAATACGATTGGACAAACTTGCGACCATTCCAAGGGTTTTACGTTTTGTAACCTAGAACGAATTCGAAGCACACCATTATCATCAATAAATGCGCACTTACCCACCAATAGTCCTGTCTTGATGTCTTTTCCGTTTGACAGCGTATCAAGCTCTGTGTTATATGCCTGACGTTGATAAGCTCTGATGATGGCCCACTTAGCTTCCTCTAACTCCATCCCAGACAAATCTTTGTGACGAGTCCCCGGAGTTTTAAAGCATACGACGGTTCTACGTAGCCACCCAATCCTTTTTAAAGTACCAACCCAACCTGATATCTTGTTAGCAATCTCAATGATGGCATCCACAGATATCTCATGGCTGACCTTAGCTACTCGAGCCTCTGTTTCTTTTGGTTTTGACCTATTTTCTACAATGGTCTCGTAGAGGCGCTCTTCAAGCTTTCCTAATGCCCCCTTTTCAGTCAAAAATGATGGTCCATGCCACCATAATGGATTATCAATTAAATCTCCCGCTTTGCATTTGCGACTTGCCAAATCTGCTGGATTTAATTTTGTATCGATGTAGTAGTAATTTCCTTTTGAACATACTTTTTTAATGTTGTTGAGTCGATTTCTCACAAATGTAGCTCTATCATTTGGATTACCTTGCAACCATGCAAGCGTAATTTCCGAATCTGAAAAGAAATAAACCTCAACTTCTTGATCGCAATTACCTCGTTTGAGCGTTTTTTGAACTGCATTCTTTACATCCATGGCTAACTCAACAGTTTTCTCCATAGCTTTCAGTTCCAATTTTGGAATTGTCCAATTTCCCCCACTTGGCTTTATATTGGACTTAGCCATTAGTAAATTGACATGTATTTCACCCTCCCCTTCTGAGTGAGAGTAAATTGTTGATCCCGTACCATCCAATGATGCATCAGCAAAAGCTATAATAGACAGTCTGTTGCCTGGAACATGTCTAATCCATCTTGAAGTTTTCAAATCATTGATGGCACATAAATCTTCACTCCAGACACACCATAACTTTCTCAATTCCTCTGAAAGTGAAATGTCTAATCTTTTGTCTCTTTTTTTCAACGGCTTGTTGTCGAGCAATTCTTTGTAAATCTCTTTGATTATTAATCTTCCAGTCAAAAATAATGGACTCAACAACCCAATTGCATCATAAACAGTTGCAATTTGGGACAGTGCAAACCTCAATGTCAATGGTTCTCCCTCTTTAAGCTGCCGAAATTTATTCATTTTAATAGATAACTCATCCGAATCTATCAACCAAGAAAGTCCTAAAATTCCTGCCTTTCCTGACACTTCATCATCACGAATTTCCTTCTCAATCGCTATCAATTTGTCCTCTTCAGGAATCATCTCGATAGCTTCTGGAACATTTGACGCCCATTTTCTGAATTTCAACTGAGCGCTCTCAGCAATTCCTTGCAGCTGTCTCGAAGCTTCTTTCATAAGTTCACCCACTGGTAAACTATACAAGACATCATCTACGTACATAGCATCTCGAATGATGTCTGCCGCTAATGGAAATCTTCTATTTTCAAGACTAGCTAATTCCTGCATTGCTCGAATTGCTAAAAATGGACTAGACGTATTCCCAAAAATTATTGTTGGCATCTCTACCTCCATTAACTTCCCATCCTTGGTTGGCATAAATGTTCTTTGATATGGAATATGCTTATCAATCATATCCATAGACAAATACATCTTTGACAAATCCGTTGAATTCATGCCCTCGAAAATTCTACTGCCGATCAGCACCAGTTGTAATGAATTCTGCAACTTCTTTCCTTTAAGCTGTATGTCATTTAAGCTTTTTCCATTACTCGTCTTCTGTGAGGAGTCAAAAACTATTCTCAAAGGATGTGTAAGAGAATCTTTATTAATAACTGGTAAATGAGACACATAATATTTTCCTGGTACCGATGTATCAGCTGGTCTGATATAACTTTTGACCATAAGATCCTCAAATTGCCTTATGTACTCAACTCTCATTTCTGGAGATAATTGATTCATTACTCTGTGTGTTCTAAAAATACACACTCTTTTACTTTCTCCTAAACCCTGATCTTCTAATAATGGCATCCCTACTACCATTTTTCCATTTCTGAGCCGAGAAAAGTATTTCATAAACATTTGCTCCGCGAGCTCTTCATCACCGCAAGGCTCAGAAGTATCTTGATCGAAAAATCTTCCTATGGCTCTAAATTCTGGATCTCCCACAGAAACCATCCTAGTATGCAAACTACGAACATTTACTGAATTTTCTAGACAACCTAAAGCCATATATCCAAATCTAGTATTTTCCAAAATTAAATCTTCAGATATGCGAATCATACCATCTTTTCTGATTTTAGCCACATATTTAACTGGCATGATAATGTCAATTCTCCCTCCTGTCAACTTGTTTGAGGTATCAGCTAGAGGAGCTTTAACTATTTGCCTAAGCTTTTCTGGAATTGGCTTTACACCTCCCAAAGATTTTCTCAAATAAGCAGTTATATTAAGAGAATATTTCTCATGCAGTGAATTCATTGTAACATTAGTTTCATGACGAACTGGCATTGTTTCTTTTCCCTGATAATCATATGTTTTAATAAACGTTGGCTTCAACTTAAGTCCCAAACGCTTTGCAAACTCATAAGTAATCAACGGTTGATCCGCTCCCGTATCAAAAAGAACCCTAGCTTCAACTGATTTCATCCCATCTTCTGAAGTACATTTTACTACAGCAGTTGGCAAAACAGCAACCGCATGAGATGCATCTAACTTTTTAGTTCCTACACTAAACTCTGGAGCATTAATTGCTTCTTCAGCCCAGTCAAATGTTTCTGGGTTAAAATAAACTCCCTTTTGCTCAACCTGAACTTTCTTATTCGAGGAGGTTTCTGAGTTTTCATTTATCATATGCAATAAAATATGGTGCTTAGATCCACATTCTTTACATTTTCTACAATCATCCTTTGTCGCACAATTACAATCCCTATACTTTCTATACAGGCAAACAAAGCACTGACCTTTTTTCTTGATTGCATTTTGACGCTGTTGAGGCGTCATTGCCAAAAATTTTGGACACTTAACTGTCTTATGCCCCTCTGGACATATTGTACAGGAAATTGCTTTTTTATTGCGAATATCAATCTTCTTGCAATTTGAAGCTTTTGTAGGTTCCCTAACCTTACTTCCCGCAGGTAATATAAGCTCCCTAGTGCCACGCACATTGAGAAACATAATCTTGACATATTCCAAAACATCTTCAAAATCTGGAATTTTATCAGGAGTAATTTTTAAATGAAGCACAACTTTATTTTTAGTGCCTTCATCCAACAAATTAAACAACAATGCATTCTTAATAACATTAATTTGAAACTTTAGCTTTTCAAGCTCATTGTCATGTTGATCTTCGCTCATCAGCTCAGATGTAAATGACTCAAAATTTTTCCATTCAAAGGAAAACTTATTAAAAACCTCTTGAAGGTATTCACTACCCTTGGTAGCCTTAATATTTGGATTAACAAGTCCCATAAAATGATTATAAACCGTTTGACGAGCTGTAAAAAATTGCTCATCCAAAGCTTTAAGCATTTGATCATAATTCGAACCTACACTACTATCAAAACATTTCACGATAGAACGAGCGTTTGAATTCTTATTAATTGCTTTCAACAGAAAATCAATCTTGATTTCTGAAGGAATATTTGGAGACCTAGCCTCCCAAGTCCTAACTTTTTTACGCCAGACTCGATACTCTGACTCAAGTGCTGGAAATTCAGGAAAATTATTGTCAGCATCAACATGCTGCAAATAACGGAGCAATAGTTCCTCTCGATTATTGCTAGAGCTTCCCCTAGTGACAACTTTCTTAAGCTCACTAAGCTCTTTTTGCATGGATTGCATGCGCTCACTATCAGCTGAATCATCTATATCAGATCCCGCTTCAAAATCATCTTCAAAGTCTTGAGATGAAGAAGACAAATTAAGAAAATCCTGCTCATCAGGAAACAACTTAAAAATGCGCTTTTTTGAAACATCAACCATTGACTTCACTATGTCAAAACGACTTTCTTTAAAATAACTCAAATTATTAAGAACACCCTCTTTATTTAATTCTTTTAGTTGAGCATGTAAAGATTTGACTTCTGGCCAAGCAGTCACAAGTTTTCCTAGAACTTCCTCTGCTTCAGTACGAGTATTTTTAGAAAAACTTTGAACTCTTGTAAACAAACCCGAAACCAGTAATTGAAAACCTTGCTGTTTATCACGCAATTCTCCATACTTTTTGTACGTTTCTTCGTCAATCTTATTATCTTCATTTTTGTCACCCATCCCGCTCGAACCTCTTGTTGAGACCGGAATTTTTTTAAAAAAAAAATTTCTTACTGGGTAAATGAAATAATTCTAATGCACCTTATGCACACAAAAAAAACTCTCACACGGAGAGAACAAAAGCAATTTTTTTTTTTTTCCCAAATGTATAGAGAAAAGAAAATACAATAAAAAAAACGTCTCTACAATTATGTGTCACCTACACTAATATGTAAAGCCCAGAGAAAGACAATGCTTTAATTGACCTTGCTCACTAATTTTGCTCGCAACTTAGGTACCCTCAAAATTAGACACACAAATATGTGATTTTCAACTTGTACAAGATTTATTTTAAAAAATGTTCTAATCCTTGGTAACTTTTGTACCCTTGATAGAACCAAGAATAAAATAATTAATTTTATTCCACACAATTTCCCAATTACCGATAGAAACTTGTAATATTGCGAAATTCTAATTTCCTTTATACCTTTTGTATTAAAATTAAATTTGCAAATGCACTTAATGCCGAACAATTAATTATTTTTAAATTAATGTCACAAAACAAGAAAAAAATCCACAAATTTCTCTCACAAAATCTCAACAAGATCTCAAAAACTATAATATCAATTTAACCACACACTTGTTAGAATTAATTATAGTACAATAAATGAATTAATCCTTTTGAAAAATTCACTTCACTCACCTGATGCGTTCTGGCCAGAAACGACTTTAATGGTTTACAAACTTGCTCAAGATTTATTCACCGAATAAACTTTTTCTCATCACAACACTATCTGTGTGACCGCAAAATATTTCTAAGTGCTTATTAAAAACTCAATTTTTTTCTAAGGTTTTTCCCGAAGGACCAATGTTGCACAACTGCAAATGGTGAAGTTGATAAATATTTAAAACAAGAAGGTCTGGACCTATTGATAATAAAAAATAGACTCCTTTATTCATGCTATGCTATCTTCTTTTATACTAATTGCTTCAAGGCCTTACAAAGGAATGTGCACACCAAATTGCACACGGCACTGCAATTGTTATGCCCTTGAATGAAAGTATATTCAACTTTAGCATAACGTCATTCTAAAGTTATACATTACAATAAATTATGAAATACATAATGATTATCAAATTCATTAACGACATGAAATAATTCAAATCTAAAGCATAATTTGGATATACTAAAGTGACATCTAGTGAAATTTATAGAAAGTATAAAAGTATATCATAGATAAATAAATATGTTAATATCGTATATTAACATTCGGTATAGAATCTTCTCAACCACCTTATTGAAAGATGTGAGAATTGACACTGGTCTATAGTCCTGTATGTCGTTCTTCTTTCCTGATTTATTAATAGGGATAACAATGGCAGTCTTAAATATTTCTGGATAAATGCCAGTTTGAAACATTCTGTTCATCAGATGACATAAAGGGCGAGAAAATTCATTACTTAGTAACTTTATTATTTGGGGTTTTATTCCATCAATCCCTTGTGAAACATTCTTAAGTGAAATTATGGCATCCTTTACTTCAGTAGCATTAGTTTCTTCAAGACCCATTGATTTAGATAATGAGGTAAAATTTATTGGTTTTCTTGCTTTGGGTATACTTGATACTGCCTCATTAACGCTATCAATAAAATGCTGGTTGAAACTTTCAGCTATTTCGTGCTTGTTAAATATCATTTTGCCATTGTTGTCACATATTGATGAGATTCCGTCATTAGATCGTCTCCCCAAAATTGAATTTAGATTTCGCCACAGCACTTTCGGATCTTTAACCATAAGATTTTTAAAGTTATATTTTTTTTCTTCTAATTTTATAGTGCTTTTTAGTTTTTGTGATACTTTTTTAAATTGCGTTTTCATTGCTTGGCAACAGCGATTTTTTTTAAGTTTTTTTCGTATTTTATTTTTTTCATTTTGTACTTTTCTTATTTTCTTATTCAGCCATGGGATCATTTTGCAATCTTTTTTAGCTTTGATTTTCAGTGTTTTGGTACATGATTTAATGGCATCAGTTGAAACTTCGGTCAGGCATTGTGCAATTTCATTTACATCCTTTATTTTAAAAATATCTTTAAGTTTCTGAGAGTTATGAATAATATCGTTTAACATTTCATAGTCAAGAATATTATATGTTCTGACTTCAGGCTTATCATTAGCTGCTTCCATATCTTCAATTGATGTTACTATCATGTTATGATCTGAGAAGTTTTTATCGAGTGACATTGTGTGTACAGCAATATGACATGAATCATAGAAATTAACAGTAACATGGTCTATGATCTTCTCGCTTATGTCTCGTGTAATATTATTGTTTATTATCTGCATGTCATATCCATGGATTAAATTTTTGTACTTAATAGTGTGCTTAGTATTCTCTGAAATATCAATATTTATGTCTCCAACAAGTATAATTCTGCCAGTACTGTCCATTAATTCTTCTTCAACATCATCAATAAATTCATCTATGTTCTTAATTTTCTGAGACTCAGGAGGTCTGTAGTACCCAAGTATTTTCATTTTCTGCTTGTTTTGACATATATCTAATCTTATTTTATCAAAGGAAGACGAGAATGTCTCATGTTTTATGACAATAATTTCTTTTTTAACATATACTATTAATCCACCTCCACCAACCAATTTTCCTTTACTACTTTTATAGCTTTTTCTGCAGCTCATGTACATGTCATAACCTGGCAAGTTATATAATGACTTAGGAGATGTTGCTTTCAATTTGGTTTCACCAAGGATCATTATATCAAATTTATATTTCAGTGTCGACAACATAAGTTTGAATTTTTCAAATTTTGTATAATCATTAATTCCTCTAATGTTTATTTGCATTATAGAAAATTGCTCAAGTTTTGATATTTTATTACGAAAGCTGGTAAAAGATTTATAATACATATTTTTTATTTTAGGTTCGACATTTTCTGGCATAGATGGTGGTGGATATACTGATTGCTATTGAGCAGGAACATCCATCGGGTGAGGATCATCATTATTTGTAGCTGCTGGTTGTTCATCAATAAACTTTTTTAGTTCCTTCAAGTTCTCGTCACTTTGGATAATTAATTTATTTCCGGTTGGAAATTTTACTTGCACAGCACCATCATAGAAGTTTGGCTTTATATTCATTCCCTTTAGCAGGTATTTAGCCTTTCTCAAGTAATAGCCATTTGATGGAGTAAGGGTCATATTGAAAAATACGCCATTATGTGACTGTACTTTACTTTTTTCGCGCAGTACTCTCAATTTTGTGTCAGCATCATCAAACGTTACAGTTAGTATTTTTTTAATCACAGGTTTTTTGATTTCAACTAAGTTGACTTTCTTTATTTCCGCTTCATCAATTTTAATCTTAAATGATCTAATTGTTTTAACCGCTAGAGACTTTAAATCCATTTTATCATTAAATGTCAGTCCAGATATGTCCATGCAACGATCAAGACGAGCTTGTTTCATATAATTAACACATAATTCTTGACTTTGCATTGCAACACGCAAACCTTGATCTGCTTTTTCCTCGACAATGTCAATTTTCTTATTAATATTCTGAAGAGATCCGTCCATTTCCTGTTTTATTTCGGCTTTGAAATTAGCTAGTTCGCTTCCTAAGTTTATGCTCAGTTCATCTAACTTTTTTGAGTGATTTTCACTTTTTGATTCGATTAAGAGAAAGAGATCTGCTAGAGTAATATCTTCAAGATCTCTTTTGTTTACTTTCTTTTCGCTCACATGTGTTGAATTTGCTGGTGTCATTTGGTTAAATCCCTTACTACGTTTCGGTGTTCGTTCAAGCAATGATTTTTTGGAAAACCCCTCATTTTCTGTATCTCCCATTATTATTTTAACAAAAAGTTAGTTTTGGCAACAAGTTAGTACAGAATATGTTATGGATGGATTTATGTAAAATTCCGTTAAAAAAGTCTTCAAATTTCTCACATGTACCAAGATTCACCACTAATATAGGAAACTCACCACACAAAATGTGATTGTTGTTGTATTAGTCGTTTTTTTTGTTCTCGCAATTTCCAGACAACAGATAATGTTTTAATTATTTTATGACCTAATAAGACCTTATTCCTTATGGAATTATAAGAGGATGCCTTTAGTGGGATGATTCCTTTAGACTTTAGTTGATTCAGGAAGCTCAGATCAAGAAATGTATTGAATTAAAGAACTTTTTATTCATTTTCCACAGAGAAATTTCTTGGTTTACAATTTTGTTAATTAGTCTACGATAAAGTGCTATTTCAATTATCCTCCAGGCAATTCCTAGCCATCAATACTATTTTTATTCAATGCGTGCGTAATTTTATTTAATTTAATTAATTTAAACACATAAAACTATAAAAATTATTTATTACACTCCAATCCTTCAGGAAATACATTTTCAATTTTGGACTAGCAAAATTTTCCAAATGGATTGAAACTTTGCATAAATATTCTAATGCTTAAAACAAATACAAATAAAACATCCTAAAAGTTTTTGAGCAAAGAACCAAGTAGTAAATACATTTTTAATTATGAACTTGGGACAGGTCTAGTCAAAATCTAGTTTTTCATTTTTTTTCTTGCAAGGTTTATCCAATTACAGTAAAACTTTGTTTGAGTATTCTAATACTCAGGTCACATATTTCTGAATACATTAGATCATTTTACTCGTACAATGGACAAAATTTTAAGTTATGTTGTTGTTTTTGAATGAACAACCAAATTTATAAAATTTGGGTTTGACGACTTATAGAATACAATTTTTGTTTTAAATATTTAAAACTGTTTGGCATAAATATTAGTATACACTTCTTAAATTATTTAAACGCGCGTACTTAAAGCGAGTACTTAAACGCTGCTTTTAGCGATTAATTTACAAATTCATAAATGTCTAATTTTTGATCAATCCCAAAACAAATTAACGCTTATTGTGGGAAAAAGAATAGATTCATGTCTAAACAAGGCTCATTTAATAAGTAGATCATTTGAAAATTTAAGTCATGACTATTGGGCAGGCACTTCAAATGAAACATCTTACTCCATTTATTAAATGGTTATTAATTAATTTTAAACATCATAAATTAACACTTAACAGAAACATTTGATGTGAAAATTTATTGCTTTCTAATTTTTGTTTACTCTTTTTGCGAGATTCGACATGTTTTCTAATTAGGTTCCCTTACATCTTCGTCTAATTAATTATAGAAGATTGATAAAACAAAAGTGTTTTTAAAAGATTGAAAAAGCTATCAAGTCTTGACATTGTGAGAAAATTTTTACGTTTCCACTGTTTTTAATAGCGTTAATTGCTCCTAATATGTGATATGCAATGTCTATTGAAATTGCTGTACATTCAAACCGCTTAATTATTAGCTTTTAATATGTTCTAAAGCCAGTAAAAGTGTGAATTCATGAATACTCATAATAATCTGATTTTACTATTCCAATTCCATACTTTCAGCTACCAGGATAGGGCTGTCTTTAGACGATCTCTGCACGCGCCAATGGGCCCACGTGCACCACAGTCAAGGAAGTAGTAATTTCAATCCGCATCAGTCATAATACTAAAATAAAGCGGTGTGAATATGCTCATAAATCTTACAATCCTTAAATTATTCATAACTTTAAATTTAGAAATATGGAGAATTTATGCTTCATAACCACAAATGTCCGCCCTAAAATTATGATCAATAATTAACTCAAAATGTTTAAGGTTTAATATCTGTGAGTTTTTTTTTCTTCAGAATTCGATCACGATGAGTTTGCGCATTTGTAAAGATTTGTTTAAAGTGATCATTATCAGGTAAATCAAGGTAATGAAATTATGAGATTTAAAATACATTTTTAAATAATTTTCGAAAAAAATATGTTAAAAAATTGAATCATTCAGAAAAAATAGTAAAAAATTGGATTAGAATTTTACCTAATCTAAAGTCAAACTTAATTTTTAATTCATAAAAATTCTAAATTACAAAATGATATTTTGACAAGTGAAATTAATTTTTCATATAAATGTATTAGCCATTTAGCCATCAAGCTAGCTGCCTAGCCAGAAATAAGATAGAATCATTAAGAATATTTAATAAATATTATGTCACAATACCAATCTACTACTCATTATTATTAAAATTGAGAAATTATATTTAAACATCTACGTTTATTCCCTGAGCTTTCAAAAATCATTTCTCTCCAATTATACAGATTATTTCACATAAAATTTGATTGTACTAGCACGAAAATTTCAGACAATAGAAATAAAAAAGTTTTTTTTTTAATATAGTTGTGAATGTGAAAATTATTGACATCTAATGTATTTTTCGTATTGTATCATTGAATATTAAAATAGTGTGAATAATTACAAATTCAATTCTTTAAGTGCCTAATTTAGATTCAATATCGATGCTGCCACAATAACATTTAAAATTATTGATTCCATAAAGAAGCATAGAGACGCACAATAGAGACAACAATAAAAGTGATTGAAAAATTGAATTATCGTATTTTGAGTGATTTTTATAAGAATTAGATGTGAAAGATATCCTTTATAACAGAGGAGCTTTTTTTTACATAAAAAGAATAAAAGAACCGATAAATCCATTATCTTCAATTTGTAAGAAATATTTCAATAATAAGTTGAGGTACAAGCAGTGATTTTTTTTTGAAGAATGAGGCGCATGCTTCGCCTTGACCATTTTATAACAATGATTATACTAAATTGTAACAAGAATAAGCTAAGACCTTGTTAAGATAAATTCTTGGAACCAGAAAATCTTCTTCAAATCTTAAAACCCAAGGCGTATCCTAATAAAAAATAAATAATCATGCTATATTCAACCTTATTGATTAACTTATCAGCACCACAAACTAGAACAAATTATCTATTCCAAAGTGCACATTATTTATCCACATTTAAATTAAAAATTGCTTCAAAAATCTAAAGAGCAGAGAAGAAGTAAGTAGAAGAAGATGAATAGAATAGAATTTAAATTTTAAATAATTTTCATGTCGATAAATCAATTATGAATGACAAGATTGCTTGATAGCTTAAATATGTTTTTAAAAAAATGTGAAAAGCTTCAAATTGATTCCTTTATTGCCCTTCAAAAAGCGACGTGTATACTCATTCGCTTCTCACTCACTTCTCAGTCGATATTATTTCTTATAAAGTAAAGATCGCGTCATTATTATTTCATTTTATCTTGCTCAAGGAATCTTCAATCACATTTTGAAGGCGAATGAAATATAAAAATAAGTTAAAATACCTTCAGATTACTTACGTTTATATATATCTGCATTGTGCTGTGAGGTACAGTGAATAACATACGGTAAAGAATGAGAAGAATGAAAAGATAAAGGTTAAAGCAGATAAATACTAAATCAAAGAACGACCTACAATTAATTACAGAAAACGAAGTTGAACCTTCATATTTTATGCACAAAATGAGCAGTCTGAAGAGAATCAGAACGAAGAAAAAAAACCTTTTCTGCTAAATTAAAATATTTAATTGACCATATTTTTAAAAGGTGGTCCGTACCATTTCTCTCTTTTAATTTTGAAGCGTGCCTAAAATTCTCTCCATAAATAGGACATCATCTCTTCTTCAATGTGTAAATGGCAGCCAATAATAGCAAGTAATCAAGTGTCTTTCATATTTGTAATTGAAACACGTTCTTCTCGTGCTATATAGCTTCTAGTCTTGTAATGCTCCTTCTATACTTTATGGAAGGTAAATTGATGAAATGGAAATTTATGACAATTTTTTAATGCAATGTAAACAGGAACGGCAAAAGGGACGAAATATTTTTTTTAAATTAAACTTTGGGTGGAACTTGAAAAATATTGCAAAGAATGCCACTTTCTGAATTTTTTGGAAGTTAAACAGAATCTAGCAATTATAAAACTTGAATTTATGAGAATTTCATACGTGAACAAGTTACGTTAAAAGATTCTCATTACAGCTTTTAAATAATGCCAACTTCCCAAATATTGGACATCATAAGTGAACTCTCAGAAAATATCAGTTAAGTTTGTAGTACTAAATTGATGATCAAATATGATTTAAAATCTAGAAATAAAATTCAAAGTAAATATCTGCATGACTTCACTTTACATTTCGTAAAGTTTTTAACTCTACATATTTATTACATGTAGCTTTTCGCGAACTTGATTCATACTGTATATTTTTTAAATGTTCCTTTCGTTCCTAACAACAATGCTCAATTATCATCAATCATATTTTAAAGATTTGTAAGATTTTTTTATGTGCAAACTCACTTTAAAATGTTATTAATCGTGTCTTGTTTCAGCTAAAGAAATATGTTAAGTTCATGCTAATTATTGATGAAGCAAGTGTTACAAGTTTGGGAATTTTTAGTGTTAAATAGTACTAGTTCTGCTTGTTTTCAAATATGATATGTGCATGTATAACGGGCTGAACTTTTCACGTCTTTTACCTACATATTTGAACTTTAAGCTGTGTAAAGTTCAATCCAATCAACATTTTTAAGTTGAACATTTTAAATTAAATCAACAGCAAAATTTTATTTAAAAGAAAAATTCCAAAATATTACATATTATCCATAAAAAATAAACAAACCACAAGCATTCCTACAAGTTTATCGTATGTTATATCCACTAATTTGCCTTATCTCAATTACAAGCATCAACAACTTGTTTTTTCATTATCGCGGCATGTCAACATGACCCAAGTTTTCTAGAAAATTTGGAATGTGAATTGAGTGTAAACAGATAACGTGAAATTTACCAGATTTTATTGACATGATGCCTATGCATATGTCTAAGAAACAATTAAAAATGAAATGGTTAAAAATTTTGCTAAACATAAAGCGATTAATGATAACACCTGACTGCTACAATGTATTTCCCAAAGGCTTTTGTTGCAACAATATTTCCATGCATCTAATCCGATGTCTTTTGGACATGATTAACGCATGTTAAACGAATTTTGTTTTGACGTATTACTTGTGTAGTTTTATGTTAAGGTTAATGGAGCAAAATGTGAATTAATGCAGACATAGGTTTAGATATAAATAAATATGTTTGGTATTAGTGAATTTTGGATTATGTTTGATTTTAGCATTCTAGTAATTGTAGTTTATTTAAAGCCAAAATCATTAATCCACAAAGATGACTTTTAATGCACAGCAACACAAGTTAACTTTTTAATCTTAAGTTAAGTCCAAGGCGAAGAACCGATAAATTATATTTTGATCATTTTTGATCAATTCATCAGTTCCGCACCCTTGAGTTAAGTATGAAAAATTTAACATAAGCTAGAAAACTTATGAAACTTCTTCGATTTCATACATCTGAATCCACTTGAATGACTTTTAGAAATGTCTCATTGGTTTACTTCAATAACGCAAACGAGCTAAATTATGTACATATCAAATAATTGAAAGAATTGGAAGACTAGAAAACCAGCAAAAAATAGTACACAAGAAAAAAAGAGAATCCGCCATTTCATGTAAATGCTATTCACGTATAGGAAACGGAAGACTGCATAATTTCAAATTCAATTCGAAAAAAAAAATAGAAGAAGAGAGCGAAAAAATGTTAAGCAGCAAAAAAGTTTGATTTATGCATAATTCAATGTTGAAATTGCCTACTTATTCGCGCAAGTGTTTCTCCATTTTGTTTGTAATACTTCCACTACTGCTACTGCCTGCTTTTTATTATTCGACCGCGAAATCATTGATCCATCCATTATATTAAATGTCTGCAAACAAAAATTGCATATATATATTTACGAAAAGTGTATGAAAGCAGGGCACACACATATACACACATTCAATTGAATTGGCCGAAGAAGTGAATGAGAAGGCGCAGTAAGAAGAAAAAAAATTAAATAATTATTATGTTCATGCCATGTTTTGTGCTATTTGCGTTGATGTTTCACGTATAATTAAACCGAAAAAAACGAAAGAAAAAGACGAGAAGTTCTAAATTACTTGTGTGTGTTTCTGTTTTGTGTGCATTTTTTTGCACAAAATAAAATTTGAAATGAAGAAAATAAAAAATAAGATAAATGAATGGCGGCAGAAAACTTTTTTGCATATTTTCAATAATTCTACCATATATTTTTCCATGAAGTAGCAATTGTAACAGAAACATCATGTACGTACAACATGTATATGCTTTTTTTTACGTATGTGCACATATGAAGATTTCAGGAAGGCTAAAAATGGACGTACGGACATTGACTTCTGTTACTGTTGTTGATAATACGTTACATAAAGCAATTGCGAGAGAGAGAGAGAGAGAAAGCTTGTGAGGAGCCCTCATGAATAACCAATAAAATTTCAACATCAACTTTTCGTCATTCACATCTTCTTCTCTTTATCATCATCATTATTATTATTTTTCTTGATATTATTGTTACTATTACAATGAATTGATACATGCGATGTTTTACAGTATGTACTTGAATTTAAAGAAAAAAACGCAACAGCAAGGCATAAGAAAAAAAAAATGTTACAAACAACAACGAAAAATTTATTAAAAATTTATTTCTTTCCGTTTTCTCTTTTTTGTTCTTTATACAGCACAGTGCAGATCTGTATACGTTTCACTGAACTTGCTAAATTCCGACTAAAGAATAATTTCATTTCTTATAGCAATAACAACAAAAAATATAATACAAGAATCATTCATTCATCCGCAACGATTAAGTCAGAGAATTGCATTTCAAATTCAAGACTTCATCATCAAAAAAAAGAGAGAAAAAAATGTGTGTATACGGCAAAAAGGCTCTACTTCTTACTTATTCTTAGCGGTTTTCACAAAGAGTTTGATGAAGTTGATATTGCATTTTGGTTGATGACTGATTGATTGACTTTTTTCAATGTTTAATGTCAAGGATTTTGACTAAATCATCAAGAACTTGCAACTAGTTCACTTCCTTAAATATGAGAATTTACATTTATGAAGAACCAAAGTGTTAACCAATTAATCCAGTCATTAAGTTCATTTAATATCAGGTCCTTAATTATAAAACTGCGTCAGATTATCCAGCAAAAGCTAAAATTTCTACTTGCTGTTTATACTTTATAAGACTGAAGGGAGAGGGAGAGAGAGATGATGGGATACATGAAAGCAAGCAGCAGCAATAACAGCGGCATAAGAATTGAATTCTGTATAATTTGCAATACATAATTGAAGACTTGTTTATCGTATGGATGGATATAATTTCGAAAATAACAAAAATTGAACAGAAAGAGTCTTTCGACCAGCCAAGAAGACGTTAATGCATAAAAATGCATTGAAATGGGAGAGAAAATTGAACAAGCAGCATTTTCAGAAATGTTGGAATTTTAATCGATCATAATTTCCATGGTTCATCAAGACATTATTATTAAAGCAGCTCCCTTCTGACTCTCTTAAATTGTGCGCACTTTTTACGCGATTCCTGTGAACCTGCAACATTATGTATATATACAAAAGTTAAAATGAATGCAATTTTCTGATGAAAAATTCAAAATTCTTCTTTTACTGATTGCGCAAGATATACTGAAGAATATCTGCTGCATATGTATATATTTAGTTGCAAAACAGTTTACGATTCCTTTAGTCTTTCAGAAGAAAACAAAAATTTAAGAAAAAGAACAAAAAAGATTTCGGAAGAAATGAAACTTTTAATTATATTTCTTCAGCTGGTTAATAATAAGTTTGTGAGCTAAAATAGAATTTTAAGTAATAATATGTACAACATTCTTGTATATGAACGATTGTTTGATTCATTTTTTTTCCACATGCAAGGCGGTTTGATGAAAAATTTTATTCCTTTATTTTTATTGAGAGTTAAGATAGATGGATAGACTGATTGAAGATTATTGCTTAAGGGCTTGAAATACGATGCACCTGAAGTATAATTATTTAAATGTTTCCATCTTTTGATTGCATTTGTCGAAAATATTTGCTGTTTTGTTGATATCATACAGTCATAAATAAAGGGGTTTAGTTTGAAGGATGTTTCTGTTTTACTTTGGATTGGATACAATGAATTCATATACATATTAAGAGCTAAAACTTTTTGATTCATTTTTATAAGTTTCATCAAGATTTATCTAAATTTAAAGATCTAGAAAGTTTGAGACAGCTTCTCTAGAATATTGTCTATTAGATCAGAATGATCAATATCAGCTGATTTGGTCAAATATGATTAAAGCGCAACTCAAATTTCTTTTAATTTTTTTTTTAAAAATCTTAAATCCATAAAATGCACATTTAAAATTTAACAGGAAATTCACTCACTTGATGGGGATTCGCATGTTTAACGTGCAAAAAAACTGACACAAAAGGAAGTACAATTATCGCTAATTCTATTGTTTTTCAATAACTTTTGTGAGTGTAATTTATTCGAAGCCATAAACAATAATTATAGAATGACTGTACTCAATGAGCAGCTATCGCAATTTGCTCAGAAATCCCTCGACTTTAATTTTTTTCCTTGAAAACTTGAAAAATCGGAAAGGAAAATGAAATTATTGAATGATATCCATTTTGAAGGCTGAAAAAATATCAAAAAACTTGCAATCATGAACAGCCTGAAACGAAAAGAAAAAAAGTTTTGAGTACCTGACTATGGTGTATATCATCATTCCATCAGCGATTGCGATTGTTGAGGCATGCATGCAAAAAAAAAGTTAATTACATGTTTAAAAATGTTTGTCGAATCGAAAATTTGCTTTTGTGATTGGTCTGATATAAAGTAGTAATTAAAATAATGATCGTTTGCAGTTTTCATGCTGGAAAAAAGCAGTAATAAGTGAGTGATATGCACACACAACGTCGCTATGTTGTTTTTACTCCTTTTTTCGTGATAAATTCATATGCAAATAGCAATTTTAATTAAAAAAAATTTATTTTTTACCTACTCTCTCTCTCTCTCCCCCCATTCTCGGTTGTGCGGAATGCAATTTCCATGATAATATTTTTTTGCATAATTCTGTAAAAATTACTTGTTAATTATATGCAAGTCTTTACAATAATAACAATAATATTAATAATAATAATAATATTAATATTAAAATACGCTTAATGAAGCTTGTGGAAATTACTTTAAAAATTTACATGAGTTTTAAATGCAAATTAAGATTGAAATTATAAATAATACATTTCGTTAAAGGAAACCTTAAAGCTTCAAGTGGTATCATTTACCTGAAAATTGTCAGCAGGAGTGGTAATTGCTTAAATTCTGATTCATAATTATTTAATGATTCTCTTGCGCTTAAAGTCTCGTTCTTAATTGCATATTCGGAGAATTAAGTCGACAAAAATAATTATCAAATATGCATTCTTTCATTTAATGCTGTTCTCGTGCTCCGTAATTTTGCTTTAGTTCTTCCAGTTGCCAAATTTAATTAATAACGAGATTTTATAATAAAAAGAATTTATTTTTGGTATTGCAGATTTGACTGAATTCTATAATTAGAAATAGAGTTAACAAGTAGCCACAAGTATCAATCCCTTGGAATTAATTTTACATGACAATGAAAGTTTCTCAACCGTCAACAACTAGTTCTTTTCAAGTCAGTATAATTCTCATCAATGTTAATACATTCACTCTAGAATATAGTACACATCCATCAGCAGAAATATCATAACAACAAGCAGTTGATGGTCATATTAATGCATTAGCTACATAAAGGAATTTTGAATAAATAATGTGAAGGAAAGGAGATGGAAGTATAAAGAGAGAAAGAATGCAATGGCATTTATGGATAATTTAATCGAAATAATTACCTTTTTTGCTAATTTGACGTAATGAGCTTCGTGAGCCTATTATAGTTTCCTTGATATTATTATAGAAACCATAATATGCATGAGAGATAGATGAAAAGTCTGTCGTAAAAAGAATAATGATGATAATTCGATAATTTGCCAGGTCTTGTCGTTTATGTCTATTGAAACTATGACTTTTATAATAACAACAAAAAAATGTTGACAGAATGCTTTTTTTTCTCGAAAATTGTTCAATTTGCGGTTTTCCAGTTAGATGAAGCTATGAATTTCAATAATAATTTTTATTTTAAATTACAATTGCATGTTGACACATATCAGAATTTTTAAAAAGAGCAAACTCATGCATGTTGAGTAGTTATTGCGATGTTTATATATACACAGATAATAGCATTACCATGCTATGCCATGTTCAATTTTAAGATTGAGGGTAAGGGCAAAATAACAATAATAATATCTGGAACTTAAAATAATAATATTCTTTTTTCTTGTTCCTTTCATTCTTTTTGCTCTGTGTTTTGTCATTTAGTGCATGGATAGAACACCTGATTACCAGAAAAGAATTTCGAGACGGAAAAATTTTTTCGAATAATTTTTGAGAAAATATGTCGTCATGTAAACCTTAAACTTTTCTTTTTTCCTTTCTTTTTTCATATAATTTATAATAGCTTTCTTAGCCTTCTTACTGTTATAGAATGCAAAACGTTTCTTTGGTGCTTTATCTGCATATTTCTTCGAGCGAGCTAGGAATTGAGTTCAGATTGTCAAGTGAAACTTTTTATGACCTAAAGCTATTTAATAATATAGTCCACTGAAGTCCACTTATATTAAAATCTCCTGCCCAATCTGGAACTTTAGAATCTACGATCCTTAAAAAAAAAAAAAAAAAAAAAAACCTTTACCTATTCAGATCAATTGTGATCCAGAGGTGCGCTAGGGCGATTCGCAGCTAATGTGAGTTTAACGAGTAAGGATGCGCCAAATCACTGCACTCAAACCTAGACCTACAATTTATAGTGGAATCCGAACCACTCCTTTGATGACATTTCTGTCTGTAGCCTACAAAGGAAGGCTGTGAGCCTCATTTCCAGTACATATGATTCGAAAAAGGACAAGTGAAAAATTTCCCATACCCAGTCTCGAACCCATGATCGCTGTATCGGTATTGCAATAATTAGGTACCGAAGTACTAAACCATTCCGCCACCGAGCCACTTCAGCTCACGATCCTTAAACAATAATGATATTTTGATTTTTGGCAGGAAAACGATAACTATCCTAATTAATAAGAAAGTTGTTGCTGATCGTATACCAAAAATTTGAAATGCTCAAGTTCGATTTCTTATTACACAGCACAACCATTAAAACTGCGCTGTAACCGCATTTTTAATATACCAATCAGAATTTTTTTTCCAGATCCTTCTGGTGAGTGAGGAGATTCACCAAGCATAGTAATAGCAGAAGCACAACATAGCATAGAAGAGTCACACATTCATACATGAGATGAAATAAGAAAAGGGATTTGCGTATTTTCTATGAAGCATCACAGAATTTTAATCCGATTTTTTTTTGTTTCCACACACAAAAAAAAAGAATGAGGAGCATAGAGATAGAAAGGAAAGGAAAGTTATCGTACAGCATTTGCTATGTACTACTGAAGCATTCTGAGCATGTGATATTATTCCATTATATTTTTTGAATGTTCTATGTGCTTATTATTATATTTTTTTCCTCCATATCTTTTTTTTTTGCGAAAGCAAAGCACACAAAAAGGGAACTAAGCGAAAAAAAGAATCTGAATGGAATGTTGAGAGTAGAAAAATATCCCCGCAGTAGCAGAAAGAGCTGATAGAAAATTCCTTAAGCAAAATGAAAATGTCAGTCAGAGAAAGATATACGTTATGATTCGTTCTTTTTCTTCCATTTTATTTCTCTCTCTTATATATAATTTATATATTTTTGGTTGTAGGGATTAAAGCGCCTTTCATGATGATAACAATCCACGAATTGCATGAATGATATATGTGTGTATCAATGTCATGACATTTTTAATGTAAAACTTTTTTCTTTGTAGATCCTTTTTTCATTTTCTTTTTATCCGCGTATATTTTCATTAAATTCTCGTTCCCTTAAGGTGCAATATTGAATTTGGGATTTAAAGAAAGATTGTAAAATTTGCATTTTTTCATTTATCATATTTTCAATTTATTTGCTTCGTTTTTACAAGAAAAAGTCTATAAAAAATGCTTAAGGCTTTTGGGAAAGGTTTTAAGCTTCAAACACTGTGGCTTAAAATTTTATCTAAGAAATAACGAATTAAGCAGAGTCTATGGACTCTATGAATTAGAGTTAATTTCATTTCTAAATCACTTGACACTAGCATCTCAAAAGGCATGATTGTATTTTTTAAACCAATTTTTGCGTTGTTCTTCACTTTAGAATAAAGTTTAAAAAAAATTATAAAATTTGAGGCTTATAAAACAAGCATGAGAAATTCCATAGCAATTATCCATATCCTGCAATAATTTCCAATTTCACGCAGTTATTGTGTGAATATTTTAATCGTCTCTAAATTTTAAGATCCACAAAAGATTCAAATTTAAATCAAACTTTTTTTTATCTTTTTTTCGACTTCTTTTTATATTCTTGCTGTTATTTCGTACCTTTAAAAGTTATTTTTAATTTAATCAAAGTGATTTGTGATTGAATGACATGAATACTAATGAGTGCTGTCTTTTTTTACATTTTATAATTCTCTATTCAGTTATTTTCATTTTGGTTCGCTCCCTTACTGTGTATATTATTTCATTTAATTTTGTATTTTTTGTGAATTCTTCTGTTTTGCGAATAAAAAAAGATAAACGTAAACATTTCTTGCATAATGATGAGATCTAAAACAAAATAAATGTGAGAATCCTCAGCGAGTCAAGTAGTTAGTTTTTCTCTCATGTATATTATGAGAATGTTGTTAAACATGTACATCTATCTAATGCTGCTACAATGAGCTTTTTTTGAAGAAATATTTTAAAGTTAAATAAGCTTGTGTGCTGTTTCTTATTCGAACATTTGTACAAGAATCTTAATTAGACATGTTGATGGTTTTCTATGTTGAACTTCTCTTTTTTAATTAATTAATAAAATAATTTATGGCAAAGTTTCTACGCGAAATAAAATTCATGGTGAATAGGAATTTTATGTACGAAGAATTTGCATTATTATTTTTTTTGGAAAAATCACCTCTAGATCTCAAGCCAGTGATAGGATCTAGACTTTTGAATTCTAATCAGATATTCAACGAGTTTAATTCGGTGGTGTTATATTTCTGCTACTATTTTCTGATATTTTTTCGGCATAAAAGTCACCATAAAAAATAAATTGTGAGTGATGTGTTTAGGACTCTACGTAAAAGCCTGAGAATTTTTTTACATTCCATGATTTTTGGTCAAGTTTTAAATCCTATTAGAGAATAATAAAATGCAATTAAGGAGATGAAGGTTTTATATTTCAGAACCAATAATTTTCTACAAGCTACAAAAATCTACTTAGAAATTCCACATTTAATGTCAAATCATAATGAATTTTATTAAGTTTTTAATCGAAAGAGCAAAGTTGAACGAGATGTTATGGTTTGTTAGATATTTAACGAATTATAATGCGTAAAATGATCATATGAAATTCCACGACCATATAAAATAATTGAAAATTAGTTGAAGAAGAAAAATTAAAAAATCTTAGAGCTGTAAAATTTGTTGTATGCTTTGACCATGTAATTTAATACACCAAGCACGTGATTATTTAGAAAGCACCTGTGAAATCTTCAGAAGCTGCTAGTAGCAATCAAGTGGATATAATATTTCATCGTATAATATTTTAAATAATAATTTCTTTAGATGCTTTACTTTCTAAAACTATTTGTGTATTTTAAAGTAATTACAAATTTAACTACGCTATAAGAAACCCGAAATGCTACGATTAAGCACCCTATAAATTTGATGAGCCCAGCATAAAATTCAATTGAGTAAAAATGAACAATTTTAATTAAAAATTCTAATTTTTAAAATCCTAATTGAATGTAAAGCTTGTCTTAAAACAAGAAAAAGGTAAACACCCACTTATAAGATATCTATTAAGGGTTCCGGCATTACTCCATTTTTAAGTTATTTTTCTCTTCCGCGCTCGCTAACCCTTTCAACAGCAATAAATCTTCCCTGGAATTACTTCTGTATCAATTCGTTGCTCTCTTTTCCTTTACTTTTATTTTCAATTAAACAATAAGAACGTGAAAGTTTTTGGAAATAACTTTTAAGGTAAACGCATTTGATACAAACAGGCAGGGAGCGTGGGGAAAATGAAATAAAAATTGTTAATTGAATATTAAAGCATTATGTGATGATAATCTTAAAAACATCATGTTTTCCCTCAAAATGTCGTAAAATGTTTTTTTTTGTTCGTGAACATAAATTGTCCAGCAGTGTATTAAAATGTATTAAAATGTGTATGGAGAGATTTCTTCCTTGCGACACGCAACTGTAAATACATGTTAGTATCATGATGTATCTTTTCTCACAGAATCAAAGTTTTTATTACTTTTTTATTGTACGTTACCCAACCATAAAAATCTATATAATTTTTTATTTTTTTCGCTATTAAATATTATGATGATACGAAAAATCTGTTATTTTATGTGTCTATTACTTTATTTATATATATTTTTTTATTTGATGTTTCCTTTTTACACAAAACAACATATTTTTTGCGATGATGCCGTAAAAAATGAAGCAACAAAGTCAATTTCATTTTTTACTAGCTATATCCAACTGGTAAATGAGCTATTGTTCTAAATCTAGCTTTTTGTCTGCTAAATATTGCTTCGTCATTTTGCGGTTAAATAATGAGATCAAGTTTAATCTGTCTGCTGATTTATTCATAGAAGCACATAAAAATTGTCATTCGATAACTTTTCATTCACTAAAGTAAGAAATATTTCATCTATGCCTTAAAATGATTTAAGATTTCTTTTTAATCTCTCTTAATGATTAATTGAAGCAATTAATTTTAGTGAAAAAATTCTTATCATTTTATTTTTTAAAGGTTGACACACACGATGCGCTCAAGACATGTAAAATTCTCAGAGATTTTTAGATTTATTTTATTTTATTTTTATTACATAAGTAAAAGACATTCTTATGCAAGTTTTTTTTATGTCTATGTTGAAGTATTTGAGAAGAGAATTACAAATCCACTCGCAATCTTTACAATGTTTTGTCGCATTTGACTTTTAGCAGGAAATTTAATTCAATTGAATGATTTTCATGATTCAATTTTCGAAAATAGAAGGAGAGAAGGATGGAGATAAAGACATGGAATTAATGATTTAGAAATTATGAGTGGTAAAGTCGTAAAGAATATTTCTTTGTGATATTAAAATTTTCTTAGCAATAACTTTTTCTATTCTTAATGTTGATTGGATTTTTTTTACTATAGACACGAATGGTGCTGAATAAAATAAAAACTTATTTGTAAGGGAAATTTGAATATGAATCAAATGTAAATTTTCAGCAGTTAAAACTTTTTTTTATTGTTTGAAAACTTTAAAATTTTTCAATCAAAATTCCTTAAATGTTTAGATTAAAGACATTGATATCGAAGAGTCATAAATGTATTTTATTAATTAAAGCGTGAAAATTATAATTCATGCAAATTAGATTAGTTCCGAAATCGTAAAAATTTTCCACGTTAATTAGTCGAAGCGAATTTAGTTTTTCTTTGATGTAAGATACTGTGTTGAAATCAACTAAAGTCTTTAATGAAAAATTTGAATTTATTGGTACGAATGCTTAAAATTAATGATTTTGTCATGTGGCTATATTAATATGGAACTATCATTGAATTGCCATTTTTTTTATTTTTAAAATTTTAATGAAAACAAAGAACTATAAGCTATAAAAAATTTGTATGGACTAATAAAGATGAAAATTTTGTAGAGATTCATGCAGAGCTTTGACATGACTGAATTTGCATCATATACTTTGAAATTCTTTTATTAAAAACAATAAAATTGATATTTGTTCAGTTCTTATTGCGACTCTAGTAAATAATAAAAGATTAGAGAATTTAATTCCTCTAGTTTAATTAATACAAGTTTTCAAAATCATTGCTTGAATTTGTGATAGCTTAAATCGTATGCCCAGCAAAACTTCTTATCATCAAAACTAATTTTTCAATTTCATAAAAAAAAATCTTTTAAATTTAAAAAATCCAATTTTCTCTTGACCCTAAAAGTTAATTTTTTCTGCCTTAAAATGTAGGAAATCAGAAATGTAATTTTTCAAACTTAAAACATGTTTGCTACAATAATCTGAACGAAATTTTAATGATAAACTTTTTGACATGACGTCCAATTGCTTGAACACTCGTATCATATCATGACACAACCCCTTTTAATATATAAAATTCTACAATCCAGTATTGCATGACCATTAAATGTATCAAATCAAGCATTATATCGTCTTTATCATCTATTATTTTGATGCATCAGTATATGAATGTATGGGACCAGAACAAACAACAACAGGAAAAAGTATCCTTCAATATTCCCCCAAAAATTTATATTCCATGATATAAATCAAATCAAAATGAAAATTTTGCACAATTTAGAGAAAGGGAAATAATGGAATGTTAGAGTGAGAAGAAGGCCCAGAAAAAGGAGAAAAAAAAATCACCCTGAAATTTATGCAAAAACATTCACATATCTTGCATATTATTCCATTCACACTCTCACTCGCATGGCTTTCCCCTTTGAGGCATTTTTCAATACCAGATTTATAATTTTAATCTTCTTAACAGAGTGGTGATGCTATTGCGACTGCTTATTGTTGTTATTATTTTTTGTCGTTCACTTGATAGAAAGTCGACAAAAAATGAAATTTTGAGGAAAATGAACATGAATAAATAAACCCCATCAGTATTCATTGTAGCATTCTTCCAACAATATCTATAATAAGTATCTTATGCTGCTAATATGAAATAAGCAACTTTATACCTATTTGTAGATTGCATTTTTAATATCATCAAGCCGTAACAGCAGAAGGAAGAACAAAAAGATATGAAGGACTGACTAATAGACACACACGCTCACTAAATGTAGATACACATACTGTGACCCCTTCTTAGTTCTATCTTTATATATTGTTGTTGTTTGCTTGCTGCTTTTTTCTAGACAATTTCATGCGACACTCATTAATCACTCGAGTGACAATTTTGGTTGACTGACTGCTGCTTTGCTTTCTTGTAGTGGTTGCTTTTTTTTCTTTGCTTCTGCTTATGTCTTTTCCTTTTTGCTCAGCACATATATGAATTAAAATATCTCAGAGACTCTATCAGATTTACTCTATATGAGCTGTAATATGTGAAATTTGTTTTGTTTATTGAGGGTGTCGTTGAATTAGAAAATAGCTAAACTTACCCTTAAAATAATGCCAAATAAAAACCAATCATTTTAATGACTTTTTTTATTTTAAGCGAGGTAATTACAATCAAATAGTATGATTTGTTTTTGCTAATAAAGGTTTTCAGCGCATTACATACCAAAGTCATTGTTGAACTATGGAATGTTCAGAAAAATTTGGACATGAACATTTCATTAAATCAAGGCGCTTTAATTTCATTTCATTAATTAATACTCAAACGAATGGAGAACTAAAAAGAGGAGAAAAAAAAGTCTATTTGATTTGCTCTTATCAGCACGATTGGAGGACATTTTCACTGTCCAATGAGTAAAAAAAATCTCCCTCTTCCTAATTTCTTTTCTCATTTCTCTCATCTCGCTTTTTAAGTAGAATTGATAACCTTTTTAACTTTTCCATTCTTTATCTTTTTCTTAGCTGTTAAATACCATCAGCATATTATCAACAAAAAATAAGTAAGAAGTTGTAGATTGTAGCTGTTTTGCAATTCTTTTGGGACAATGGTTGGAAATTTTTGTATTATTATTCAAAATGTAAATATAAGTAATCTCTAGATAGACACTTTTAATCTCAATGAATTGTATAAATTGATTAAATTACACTCTATTAACACTTTAAAAAATAAGGAAGAAAGAAGCACAAGGAGGAGGAATACATGAGCAACAACAACAATAGATCGTGGTAGTGCATTGGAATGGAGTGGTGTTACCCATATCGAATAAAAAATAAAATAGAAGAAGTTTTCCTTTTTCCATGCAATATATTAAAGAAAACAATTCATTTTAATGCTGTTGATGTTTCTGAATATTTTACATTTTTTTTTGAAAGTTTAATGCTCGATTTGTTTCATTTTGTCTGATCGTAAATCAACTAAGAAGAATTTTGCTAGAAACTTTTCGTATTTTATTTGTTGCTGGATATTTCTAAAGTTGACCAAAGGTGCGGAACTTATAATTACATTTTGATCATTTTTTGTTCATTTTTGATCATTTCATGATTACCAAACCCTTGAAGTTTATAATACAGTTTCGGAAAAACTCTAGTTTTGAAGTGGTTTTGCTAATTCAGAGAGTTTTTTGCTTTAAATTTTGTTGTGCTAATGCAATCTTCTTAAATCAAAAATGTTTTTATCAGGAGGATATTCATAGATTGTGACTGAAAATTTCTAGCTTTCTAGTAAAACTTGGTTCAATTTTCTATTTTCAATATCCAATTTTAATTTGGATCTCATGTTTTTTAGTTTAATTCATAAATCAATCACAAACCCACGATTTCATGATTTATGTCCACGAGAGATATCTATATGCTGCATTCATCTTTGCTGTTTTAATAAAAGTACACTTAGTTTTTAATAAAACAGAAATTTAAGAATAAGAATCTTTTAAGTGTCACTAAATGCGCTATTGTCAACTGTCCAACATTGACCTTTTAACAGAATTTTCTCATCTCGTCCTACCATCCCGTTCTATCTCTTCTACTCGCCTTTTTCTTCTTTATTTCTTCTTACAATCTTAATCTCAAATGCGAAAAATCCAGAGCATTCATAGCATTTACAGAATAAGAAGGAAAAAAATACGAAAAAAGAAATGAAAATACAGCTGAAAAAAAGAAAATTTTTATGGAAATTCGAGCGCAATATATCATTCTACTTTGACAGTGCAATTCTCTTATCAGTTATAAGAGAACAGTTGAGAAGAAAAAAAAACTTGAGGGTGAAAAATAAAATAAGAATGAAGAGATGTGGAGTGGGGGAGCGAAAAAGAAACAGAGAAAGAGCGAATGAAAATCTTATAATAGGATAGAATATAAAATATCCATTCGACAATAAAGAAAACTTTTCATGACTTTTTTTTCTGCTTCTTCTTGTCTCGTTTTCATATTCATTCATTTTTTTTTCTTATTCAACTTCTTCTTCTTTCTTGAGAATTATAATATTTAAATTGAATCATCATCATCATTTAAGTTATAGTTTGCTACATATACTTTTCTATATCATTCTTAATCCTTGACTCTTTTCTTAGTTTTCTTATGGAAAGTTAGTTCTCATTTATGGGAATTATCTTCCAAGAAGGTCTATGTCTTTCTTATTAGAAGATTTTTTTTTTCATTTTAATTGCACTTTATTGCATTTATTGACGACATACTGTCCGGGAATAATTCACTTTTTACACTTTTGTATTTGTATGAATTAATTTTATGTAGGATCAAACTTCTAATCTTCAAATCTAGGTTTCAAATAAACTAAGGCTCTCGTTTCGATTTTCTGTAGGCGTGACGTGATACTTTTCAGGTCCGTTCTAACAATATTCCATTCGTGGGTAATCTTGTAGCTCTCGTTCCTATTTTTCCCGCTACACTTCAAGCTTGACCCGTTCCTTAATCCAACGTTGCCCAAATGCCCAATTATTGCTTGATCTCCTACATCGAAGTATCTAAACTTCCAAAAAAGAACAAATTGAATATTTGAAGGATTGTCATCATCAGGTTCTATTATCCATAGTTCCTTCTTCTCCTAGAACGATCATTCAGCAGTCGGATTGGTGCAAATCATCGCATTTGTATAAACATGTTGAAAAAGATTACAAACTTGAATTCACAAAATATTAAGCTTTAGACTTAGAATTAGTTGAAAAAAACGCTAAAGTCCTTAATATCATGAATTAGCAGAAGGTTTTGAAAGATACAACTGTATTTAGACGATCCCTGAACCCAGCAATGGGCTTACATGTGCATACATCCACAACAAAGCCTACACATATTATTTTTATTTCCCAATTTACCTCAGTCTTCATTCTGTTATTTCTTAATATAAAACTTTAAATTTCTTTTAATATCAAAATTTTCACCTTTCATTTCTGAATTGGTGCCAACTTTATAAAAATCTCATTCCATTTTCAATTCTCTTTCTTACTGACTTACAGAAAATGAAAGAAAACTTAATTTAATTTTTTTATTAAAAAAATTTCTGTTCTTTCTGCAGAAAATTTCTCCACTTCACAATCATAATGTGCACTTTGAGATTTTCGTTGCATTTGCTTTTATCAAAATATGAAAATGAAAAGTTGTTCATTCATTTCTCGTTGTTGTTGATTTGGATGAGAAAAAAAATAAACTATTAAGAATGTAGGTCGCATGCTGATTATCGTGGAAAAAAATTAATTAATTATATTGAGTTAAGAATTGTTGTGCTGGGAAAAATGTCAAGTGACTTGAATATTTTTGTTTCTAAAGATCAAAATTCTGATTTTTTTTGGAATGACTTGTATAAAACTTATCATTTAAATCTGAAAACTCAAGTGATATAAAAACTTCTAATTCAGATTTTGGTTATATTGCAAATTTTCCACTTAAATAATCCCTGCTTCTAAAGATCCCTGTTTTTGATATTTTTAAACATTTCCTTAAAAGTAAATATCCATATAAAAAATTTAAGCAGTTACTGTGGAAATTTTTGCAATATTTTACAATAAATACTTGAATACATTAAAAATTATGAGAGCATATCGCGATAAAGTAATAATAAAAAGTAATCATGTGTGTGGTAAACATGGGGGTTATCATAAGGAGATGATGTGTGGAAAACAGGGTTGAAGATTTGGAAATCTTAAGCTTTTACCGGGAACCTATATTAATAGTAAAGCTGCACTTTAGCTTAAATCTTACTTACAACTTAGTCTGTTTAATAGGGTTTACAATTTTTTGATACAATCTATAAAACATACCTGATTCCTAATTGGTAATTTTTTTCACTCGTGGATAATTTTAATTACCACATTACTTTTAATTTTTTAATTGTCCATTAACATTACAGTTCATGCCATGTTTATTAATAATTTAATAAATTTGACCCGTACACTTTAATGTGTCCATCAAGTAGAACGGTGACCTAACGAGTTGAGTGATGTACTATATATGGGTTTTTTGTGCTATTTTGTGAAAGCAGAAAAACAACCTCTTTGAATTTTGTGAAGATTCCAGGTCCGAGATATGACCATTTGAAAACGGAACTAGGTCCGATTTTTCACATTCTTACTTTTTCAACTTTATCTCAAGCAAGACTAAACGAAAATTGTTGAAATTTTACCTGTTTTATGTGCCATTGACCCTTAATCAAATAAACTTAACAAAAATATTTTAGGTTCGATAGTTGTAAAGATATGGCGATTCTAAAATGCAACCTAGTGCTAAATTAGCTATTTTTTTATATTTTTTACTGTAAATCTGGTAAATCTTGATAAAGAGTGATCAAACTTGGCCAGTAATTTGTGCAAGTGTTTCTCAATCAAATAAATTTAACAAAAAAATTTTATGTCATATAGTTGTAAAGATATAGCCATTTTGCGTTCCAGCCTAGTGCAAAACTAGCTTTTCGTTCTTACATTTTCAACTGTAAATCCGGTAAATTTTGATAAAGAGTGTTCAAACTTGACCAGTAATTTGTGCAATTGACCCTTAATCAAATAAACTTCTCAAAAATATTTTAGGTTCCATAGCTGTAAAGATATGGCAATTAAACGATGCAACCTACTACAAAATTAGCTAATACAAGCATAGTAGAATCGCCATATCTTTACAACTATAGAACCTAAAATATTTTTGTTAAGTTTATTTGATTAAGGGTCAATTGCACATAAAACAGGCAAAGTTTCAACAATTTTCGTTTAGTCTTGCTTGAGATAAAGTTGAAAAAGTAAGAATGTGATAAATCGGACCTAGTTCCGTTTTCAAATGCTCATATCTCGGACCTGGAATCTTCACAAAATTCAAAGAGGTTGTTTTTCTGCTTTCACAAAATAGTACAAAAAACCCATATATAGTACATCACTCAACTCGTTAGGTCACCGTTCTACTTGATGGACACCACTTTAATTATATTTATGATTTTTACATCACGAATATTCCAGTCAATATGCTGTAATATATTGAACATTAAGTTAAAAATATTAATGCAACTGCAATAATTGTGAAATATTTTCTTAAGTGCCTGTAAAAAGTGCATCAACAAGCTGGAATTAAAGAATAAAGTTAAACTTTGTTGCAGCTGAAAAAAGTGTCAGTATTTTTTTTGTACAATCGTGAATTTATCGTCTTTTTAAAATGTTTAATTTTGAGAATCAACTAATTCCAGTTTTACATATTTGCATTTTAAACCCGCATCATAATTTATTTAATTAATGATAAAATTCATCTTGGCGCCAACAAATTTTAGTGTCGTAAGCGTAAACGAGGAAAAAAGATGGAAAGAAATTCACAAATCACGTTATCAACCCTGAACAGAGATAAGAATGAAATTTGAATTTTATTTTATACATTTTTTTTCTTTCTTTACTTGCTAAAAGATGCTCATCCATGTTTCTCACACGTATATGTGGAAGCTCCATGAGTAGAACGGGAAAAAATATAAATTTCGTTTAGGAATATCTTCCATCTTCCTTCAGTTTTTCTTCTTTATTTCATTCTTTCATCATGTACAATATATGTACGATATGTGTCTATATATGCATGCAAAAGTATGTCTTTTTATGAGACATGCGGAGTCTTTTCAACTGTGTGTGTATGTAATATAATTTGTTTTGCAAATTGTGAAAGGTGAAATGTGCAAAGAGTAAAATAACAAATTTTCTCGTATTAAAAATTCATGCCCCATCGTAAGTGGGAAAAACAACAAATTTTTGATGGTGTGACATTTGATATTTTCTCATTCTTCCTTCTCTGTCTTTTATTTTTTTTTCCTCTGTTGTGTTTTACTGTTTCTTTTCTTTACTCATTTTCCTTTTCAGTTACTTTCTGTTTGCAATTTTTATCATCCGAATTTCTTATTTCTGCAATTTGAATTTAAATGAAAAACAAGATATTTTTTATTATGTGCTGAGATGATAAATTGGTTGTAATTCTGCATAAAAAAAGATCTTTGGAAAAACCTGATATTTCGCAAGTGCATACAATAATTCTTTAGACCTTATGTCTTCAAATATCGTTGCATAACTGGTTTGAGAGTAAATTTGATGATTGAGTGCGTTAAATATTTGATTAGTTCCTACAAATTCTACAAAAGTTTTTTGTTTTCTATCCCAACAATGGCGAAGTGCATGTCCAAACCAAGGGTGTGGTACTGATGAAATGATCAAAAATGATCAAAAATGATCAAAAAAATGATCAAAATTGATCAAAAATGATCAAAATTGATCAAAAATGATCAGAATTGATAAAAATTGATCAAAATGTAATTCTTCAGTTCCACACCCTTGGTCCAAACTAGCATTACTCCCTCATCTGTGTCTTGTTGATTCACTTTTTCTAGTTCACAAGATCTTAAGAATTTGAACCTTGTGGAATCTAAATATAACAATAAATTTAAAATCATGCGCTACATACGCAACTGATTCAAGATAACATGAAACTTTTGCCAAAGTAATTTGCAATTTTGAAGATTTTTTTATATTTTTTATTCCTCTTCACAACAATAGCAAGTGATAATGAAATTGATATGATTTTATGATCACAAATATCCATATCCATGTAAATATGCATTCATACGCACATCCCTTAAATATCTGTTCATCAATCTGTTATGCTTCCTCATCTTTTCCCTTTACATCGTCTTCTTCCTATTGAATATGATTTTGATATTGTTGTTCTCTCCATAAAATTTAGATTTGTGAAATTGTTATGTTCTAATTTACATGAAAGAAGTCTTTTCATTCAGATGAAGATGGAGAAAACCATAAAAGAAACAGCTCTACAGCTTTTATTCTGCAATTTGATGGCGAGGAAAGAAAGAGAGAAGAATTTTCCACTTCAACTTTTATTTTATTACACATCAAATGAAAGAGAAAGAAAAGAAGCAGCAGAATGTGAAGAGCATGAAACATTCAATAACAATAAAGATTTGCATAACATTGATACGCTGACAATGAGGAGTCAAAATGATTTTGAAGGAATTTTATTTTCTCACTTGACATTTTGCGGAACTAATTCAATTGCCTATTTTTATTATTTCCCATTTTTTGTGTGTACCGTTGTTGTTATTTGTTTTGTCTATTGACTGTGAATTGCATTACAAATTGAAATTGAGAATATTTTAAATACTAATTAAATTTTTCCATTACAGGATGTAATATATGTGCTATTGTCGTCGTCTTCAATGTGACTTGATATCGAGATAGGTTTTTAATGAGATTTTTCGATTTGAATGAAAACCAAAGTAATGGATTTTGTTTTTGAGAAATGCGTAAAAAATTTTAAGGGGGTAAAATGTGAACATCGGCACTACAGAAAATATATTTTCTTTTTTTTCCAATCGCAAAATAAAAGAAATTTTCAAATGTTTCTCTCGGGTATAATTTTAACTATTAAAAGAACTGCAAAAAGGATTTTTTTTCTCTTATTCTTCGTATTGATTTCCTTTCCCGTATTGTTAACATTATTTTCACTTCAATTCTCGATAAAAAAAAAAGAAATGTAGAGAAATGCAAAATTCATGAAATTGACAAAACATATTGAATTTTTATATATTGACATAGAGATATTTATATTTTTTCTATGTGAAAAAGGATTTTTATTGGCGATATAAAATTATCATTTTTATGTTATTTCTCAACCACAATCATATTTATTGAAGCATGAGCGGTTTTTTTACGAAAGGGTGAGTTTCCTTACGTGAAACTGAGTTTTTATATAATTCGATAGAAAAGTACAATTTATATTTAAAACAATCCAAAACAGATATATGAAGACATTATTTTTGATTTCATTTCTGAAAAAATTTTACTTTCTTACGTTTTAAACTAAAAGATAAAACTCTTTACAGATCTCCCTTTAACTGCTTTATATGAATCCTAATGTTAAACAAGTTGGGTTTGATGGGAATCGAACTCACGACCTCAAAAGAGGCGATCTCTGACCACTCGATCAGCAACCGAGGTACTTTTCTCATTCTGCTATCCGTCATACACATATAACCAGTTCAACGCGAGCCCTATACTCTGGCCTATCTACTACAGATATGCTCTTCAAGCCATATCCACACTCTTAAAAACAAATTCATAAAAACTCGTGCTATTAGCAACATTTCTTAACCAAACAAAGATAATAGAATCTACGAAGGTTAAATCTCAATTAAACAGCAACTAGAGTCAGTAAAAAGTAAACATCAATTTTAAGTTACAGCGAATTTCGGTTCTAATTCCGTGAGATGAAATATCTGGTCCTTTAAACATTATTTTGGTTTAATTCATCAAAATTAAAGATTTAGTGAAGAAACCTTATTTAATGAACTAATCAGTTATTTTCTTTGTAAATGTAATGTCGTGAGGGTTGTGCGAATCCTTGTCACGTCGACAATACTCTATATAATCATTGAGAGATCAGTTTCTGGTGGGAATTGAACCCAAGATTTCACACAAAAGGGTTACAGATATCCAGTCTTTTGCCTAACCACTCGTGAGCAGTATAGGTGTGAACTTCTTTTTTTCTAGATCAGTGTTTTCCAAACTGTGTGCCGTGACAGACTGATGTGCCGTAAGATATCCTTGTCCATGTGTTCAGAAGCTCACAAGATGCTCTAGTACTAAAAGTGACAGTAGCAGACTTTATGGATGTCAAGAGATCACGAGGAAGACCGAAGATCTCGTGGATTGGATGTGTTGAAGAGACGCTAGAGTCCTTAATATCCCGAACTGGCAGAAGGTTTCTAAGGATAGAGCTGCCTTAAGACGATATCTAAGCGCGGCAATGGGCCCACGTGCGCCCCAGACAAGGAAGTAAAGTAAGTAAGTAAGACATCCTTAGGTGTGCCGTAAAAAATATCTTATGCCAAAGTGTGCCGTGGCTGAAAAAAGTTTGGACAACACTGTTCTAGATGCATACAATATTTGATGACCAACACAAAACATTTTAAATAACTTCTTTTTGAAAAGAATTTGTTTAAAAAAAATGTTTGCATCATTTAGAGCATAATAAACTCCTTTACTTATTTATCATGAATTTTCTTCTTATAATACAGTTCAATAATTCCACCATTCTATGATATACCGTTGTTTTTCAATATTCTTAATGCCTTTCTTAACACGTAGCTATAGACCATGAATATTAAGTAATCTATGAAGTAAAATTTCTTCATTCAAACTTCTCACTTTTCTTCTTCTTATTTTTTTTTTCATAATAATATTCACATTACATTATATACAATTTTCTAAATTACAAAAGCCAGCAATAACCACCTTATAAATCCCATTTTATTTCATTATTTAAAAACAAGTAAAATTTTCCCTTAGAACTAAGGGGGGTTCTTCATGTAAATGCAATATTTCTGATATTTCCTTCTCGTCTTTTTTTGGTGCTGCTTCAGTTTTATCGTCGAAAATCTTAATTTTGCTGGTGGAAATGAAGGAAGAATTTTTTTTTTGTTGAGAGGAGTGAGGGAAAAATACCCCTAGCTGTGAGATAACGTCATCCGTAACGCTTTATTATACAATTCTTATCAATTTTCATTTAAAGCATACGCGCAATGGATTACTATTATTATTTTTATTATTCAAAGGCCTTTCTTAGTTCCATATCCTGCCCTTTGTATTATTTAAAAGTTTTTTTGTTTGCCTATAACTGCCTATAATAATAAGGAAGGAAAATTTTTAAACTTAAATTACATTTCGTTCTCGCTTTCAGTGTTTTCAAGACTTTTTTGGGCATATCTGTGTGTTATTTTTTTTTCCGTTTGCGGCATAAAATCATTTGACATTTCTTCTACTTCTTTTCATTCCTAAAAAAATACAACAAACATAAAAATATTTTGGCTTCATTCCTTTTTGTTGGTTAAGCTGTGATTTAATATTAATTTAGAAAATTTTCAATCGCACACATGAGACCACAGCACCAGCAACAACAACAACAAAGCAGCAATTGGCTTTGTGTAGATTTACATTATAATTTTGCATATAATGAAAAAGAGGAAAGAAACGAGAGGGTGCTAGCTCACATATTCGTATCTGCTTGCGGCAGCACAAGCAAGTTGGGATTTTTTCTTCAAACTGCTGCTGTTGTTGTTTAGAAACTTCATTCCATCTCTCTCGCTTTTTATATATATTTTAATTTTCACAATAAAAAATTCTAAAAAATAAATTCTCGGGTATTCTTTTGAGTTTATTAAAACACATGGTACCAGCTATTATGCGAAACTGTGTGTTTAGGGTTTTTCCTCTTATACTTTTTTTTTCTTCTTCGTTTCAACTGCTGATGCTGATGCTGGTTTTTGGTAGGTTCACATGAAAATTGGCTTTTCTCAGTAAATTTTATGATAATATTCTCCCTTTTGTGCTCATTACAAGCAGCATTAAAGAAGTGAGCATATTTTAAAGCGAGATTTTAATTAAAATAAATAAAAGGAAAATGTCACTTTAAATGCTGGACATGCACAAGTTAATTTTGAATTTTTTAAAAGAATTTAAACGAATTTATTAAACATGTTACAACAACATTAATAGCTTCTATCAAAAGTTGAATAGCTTATGAAGGAGCGAGATAAAATTCATAAAAATAATAGTGATCCCGAATAGCACAAGTAGGTTAATCGATCAGAAATCCAGCACCAAGCTGGTCTGAATCTGGCATGGTGCTGGATTTAAATCGAAGCCAGCACCATGCCAGAGTCATGCCAACTCGGCGCTGGATTTCTATTGGATTAACCGACTTAAACCATTCGGGGATTATCAAGCTTGACATTAAAACTATTCAAACAATATCAATGATGCTAAATAGATTACCTAAAATTACTTTAGCAAGACTAGCATCAATCCATCAACTCTCCGATTGCTTACTCTTCTTCTAAAATTTTAATAACTATCATTATTGAAAATTCAAATTTTAATTGAATACATATTTTAATAATATTCTAAAAGACTGTCAATTTTCGCAACATAGTCTGCATTATAATGATTGCATCTAATGTCTCATCCGCATTTGTTCATTTATCTTCATCTCCATTTCCGAAAGTATAAATTTATTTAAATTTATATCTCATCTAGGTACTTCATTTATTATTATTATACATTAGAGTAGATATTGTGCATGTATAATAGAGAAGATCAATTAGGTAAGTAGATATTGAATCATGTTGTATAAGCTGAGCATTTAATTACTTATTAGGAGAATCTTCCAATATCATTTCTATTGCCATTTCTGTAGAGATTTCATTCAATAATGGACGAAAATCAAACTTATAATATTGATTGAACATTAGCGAAAATTGAAGGTCAGCAAAATTTAATGCTGTACAGCAAAAGTTCTTCATTCAATTTCATTTTCTCTTTTTAGGAAAGTTGTTCTCTCGTCTATATGTGATAGATATAATAATATTAAGTCTAAAACAGCATACGAAAGCATAAAAAGGAAGAAAATCATTTTATATGTGATTTACGTTAAAGGATTATCTCATTTTCCTTCTTCATATACCAAAATGTCTATAGTTTGATTGAAGTAGAGGTTCTTAGCTCGTGTAGGGATTTATATTAAGATTAGTTTAAGCTGATGATTTCATAGAAGAAGGTGACAGACTATTTCTAATGTGGTTTGGATTTTTTCTGCGATGATTAATCTTAAAGTGAATATTTTTGCTGCTACATATGAAGCTAGTAATATCTAAAGAACCATTTATTCTAAGTAATTATTTGAAAATAGACATGAATATTCCAAAAATTTTAAAATAAAGATAAAGAATTTGCAATCAATTCGACAAGGTTTAGTCGATAAAAATTTCACTGGAATCTCTGAATACTCATGAAAATTGCTGTGACATCAAAAAACTCATTTTGATGAACGTCATCGGAAATTTATTTGGTCATACAAATGATTAGTTTATCTCTCTTACTGCACAGTCTCGGTTATTGAAAACTAAAATCAAAAAGGAAATATCTCTTTGTGTTTAACAAATACACATACATAAAAGTCATCGTCACAAGTCTCAACTGTCTCAAAAGAAAACATATAAATAAACCTCAGTCGCATTTAAACAACATTTTCGAATTTTGATTTAGTTTCACCTGCTGTTGTCAGTCAAATGAAATAAAAAAATGGCTATATTTGTGAATCGACCTGTGAGTGTCTCTCAGTCATAAAAAAATTTTCATGTGAAATAGGCGAAAGAAATAAGAAGAAGAAGAGAAAAGTCTCGTTGATCCATAAAAATTCAAAATATTTATTCTATTTTTAATATAAAAATTCCTTTTTGAAAATTTTATTGCAGAAAAATAAAAATTGACTCTTTGATGTGCTATGATAATGGTTTCAGGGTGTGATGAAATAATAAAAATAAAAAATAAATAAAATTTAAATAAAGTAAAAAAGATAAGCCTCAAGTATGCATTTATTTGCCAATATATTTCAGAATAAAAATGATTCAAGTCTCCTGAACAGAAAATTTTCCATCACATTTAAAGTTCTTAGCTATAAACTCGAATAGCACAAGTCGGTCAATCGAATAAAAATCCAGCATCAAGCAAGCTTGACTCTGGCATGGGACTGGATTCGATTTAAATGTAGCACCATGCCAGAATCACACCGACTTGGTTCCGAATGTCTGATCGATTAACCGATTTATGCCATTCGGGAAATATTGATAAACAACAGCTAAGCGCAACTTTCAATCTTATGGCCTCAAAAACCAAAGACTTATTTATGAGTCACTTAAATTCCGAAATTATAAGAAAATCACAAACATTTTGCATCTCAACATATAACACGAACTACCTCACTCGGTATAAGCTGTCTCTCAAATTTCCTATATTTTTAACATGAAATGTCTCGGCTATTGTTTTCTAATGAAGTTTCAAAGAAAATACTTCAATTATTCAAAAATGTGACGAAGATGTGTGAGGAGAGATAAAAGAACTTGTACATTTTGCATGACCATTGTGTCTTCGCGTGCTTATAAAAATTTAGAATAAAATTTTAATTTTTTGAGTGACTGATTTATCTCAATTTGAAGTAAGGCAGAGAAAATAAATTGGTTAATGGAACTCAAAGGTGCAAACTTTGCCTTTTTATTGCATTTACTTTGCTTAAGTACATGCAAATTCGATTGTGCAGTCATGTCTGAATTTTCTACAGGAAGATTTGAAGATACCAATTTTTGAGATTATTACTTCAACGCACGGCATTTTTATTATTGAAATTGGATGATAAAAATGATGTTTTTAAATTGGATTAAGAAACTTTTTTATGTGTGCTGGGAATAAATTTAAACCTTAACATTATGAGACATTGATTGGCTTTATAGCTTTGAAAATAGAAACGATTTGATGATCAACAGGAAAAAGTTTCAAGCCCCGCGCACAAAAACGTGGAAAAATTTTTTATTAAATTAATTAAAGTGTCCAAGTCGTAATTAGTTGAAAAAACCTTCTTAATTAGTGCCAAGGGTTGTGTTTTCCTCAAGGACAATGAGGAAAGCCAAAAGAAAGCAAGATTTGTCGCCAAAAATTGATTTGGACGAAAGTTCAATCAAATCTAATGAAAATTCCAAGAAGAGGAAGCAAACGCCTCAGAAAGAGGAATCATCGGTTCCAGTCACAACAACAACTTCAGTCAAGCCAATATTTGTGCAATGCAGTCTCAAGGATGTGAGAAAATTAATTTCACTATTGAAATTGCAGGTTATGCCTGCATATAAAATTTCATCATCAAATACAACTCAAGTAATTGTCAAGTCTATTGAGGATAAGGCCTCAATAATAAACCTTCTGCGGTCTCAAACTATTCAATTCCACACCTTCTCCGAGAAATCGGAGAAAACAAAGTCATTCGTTCTGAAAGGATTTTACGAAACACCAACGAATGAAGTACTAAGATTACTTCAAGAAGCCAAGGTTTCAGCTGTCAAAGTGACAATTCTCGTCAAGAAGCCCGAGTTCACCTTTTATCTTGTGCATTTTCAAGATGAAAGTGTGAACATCAACGTGCTCAATCATAACCACCGTAACATCGACAATATCATCGTCAAGTGGGAGAACATCAAGAAGGGCAACAAAAGCCCAACGCAGTGCTTCAACTGCCAACGTTGGGGTCACTCATCTCAAAATTGTGGATATAAATTCCGATGCGTCAAGTGCACGGAAGTTCACGGACCAAATCAATGTCAACGATTCACTCGTGATGGAAATGCCAAGTGCATTAATTGCAATGGCGATCATGCTGCCAGTTATAGACTGTGCCCATCGTTCATTTCATATTCCAAAAGAATCGAAAAGTCAAGAGCCAAACCACAACTCAAAATGCTGCCACAGATATCAAGTCTTTTGGACAGTAACAATTTTCCATCGTTAAGCAAACGACATCAAGTTTCTGCTCATTCACATCCAGTGAATGCTGCAAGTAACTCATCAGCAACATTTAAAGAAGAGATTAATCAGCAACAACTGATCAATAATATCAGTTATGCAGAGAAACTCAACGAAGCAGTAAAGAATGAAAGCCTTTTCAAGAAATTCACAGAAGCTCAAGAACGTCTAAAGAGAATCCCCAACATTGAAGAAGCAATAAATCAGTTCTGCAGTTTCGTAGACGAAGTCGGAAAGATCCCAAAGGATGCACCTCAAGGAACTGCATTTAAAATCATGGTGAACTATGGCTTCATTGGCTGCCCTCCAGCACCGAACAAGCCAGTTCAAAAATAATTTATTAACGTAGTTCATAAGCTTAAAAAAAAGCTTTTTTTTTTTTTTTTTTCTCGCTCGGCAACTTTTTTTAAACTTTTTATGCCACATTTTCATGATATATGTAAATCTCATTCATCAAAATTAATAATTAATTAAGATATAGTTGAATTAAAGCCATATTCAGGCTGGTGTCAAAATAAGACTTAAAGAAATGTAACTTAAACTACAATAATTCCAAATTTGAAATAAAGAAAGATTTGCTTGTTGATGATCAACAATTCATTTTATGTCTTGTGATGAATTTTACAATCTTTACTTAATTAACTTTAGTCGATTTTCTAGCACAGTCAACAGTAAGCTTGATCATATTGCATCTGTACTGCAACATTGTATAAAGCAATAAAAAATTTATTTTTACGCATTACAAGACTATTACAAAGCGCTTTGTCGTCAAGATTAATTTTAAATCGAACACTGTAAAAAACGTCTACTTAAGGAAAGGCAAATTTTTTGCAAGATTTCTTCCGTACATAAAACTTTTTTTTATTGAGCTGAGGCTTAATAAATTTTTTATTGCATTTCTGAGCTAATTTGCTTAATCTCCTAAGATTAATTTTACAGTTTAAACAAAACATGTGTGTCTGCTTCCTATATAAGAAGTTATAATTTGGGTCTTTGGTGATGAGAAAAAATGAGTTGACCGAATTTCGTCGCAAAAACAACAGCCTTGATCTATATACTGTTTTGATCGAGTTCAACTTCTTTATACGTAGATTTTAGTTCGATTTTATTGACTTTTGTGAGGATTATCACAAAGAATAATTTCAAATTAATTGAAAGCCAATAAATTTGCGATTTTGAATTGAGTACTGTAAAATCTTAACGAAAGAATGCACAGGACAGTGTCAATGACTTTTTACTAGTACAACATAAATTATATTATATCGTATTGGTCAGCGTTGAAAATTATTCGAATACAAAATGAATCATTGAGCTACAGAAAGTGAACATTTGTTATATATTATTGTACAAATTGAAAGTTATTGCATGTCCCATGTCATCAAGTTGAAGCTGCAGAAATAATGAAACGAATTGAAAAATTTACTTCCATACGTATTTGGTAAAATCTTCTCATGTTGCATTATATAAATAAATTTTTTGTTCTCTTAACTTCATTAACTTCAAAAAAAAACAGAGTAAATTCAAAAACATGTTTTCATATTTGACAAATTTGTTCCATTCGCATTTTTACTTGCGTACAAATTTTCATACTGAAATGGGAAAGAAAGCACAAAAAGATGCAAAAATTAAATGCAAATCAAAAAATTCTCCTTGTGCATTTTTTTTCTTTCGCTTTCATGAAACAATTTGAAGATTTATGGGATTGAAAGGAAAAATGAGAGAGAATGAGAAGAAGAAAAAAATAAAGGGAAAAAGAGACGGGAAAAAATTTGCAATGAAAAATTTATTTATAACTAAAGAATTCCTCTTAAATCGTAGTTATAAATAACTAAATGTCATTTTGTGGTGCGAGCTATTAAAGATGTCACATCAACAAATTTTCATACAACAACCTCATTCTGATTTTTCCATCTCTCTCACTCACTCTTCATGTCTATGTAGCTGTAAAATGAAAAAAAAAAGTCTTATTTATTTTAAAAAATATGAAAAAATTTATTTTTTCTGGTGTTTTGAATGAATTTTTGTTTTTGTTTTATATTTTACTGTCTCTTTATAATTGCGCTTAATTTTCTTTATCCTAATTAGCTATAAATAATACTTTGGTGTAATTTGCTTTGTGATGTGTGCGCGGAATTTGCAATTTGTCTGTTTCATTGACCTTAAAATTAATCTCTAATTCTTAATTTTATTTTTAAATAAGATCAAGTCAGGTCAGCAGATATAGGAACTACAATGTTTATTTGTTCTCATTTAAATAAGTTTTTAATGAGATTCTTATTCTGAATGTGAAATCATCAAAAAATCTCGGTAAATGATATCTTCAGTAATCCATCATTTTCTGCAAAAATTTGATATTAATTTCATTTTAGTGATACATACACGTCGTTTGGACAGCCTATAACTGCTTTGTAACAAAAATTCTTTTAAAATTCAGTACTTATTCCTCAGAAATTACAGCAATTTGTCAATATATGTTTTTCATGCTGAATACATAATGTGTCTAGGTTTTTTATGACAAAGTTGCGAATTTCAATTATCATAGCAGCAAGCAACTGAAAATAACGAGGAAAAATGTTTAATCCAGAATGTTCTTTGAACTAGGCATGGGCGTAGGATGAAAAAAAATTTTTTAATTCAAAATGAAAAGTATGTGCAACAACAGTAAGTTTGTTATAATGCATCAAAAATCTGAAACTTAAAATTAAGATTAAAAAAGAACAAAATTTTATTATTTTTTCATATTTTGTTTTATTTTCATTATTTCTTCTTTTCACTTATTCGTTTCATTATCATGTTCATCATCATTGATATATTAAACCTAGATCTATTAAAAAACGATAATAATTACAATTGGTATCTTACTCACAAATTTTTATAATTTTTATTTATTTATTCTTCTTATATTCACTTCAAGTAACATTAAGAGATATGTTAAATAAATTTTTTTAGTTTTTTTTTATTTATTTATTTAAATTTCTTACTTTTTCTCATTCCTTTTCGTTTAATTTTACAGAATAATATGTAAATGAATTTTTTTTTATATTTTTTCATGTAGCTTTTTATATTTTCATTTATAATTTCTTTTCCTTTTTTTACGAAAAAATCAAACTGAATACAAGTAAGCCTGAGAGAATAAAATATATTATATATTTTATTTATTTTTGTTCTAGACTTGGAAACTAAACGGTGTTTCATTATTTTTTACCTTAAAATGTCTTCTTAAATATTTTGCATCATTTCAAATTTTTACACATTTGCTACTAGCTCAATTTGATCTTAAGATTCTACTATATACCATTAAATACAACCATATTTGTTCAAAAATGTGACAAAGTCTGTGACAATTTAACGCTACACCGCCTAGTTACCAAGTCTTGAATCTTTTTCTCTTTTTTGTTTCTCAACTTTTTGTGTATTTTTTTTGTGTGCAAAAAAATTGAAGCAGCAAGAGCAGCAGCATAAAAAAAAGTATAAAGAAATAAGAAAGAAATGAAATTAAATAACATGTGTAGCTGTAGAAGAATGATAAAGTAAAATATATCTGTATGTATAGCTAGAATTTCATTCTTGTTTTTGTTTTTTTGTTTAGATTTCATTTCATTAATTCATTTTTTTATTTTTTTTTCTTTTATAATATTCTTTTTCTCGTATACATTTTAAGGCGAATCGATTTCAGAGGTTTTTTTTCTTTAAACGTGAAAATGACAAGGCTTTTTCACTTTCAAAGGTTGTCTTCTTTGTGGATTTTAAGAATGATGATGTTTGATTTGTTTTGAATGATTAAATTGAAATTTACATTGGTTAACCCTTGGTTAAACTGTGTTGTCTGTGATCCAAGAATGACCAAATACATTTGGTTTTCGTGAGATTTAGTCTTAATGACAATGAGTCATATTCAAAAAAGACTTCTTCTTAGCTCATTCACAAATTTATAGATTTACAAAAAAAAAATTAAAATCAAGCTTTAGTGTCTGTAAAAAATTATGAAATTCTTTAATGAAACTTCCAAAGTGAAGAAGCCTTGACATTTCATTCTTTTTGTCTTTATGTGGAAAGATAGATAAGAAGGAATAATAATAAATTTGTCGATGAAATTTCATTTCTTTTTTTTTATTTGAATTCAAAATTGAGGAAGTGAGGTGAGGCATCGAATCAAGTTTTTTGTCTTCTCATCCCTCGATTGATAAAATATTTTTTTCTCTTGCCAAAAAAAATCTCGTTGCATGAAATTTTTATTAATTTTTTTTCCTTAAATTTTTAATCTATCCAAAATCGTATACATCGAATGATTAGTAACATCAGTTAGTATTTAGCCAGTTTATGTATAAAACTGGTGATTGTTTACACACGTATATATAGTTTTTAAGTTGAGGCAACACTAAAATATTTTTTTTGGTATACCAACAGACCCTGTTTGTTACTTCTACATTTTATTTTCCTCATTTATAAAAAAATCTCACGATCAATATCAATCGAGTTTGAGAGAAGAAAAAGTTTTGTTCTGTTCCTTCCACCTTCGTAAATTTCTTATTCTTCCTCTTTTAAGCAAAATTTTGCATCAAAATTTCTGTTGTATATTTTTTTTTGTTACTTTTATTCCATTGTAAGAAGAGTTTTGAAGACATAATAATAAGAATAATAATAATATAACATCTATTACCATGTTATGTTTGCAAAAATTACGTATATCGAGTTTCATTGACGCGAGATTTCGTTGTTGTCACGCTGTCTGCAAAGTTTTTCATTTTTTTTCTTTCTTTATTTCTCTTGTTTGTTTCTTTTTTTATATTTTTGTGTTATCAATTTCGTTTAAACATCAAATAAGACAAAGAACTCTCTTTCTCTGTGTCTTAACGAGGGTTCAAGTTGAATGAAGAGACGAAAAGATGGAAAATTGATGAACGGATTGAGAAAAAAGATTTTCATGACAATAAATTTTCATTTTGTGCGAATTTTTTGTGTATGTTTTTCATATGCAAAGGAAAAGTTGTAAACTTAACGAGAGTTTTACGAGACGTAAACAAAATTTTGCACAACCTTTATGAAGTTTTACTTTACTTTTCTTTTGTTTTTTGCTATGCTGGAGAAATTTGTCTTGTTTGGATTCTCTTAATTCAATCAAAATATTTCAAATATCGAAGTCTTGTGCTTCAGGATTACTTTGAATCAATGCCATGCAAATAAGGAATCTAATAATTTTAATTGACATCTATATAAAAATTATTTGCATTCAAAAATAACATGCATTTATCAAAACTTATTTTAGTGCGTATAATTTTGTCGTATACTTAATTTACTGTTTCATTTCCAAAAGAAAAAATTAGACATAACTTTCGTAAGAATTCAACATTAATTTTAATTCACAAAATTTGTATACAAAAATGTTTCTGAAAATTAAAGTTTTTCTTTAGTTTCTAACTCAAACGTGTACCTTTGTAATTAAATTCCTTGTTAAATTTATGAGCTCGTAATGTGCGCATTGTTTAATTTAAGATAATATTTATGTATACTTCTTTCACGTGACAATGAGTTGTATACTGAAGTTGCATCTTCTTTGTAAGCAGTTCATATACTTTACATCAACACTACAATTTAAAACAACAAAATAAAAATGTTGAAATTTTGTCTTTTAATTATTTGATGTGCTATCCTTAGCAATTAAGTGATCTTCTTGAGATAATTCTCAAGACTGTCGTTTCCAGTTCAATTTCAAGTTAATTTTAAATTGTGACTAGATTAGACAAAATTCCTACCAAAAAAATATGCATGGCATAATTCAAAATTATCCTGCTACCCAAAATAAAGCTATAAAATGATAACAAAATATTAAAATAAAAAATAAAACAATAAATTTTCAATTTTTTAATGCAAAAAAAGAAAAAAACTTTTATTCAACAGAAGCTTTTTTCAGAAGAAAAATAATAATAATAATAATAATAATAAAATAGTGAGAGAAATTATAATTTTCATTTTTGCATTTATTCCACTTAAAAATTAAAAAATTCCTTCTTTTTTGTTTTTCTATCAATTTAAAATTTTGACAACATTATCTAAACTAAAAAATCGCGAAAAATTAAACAATTTTTTTAAAATCTTTTTTTCATTTTTTTGTTACTTTTTTCTCATAATTCTTTCATCTATGCTAGAATCACACGAAATTGTTGCTTCTTTTTTTCTTTCCTTATATATTTTTCTTTCTTTATGTTAAAAATTTGTTGTAAAATTGATACATCGTTTTATTCTTTTCTCTTATTTCAATTTAAGATTTGAAAGTTTTTCACAATTTTTTTTCTAGAAGAAAAAAGAAAAGTTTGTGATTGAAAATTTCTGTGTGAAGATTTAACGGAAATATCATTTTTGAATCTTTTCTGATGACAATGAGGCTTGTGGACTCACAAATGACTTTTTCAATAGTCTTGCAAATCTCAAACATATTTATTTTAACCAATGTGAGAGATTTAGTGGAGGTTAGAATTCTAGCTTTAATGTTAAAATTAAGCTTTTATTGGTTAAGAAACAAAATTTTCATCAAGTTTCATTGGAAATGATAATTTCCGTTAAGATTTTCACAAGAAATTTTATTTGTAAATTCGTAGGTAAAATATTTAAAATTCTCTTTATCGAAATATTTTCAATGATTTTTGAGGTTACACATTTTGAATTTGTTTGATGGTTCTGCTTCATACTTGAGAATAAATTTTGAATTTTTAAATTTAAATGAATGTTTCAGAATGTTCAAAATTTATTCGCATGCATGCAGCTGTCATTGATGTCTGTCAGATGTGGTCCTTAGTGGTGTACTGATAATTTACAAGGGAGTATTTTTAAATTCTGCTAGTTCTACACGATTAAGCTGCTACATAGTGCAGTGAATGTGTAAAATCAAAATAATTTAAACTCCTCATTCCCACTAAAGTTCCAATACTAAGACATCTCTAGTCGATCAAAGAGAATAAATCATTATTATACATTTTCGGTTTTCCTTCATTTTTACTATTTTTCATTAAAACTAAAATGAAAATTATTAACATAATACATTAATTAAAATATACAAATTACAATAAAGTTTTAATAATAATTAAAATAATTAAAAATTTTATCATCATTTTTTAAAAAAATCTTAAGTCTGTATTAGTTAAGTTTCCTCTTTGCTGATGATGAAAATGATGCATATTCGCGTTTTTCTTCAAATTTGCTGATTAATTAAACACATCGAGACTTTGATTTTCTTTTTCTTGTTTTTCTTATCTTCATCAAAAAAATAATTAATAAATTAATGCTTCATTTCAATATAGTTGATTAATTATTTTCAATTATTTTTTTTTCTTTCATATTATTTCTTACTCTTTGCGGTGAAAAAATTAAGTTACATCTAATTTTCTTCTATTCAGTCGGTTATTGCCACTGTTCTTTTTTTATATTTTTACTTTATTTTTCTTTATACATAAATTAAATTTATCTAATATGAATCTTTCACATTTTTTTTTCTTCATTAAATTATTTTTTTTCTTACAATCGTTTTAATTTTTTTATATTTTTTATCATCGTGTTTTTCATTTATTTTTAAATTTCATTCATTCTTCGGGAAGGATTTTCATTTTTACAGAGTTTTGTTTTGCATTTCTTCCTAGCAGCTTTGATAACAATATTTTACAAGTATTTTTTTATCTCATTCTTTGTGTGTGTGTTTGTTTGTGTATGTGGTAAAGAAGTGATTTTTCATTTTACTAACTTTGTTTCTCAATAACCAATGCGATTCTTAAAGTTTAGTTTCTTTCTGCAGCATACCTTGTATACTCCGGCATTTGAAATTTACCATAGTAATTTTTTTTAAGCTTTTGTTCATCTCATTTTAGTTGGAATTTATTTTAAAATTATATGTGAACAAAAATGTTGAAATTTTGAGTTGACTTCTCTAAAATTGGTCAATATTGAGATCTAATTTTCTTAATTTATTATGAATCCTGACTATAAGCTGAACAAGTTGATTTTAGTTGAACAGCGGCAATTTCAAGAAAACTTTCAATACTTGTTCGTAATGGCAAGTAGACCAGATATGCTTAAATTGAATTCTATGGATCTTCTTCTAAAGATTGCTTAGTCTAAATAGGTCTTGAAGTCCTAGTCCATTTTAGAGAAATCAACTCAAGAAAGATTTTGAAAAATTGATTATTCTTGAGAAAACTGAAGCTTGGTGAACTTAATAGCTAATCATTATAAAAATTTTGAATGATAATTCCATAAATCCGAATTTAATACCAATTAAATGAACAAAGATGTACCGAAAAAATATTGGGAACTCTTTGGACAAAAATATTCTTTTGGAGATAGTCATCGGACTTATGCAATATCAATTCAATTCTGCAATTTATAAATACAACAAGAAAGCATTCCTTTAAATATTCATCACGTATTAATCTCCTTCATTCCCTCTTTCTTCTCTTCTACCATATCTCTTTAGATTTTTAATTAATATCAATTTTGCTCTTTTTACATTTACTTAAGTTTTGCTCCTTCTTCTTCTTCTTTTCTCCTTTGCTCATCAGTAACACTATGTGAATGTATAATATGTATAATATTAAAACTATTCGAATTATTGTTGTTAGCACACAAGAGGAATAAAATCATGTATTATAATGTCGAATGAGCGAGAGAAGAAGATAGAGATATTGAGAGGGAGTGAAAGAGAAAAAAGTGTATAATTAAACTGATTTTGTGTTCTATCACGCTGGTTATTATTTGCAGAGCTCAGTTATCTCGATTTGTTCAAGTTCACTCACATTTTTTCAACCAATTATTTTCTTCGCTCTTGGTTTTGCTTGCGCTTTTCGATGTTTTTTATTTTATTTTTATATTTTACTTTTTTTTTGTTTTCATAATCATTTTCCATTTGAATCAATTGGTTTTTGTATCGTGCTGCGTGCGTATATGCTCTTATGAATCGTTGCTGTTGTTATTGTTGTTGATGCTGTTGTAAAATGTTGTTCTCTTTTTATAAATTGTAAATTGTAATTTGCTAATTATAAATACATATATAAGCTCTGGTGTCTGACTGCCATGCCATCAGCTGCCTGTCCGACCATTGGTTTTTCCTTAGCACAACTTTTTTACTCCTCTTATTACTCTTTTTTAACAAGTTTTTTTTTGTGCAAAAATTCCTTTTTAAATAACTAATTTAAAACTTAACACAAGCTTTGCCAGAAAAGTTATCAAGTATATGGTTTCATGATTTCTTCTTCTTCTTTTTTTCTTATCCAAAATCTTCTTTTTTTTTCTTTTTACAATGATTCTTCTTTAAAAGATATAACACAACTAAAATGCTAAATAAATTCCTTATGAGATGAATGGCAATCACTGGGTAGTTGGTGAGATGTATAAGTTACAAAATGTTTTTCATTTTCACATTTTTCTTCGTTCCTTTATTGATCGATTTAATCAAAAAAGAAATTTTTCTTTCATGTGATGATCATGATGATGATTAAAATTAAGATACTGTAAAATTATGGAAGGGTAAGAATTAGTAAGGTTTAACCAAGAACAGCACATTCAACTTACCATAATTTTTTGCGTTTAATTACAAGTGATGAGGATAATATTCGGCAGGTGGATAGTGATAACCTTGATGGAAAGCAGGATCACCTGGTGGTCTGTGCATCATTTGATTGCCATCCATCATATAACTCATTGGATCTGGATAGCCACCTGATGGTCCGGGGTGTGTGTATACTGGAATATAAGGAACTTTATAATCAACAACAAGAAAGAGAAAATGTAACAAATTTTTGTCATGAGATATTGAATATAAGATTTTGTTTCGTTCTGACGTTGACTAGCTGTAATCATAGTTTTCTTTTGGGTAGTATAATGGATATCCTTATTGACTAACATTCGACATAAAATGCAAGTAATATTGTGGCAAATGGTGAGAAGATTATGAACATAAAAATCTAAATGGCATAAAACTTGAACAATATTGAAAATATTTGCAACTTAATGTGTGCACTTAAGATAAAATAGCATCCATAACGACTTTAGAAATTTTTTTCTTCACTTTCTCGTCCACATCCTTCTTTCCTATTTCGGATGTTTTTCATATTACAAAACACAATTTTCATCTCATACATGTAGAAAATCCATTTTCAATAAATTTTGCAATTTTTTTTTTTTGGCTAAACACATTTTATGTATGTGCCGATATGTGAACGAGAATGGAAATAATAAGAAAAGAAGGCAGTGGCAAGAAAATCCTAACTCTAATAAACAACAGAATAAATTCTTCGTTTCCAGTGAAGCGTTGTCATCACAAAATGCTCGTTTTCTAGCCCGAAAAGATTTTGGGGAGGTGAAATCAAGTGGAGAAAAATGTTTTTATGTTGTGAAGCAAAAAAATGCCACTATTGCCCCGATACTTATGGTTCTTGTAGAGAATGAGAAAGAGTCAAGATGTTCCGGATCGCATTTCCTGTTTCCGTTAAAGTCTAATTCTAAATAATACATTTTCCATGTTATATCTTTAATGTTAATATTCTCTATTCGTATGTACATATAAATATTTTTGTGGGATATTGAAGGACTCTGTTATATTCTCGTTCTACACTTTGCCAAGCCTTCAATACATTCATTCATACATTTACTGCTCCTGCCATTTGCCATTTGCAATGTTTACATTTTCAATATATCCCAGATTTATTCGGAATATTAAAAAATGTGTATAATATCCATCAATAGATATAAATCTTCTTATTTGTTGAACATAAATCTTCATAGACATCAGAGCCATAAAAACATAAGATTTTCATCCAAGTGATCTCATCTCTCTCATATATATTTGCTGTATGGATGTAAGCAGCATCTCTTTTTCTTATACAATTTTTTCCCATTTCATTTCATTCCATTTCTCGACTTTCGACCCTTTATGATGATGCTACTGCTGATGCTATTGCTCCTGCTTAATACTTCACATGAAATGTATATACATGTATATATACAGATTGAAAAGGGAAAAAATGAATCCGGTGCGGATGGAAAAATGATATATTTGTTGATATGAAGGATAAATGCGGCAAAAGACGGATTTATGAAATTTCATATATGGATTTCTATACGACTGCTGATGATGATGATGGCATTACTATGAAATCTTTTACATTTCGAATGTGGAAATTATTTTCCTTTCCTTTTATTTTGTCACATATTAGTTTTGTTTTCTGCAGCTAGCTTTATTAGATTTTTGAGTTTTTAGTGCCTTGGAAGATTTCATGCAAAAGTGTTCTTGTGAATGGTTCATCTAATTAAGTGATTCAGTGTAATTACATAAATTTACATGGCTATTCATTCGATAACAAAACAAAATCTTTTGTAATATTTGTAAGCAGCTCTCTAGGTGGAGATATAAGGCAATAAAGCAATTAAATTTGACGGTATAAAGCACATAAAGTCATTTTATGTGTACATAAACATATTATCATAATACAGACATATTCAAATATAATAATAGTATCAACAATGTCAGTCAGTCAGTCCCTAACAACCAATTAAAGTATCATGTCTGCTTGAATAAAATTAATGTTGGTATCTATTCTTTCTTCTTATTCTTATTGTTATTACTCTTTTCATTCTTCTTCTTCTTTCTCGACTGCTTTGCTACTCCTCATAATGTCAATTACCCTCTATGGTATTTAAATGCTAACTGGATAAAAAGACATTGTAATGGTGTATAAAAGTAACCGAATATAGATATATAAATACTCATTTTTGGTAATTTTTTACACCGACAACAAATTCATTGCAATTTCTAACATCCAGAGATGGCAAAAAGGTCTTCTTTTGTGGTCTTTCAATGTCAATTCATACTCCATCCATAGTTTCTTTTCCAACAACTAACGTAAATTTTTCTCGGCTTTAGACTTTCCACAATATTAAATTTAGTAAAAGAGAATTTCAAGAGGAAGAAAAGAAAAACCTTTTGGTTAGATTATAAAAAAAGCATTTGCCTGGTATAGACTCCGAAAATTAAACATTAAAAAGATGTCCGAATGGTATATTTTGGTTTTTTTCCTTCTGAATGTGTATGTGTATTATTTACACAATGATAAATGATTTTGGGGACGTTAATTACTCCCAAAACTGTCGTAATTTTTATGTTCATTGTCCTTCTCACTCATTTATACTTTTGAGGGAATGGAGTGAGAGAGTTAAAGAATTGTCCAACAAAAACATATTCGACATGTTACATTATTATTATTTAGAAAATGCCTTCATGATTTTACAGCTAAGAAGTATCAATATACACCTTCTCATTCTCTTCATGTGTCCCTTAAGAATTAAAACACACAACAACAGCTCCTCATACGCACATGATAGTCATTTGCCTGTGCACATGATATAATTTCTAGCTCACTTACTATCCTTTTCCAATTAATTTCAAATGAGATAAATGCGTTTTATATTACCGTCATGTACATTCTGTCCATGTTATTATGTTTGTGGAAGATATGTGAATTAACTCACTATAATTGTAATCTACACGTAAAGGAAAATTTGCTGTTTTTGCTCATGATTATTTATAAATACATTGGACATGATGTGAGAATGTTGAACTTGAATGCGAGAAAATTGTCATGGATGCGGAAAATTACAAGAAATATTTTTTCTCTCCAAGATTATTCACGGTTAACGATACATGAAAAATATTTTCATCGCATGAAGCTATTAAACAACATAGAAGTTAATCAATTATACTTTAAAAGTCATGCCATAAGTGTGAATTATTTCTCTAAATTTCTGTAAACATCTAAAGATTTTTAATTAATCATTCACCTTAATTTGTACGATTTTAAGCACGTGTATAACCTTATTGCCATATTTCATCGTTCGGTAATTGAACGCAATGTCTTCTTTATGTTTTTTAATGCGAACAAATTTTATAGATCTTATTATGAGATATTTTGGAATATAATTGTATATTTCGGTAGACTTAAAGATCTAGAATTAAAATTTATTCCACCTTTATTCGGTATTGTGAAAAAAAATCTCATTATAAGCCTGCAAAATTTCGGTTAATTCTCTATATATTCGCTTCTGTTTGAAAGAAGTAAAGAAGTGAAAAATAAAAATTTTCCCTACCTTTTTAACCATGGAAATGTGGTATAATTAAAAACAGATAAAAATCTACTCATGAAATTAAGAAATGAAAGCCACTTTTTAGAGTCATGCTGAATGAATGAATAAATAAATTGAGTGAAAATTTTCAGCATTAAATTATTCATTGAACTTTAACACACATACAAGTAGGAACCAACAACCAAAAAAAAAAAAAGAATCTAAATAAACATGAGCAAGATTTTGGTTTCAAAAACTTCCAAAAGAGATTTATTACATTTGCACTTTGCAAATCACACAGTGGATAGTCAAATATTTGAAAATGGAGTCATGTCGCCCATTATGTTTTATTATAATTAGCCATGCCAATGAATTGTGTTTATATGTACTGTACATAATGCAAAAGGGAAAATTGGGAGAGTTTTTCACGCACTCCAAACTAATTTTCCCCTCACCTTAAACCACCCATCAACCGCACCGTGTTTATACATAGAAACTGAACATAATAAACCATTATGGATTCACATGTAGAATAGAGTAGAGTTTTGAAGTGAGAAATAGCATCATTTTAACTAATTTTAATTAATGTTCAAATGCAATTTGTATTTGTTATTCATAACCTTTTTTCTCACACTCTTTATAATATGCTTTATCGTTATATGATACGACCAAAAACACAGAATTTTTGAGTAGTTTGAGTTGAGTGGCATAAAACATTTTTTTCTATCTAATATTATTTTTTTTTCTCTGTAGCCGAGAAAATTGGCTAATGGACTGTGGAGATTTTTAATTTATTAAAATGCATTACGCTTTATTTGTTTTCCACTGTCGCAAATCCACAAACGAAAAAAAAAATTCTAAAATGGAATTTCAGAATATTCATAATAGTCGTGGCAGTCAACCCTGATTTGTGCGGTGTAAATTAAAAATTGATTTACCCTCCCAATTAATACATGTAAATTTTTGTACAAAATGCACAAATTGATTTTAGAAATAATGAAACAGAAAAAGTCAATTTTTAGAGACAGAGGACGGGATGGCGAGAAAAAAACTTTGATTACAGCTAATTGCTTATTTATAGGAGGCATTATTCAATTATCTATGCTATTATTTTATGCTATTTAGCTAATTTAATTACCTGCTCTATTTGATTGGTCAATCATTGGTTGTACGATTCTCCGTCTGGCATTAATAAACCTGTAATGATAAAATTAAAATAGGATTATAATATTTTTATATCGATTATTGAGTTTAAATTTGAATATGAACAAAGTTGTTGATTAGCTAAAGTTTTTAAAAGAATATTTTAATTCAATTAATTAAAATGACCAAAAGTTGCTTTTTCAAAAAAATAGAACAAACAGGAAATCTTTGTGCATTATAAAAATTGATTTTTCTAAATCTTTCTGAGAACGTCCGAAAAATTAGAAAACACCACCGATATCAAAAAATCAAGGAATATCCCTTCTTTTCCTTTTTCATTTCATACATATTGATGATAATATAGTAAGATGATTGGCAGAAAAACCACATCTATAATGCACTGACACACACATACAGATCATGAATTTTTTATAAGATAAAATTGAAAAAAATTCCTTTTTTCAGCATTACTTCTGCTCGTGTGTATATTTTGTATATTGGAAAACAAATTTTTGGTGTATGAATAATTTATAAAATGTCTATACGATACATATTTATTGGGATTTTCTTCTTATTCAATTGAAATCGATCTTTTACCTTTTTTTTCTTAGGTTATTTTCAATTTTTGTGGAAAATTAAGAAATAAAAATTCCTTTAGGATTAGAAGAAAATTGAGGTAAAAGAAATTGAGAATCTCTTAAGGATTCTGAGACATTTTTAACTATGTTAAATGGAATGAAAAGGAGTTAAACTTGAAAGTCACAAGGAGAACAAAATAAAAATAAATTTCACATTGAGAAAAAAATATTTTTACAATAGAATTGATGAAAAACTTTTTAAAAGCAAACAGAAATGCGCCAGAATGGAAAAATGGAAACTACTTTAACTATTGAAGTAAAATATTTACAAACTTTTCAAAAGGGAAACTTAATCGGGCGTGGATCTACAAACATTGACAGTTTAACTTGAAAGTTTATGTTCGGTGCATTGTAATGGTGAAAATTTTTAAAAATTTATTGAAGAAGTTTAACATTCTAAAATTTATTAAGAACCTGATTGAGAACAGCACTTCAAGTTTCAATTTCAATTATAGTTTATTAAATATTCATCAACAATTAAAATACAAGCGTTTCATTGAGTGCAACAGCTTGAAGGTAACATTAAGCAATAAGATCCTTAAATAAAAGAAGCTCATAATAAATTAAGCGAGTTCAATGACATTTTGTCATGTAATAATTTTCGAGCATTAGCTAATGAAATGACTTGACATTTTGCTCGTTTATTTTAATGAAAAAATAAAGTAACTGGATGTATTGCAAGTTTAATTTACAATGTAATTCATTCATTATGATTATTACTTTATGATGGAAACTTAAAACTTTAAATTCAAATTTCAGCAGCATACATGAACTCCAGTATCAGACACGACGAGATTGTTTTGATGGAAATGACATGGCAATTATTTTAAATTAAATATGGAAATTATTTTACAGATCTCAATTGCTATTAGAAATGAAATTAAGTTGATTTAATTTGCCAAAATTTATCCTTTTCTCGATTTAAGTTTTTCCTTAATTTTTCTTTGGAACGAAGCATGAACAATTTTTTTAAAGTTGAAAAGTCAATTTTCCATATCCTTTTTCTCAATTCCATCTTTAACTTCATTTTTTAAAATGTTATTTCATTTCATTTCTCATTCATTTTATTTTATGCTCTGAGTATTGTGTATAAAACTCATGTACTGCTTCTCTCGATCCAAATGATACATTCATTAATCACACAATGTGACAACTTATGCTTGACTGCTTTTAAAGATTTTTTTTTGAGGAAAATAAAGAAAGAAATTTTCTTCAATTTGAAGACTGCTGTACAGTCGGGGGAATTTCTCTTTTTTAAGAAAAAATCTTTTTACTCCCAAAGAAAATTCATTTCCACCCCTTTCGATCTCTTGTTTTATTTTTCCTTATATTGTGCTTAACACAAGACATTCATTGCCAAACATAAACTATTTTTATAGTGAATTCGATTGAGAAAATGCGATATAATGAACTGAGGCATAATGTGAGTCCTCCTTGTACTTGTTCTTCCCACTTTTTCATCAATGCAGAATTTTCGTTTTTAAGGAAATTGTAGAGAGTATTTGAAAGGCCATAATTTGTCATGTTGACTATGCAAATGGTTGAATTATTCAGAATTTTAAAGTGATTTATAGATTTTAACAGAATTTATGTAAAACCTAAGAGGAAGTTCTTGAATAATATTTATTCCATTGGTTTTGAATAGATTTTCATAAAAGTCATGCCTTGAACTACCACCTCATCTACTTTCAAGAATATAACAAAAGCTTTCAAAACAGCGCCTTTAATCGTAAACAATCTTAATTACTTTGCATCATTAACTTGCCTCTTCCCTTTTTTTTTGTATAATTTTATTTTTAATGTCATTTACTTGAACTGTTTATCTCTTATAGATTACATTTCTCACTGCTTGCCGCTTGAATATTTTGTGCCTGCTGTTTATTTTGCAAGCATATACAACACCAACAACAATAACATGATGGAAGTAAGTAGAAGTAACGGAGAATTTTCAAGTCGTTTAATTATTTTAATCAAATTTTATATCATTTCGATGTAGGAACATTAATCATGTTGCCTGTGTGTATTATGTGAATGAATAACACACAAAAAAAAAACTGTGAAGGAAGAAGGAGCAAATTCTTCATGGGTGAATGAAATGAGATGAGTACATTTTTAATACTTATAGCGAAGTAAGAGAGGGTGTTATGGTTTCTATCGCTTCTTCCTTTTTTTGCTTTTTTCTGTAAATTGTTATTATTGTTACTGTTGCTTGTCTAGTTAAAAAGGAACAGAAATAAAGTAAGCAAGACTCGAAATATGTAAATTACAAGGAAGAAAGAAAAAAAAAATTTTAACAGTAAGCAGCAGCAGCATCGAGTCAACATAGCTGAAAAGAAATTCTTTCATTTTCTTCACATAGGAAATGAGATAAAGCAGACACACACTCGGCACTGTGACAACAACAAGCGCGCGAGAGAGTGAGTGAGAATGAATGAATAAATGAATGAACGAGACACACAAATGAGTGTAATGGCATAGGCAATGTGATGTTATTAATAAATAAGTAAATTTATGTTAATGCACGAAATAAAATAAAGGAAAAAAATTATAAACAATTTTAAATAAAGCGCACATCTCGTCTCAATGTTTGCACATTTCTTCTTGTTTATATTTGCACACATAAATATATGTGCCGGCGTGATGTGAAGGAATTGTATCAAATGGAAATAAAACTCGTTTAGCGTGAGAATAGATAATTACAATTTTTTTTTCGTACACATATCCATACATTAATTTGAAAGTATTGCCACGCGTAATTAGGCATTTATGAAGCAGCTTACTTCCAACTTGCTGCTTGCTCTCTTTGCGCCATATTAATTCTTAATTCACAAAATTGCCATAAATCATGCACACCACATGATACGTCATTTCGACATAAAATTTATGTTAATACAAATTTTCGGCGATCGGTAACATAAATTGCTACAAACACGGGACTATAAATAATATCATAATCATAACTCTTCAACAGATGGTACATGGTACTTGCTACCATTTTCATTCTTTCTCTCTCACTCTTTCTTTCTTTTTTTCTTGTCTTTCTCACTCACTTTTCATACTTTCGGTTGGCTTTTAGCACAAAAACAAGTAAAAGTAAATTCTTTTTTTGGAAATTATTTCAACATACCAAAATAAATGGAAAATTATGAGTACAGTAAGTGGAGCGAAAAGAAGTGCTGGAAAATTTCCCTGCTCTCTGTTAAACTTCTTGAACTTTTTAATTTTCTTTCCTATTTTTTTTTTTTGATAAAATAAAATAAAAGTTCTTAACAGCAGAAAAACTTTGCAATCAACCAAAACTCCATCCCCAAACCATCCAATCAACATCATCATCATCAACTTCTTCTTCTTATACTTCTATCTTCAGCTCTTCTCTAATGATAAATGGTTTCATTTTTGAATTTATGTATATTAAAATGCAATGTATATTTTTTTTAATATTTTTTTTTGTTCCTTCTTATGCTGTATGTTGAAAATTACATTTTCATTTTGATGTTGCAACACATTTTCGATACCAAACAGAAGCAGCAGTGGCACAAAAAAATATGAAAATTGTTTTGTTGAAAATGTGAAAATATGTTGCCATCATAGAGAAATATACATTATAAATAGGTATAGATAGACGAGAGAACAAGTTAAAGGGAAATATTAAGTGTAGGAAGGGAACAAAAGAGCAAGTGGGTTCAAATCGATCATTTTGGTGTTTTCTGTAACTTGAAAATTGTTTTTCTTTTTTCCTTTCCAACCCACTTTTCAGGTTCATGTTTTTATAGTCCCGTCTTAATAGAGTTATATCATACGCTTCATGTTTCTCTTATTCCACAAACACAGTCAGTCATTTTCTGCGGAAACATTTGTTACAAATAGCATTGAAAATGCCATTTCAACCTAATATATATTAAAGATATATTTTTGAGGGAAATTGGATGTAGGAGATGAACATTTTTATGGGATTTTGAAGTTTTTGAGTGTCTTGTTAATATAAATCAAATTCAAATCATTAAATCTGGTGAGTAAAACGGATCCTTATTTTAATCCTATTAAAAAGTCATCAAAAAAGTCTTCATACTTTATCTTTATTGACAAACAATAAAGAACAAGTCAATTTGAGATAGCAAAGGTGAGCAGGTTCAACATAAATTTATCATTTTCATACGATACAATATGTTCCTATGCTCATTCCAAAATATGATTTTTCTAACTCAAAAACAATATGATATTTTATATCTACATAAACATTGAAAGGAGGAAGAGAGATGTTTTTCTGCAAGTGATGATGACGTCGACAAGTCAACAACAATGGTTATTATTCGCAGTGCGACAACATGTTGCGATAACTACCCATAGATTCAAAATGATATGAAAATAAATTTGTTTAAACTGTCATTTTGTGATTCTTCCTTTCTCTGCCGGAATAATCTATGACTCTAAGCAGCAGCCGTAGCAGGAGCACATTTATAAATATTTTTATATATTATTTATTTATATAGAATTCTCACTCACTCTCTATTCTACTTGCAAAACATACACTTTTTGCATGAGTTACCATTTTCAAATAATCATGATGTCTAAACGCAAATAAATCAAAATGAAAATATGTTGTGCCAGCTTTGGTATGAAAAAGAGAAGAAAAAAAACTTTTCCTTATAAAAACAATTTTTCTCGACTTTAACAAGTGTGTTGTGCTATTTGTACATACAAAATCATAAGAATCCATGCGCCGCTATAAATCTTTCATAAAAATATTTTAATTAATTTTTTCGTTCCCTCTTGATCCAAAGATTATATTTGTGATGTAGAAAATATAAAGCCGAGATTTGGAATGTGTCGTAAAAAAACAAAAGCGAGATGGAATAAAAAGAACGGGAAAAATAGAAGAATGAGAATTGCTAATTTTAATGTAACGCAATTTTCTTGGACTATAATTTCAGTACGTGATGTAAAACATCTGTTGACAGATTCTTAATTTTTTTTTTCTGCTCATTCTTTTCTTGCTTCGTCGTCATGATGATGATGATCATAATCATGATCATGATCAATGTCGTTGATTGTTGTTCCTTTTACTGTTAAAACAGAATTGTTCAAATGAAACAAATAATAATGATAAGAATATAAAAAATTGTATTTATATAGAAACATAAAGTAGTACCGGATTTAAGAGACCGAAAAATTCCAATTATTGCTGCTTTTCCCTGCGATATACACAAAAAAGTATATATCGTAATTTTACTTGACCCTCTACTATACTTGGTGGACCAATTTTTCTCTCCTTATTTCAAAAAAAAATGTATGAACAAAGTCAAGAAGAATGAGAAAGGAGAGATGGAACATTTTTTTCTGTATTACAAATATGGAAGCGAAATCGCATCAACATTCAACAAACATTATTTAATAAACAATAAATTTTTTTTTCTCCTTCCTATTTCTGAGCATAAGAAAAAATTGGAAGCGCACAAGAAGTAGCAGAATAAATACGAAATGAAGTCATGTAAAAAAGAAATTTAAGGTTCACATTAAATGCTATTTAAATGTATAGGATATAAAGACCTTTATAATGCCAATAATGGGAGCAGAAAATTTTCCTTCTTATATGCGTATGAAAATGAAATTCGAAATCCTCAATTTTATATACAGGACATTTTATTTTTGCCAATCATAATGGGGAATTTGGTATGGCTTCTTATATGGATGATAATAATCAAATACTCAAATTTCTATTTATATTCTTGATATCATGTAAATAGACATATATGCTCATGTAATTTTAAATATGAATTTATGGATTGACCTTCATTAGTAACAAATGTTTAAGGATCAACAGAATAGAAATTCATGGTATGCATGCTACGTTTAAAGGTCGATCTGTTGGTTTGATGACTTGCGATATCTATTTTTATGCATTCATTCTTTCACTATGTTTTAATAGTCTTGAAGTGTAGAAAGTAGTTATTTCTGACTTCTAAAGGTCTTCCTTGTCAATCAGAGAAAGTTTGGAAAAAGTGAAACTATTTAAAAAATTCTATTTGTGTTATTTTAATTCACAATTACGTATAAGAGATGTAAGAAACTACAATGACCTAAGTTTGATCTAATCTAAACTGCAGGGAATCAGACTCGACAAGTTTAATAATTTGAAAATGCCATAAACAAATATATTACTTCCATTAAAGACAAATGGTTTCACCTATTAAAAGAACAGAAGCCAAACTTCCTTCCCAAAATAGCAAGAAAGAGAATTCATCATCAGATTTTAGTATTAGTGCACCTCCAGCAGACTTAAACTTCATTAGTATTTCGAAATACAAGATTTTTTCGTCGTTTATGAAATTTACACATTTTTGTCATCAATCATATCAGCCTATTAGTTACGGTACCGAGTGAAAATTTACACATTGTTGACCCCTGCGTTGCCTGTGCTTGTTAAATTTATTTGTTTCTTTCCTCCTCACTCTCGAAAAAAATAAAGAAATCGTCTCAATTACGTTCATTATTTTTTTGTGTGCTTCTTCATATTTAAAAATATATTTCAATAGTATAAGAAATTGCTGTTCATTATAAAATGAAAAAAGCGCTTGCGCTTGCATTTCCAGACACATTTCGGAAAGAAAAGGAAAGGAAAAAAAGTCCATTTTTGATTTATTCAATCCCCAATAATAAACAGCACAGAAGAGCATAGAAAATATTAAAGATTATTGCATTATATTGTCCAATAATCTTTCGCCAAGTGCTTATCATCACAATATTCTTTCGTATTGATGAGACTTTCACTTTTTTTTCACCCTTCAATTCCCAAAGTACCCAATTAAAATAGAATTTTCCTTTTTCGGTGTTCTGATGAGCATGTGAATTGTTAAAATGGGAAATATTATACAATTGTTGATGCTCCTTTGTGTGGTTTTCTTTGCTCTAGTCAATTCAGCATTTTAGAGACTTGTATGCGGTTAACGATGAGATTTCCCCAAAAAATATATTTTAATAGGCAAGATACAATATCAAAACTTATTATTTTTATTTCTATATGATATTCAAACACTGACTCACGCTCATTTCTCGCCCTTATTCGTTCAGAAATATAAATTTTCTTCTAACAAACACCATAATGACAGGCAGAATGAATGGAAAAAAATAGAAAGAAAAGTATTTTGTGGAGAGAAAGGAAAAAAAACAGCAAAAATCGAAGTGAAATATATTAATAAATAAATTGAATTTTACTCGAACGCAGCATATAGAGAAGCAATGAAAATAGGGCGGGGGTGGAAAGAATTATAGCAAATAAATATTCCATAGAGGTATCGAGAGTTTTATTATCATTTTCTGCCGTTTGCTATTTTCTCACTCAATAGTATCTTCATCAATGTATCTAGGTAGGCACAGCTTGGGAATTTTCACTTGCATGAAGAAAAAAATAAAATTAGTTTTTCCCTCTCTCCCTTTCTCCTGCCTTCCACACCATCAACTGCCATGTGATGAAATTTTTTTTAAATGAAGCAATTATAATTTCTTCTCTTCGTGCATAAACATGAGGTGAATATAAACATCCTGATTATAGGTTGATGGCAAATTGCTTACATCTCATCAATAAATTAATTTTATATTACATTTTTTTCTGTGTGTCATTGTCGCACCGCCTTTTATTACACACCGTTCATTATCACAGCCAATCTAACATTGTGAATTGCATGTTTTATTATTCAATGTGAATTCACTAGCACACCAAAGGGCTGTGTATAAAGCGTTTGTAATTTTTTTTAAATTAAATGTAAGGTCAATATCGAGAATTGAAATTAAAGTAAAATAAAAGAGAAATAAAACCTTCAAGTTGCGGATTAATTTGTTGATTGAACACAGCGCATTTTATTTGCATTTGCTTTTCATGCTGATAATGAGTGTCGAGAAACACAATTAAATGAATGAAATTTAATGAAGCAACTAGACAAATCTTCACATGCAAATTTTCAATAAAACAATTCTCAAAAAAATAAAGCTGCAAAAATAAATAAATAAAAAAATTGAATAAACGACGACGACGACGAGCAAAGAGGAATTTAACAACAATAGTTAAATGAAATTCATTATCACCAGACTGTGAAGAGCGTAAAAAAGGGCTTGTTCATTAATTGAGCCTCAATCACACAATGCATAAGCATTAAAATGTTCGTTTCATTAAGATTTCCTCAATTTTATTAATTGTTTAACATGAGAGAATTCGTTTTGTGTGTTTTTATAATTTTGTGCCTCATTCCTTTTTTTAAATTTTTATTTTTATAAACTTATTTTTTGTCGTCTAAATTTAGAAAATAAAATAAAACGAAAAGTGCGAAAGTAAAAGAGAAGGAAGAGAAATACTTAATAATTCTGCATTAATTAAAATCAATTGACTGTAATGAAATGAAACCCTTCTATTGTTGCTGTAAAAAAAAATTAATAGAATTTCGAGACACTTTGAGACAATCATGATCGTGACAAAGAGACAACACACTCTCCCGCACACACAAGTAGATGGAGAGTCATTGCCAGAAATGGATCATAAACTCAGCACTTTTATTCAATTACAATCAATAAAAAAATTTATTTATATTTTTGTGAAGAGAAATGAGTGAGAAGAAACTCGTTGAGAAAGAACCCCGAACGAAGGAGATAAAATGAAATAAAATTAAGTGTCTTTATTCTCTGTACTATATGCATCGCATCGTTCAGAAGCAAAACAATGAAAAGTAACAAATTCAATTTATAACAATAAATAAAGTGAAAATAATGTATCATGTATCATTATTTAATAATGAGACAACATCAGTAAAATTGGGATGCTGCTTATACAACCGGAATCCTTCAATTTATTCAATGCTTGTACATGTATGTACATCTATCTACATTATCGACAATTTTAATTTGGAGGGAAATAATACCAAGAAGGTGGAAAAATATATTTTCTTACATTTACATTGTTTTGGGCACTACATGAAATCTTTATGTGGATACTTAAAGAGATTGTCCACAGACATCATAAAACTTTATGATAACCGATTTAGAAAAAAATTGAGGAAATTGCATTGAACCAAAATCGAACTCTAATGGCTAAAAATAGATAGAATAAAATTTTATGGAATCAACATTATTTCCTCTAAAATTAACTGACTTATTCTGTTGAATTCCAATCACAAGACAATAAATCTTTCTCCTGATGTTTTCCATCCCCTGAATCCCTCTACTTAGCATTGTCAATTTACAATGAAATAAAAAAATGAATGTGGATCATTAAAGATGATGAAAATTATACTTAAAGAATGACATGAAGAAGAAGCTCATTCAGACTTTCCTAAATAAGAAATCGTGGAAGAATAGAGAAGAAGACTAATCAGTATGATTTTCAAAACGAAACGTACTTACTTAAATCCAGCCAATATTCAATTGTAATTTTAAATTTAATTTATTTTCCGTCTTATTGAATCGTATATATTGTAATAATGGAATGTAAGTCTATATTCAAATATAGATTAGAGATGTAAGAGCTTAAGAATGAGGAAGGAAAACAAATGAATTGGGATAACTTTTTTTTCCCTCTTCCAACGATTTCGTCTCTGTGTAATTCCATGAAATTGTTTTCGTTTCTTCTCTAATACTGAATAGAGAGTGTATTGACAAATTGATTGAAATTAGTGATAATAAAATGTGATTGTGTAATTTTCATTCACCTGAAATTGAGCTCTCATTTGATTATATCGCTATATAGCATGAACGAGTCAAGAGAAATAACAAAAAAGCAAATTTACATAGAATAATTTTTTAAATATAATTTTTTTTGCAAACGTGCCTTTTTGTATTCCATTTTGTAAAGAAACACACGAATTAAGTGAGAAAGTGAGATGGAAATACCTCCTCTCTATATATATTTATATTCTCTGGCACTCCAGCCATTGAAGCAAAAAATGATTATTTTTTATCATTATACTGCATAATAATGTGCAATTTGAAGAATATCTATCCCATTCACTTTCTCATTGCCATATAATATTAACGAAATTACAAGCAAAACAGCACACAATAATTGCACACGAAAGCAAAGTTTTTAATTTGGTTTTCGTGCAAACCGTGAAACGCTTCTCTGACTCCACCTTTTATGGCGCGCTATTAATTTGTAAATTGGAAAAAATGTATAATTTTTTTACACCATTTTCAAAATTGCTTAAAAAATGCATTTTTTGTTCCTTCTACTCTCGCGGTGCTGTTTTGTACTTGCTGTGCTATTTTAATGATGCCATTATTGTTATGTTAACTAATCATTGATGAGAGATTTTTTTTTCAATTTTCATTTAACATTCAACCACAATTCTCATTCATTCTATGGCGCGAATGGAATCATGTTATATTGTGCGCGCTATGTTAGAGCGTATGATATGTGTCTAATGCAAAAAATACAATCGAGAATATTAAAAAAGAATTCTTTTATGGCACGTGCTATGCATTTTTGGTCTATTGAAATATGGAATAAAGACGGAAATTTTTGATGTTGATGATGATGGTTTTGAGCAGTTCTTTAGAATAAAATTGAAAATTAAAATAAGCTGATTTTCTTTTATTTTTCCAACCGAACAAAAAAAAACCATTTTTATTATAATTGTTATGTTATGCTGTGTTTTGATGTAAACACCATAAATGAGAGAGCAAATAAGAGTTGTTGTTGCCGTCAATTGTTTGTTGAATAATAACAAAGAGGAGAAAGAAAAATATAATCATACAGGAAAGGCAGGCAGGCATGGTAGAGGAGAGGAGATTTTTTTTTTGAAGTGATTGTTGTTCAATGATTGAACAGTTGAGTGTGTGAAAAACATATTGCTTTGAGGTTTATTTCCATTCAAATATTCTGCTTTGTTGCTTCCCTTTACTGCATTACAAAAAATAAAACTTATAAGTACTAGGATGGAATCGGATTTGGGAGAAAAACTTTTGGCATGATGCTATCGAGATGTTTCCTGATTGTTCATTTCCTTTGAGATTAGAAGAGAAAAACTTTTCTTCTAATTTCCTTTGGATGTACATTAGTTGAGGGGATCCATTAAGATTTGCATGATTGTTTTTAGCATTGATTTGTTTCCCCAAAATACAGTAATTCACTGAACGAACGGTACAAAAGAGTCTGACTTTAATATTCTCTAAATTCCATTTTCTCGCTCATCAAGTTAGTGTATTAAAAATTTTATATGCTTTTCACTTCTTTAGTTAAGCATGTAAACTGTAAAGAATAAAACTTTAACTCATATTTTTTCATTTGATTTAAATCAAAACTTTAAATGAAACCATAAATCACATTCTAATATTTCAACAAAAGTATGCTCTTACAAATACAAAAACACACAAAATTCCATAGATCCACAGACTTCTGCCCTCAAGGCATTTGTACTGATTATTTTTTGCTGTTAAATATCTATTCAACTTTAATCCATTTGCTCTGCAGAAAAGCAAATTTTTCTTTATTTATTTTTAGATTAATTTTTTCTAAACATCAGCAAAAAGATTCATCAATATTATGTATGGGCATGAAGACGAAGGAGCTTGAAGAGAATAAAAAAAGAGGAAAGAGAAATAATTGACCGTTAAAATACAATATTCCGCAATGTCTGTCTTTTGCAGGAATGTATAGCAACAGCAGCAGCAATATATTTTCGCAGAAAGAAGTCATTCAACCAATGATCATTTTCTGATTGTATGTTATGTTTGAAATTATATATAAAAAAGCAATAATAAAAGATTCATTCACCTGAATAAACAGCGGAAAATGGCAAAAAACTAAATGAAATTTTCACTCTCACTGCTGCTGTGAATGCTTACTGCTCCTTTTTTTCTCGAATTGTTGCTTTCTCTCTCAGTACGCGCCATAAATAAAATTATGGCATTAAAAACCCATTAAGATTCATGCATCAGAAAATCGCTTTTTTTTCTCATTTTTCCAAATCATAAAAAAATTAAAAGGATTCCTTTAAATAGTACATTTTCATATGTTTTGCTCTCAGTTCCAAGGGATAATTTTCCTCGTCTTATTTTTTTCCGCTACTTAATTTTTTCTACATGAGATGCTGCTACATGTTTTGTACGCATCCACATGTTATTTTTTTTGGCGCGAAAATTATTTTGTATAATATTTAGAGTTGGATTAGTGATGCTGAGCTTCTAATAATTTTCAAATTTACATCTTCTTAATAGTAAATTTTATAGCTATTGCTATAGCTAGATCAAAAATATTTTATGCTTTCAAAGTTCGTAGGTATAAATTTTAAATGAGAATATGAAAATCCTTGATGAAAAGCATGTATACATATTCAAAATTGAATATATCAAAAAATGCCATTACTGCTTAGTATAATGTGTAATGGGGGTAGCAATTTGAATTCTTATGACATTTCACAGTGTAAAAATATGAAAAGTTTATTTATGCAAAAAAAAAATATATACCAGCAAAAATGAAATTTGTTTCTCTTCTCATCATAAGTATAGATCTTTCCACCCATTATCTCACCCTATTTCACATGTATAGAAAAGAAAATTTTCTTTCTTTACAATATGATGTGATACAACTTGCTATAAATGGCACTTTTTCTATGAATATTTTATACATTTATGATGCAGAAAAAAATTATTCTGAATGTGTATACGCCTTAAGAGAAATAGTCTAACATATAAAGTGCCATCAAAAATATTAAGATTAGGAGAGCACAAGCAGCATAAGCAGTTGAGCAAAAGCATACATATGAGTATTATAAATAATAAATGATGCACAATTTATATATTGAATACACGTTTCTTTCATACATGTATGTACATATAAACGTTCAAGCATCTTACTTCATTTTTCCCAAAAAAAAATAATATAAAGAAAGGCAAAGAAATGAAAACAGGCAGTTGAAGTAACAGAATAAAGGAATAAGATATGATTGCTTTTTATTTTCTCACAGAACGAGTGCAAAATAATTTGAAGAAATAATCGTAAAAATAAAATGCGAATCTATGACAATCTAGCTCATATTTCTAGAAAAAACAGACTTTGTTAAGTTTCGTTTAATCCTGCTTAACTTTAAACAATCACAAAGTTAAAGCTAGTGACTCATTGAATTTCTGATTACATTTACAATAAAAATTTGAATTTTAAATGATCGTAAAAAAAATTTTATGAAGAATGTTTTTTAATCGTAGATAAAAATTTTTGATAATTTTTCGTTTTACGACTTTCGGCAAAAATGCTCTTTGATCATTTGTCGCACGGTGATATTTTACTAGTCTTCCTCTGATTTTTGACGCGCGAGTTCTTCAAATTTCATCTCATTGAAGATGAGAAGGAAAAATAAGTTTCTCACTCTCGGTTTACATGAAGCAACGAGCAACAACAGCGAAGAAAATGAGAATGATGATGAGAAGTGTTGTAGAAGGTATATAAAAAATTATGCAAACGATTATGATCAAGTAATAAAAAAGGCATCACAATGTCGCAAAATATTTATGAGTCTACACACAATATTTGATTCATCTATACACATATGTTGTTGCTCATGATGCTGATAAAAGTTATTTTACTTTATTATAGTTTCTCCCCTCGAATAAAAAATAATAAAATTAATATCGTTTCAATAATAAAAAAGTTTCGAATTATCATTATCATTTCCTTTATTTTTATTACCAAAACCTCAAATTTCTATCAATCGATCGATCTTTCTACCTTGTTAATCTAATCTTTCATTTGATTCTTTTATATTATATTTCTTTCGACTTATTTTTTTATTGTGTCGTCATACTTTGTGTGATGTCGCATGACATGATAAAAATGAAAATAATTTTTTTTATTCATAATTAAGTAACGCTTTATTTTATGTTTATTATTGTCATAAAAGTTATTTCTTCTTTTATTCTTTCCAACTTTTCTTTCGATAATAAGAAATATGCAATAAAAAATAAATTATTTTGTGAAAAATGAAGAGAGGAAGTCGGCAATATTTTATAATGAACTGTAAAAGATTTTAATGATTTTAAAAATTCCTCATTTAAAATGATTTTGAGGTGTTTGGACCAGATTTTTCTAGCAAGAAACAATCTAGTTAATTCTTGATTTTCCTTAATCCATTCAAATCAAGAAAAGATTTTTCCATTTCCCTTTATTTTCATCTAATCGCTGCAAGTCGATAAAGCAAATTACTTTAATTAATCAATCAAATTTCCATTAGAATTCTCAGCTCATTTTCATTCTTCTTGTATATGTGTTAAAGTTTGCATTTCCAAGGGTCAAATTCCTGTGAGATTGCTTACAGAATTAGATGAGCAGGAATAACAGAAACAACAAGAAATCTTTATTAACAAAATAATGAATGGAAGGGAAAAAGTACAATAATTCATAAATGAAATTCAATTACATATGCAGCAACGTGGGTGGAAACGTGATGCAGGAAAACTCATCTCGTCCCTCATTCGGTAAACAAAGAACTATGAAATTGAAGAACTTGAACACATCAAGCATGTTTCGTGTCAAGAGACGACGACAATATAATTATTAAGAAATTATCAATTTAACTTCGCTTAAGTGCAAAAATCATCAATTAGATTTATACAAACATGCAACACAACTCTAATCTCATTAGGGAATTCCGTTTCTTGTGAATGTACATTTGAATGGTGGGAATGATAAAAGGGTTAAATGTGAACATAGAAAAGACATTAGAGGGAAAAAGATGAGCAATTTTTCTGATGCTGAATAATTTAAATAAATAAATCAAATAAATTTTTGTCTATTTTGTGGATGTTGAAAATTGTTTTTAATGCTTGAGAGTGCATAAATTAGGGATTTGGTTTGAAAATTTCAAGAGTCAAAAAGGTTTGCGTTTTAGATGAAATGTAAAATATGCTTGAATATTTAACTCTTTCAAATTATTTAAATTATTCATATCAAACGCTTAACATTTGATGGAACTAAAGCTTCATTTTATATTGTATGTCATTTAATGTCAGAAATTTGAATATAAGGTAATCAAAAATTATATCCATGAGATTTCTTGGAATTAAAGACGAATTTTTAAAAATAGAACAATTCTTTCAGGAAGTTTGATACCTAAAAGATTTATTTCCATTTATGAATTCAAATCCCTTAAATCTTCTAAATGTAATAAAATTCAAATCAATCACAATTTTCTTGGAAGGTCCTCAGGAGGATAATGTCCATTGATACTAAGCTTTTTTATTTCATAATTTTTATAAAAAAGTATTTCAGAACTTCGGACGTGTACTGTAAAAATTTTACACTAAACTCATCATGAACTACATCTAATCCTTTCAATGATTCAGCAAAGTTTTGTGTCTAAACTTCATTACATAAATTTACTATTCTTGCAAAATGATTCATCATTATATAATTGTTTGTAGTGGATATGAGATTTTATTTATCGCATTTTAATTTTCATGAAACGTTATTGGTCATGCTCATGTTGGCGAGAGACTTTCCAGCATTGAAGTCTCTCTATATTTAAAGAAGAAAAACAGTCCTTTTTCGAGATTGGCTAAATGATTTTAAAATACACAGCTTTGCTTCCTTTTTTTGGGATAAATATTTAAAGTCAAGTAAAATCTTTTGGGATTTTATTTACTGATTGAAATATTTATAAGTCAGCAACTTAGAGCTTATTCAACAACAATATACTTTAACTTCAAGAATGGTTGTATTAAAAAAATATTCAAGAGGTACTCACCAATTATTTACTTGTAATATCGTTAAACCAGTATCTTGTGCTAATTGTTTTTTCTGGTCTTCTGAAGGATAGGGATGCTGAAAAAAACAATAAACATAAAAGTTAAATAAACTCATTAACAGAGAGTGAATAAGAAGAAAATGAAAATAATAAACAAATTTTTTGATTGAAATGTGCAAATTGTTAGCTTCCTTAATTCCCTTGATTTTCACCAGTCACGTGCATCAGCTCAATGGCTATGTAATTTTAAAGAAAAACACACAACACAACGCACACGTATCATCTGACATTCATTGCAAAATAACAATAATAATAATTTTTTTAAATATTTTTTTGGGAAATATAGAATGTAGAATGAATGAGTAAGTGACTGAGTGAATTTGTATAAAAAATTTTTTTTTTGATTGACGTCATAACACGAGTCAGACTTTTTATATTTTTTATATTGTTGTTATTACTCATTGTTATTTTAATATAATGTAAAATTCTGTGAATGTTTATTTTATTTTATTGTGCAATTTGTTATTTACAGTTCTTTTCTTTTATTCAAAATTGATTTCCAGTTTGGTTAACCCATCCTCAAACTCATCATATATGTACGTGTATCATATAGTTTGAAGACGAGACTTGTGATGTGAATGAATACAGAATACATCAAGCAGTTCTCTTTAAAATTCATCTTTCAAAAATCCTTTTTTGGATGTAACACACATAATAATACACAGCAACTTCAATTGAAATTTTATGGATGCAAAAAAGGGGAATATAAGAAGAAGCAGAAGAATCATCAACGACAACAAAACGCCTACATCTGGCGGAAATGTATTAATTTCTACATTTTTTTCTCTTTCCTTACTTTAAATGCGACAAGAATTTTTTTTTTGTTTTTTGATGAAGAAATATTATACATGAACATCGACTTTATATTTCTTCTATTTTTTTTTTTGTGAGTGAGATAGAGATGAACTAAGCCGTGAGAGAGGAGAAGCAATCCCATAGGAACAAAGTACTTTTATTGAAAAAACATTCTTCGGTTGGTTTACCATCGAGAAAAAAACAATTATCTTATTGTCTATTTTTTTTTTCTCTTCATCCTTGGCATACAGAGAGATGTACACAAATTTATCCACAAGAGGGTTGAATAATATAAAGGAAAAAAATATAATATAAAAAGTGGTAAACTGTATTTTCATGAAAAGAAAAGAAAAGAAGGCAACAGAAGCAGCAAAAGTGGTGGAACTTTTTTTCATAAAATATTCATTGAGATGTTTCGTTGAGAGTTGAATTGAATTCGTGTGTTTTTTTCACTCAAAATAAAATAAGACAGAAAGAAAGGAACAAAATATATTCCGGACGTTTATATTCAATGAATATAATAAAAGGAAAGGAATCAATTGGTTTATTTGGTCTAGTAATCCTTTCATAGTAAATTAAGTAATTGTACATGTAAATACATTTGTAGGACTTTCATTCTCATTCCTTTCAATAACATGTATTTTCTTCATCTTATTTCTCAATACAGCAACACTCGACAGAGCATGAAATTTGATCTTATTACAAATTCTAGTTTTATATATTATAAAGCCACACAGCACTTCTTTCCGTCTTTATTTGATTGAAGAGATGGAGTAAAAAAAGGACAATGGAATTATTATTTCATTTGATTGGATAAGTGCATTTGAATTTTCTTTTGTGACCTTTTATTATTTTTGTGGATGAAGAACAGTTTGTAATAAGAAAGGATATAATAAGGAGGAAATTCTAGTTCTTTAAAAAACTTTTTATTTAATTTGATTCAAAGGATTCTTAAATAGGATGATTCGTGAAGGATTTCTCATCAGCAGCCGTTTCTTAGAACTGAATACAATTCAAAGCATAGCTAAAATTTTATCATGACATAATTGAATAATTTTATGGACCGAATCACATATTGCACCTATCCACTAACCCCTAAAACCGCTCCCTCATGTCGATGACCACTCAATGAGATGAAGACGGAAAATTGTAGTCTGAAAATGTTCCCTTTTGTAGTTTTTGAATTTTAATTAAAATTTTCTTCCTCACATGTACAATATGCAGCATCAATGCTTATTGTTGTGTTTCTTATACACTGTACATGACTTTCTGCATTGTCATGCAATGCATGTAACGAAAAATTAGTTTAATTAAGGAAGCAATGCTAATTGAATTTTGTAGATGTAAAGAATGGAATAATATCATTGATACTGCTGCTTATTTTGAAACTCAGACTATAATATCAGACAGAAGACAGAAAAAATTCATGTTGCTTTTCCTGTCTCTAATGTTTTTATTTCATCATCATCATCACATTTCCCCAACTCATTCTTATTGTGAGCCGCTGCTGCTACTACTATATTGCCTATTTCTAGAGAGTGAGAGAAGGTGTAACTTGACTCGATGCCAAATTTATATAAAAATCATTGTGTGACACGATGTGAACCTGCAGAAAATTGTTATGTGTACTTTATTATTAGAAATCATGTCGCCTGTCATGTGACAAACGACCTCAAAAATAATACACGTGCAATTTTCCGTATCGGAGAGAAGCAAAAGAATTATTTTTTTGTTCCTGTTCTCTCAAAAATAGTAAGTTTGCGTTTCTAGATGATAACGAAAATTTCTGTTGTTAAGGAGGAAGTTTAAATCACGCCCAAACACGCACCTATAATCAATGCTTTTCTGACTTTTCGACTCAATGACATTCGACTATTTATTCTTGAAAATTCTCTACGTCTATAATGAGGTCTTCCCTATTTATGTATTTTGTTGTATGTGCAATAAATTTACAACATGAACCAAGAATAAAAACGAATGAAGACAAAAAAAAATTGTTGCTGATGATGCTGCTGCCGTTAAGTTGCTATCTAATGATTAGGTAAGGTATCTAACAATTTTCTAGCATGTATGATATAAAAAAATTCTCATCTCATGTTGATTGTCGATTAGACTATTACATTTGGGGTGATACTTAAGCGAGCATCATGTTCATGTAACGCCCACTAAAAACGAAAACAATTTAATGCTCTAAACGTATATCCCTTGAAGCTATACGAAAATGAAGTAAAGAAATTGTAGGTTTAGGTATATAATTTCCTTAAAAGTTATAATTGAAGCTTATGCCATGAAATGAATAGAATGAGAGAAGAAAAAATTGACAAAATTACATTATTTGATGATCTAAGGGAAAAAAGTCAATGACGAAAGGCAAAAAAATTCCCATCGCACAATTACACTTTCAACGCCTGCTTTTTCTTGAGAAATTAACTTTTACTCCATTTATTTTATGGAATCATTTAAGGAAATAGTAAAAAAAATATGTGAAGTGATAGTTTGAAACTTTTTCATGTAAATTTTTGCACTAAAATATAATAAAATTGACATTTTCACAAGTCATTTCAAATGGGGTTACGATTTCATCATTATTTTTATTTTTATGTTCCATTCTACTATTGTGTTCTGTATTTATAGTAGCAAGAAAGAAATGTCGGAAATATTCAACTGAATATCAATATCATACATGAGTCTACATGTACCTATATAAATATTATTGTTTAAACTTTTTTTTATGTGTTTATTGTAAAAAGTAATGGTAATACATCATATTTTTATCAGTTATAAAGCAGACGTCAACAATTTGTGTAGTGGCTGTATATGTGTATACTCGTAAAGGGAATGAGAAAATCGCATAGATATGCGTTTGCATAATAATCACATTTTTTCGCTGTCTCTCTTTCTCTTTCCTGTTCTTGGCAATTGTTTGTGGGATTTTATTTTATTTTATGCTCCTACTTGTAAAGTAAACACGAATGCGTGATGACGTCCTTATGAAAAATTATAAAATAAAATTTGTGTGCATAATGATTACTGATTGCAGTGGTTAATTTATGTGAATTTATTAAAAAAAACAACCTGCCAGTAAATGTGTAATTTTGCCTTAAATTGGTCAACTAAAGAATAAACATGAAAACCTTAGCCAGAGGATTAAAATTAACATTTGCACAAAAATAAATGACAATTTAAGATAATTGTGATGTAAATTTTCAAAATTTGTCATTTTCAAGAAAATTTAAAGACTTTGGGTTTTAACAATTTCTTGCCAAATTCCAGTTGCTGTATTTTTAATCGCAACTGCTATTATAATTCCTTCTTGAACCTGTTGTGTATGTATATATATCTCTACCATTAATATAATTTTCATCTTTTTTTTACAAAATATATAACACAAAACCTAATTATTTAGCATTTAAAATGGCGCTGCCATTTACATATCGTCGTTGTCGTAGAAAATGCCTTTCACAATTAAAATATGTACGGTTAAATACATTTTCATGAAAAGTGTTTGTTGCGAGCAGAAAGAAAAAGAAAGGAGGCAAAAAAAATGTTAAATGAGCGAATATATTCATGATATTCATATGGTGTGTATATGTACATACGACACAATGGTAAAGAATACGTTTTCATTTTCATACAATAAGGAATTTAAAGAATGTAATCTGCCTAATATTATAACTTAAGTAACGTAACATTCATATACATAAGAATGGCTTTTTTCTCCTCCACTTCAATATTACAGAATGAATTCTTTTGCTTCTCACATCTGAACAATTTCTCTGTTATTATTCTTATTTTCATTCAACTTTCTTTTCGGTAATTATTTTATCACATACCGTAACCGCAAAATATTCATTTTTCATACGCAAGAATAAAAACAAAATTAAGGAAAAATAATGAAAAGAAAGTTTTTAAGACGCTGAATTTAAATGAGAAAAATATTTCTTAAACTTTACAGTTTGATAAGAAATTTTTATTGTTGGGAGATTTAATAAGATGACACGGCAACAGAAGAAAAAATAGCTTATCAAATTAATACAGCAACTATTGCGATACAAGTTTCAATTCAGCCTTCTCCGAAATAATTATATCAACATGCAATATATAGCATGTACATAAATTTAATTAAATTCTAATGAAAGAGCTGAGAAAAGCCTCAAGTGAAAATAATTTTAATCAAAAGAAAATCATTTCTGTGGCAAAGAGGAGAAAAGAGATATGGAGCCAAAAATAATATTCACTTAGTCAGTCACTCAGTCCATCAATCCATCTTTATATAATAATTTTGTTTGTACGCCGTATGATATTGTAGTTCTCATATGTTTCACAAGTTTTTATTAAATTCTAACACCTTCTATAAATCACTCAAAATGCGTGTTCCACATACAGATTTAGAGGAAATTTTCATGGATGTATGGTACACAACAGAGAGTGTACAAAGAAAAGAAAGAAAGGGTGAATGGTGTTTATATGCTTTTCCACATTTTTCCTCCTTTACCATCTGATGAGTACATGTATATTGCTACTATTGCTGTACATTATGCAATTGGTGAACGAGAGCGAGGGTGGAAAATTTATACATACTGATGTAAGTAAAAAGAGAAATGGAAATAGCATGACAATTTTATTATTTTCATTTCATTCTCATCAGAATTTTTTTCATTTTCTATTACTAAATACATGAAGCACTAAAACTCATAACCAGAACCGATGAAAGTTACTGTATTGCAAGAGAAAGACAAAAAGAAAAGCAATTAGAAACGTAAGTTACACATCCAAGCCATGGCATACAATTTTCATTAATAATTGAATGAGATGTGTTGTGCAACATATGTGCATAAAATTTGAATTGTCTATTTCTCTCTCAGTCTGTAAACACACTAGTTGGACGTGCATGATGATGTCTATTCTATTCAATGATATGCTATTTGCTAAAAATTGCTAACGACATAGAAATAAAAAAGATCAAGCTAGAGCGACTGCACAATGACAATAGTTAAAACTGAGTTCACATAACAGAATATAGGCAAAATTCTCACAATTAGTACAATGGGATGTTCACAATTCGATGAGACACAATTTGCTATCAAAAAAAGTTTTTTTTTTCAAATACCCAGACAGTCATAGTGAAGAAAATGAGACCACCTGCGATACACATCATTTACACCATGTTTCAAACGCTTAATTAGATTTTCGCGACTCTGTTCTATGTGCGCTATTTCTCCTTCTTTCTCCTTTGTGTAATTTTTTGATTCGTGCGCGATCTTTAAATTCTGTATGAGTTTTAAAATAATAGTTTAAAATATTCAATAGGCCTTAGGAATTTGCTCTTTCGTGTATACACAAAAAAAAAAACGAAATTAAATGAAACTTAAATTGTTTTAGATCGATTTACTTTACAGAAATAAATATATACATGTACATGCATTGAGCAATTTGCTCGGCATGATACCGAAATTGAAAAAAAAAATCATGAAAATAAATTTTTTTAAAAAAGAGGAATCAGTGCGAAGATTAGTTTGTTGCATGAAATCTTTTTTTTTTCATTAAAGCACATGCTCCACATGATATCAAATCAATCAAATATTAATGTTATTTCATGTGTATATTGGTATATACTGTAAATTTGTGGAAGGCATTTCAAAGGCTTAAAGATAAATTAAATCATTTGGAGAATTTAAATTCCATGAAACTTGAGTGATGGCGTTCGAAAATCAAAAAGAAGAAAGCAAAAATCAAAGGGAAGATTTTGTAATAAAAAATTGCTTAAAAAGATCTTCTTTGTAAATATTGCACACATCAATTAAGTGTAGAAGATACTTAATTAGTAAATTAATTAACTACATACCGTTAGATGTTGAAAGAGCCACGCTCTAAGGATATTTGTTGCCACTTTTGGAAATATGCCACGTTTCTTTTGATTCTTTTTTCCATTTGTATCGTCATCCTCCTCACCCGTTCCTTCGCCTGACCCCACACTTGCATTGCTGGCATCACCTGGAAAAATAAAATAAATAAAAATTTAATTAAATATTTTTACTCGTATTTAAAATTGGTTTGGTATTGCTTCCAACTTTTCTGGAGTAACGTATGTTGATGTAGCTAAGTTTCAAATAAGGATCAACATTTTTCCAGAATAGCTGGATTTAAATAATTAAGAAGTTTCTGTCTCATTTAATTTCTGCTGCTAGTTCTGCTATTGGTGCTGAATGAAAACTCACAACAATTTATGCGAATTATCGATTTAAAGCACACAACTGAGAATTTTTATTATTTTCATACAATGAAAATGAATTTAAAAAATATAATTGCGTGTTTATTTCATTTCACAAGCAAAAACTCGAAACATGAAAAAAAATGAAATTAAAAATCACCATCACAGTCAATTTCCCCCACGATTATAAATATTTAACATTTTTTCCTCATTTTTATTTTTTCATTCTCCTCCTCTTTCTTCTCCTTCATTTTATTATTGCCCATTATCATCAGGGTGTACTGCTGATTATTTTAAAACACACAATTTAAAACGATTAAAGATTAAAAAAGTATTTAAATATTTTTACAGCCTATCAAATTGAAACGCAATGGATATTATTCCAATTTCTGCGTCAGTGCCTCAATACACAACAATAATATCAACTTTTTTTCTCTGTTCTGTGTATAAATATATTTTAAATTGCTCGTTCTATGAAAAGGTTTAATAGAACATATAACGACATACAAGCTTGTCCCTTACCGCCATTCAGCAGTTTGTGTACACACAACATTTTGAGTATGAGAATGAGAATTAAGCATTTACAGAGCCAAAGAGGAAAAAAAAGAGTAGAAAAGAAGAGTGAAAACATTATGCAAAAAGGAGACCGTAAAATGGCAACATTTATACGTGATTATAATCACTTTTTATCGTGTATATAGCCGACCATACATACATATAGGATATTATACAACACCCTTGGTTGTCATAGTTGACTCTCTCTCACTCGTTCAATATTACAAACATTTCCTAAAATTGTTTTATGTTCAACTCATATGCTTTATACGTACCTATCTATATGAAACTCAAAAAAAGGCATAGAACATTGCATGCATGCAAGTAAGTGATGGAAAATGGAAAATTTTTAAGCCACACACATAATGTGTACAGCATATTATATTCCTGTCATGTATGCGGTGATTTCAGATAAATTTGCTTCAAAAATAAAGATATGCCTTCTACCAGAGAACTGTTTTTTTTAAAAAAATGTCTTCGAGGCATGGATAAATTTAAATGAGATTTTTTTTCATTTTACATTTTAAATGTTCAATTTATATTTGAATTATTTCAAGAGATTCAATGAGAGATTGAGTGGTTGCGATTGTAAAACATATTATTGGAATTATCAAAAAATTCATTCGGAAATATTTTTGCCCTTGGATATTTTTTGTCAGAATGTTCACAGGACTTAGTAATTTATAATAACATACATAAGTGGTGTTGAGCATTTAAGTACCAATTGTGATGAATCTATTTTTTTTTGAATAATTTTTTCCTACTAGAAGCAATTTACTAAATGATTTCTTAAAAGAGTCATAAATCAATTTTTCAATGTTAACATATGCAGAGTGTCTGGTTCCAATTGTTTCATTATACGAAGCTTAATTAAAAATTATTAAAATCACTCTAATAAATTTTCGAAAAATTTTAAATGCCAGCCACTCATTTGACCCTTATATCTTTTCAATCTTCATTTTATGTGGCATTTCTCCACCTACTTTCCCATAATTTTATTCCTAATACCTCTCAGAAATTCAAGATCTTTAACTTATCTTTAGCCAACCGAAAGGAAACTCATCGAAAAAGTCTTCATTTTACAGTGATATAATAATAATAGTAATAAAATAATTCCTTCTAATTGTGTGAAAAAGTCAAAAACTTTTGTTTTAATCTTGATATGAGACACACAATTAAGAAAAGGAGAATAAATTTCAGAATTTTTTTTATTAAAGCTCTTATCAAATCAAAATGATCTTTTTTCTTTGTCATTTAATTTTCTAAGACATACATATTCATTCACATGATGTAATACAGAGACAAGAACAGATTGTATGAAAATCCGAGGCGATGGCTCAAAAGTGTGTAATCTTATATCGCACTTGAGAACAAAAAAAAGTTTCAACTACACTTTGCGATGCCTTTTGTTGAAGAGTAAAGAATTTTGTGTTTATTTTAGTTTTGAATGAATGAGGAGGAAAGAAAAACAACTTTTCAAGATCCAACTCTATGAATGAGATCTTTCGTTCAAGTACAAAAGTTGAAAGATATCACATCTAATTCATCAGACTAATTATCTCAAGTGAAAGAGAGTATACGATTATGAGTGAATCTAGTGTAAGATAAAGAGCTCCGATGAAAGACTTATTCAATAAATGTTGGATGTTATTCATATCCATGGATAGATATTAATATCAAAAGCAATTTATATAATTTTTTTATTCATTTATTTCTCCTCGTGTGCTCACTCTGCTCAGTCTATTTGTGCTTGCTTTGTTTTGTTAAATGATTAATAGTATTAAATCAGTACCCATCTGCACTTTCATACATTACAGTTTGCTTTTTTGAGACATTAAATGGAAAATTGAATTAATTTTTTTTTCTCGTTACACTCTGTGTATTTTTTTATGTCTGTATGAGACCTAAGCTGTCTCCATAGACATACAACATCATCAAACAGCAGCAGCATAACAGCAAAAGAGGCAGCAATGGAAATGTAAATCTCATGTTTGTAAATATTGTAGCAATTTCCTCCTTCATCTCCACTCAAATTTCTCTTTCCTTCTTTATCATTTTTCTTTTTTGTCTGTACTCATTCTTTCAATCTTTGTTGCTGTTTTTCTGGCCATCAAAACATACAGAAAAACTATCATCTAATGGCTTTATGTGATATTATTACTATTTACTTGTGGTTCCCCTTTTAAAAACAACAAAACAGATATCTCTTTCGGATTACATTTTTGTATGTGTATAAACGCATGACATGAATGAAGATATCGATGACAAGAGCAGATCAATTGCATGATTATTCCAATAAACAATTTTTCAAAATAAATGTCATCTGCTTTAAGTCTCATGTACATTAAATGTATTAAAGGAATGAAAATCACTCGGAAAAATATAATACACAGAAATTGAGGACTAATGAAATTATTGACCCCTTTTCTTCCTTTTACTGTTTGCTTGTGCTAAAATGAGATGATAAAATATATTTTATTGGAGTGGATTTGATGACTTTTCAATAAATTTGTTGCTGATCATCAAAATAATTTTACTTTTGTGAATTTGAAAAGAATATTGCTTGTAAGGTGGCACTTTTGATAGTTGTTGAATTTTATTTGCTGAACTGCTAGATTTTCTTTCTTAAAATTCGAAAATAGCTCAAGGATATATAGCTTGGAAACAACTTGATTGCCTTGATAGCTCATCAAAACTAAACAAATCAGATCGAATCAATGATATAATTATTTTATAATGAAAAATCATCTCGAGAAAAATCTAATTAGACTCAAAACTAAACAGCAGTGCATTGCTCTATGAAATTGTTTTCAATTTATTTTTCCACTCGTTTGTTACCCTTTTTATCTCCCTTTGCACAACAACAATCACTGTATGTATGGAGATGGATCACTCATGCTGATATTTATGCTCATGATACAAATGAAAAAAAAAAATTAACAATTAAATCCAAGAGAAGAAAAGACAAAAAAAAATTTAAAGCACTTCTGCTGTTTTTGCTGTATATTCTACTCTATCCGATGTGTGTATTTACTGCAGAGACATGAAATGAAAATTAGAACCCATTGAAGCATCAAATGATTAATGATGTCCTCTAGAAATCTTCTTTAATACATTTTATGTTGTTTGGATAACATACATACACAGATATACATAAATGATGTTTATGCTGTGTAGTCGAAAAAATAAAATAATGAAGAAAATTAGAATTAAAGTATTTTCAACAAAAACAGGCACTTGCATCTGGTTATTTTAAATAAACAGTAATTTAAATAGAGGAATATTATTTGGATAAGAATTAAATTCATTTTGGTTTGATTCGCACAAGGGTTTGCGTCATTCAAAAATATTATTATTGTTATTCTTATTGCTGTTCCATTTAGACTTAAATACTTCAATTTTTTTTATTATTTTTGCTTACTTTAATAATTCCTTTTTTTTTGGAAAAAAAGGATCAGAAGGAGAATGAGAGAAAAATTATTTTCATCGTGGAAAAGAAACATTTGAATTGTAAAAGGAAATATTATTCATGAAATTCGTTCTTGACTCCAGCTGGTACTACGCATCGATATACATATACATTATGTATGTACAAAATTGAAAGAATGAAACGAGGACGAAATAAAAAATGTTTGAAGTTTTATTTTAATTTAAAAAACCCCAAGCTAAGTATTCTCTCGTTTGTGCCACAGTGCCTTACCCTACACACGAACACAAAAAATTCAATCATTTCAATACCTTCGTTTCCATCCATCCCAGACCTTTATACATATTTAATAAAATAATATTTTTAGCGTGTTTTTGCAATTGAATTGTGAACTTCTGCTCACTTTTGACGGTTGACTAGAATCACAATATGGAGTAACTTAAGTTTTATGTTTTAAATGCGCCTTATTCACCGACTTATCCGATACCTTTTAAGTACGTCTTTTTCGATGGTTGGAAATTTTATTTCATATTTTTTTTTTCTTTATTATTATTATTTTTCGATTTGATTTCATGCTGGTGAAAAATAATCATTTAACACCATTTCAATCTTGCGCGCACCGTAAATTCTCATTTCAATTTTTCTTTCTTGTTACTTTGCCAACAGTATTTTTTTTTGTATATTTAACTATATGCTGAATACATGAACTTGTATGATAAACACAGAACATCAACATCATCAGCAGCAGCAATAACAACAAAAAGGGCATATAGCTTGCATGTAGTCAAAAAAGAAGCAAAGAACAAGGAAAAGGAACTGAATGTATTGAATGTATGTAGGGAAAGAGAAAGACAGTCATTTCCTTATATATAGCATGGAACATAAAGTAGCTTTTTATGAGCCACAAAAGTGATAATATTATTTTCCATTGAGTGTCACGCTCTTTGTGCCAAAAAGAATCTTTTGATGTGATAATTCTTATTGCTTGTTTAAATGGACACATTCTTTTTCCATGTCGTCATAAAAAGAAACAAAACAAAAAAAAAATAACACACCAACAGCAATAAGAGAAGGAATAAAAATAAAAATGAATGGATGATGAAATGGGAAACAGAGTGAGAGAAGAGCATAAAACATCAATGCATGCTCTGACTTCATCATCTTTTATTTCATTTAATTCAAGTTTAATGACGACAGTAATATCCTTAACGGATGTAATCAAACTTTTTTTGGCGGAATCCATAAAATGAAAATGACTGAATAAGAGACTTATTGGAGAGCTGTTGTTTGGTGCTACAAATAAATTTTATTTTTATGAAGACGACCAAAGCCATTTTTATGGCACTAAATGCTTTATAGTTATGACGACTTAGGCATGCAATGCATTTTCAATATAAATTATTTATTTCACTCTTATTGTTGTTGCTGCTTCCATGGTTTTGTGGCTTTTTTCTTTCCTTCTTGAGCGTTCATTTTTTTCGAGTCAACGATTTTTAATTACTATTATCAACAATCTCGGTTCTTTTGTGTAAACAAAATAATTTATGGACACACAGTCTTTTTATCTATCTAAGCTACTTGCTGAATGTGATTATTTTTCACATATTTTATGATATTTTGAAATGAAAAATATTCACATAGTAATAATTTATCTGAATTTCAAGGTATGCTTCCTACCAGGAAGTTCGATGTGAATTTTTGGATTAAAATTTTATGTCAAAGTTTTGAAAAATTATGTGTTAAATGTGAGCTAATGAATCAATTTAGTTTGTGATCATGTGAGCCTGACTATATCCTTCTTAATTGAGTTAAATAGACAAGAGATGTATACCCTAAAAAATCATGTGCATTACAATCGTCCGATCATAAAAACGTGACTCTATCTTAAGTTTCTTCTAAATAAGTTAACTTGTTTTCATCCACACATCATCGTCATAAAACTCAATGATGATAATTAAATTGTCACTAGCGACGATCAAAATTTTAACAAATCCCAAACTGACCGTAAAAGCTAACGAATTAATTACGATAAAAGATTATAAAATATCCCAATTAACCATCCCTTGAAGCATTTTCATTACAACAATTATTCTGTATGTGTGCATGTCTATAATTTTTCAGTTTTTCAGTCACAATATAATTAAATGATTAGGTGTAGATTGCTCTATGTGTTTTATTTTTTTTTTTCACAAATGAATCTTTCTAGTCATGTAGAATACAAACAAATAAAAGCGCAGCACTTATAACAGCAGCAGCAGCCAAGCTTTTAAATTAAATTTAATGGTCGTAATTCCGTGGTTGAATTAATTGCTCATAGCTATGGAAAATGTAACTAAACGTAGCAATAGTTTTTTTAGAGAGATAGATAGACAGCCGCTGCTGTCTATGGTCGGAGGGCTTTTTTTAAAAAGTTTTATGGACTGTGATGTTTAATTGTTTTTTTTTCTGCTACAGTTTTATTTACTTTACACTGCGCATTGTTTTCAATTTTATTTATAAATTCATTTTTAAATTCTATTTCATTCTGCGGAATTGTGATGAGTCTCTCAATAAAATATTAAATAAATTTATATGATTATGTTAGCCATTATGCATGTTAACAAACTAGTCTTTTTATTAGGAGATTCTCCATACTGGGCACTCTGTATAATTTTTTTTCCTCGACTAGTAGTAGCAATTGAATGAATTTGTTCCATTATACTTGTATATAAAAAGTGAATATATACATTATTAGCACCAACAAGAAACATTAATTTTTATATTTATTGCATTGAGGCAGTCGGGCGGAGAAATGAAATATTTGTCTAAGAGATTTCTTCTCATTTTTTTTTATGTTTTAGTTTTTATGAATGAAATGAATTAAAAGCCTTTAAAATGTTTTTTTTAACTACCATACAACTCGATGTACTTGCTGCACTATTTATTACTATATTACTCATTTTATGACTCGCTATGTGACTTTTTATTTTACAATAAAAAGTAGAGAGCCAACTGACGAGATTTGTTATGTGAGATAATTATCTTCCTGTGTTTGTTTATTTGTTCCTGTGACAATGTCAAATATATGATAAGAATGAGAACTTCTTAACTGTTTTGTTGGTGATAAGCATGTGAATGAATTCTTTCTGATGGTAGAATAGCATTGTAATGTTGATTTTTATCTAGTGAGAGGCCTGTCTGCAGTTCAGTAGAAAGTAATTAATTGCTTGAGACAATGAAAGAATTTTTAATGTAAATTATTTGAACTTTTTGAGCATCTAGATAATAATTTTTTACCAAAAAGAGTATAAAAATCGGTCAAATGTCAAACGTAAGTTTTTATGGTTTATGAAATCTTTACTCTCATGTCGTGCATGATCTTATATATAAAATGTTATTTACGACCTTGAACAAATAATATTCAATAAAGAAACATAATAAAATTTGAAAAATGTATTTCGTTTTGATGATTCATCCAATCACAATAATAAAAGTCTGCAAAATCATAGACGGTGAGAAATCCATTTGGCAAATAAAGGGAGTGGACTTTAAAATTTCATAATTCGAAACATTTTTATGATCATCGTTAAAATACCGTTAAATATTTCATAATGCTCATTATCACGAGTATCTTATTAATGCAACATTGTAAACAATTTACACCAATTTGTAAAGTTTCTGAATCAAAATTAATTAAAGCTAATTGGAAATCACCTCTTGCATATAAATGTTGGAGTTCAATTAAATTAAAAATCGTTCCTTGTAAAAAGCTGAAGGTAGTTTTCAAAAATGGTCATTTTAAGTTAAAAAATTGTGAACTACAAAAAGACCTTTCATGAATTCCGGCATGATACATAAATTTGTTAAAATTATGGCATTTAAAAAATATCATATTGCAATATGTTCAGAGAAGAGATTTTCACTTTGTTGGACATGATCGTTTTTCGCAAGAGAAACACCTTTACAGTTTAAAAAAGTCTCCATGATCATATATCGTGATCATTTGACTAATTTCAGTTTCACTTATAATTCTTAAAATTTCTTAATTAAATTAGGTTTCATAAAATTCCTTCCTTACACGATGTCAAAAAAAAAATAACTTGTGGGAGTTTTAAGAATTTTATTTAAAATGAAATCTTTTTCTTTCCTTCATTTTCTTCCACATTTCTTCCATTGACATTTTTATGAACGTGGTGATCTATTTATAACGTTTAAGAGAGGAAAAAAAAATCTCGTAAATGATTATTTGAATAAAAGCAAAAGGCTCTTATAAAACCGCATTGAATGCTCGTAATAATATCAAGATGCTATCACTTCATTCACTTCTACTTCTATACACACATATATTTTTATTTCCTCAAGTAATTGAAGTTGAAATGTAAAATGAGCTCTTAAAATATAAAAGTTTAGTGGGTGATTGTTTTAATATATTGAACAGCGCGTAACAATTTGTGTATCATTTTTATTATTATTATTATTTCAAGCTCAATATCAGTCATACAAAATTTCATTAATAGCAATTATTAGTCAATTAATTATCTGGCTGTTTGTTTCATAAGACTTTAATGGCCTTTAAGAGAAGACGAGTAAGAGGAATAGATGAAATTAAAAGTGAAGAGCATTGCAAAGATATTTAGACCCAATAATATTCCAATTCAACGAAAATGGTATAATTTATGGTATTATTTTTGAATCAAATTCCAAGCGAGAGCGAACAAATAAAAAAATCTAACAGACTATAAAATTAGAACCCATTCAAGAAAAATTAAAAATTATTATATTTTTATATGCCTTGATGAGGCAATGCGTTCGCATCTCAAGTGGATTTCTCTTACAATATTCTTCTTGAAATGAGGAGTGGAAAATTTAATGCAATGAAATCAAATTTTTATTTCGTCATCAAATTAAAATTTTCTTCATATTTATACTCATCTCTACACTCTTTTCAGTTTTTAAGAGAAGCAATTTTAATTTTTTCTGATGATGATCTTAACAAGATATAAATCATTTATCATTTTAAATGAGATGTAAGATTATGCTGTTTATTGTTGATTTTAAGAGTTGATGCTTCACTTTTTTATTAAGTTAAATTAAAAGTTTTTTTTTTCATGAAGCTAGGAAGAAAAAAATTTTAAGAATTTTCAAGTGGATTTTAATTTTAATTACAAAATTCTATCGAAGAGGAACAATTTTAAAAATTTTATTCATGTAAGAATTTTCCATAAAACTTAATGACTTAATGAAATAAGAAATTGTAAGATTAATTCCTTAAGTGATTTACATCTCGATTTTAACTTAATTGAAATTCTGTGCAAAAGTCTTTAAAATTCAGGTTTTGTCTGGGTTCAAGGCAAGAATGGAAAGTCTTTAATTTTAAAAAAAGTTGCGGATATTAGCATTTTTGCCAGAGGAACTTTTCTGCATTTTCAATCTATAAATTTATCACTCATTAAATGGCGAAACACTTAACTAAAGGACAAGTCATCTGCCGTTCAATAACAACCAAATTATTCCCATGGCATAATTTATGTCATTATCTCGTAACTTGATTTGAGCGCTGCGAGGGAATCTCTCTGAAATTCTTAATCGAACAGCATGCAAAGATTCCGAATAAATTCACATAAATTTTATTATGAAAATCATTAAAAATTTTAATTCATGAGTTACGGCATCAAAATTTGCATTTTATCAGGATAATAATTAACCAGACAGATATTCATGGTGAAATTATCTTTTAATGAATTTTCTCTCACCGAACCCAAAAAAACTACCTTCTGAATTTCCTCATGAATTTTTAATTTCTCCCAAGATTACAAAAACTTTAAACCTAAAAAACACACCAACCGAGAGGAGAAAAACAATTAAAAAGAAAAGTACAGAAATTAATATTCATAAAATTATCCTCAATTAACTTCGAAGAAATACAAAATAAACTTCATTAAAGTTACAGCAATAAATCATTATCATCACAACACACAACCACCCAAGTAAGTTTTGCTTCATTTCCAACGCCATCGCAGTACTTATAATCATAATAATAATAAAGCAAGCAAAAAAGCAAAGTACAACATCTCCACAACATTCGTTTTAGCAGCACTAAAAAAAGAGCGACTAAAGTAAAACAAGATTTATTTAAGTTCATGGAAAATACTTTTTTCTCTTTCTCTGTCTTGCATGTCTTGTTTCTACTTCTTTTATGTTAACTTTAAAGAAATTTATGAAAATGCAACAAGTGATATTTGTTTATTAAAAAAATGTATCTTCTCCTCATTTAACCCTTTCTTCCGCTTTTTACATCTATTTTCCTAGCCCATGAAAATCATCAGAAGAAGGCAAAAACAATATTTTTTATATTGTGAGTGTGTGTGCTTACACAATTTTATTTGTGCCGACATTGGCGAAAGAAAAACATCGGTTAAAACTCTCCACGCCAAAATGAATTATTACTATCAAAGAAAAACAAGCAGTGGAAAAATGTATATATAGCCGTAGTAAATTAATGGGAGCCTTTTTTGGGTAACTGTGTTAGTAGTCATTGTGCTTCTGCTCCTCTCCTTTCCACGTTACTTTTTTTTTCATACTGTACGTTGTTATATGTATATAAATTTTTGCCATTAATTATTTTGCTATAAAAATTTATACATTATATGAGATATTACAACAATAATAATACTAGCAGTGTTGTATGAAATGAGAGAGAAAGAAGGAAGAATATAAAGAGTCTGGCTGGAAAATTGATATCAATTTTAGTGTCTCGAGAGTAATAATTTAGTATGTCGACGGGTCAACAGACTTTCATGCACTTTTACTTACTTCTTTACGCTCAGAACCATAAATATTCTTTCCCGCTACTGCCTTCTCACTCCTTTTTTTTTGTGTATTTTCACTAGACTGTACAATACATACTTTTGTGTGCATAATAATGTCAGCGGAATTAAAGAGTTTTTTATTATTTACTTCTATGTTTACATTTTGTTTACTCCAGAAAAAAAATCTTATTTTCAACTTGAATTCATTTCATTTTTTTTGCTCTACCAGAACCACCCTCAACATGTCAGCAGCAGAAATCTTCATAAAAATGACTGTTTGTGACACACACGAAATTGATTTTTTCCGGCACCCTCCGATATGTATAGATACAGATAGATAGACTCTTTTCATGAGAAGTAGGCAAGCAAACAGCAGCAGCCGCAGTAGTCGATGAGAGAATTGAAAGACTCATTAATGAGTGAAATGAATGAAAATATGAAAATCGAGCATTTCTTTATGTTATAGCATCAATTTAAAGAATTATTAAACGAGGAAAAAAGGAGGCAAAAATCGATATTTTCAATTAATTAATGAATTGAATTTTTGCGAGTTTCCGTGATATTAAATTATTAAATTTTCTTTGCCGCTTTTCATGCTTCGAATGTTGATTGTAAAATTATGGAAATTGCTTTGAATTGTTTTTTTCAAGGAATAATAAAGAAAATATTACAAGTTATCGGTCTTATACCCTTTTATACACGATATAATATTGATTGGAAATTTTAATATATTTTTGAATATAAAAACATCCACAATGGTTAAGGTTGATTTTAAAAAGCTATCTCAACAGCTTCTCATTTTTATAAAAACCAAAAATTTTTTTAAAACGACATTTGCGTCGTGGTTTTGAAATTTAAACTAAATTTCATTTCATTGGCTAAATTCAAACAAAAGCTATTGACTTGTAGATTTATTTAAGGCATTATTGAGTGTTTAAATTAAACAACTTAAGATTTTCATAAACTTTTAATAATTTATCCCCAAACGACGTGCAAATTTTATGCAAAAATCTCCAGCCTCGCGTTATTTTAATTACCAATGAATTTTCCAAACAAACTATTTCCAGACGTTAAAAAAACTGAAAATTGGAAATGTAAATTGAATGAATTTTTAAAACCTCTCGTGTGGATTTTTTAAGTTTACTCAAAAATTGTTCTAAGCAAGATGAAAGATATAAAACCAAACATATCATTTAATGATTAGAAATTGCTCTATAAACATTCTACATTTGTTTTATATTTCAGGTTTTAACAATCGAGCGAGAAACTTAAATTTGCTCCTTTTGGTTCTTGAAGACCTCAATATTAATAGAATTCATTCCATTATTGCCAATAAAATGAAATCATAAAAAAATATTAATCACCATAAAATCTATTTTACAGCTTCTTATTTTTGCATAAATCTCTTTGAAAATTTTTCTTATCTCATTAAATAAATATCAAAAAAAGTTATATCTATTCTCTACTTTAATGAGCCTTGCACGTTTTTCGCTATTTTTTGTAATTCAAATATTTGTCAATTTCAACCATATTTAATTTTTTTACTATCTTAAAAAACGGCTTGCTACCTAATAAGGAAAATTACTATTCACCATTTATTGCAGAAAAGCTGTAAAATTATTCATAAACAAAATTTACTAATTTGCTAACACTTTACCTCCCATTCCTATAAAGCAATCATGGAGAATACATAGTTTTTTTAAGTATAGTTCTCAAAGAGATATTCATCTAAGATATATAAGACGCCATTGAAACTTTTAAATGCTTCTGTGTGCTTAAATTTTAATAATTCTAATCATCAAAATTTCTTTACCTAATAAATATTAAATCTATTTATGAATAGATTGAAATTGGGAATCAGAACTATAAAACAGAAGATAGAGAATCTTTGTGCTATATCGAAGAGATGGATAGAGAGAAAATAATAATTATAATAATAATCTGATCTAATGATCATGAACATGAGTTTTATATCACCACGTCGCGCACATCTCTACGAGCTATATAGTGACTATAAAAATATTTACATTAAATAAATCCTAAAAGTCATAAAAAATTGAATTTTAATGTTTATTTCTTTTTCGAAGCATTAAAAAATATTTATAATCTACATAATATGTATGAGTCAGTTATGCTTCTCACAAAATTTTATAGTTTTTTGATATCCAATATGTCATTTCATTCTAATATTTTATATCAAGCTGTGAATTTTCTGCTTATCCACAAAACGATTATAATTATTACTGTTATGGCTCTTTTTCTTCTTCTTCTTCTTATTGTTTTTATTATTACTCATTCTTTCACTAATTTCGAATTCATTTTATTTCGATTAAAAATTTGGTTCAAGAACTCTGTTTGGCTTTAGAAGATGCTGCTCGTGTCCACTCATTTCTTTATAATTTTTTGACTGTCAATTAACTAATGTTGGATTACGGGATCTAGGTCTTTAGTACTAAACTAGTCTACGACAAAATGCGCTATAAACATCTATTCCTTACTTTAAAATCTTTCGCTGATTTAAATGAAACACTTTTCTAGTTAACTTAAGCTTAAAGGTATCGCGCTAAGCCCTTAAGTCGTTTGTAACACAACAAAATCAATATAATTTGAAGAATTTACCAGATGATAATTTCTTCTGAAACCTCTATTATTATAATTAAATATTTTACGCTCTTTATAACTTGATCTTGCGTAGAATAAATTCAAATTATAGGTCTTGAATCCAATTATGTTTTTATACATTCTTTTCTTCATTTCGTTGTTATTTTTGTTTTTCATCTTTACTTTTCTTTTGTTCCAAACGAATGAGAGTGAGTATCGCAATATGTATAAAATGAAAGTGTAAAGGGAAAAATGAAGATCAAAAATATATACTATTGGTAAAGAAATTACATATTAAAAGGTTAAGTTAAGTTTAGAAGTTTTTTTCGTTCCTTTACATCCATTCCATTACTGATAATCTCTTTCAGATTGCTTTTCATTTCATTTAAGTTATTTTCTTCTTCGTTGTATATTCATGTAAGTAGAGAAATTATCTGTAAATTATATGCTGTGGTCAACAACGGAATATTTTATTATTTAATATACAAACGAGCTTAAATCTATCAAATACTGAATGCGCATTGCTTAGCTCTTACTTGGATGACTGTGAGTGAATTGTACTTTTTCAATACTAGATTGAATGGAGGATTATATATTTTATACTGACGAGGATTTGGTTAAAGGTTACCTAACTGATTTTAAACTGTTGATTGTTTTTTTTTGTAAAGACATCTATTTAAAGCTTTATGTTTTTGCAAAAAAAATGCTGATTAATATTTTTTTTAATGCCACAAAGTTGATTCTACTGCAAATATAATTTGCTGAGTGTTGTTTCGAGAGGAACTGTAAATGATACAATTTCTATTAAGATATATCTTTGGAAAACTGTAAAAAAGTCAGAGCTGAAGCAAGTCTGGGAAACCCCGAAAAATTCCAAGAGTTTAAGAGACAAAAAAACTGAAAATTCGAACACTGATCATTCAAAATTAGAAACCTAAAAAATTCTCATATATTTAATCTGATTGCATCCATTATTTGAGTTTAATGAGTCGATTATTGAAGATACATAATGTGTATGTACATGTATGTAATTTTGCTGATATTAAATCTCTATTTATTTGAATTTTCTTTGTTATTCTCTTAACTTTCAAGCGTGTGTGATCGACTAGAAGGTAAAGTTCTTTTATTTCACTTCACTCGATTCTTTTTAACATGAAATGAAGAAAAAAAGTTGAACAAAAAAAAAGCTGAACAAAACAAAAAAAAAAATCTTGGAATTTCTCTTCTTCTCTGAACCTCAAAAGTTCAACAGTCCATTATCTTTTGTTCATAAAAATGCTTTATAATAATTCACGATTAAATGATGGATGGGCAATCAAAGCATTTCATTTCAATGCTGGATATATGTATATATATGCGATGTACATATACCATCCATATCTTCGAAATAATATTGTACTCAAGCGACTACAAAGAAAATATTTCTCTTCATCGTATCGTCGAAGTTGTTCTTTTATTTTTTTTTCAAAGTATAACCTCGAGGTCAAGGCTAATAAAGACTTTGAACATTTTTCCATTCTTATTTTGAATCTCCATCATTTTTTTTTGTTTAAAAAAATTGGATATAAAAATAAAAGAAAACAATTTTCAGTATGAATGCAAAATTACTATTAATTTTGTTTTTTCGCCAAGAATGAAGGAAAATTACCACAGAATGATTGATTTTTTTTTTCTAGAAAAAAGAATGTTTTTATGGATCATTTTCTATTCTCCCCATTTTACGTTCAATATAGTTCCTCTTCTATCTATCTATATTTATTAAATCCACTTTAAATTTCGATGGTTACACAACAATAATACGGATAATTTTCAATTTTTATTGCTTTTCATCTAAAGGCGTTTATCGAATTAGGTCTTGATATAACCACAAAGTACTTATTTCATTTCAAAAGTATATCTTTATATATAATTTTTTTTAATAGTTCCATCTGATGTATATCGATATGCGCGCATCAATTCTTTAATGAAGATTGACAGATTTTTTATCATCATTTGTATTCAACAGCATGAAATAATTAATCGATGTGACGGAGTGGGACAGCAAGAGAGCAAAAATATTATAAAATACTAAATCAAAACATTAAATGATCATGATCGTCATAATATATACATATCTCAATATATGTATGTGAAAAAATTGATGATAATTGAACTATAATAGTATTATGTCAAGATTCATTGCCGACCGACGGTAGATGCTTGTTAGCAAAACACATTTTTTTTTTCGGGCTTGTAAAGAAGAAAATGTTCTTTGTACTTTGGAGAGTACGAGAAAAAGAAAATAAATAAAAAATAAATTTTCAAAAGTATTTTTAACTCCATTTTTTTGCTGTAGTGCTACTATAATTTTGAAGAAGATATTTGCTTCTTTTCTCTCTCTCTTTTCCTCTGTAAACATATATTTCGTTCATGTAGATAATGTAAATTTTGAACAATAAATCAAAGTATCACCTCATTTATTATTTCAGTAGATCATGTTTAAAGTCAGAAAAAAAAACATTCAAAGATATTTGAACCTCTAAAAAAATTTATTTCTTTTCTTTTGTTGAAAATACTTTTCGTGGTTTTTCATAAAAACTTAAACATTTTTTTTAAAATTTATTTCTAAATATTATTTTTTTGGAACTAGATCTTCATTCGAAAAGAATTGAAATATTTCTGAAAGGCCAATAGTGCATACAATATCCAAGAGAAAACATAGCGTGGTGAAGGCAGGAAAATTTTTCTATGTTTTTTTTTCATTCGTTCTTTCTCATTCATCAGAACGTTTCAATGCTTTAATGTTTCAATGCTCCAAGGGGGTGTAGATGTTTTTCATTCTCATACACTCGCTCTCTGTCTCTCATGTTTCACGCATTCAAAGGCAAAAGAAGCACAATTTGTGAATGTATGGAACGGAGAGTTGTGGCAAACATCAACACTAAAATAAACTTTTTCTCGTTGCCATAGTGATAGACAATTTACAAACAACACATGAAAACTGATATATTTCATCTCATTCGTGCACCTTACTTTCAACAATCTCCACTCCACTCAAAGATGCTTGTCTCGCTTTCGACTAATTCGCGTGCGTAAAAAAAACTTTACATCGCGCCATCTCTTTCATCGCCGTCAGCTAAATGGTTTGTTTTCATTATTATTCTTTTCGTTTTATGGCATTCTCGAGTTTTTATGACTAAAACAGCTGGTTTTCAATATAATTTTCAAGCATCGTAATAATGTATATATACATATTATTTCTCTATGCTTTTCATCATCGTCATTTTCATCAAAAAAAAATATATTTTTTTTATTCTTCATTCGTTGATGATTTTTATCCTTTCGTAAATGCACTTTAAATCTACTCCGCATTCTTGTAATTGCAATTATTGAGGTAAAATAGATGCAGAAAATATCTTTGACTCTATCTATCTTTACTATGCGGCGAACAAAAAAATTATTCTCATTGCTTTTTATTGTAACATAGAAGTGGAAAGAAGAGATATATAAATATCATGTGTGTTTAGTTATACGGCAGTATTTGATATTGAATATCATATTCTCCTTCTCTGGTGGTGTCGTGCTAACAAGAAAAGCTTTAAATCCTTCAAGTTTTCTATCTTTAAATATAAAAATTTTTTTTCACTACTTTTCGTCGATCAATACACACCCCTTTTACCATAGAATGACATGAAGAAAATATTTTTCCTTTCTTTGCTGCTTTTTTTATCCTCATTCTTGCAACGTCATGATGAATTGAGGAAAGCTTTTAATGGACATTTTACAATAGATATTGCTCGGTGTGTATATATATCTCACTATATAGATAACTATGTATGTATATATATATTTTTGAAAAATGTATAAATTCTATTTAAAGGGGAATTTGAGAGTGAAAATAAAAAATATTGAACTTGGTCAGTGAGAAAGAATATAAAGTACCATAAATTTAATTGAAAAATTTATATTTCATTTCATATTTTTTCTCTCATTTTTCTGTCGTTTTCATAGAAATGAATTTTTGAGAAGACATGACTCCATGACAATGACGATGATAAAGCTTAAATTTATGAACTTTAATAGCGTAAACTCATGCAATGACCCCATGATTTTGTTTTGGTGAATTTTTAAGGCTTTTGTGGTATCATGGAATAAATTTTAGCCGGCGGATCTGAGTTAAAGGATTATAAATTTTTTAAAAAATTGATTTTTTCGATTTTTAATAAAAAATTTTCTTGAAAAATTTTCATCAATTTTTTTCTTTGCACAAAAAAATCATTCTTACAGTTTACACGTTTTCATAAAATATTATTACTATCACGTAAAAATATTAGTTATTTACTGTGGTTTTCATCACCATAATATAGTTATCTCAAAATTAACGATTCAAAGTCAATTAGTTATACAATTAAAACCATATTGATTTCAACGCTAATAAAAATAACGCTATGCGGATCCTATCAATCAATCAGACCATTTACTTTTCGATAGTATCAATAATAAATTTCACACAAATGAAAATATTCCTGAACTTGAATGTGTTTTGTGGCTGGGGTTTTTTGGTGTTGGCTGCGATATAGTGGATGTTAAAATTGGAATTTTGAGTTTTTGGGTTCTGAGAATTACAAAATTGCAGACTCATTATTCAAATTTTGCTAATGGGTTCTCGAAAAACCGATTAGAAATGCAACATCCTGATTTTTTTAATTTTAAACCCGTAATCCAATATTTCGTTTTATGCAAAATCGCATTTTGAATGATTTTTGGGATTTTTCTGAGAAGATTTAAGAGGGAGTATTTAAGATGAAAACTTTATAAACTTGCACAAGATGAATTAACAAATAGGATGCAAATTCTATGAATCACTTTCATTTTTGCCTGAAGGTGAACATCAAGATTCTAATGGAAATGTGTAAAGTTTTTTTTTTATTCAAATTCAATGAAATCGAAAAGCTGAATTAATTTAATTTCCTATTAAAGCAAAATTCTCACTCTCGACAAAATCTGATGGAATTCTATTCAATTATTTCTTTCATAAGGCCATCGTGACTAGGTCATTATTCATTACAACCATATGATCCAATGAATACGGAGCTTTTTTTTTTCATAAAAGCTACAAAGATTGCTTGTCTCATTTTTGGAATGGAAGTGAATTATCTCAGAAAAAATAAGACAAGACAAATAAAATTTAATAAGAGCTTCTTCGTCCTTACACATAAATAAATAAATATCCAAATAGATATTGTATTGTTTTTCTCAATTTCTTATATTCTATATTTTTGTCAAATTGGTTAATATCTACTGACTTTTCATTTTTCAAACAATAAAAAAGAAATAACATAGCGAAGCAAGTCAGTTGAAGATAGATAGAGATAGAAAAGAAAAGCAAGCAAACATGAAAACGTAGATGTATAAATGTATATACATATATACACGATTTATAAGGGCAGAAACGGCAAAATAAGAAATTCCATTAAAATAATGGAAAATATTGGATGGAAAATTCGTTCCATGTTTATCGTAATGCAGAAGAAGCATTTTTTCATCATTTTCTGAGTCTTCTTCATTCTTCATTTTTTTTCCTCTCCTCTTCTCCTAAATTGCTTTTCATTATAATTTCTCCATATTCGCTTTTCCCTTCCTCGCAATATTAAATATATTTAAGAACAATTTTTTCTGCTATCCAGCAAGCAAACAAACGAGCCAGCCAGAGGAAGGCAAAATGGCTTTTAATTTCTCCCTCATACTATCCAGCTACTACCAAGTACAATTTATTTGAACGATAACGAAAAGCAATTGTACGTCTCCATCTCATTCTCATCATAATATAATTGTGAATTTTTATCGCATTTTTAATAAAACAAAAAGAATTCGTTTGTCGCTTGACCCGCTGACTGGGTGTCCATTTCTTGAAGCTTTTGCTGAGTATTTTTAAAATTCCTCAAAAGTATCATGTAGGGCTTAGTCAAAATCTCATCGAAAAGCTTTGACCTCAATTAATTACTTCAACAACCCTCTAAAGCTCATTTTAAAACTTGAATTTAGAAGTTGATTGGAAAATTTTGATAGTGACTTAAAAACACCTAAAGATTAAAAGTGCGCTTTGATCATTTGTCAAATTATGACATCATTTTTATACTAGCTTAATTTTTTTTTCTTTAAAAAAGTCAAAATGACGTTCAGTTTCATTTAATTTTTCTTTTCTTATATTTTTTTTTCTCAAGATAATTTCTTTCCTTTCGACTCTCTTCATTCATTCTTCTAAGAGAGATGGAAAATAAATAAAATGTAGTTCATAGGATGTAAAATACATTTGGATTTAATTGCATTTCGAAAAGAAGAGATTAATTTTTCTTTCAAGACTCTTGTGTTTTTTTCCCATTGTTGTTGTTGTTGCTGTTCATTTTCTTGCTTGCTTGTTTGTTGGAACATTTCAAAATGGAAGTTTTCTTCTTTTTTGTTATCTTGTTGTCTTGTTATTATCATAATTTCTTATTTATTTTCTTAAAGCTGATTTTATTATCATTATTTTACAAAGAAGAAGTCTCTTTGCTACGTCTTTAAAGTGAGGCATGTAAGAGAAGATAAAAAAAAATTAAGCAGCAGACAGTCTTTTTGTGTTTTATAAATTATCTAAAGGATCTGCAATTCATATTAACTTTAAATTCTCATATCAACAGCATGTGAAATTAATGAATATTTAGTATGATTATTGTCTTTTTTTTCTCTACTAATGATAATTAATTAGCTTTAGTCATATATGGACAAATAATTAATTAATTTATTAATTGTAGAAAATTAATAAACTATTTTTGTATACTCTCGCATCTTTGATTGAAAAATTTATCAGATTTTGTGGCTATGAGCTTTATCAATTTCAGGATGATGTGCATGAAATTTTGGATGATTTAAGTTAAAAATAAATCATGGATTAAGCTTTTGGTTAACGTTCCTTTCATTTTTTTTGGTGGGTCAATAGATTTATATGAATTTTTGCGAGCGAATAAACTGCAGAAACTAGGTCAGAGATTCATGTGCTTTTCGGGATTTTTTTATGGAAATTCCAACAGAAAGATGAATATTCCAATGAAATATTATCGATCTGAAATAATCAAAAGCAATCCTTCACAAAAATTATCGTCTATCAGAATCTTGAAGCAAATTATCTCTGAAAAGTTTCTGGGAAAGATTCAATATCCTCATGAACAAATTATTTTTATTCAAATATTAGTTTTCGACATTTTAATTAAGTAACTTCTTTTCACAAGAGGTATTATAGAATTTAAAGATTTACTCAGATAACAATCGAAAAATTGGCAACTGAATAACGTAGCATACAATTAATTTGGAGAGGTAAAAATGTGCCAAAACTGTACACAAATTAAATATAGATAACAATTTAAATGCTATGTTTATCGGAAAAATTTTGTTAATTTCATTTTATAATGAAAATTATATTTGCACTTTTTTTATTATTTATTTTGCTGAATTTTATTTACGACGAAATGTTCAACCTCATCATTTTGGCTACAGAAAAAAAAATTATTACTAAAAGTATATTTTTTTTTCAACTTTTCAACTTCAATTATGTTTTAAATTCCATTTTCATATTAAGTAAATTACAGAAAATAATTGTAAATATCATCAATATAATTTCGCATCATAAAATATATTGTGAGAGAGAATATTGAATTTATGTAATGAGCATTTCAATTAATTATTATTGTAGTATATTTTTGTGTTATTGCAAACCTTCCACTTAATCGACGTATCTCAATCATTGTTTATGTGCTTTAATGCAAAATGAGTGTTGAGTTGAAACGAAAAATAAATTCTAAAAAATTTTCTTCATTATGAAATATGAAACTTCAATATCTATAGTAACTTAAGCGATTGTGAGGAGAGAGAAAGAGATTTGAAACATTCGCACTTTAATTAAACTTGCTGCAATCTTACAATTAAAAATATTGCAATTTCAGTCACTAAGTATGGATGGAAAGATATCTCTTGCTATGAAATATAATTTCTAAAAGCAAAATTATTTTATATTTTGTATCCAAAGCGCATTTCAAACATTGGAATTTAATTAATCAGCCAACAATCAAGTCCGCATAATTTTGCAAGAGTTATTTAATTATTCAGACAACTACCAAGCAAATTCATTAATCAACAAGTCATAAAAATCGAATTGACGTCTAGTCAGATAAGTTAGTCATATGAGTAGCCAGTCAACTACCAAATAGCCAATCATCACCACCTAAGTATAGTAAAAAGTGCGCTAAAAAGTTATTTCTCTAATCTTAATACGATCTGTAATAATTTCAATTCTATTGCACTTTATTTCATACCATATTACATACTTAGTTATTATATATTGAAGACATAAGAAGAACTTATTAGCAAAGAGATTGTTATGAAGTCAAAGAAGCTCTTTTCTTGCTGTTGCTTTTACTGCCTATAATCTAACATTCGATCATTTTTCATTTCAGTTTTTCTTTCTCTCTACACTCTACATGTATAAATATGTCTATATATCTATATAATAAAAAGTATGGCATAGCTATACTCTACTGTACAACATCCTAAACGCAAAAAACGAGTTGTTGAAAGAGGTCAGTAACGCTTATTGTATATGCGCGAGCATTTGTAATTTGTTTTTATGAAAGTAATTGAAGTCATAGTTGTGTACCATCGACTCAATCTACGCCTATATAATATAGACAAACACTTTAACAGGTTGCAGTGAATTCAAGCAACCGAGAACGCAGAATAGCAGGCAGCAGAAACAATGACGATGACGATTATAATAATAATAATCACGATGATATAGAGACAGCGAGGGACGGATATAATCGATATTAAACGAGATTTCACACTTACCAGGACTACCTAGGAAGACTGAAGAATATAAAACGCGCCTTGACGGGTCATTGGCACGTGAATCTGGAGGGGATGACCATTCTCTTCGACACCATCGTCCTATAAATATAAAATAAAAAGGAGGGAAAAAATTGATTAAATTATTAGCTACTGACATTCATGATTATGAAATATAAATTTAATCTTGATGAGATTCCCGTAATCAAAAAAATTTCAAATTTTCTCTTCTGCTCTTTAGCTTTTATGATGCAATGTAATTCCATCCTAAATATGCTATTTGCAATAAAAATTCATAAAAAAATAATTTTTTTCTGGTGTAATATCTTCAATTATCTTTTGCCCAAGCTGGAAAAAAAATTTCATCTTCACTCTGCGTCGCATTTTTATAGACTTTTTTTTTCTTCTTTCATTCACATTTAACGTTTGTAATATCACTCATTGTGGAATATTATCATCATCCCCTGCGATGTCGTTAGTTGTTGTTTCATTTCTTTCTTGTGTTATTTTTATGATATTATTTGGATATTATTATTGTTATATTATATTTTAGTGCTGTAAGGGAGAATTTTTTTTGTTTTTCACATTCATTTTTTTTATAAGTAAAAAAAAGTAATTTGATGGAAAAAATAAAAGAAGAATAATTTTTTGTGTAATCCAGAATAAAATAATGAATTGGGTGGAAAAGTCAGAAGTAAATTTAATTTTTCAAAACAAAAATAGAAAATTTGAATTATTCGAATAATTTTTATTATAGAAATTTATTGCGAGAATGTTTTGATGTGAAAATCTTTTAATAAATAGTTGTGGAAATATTTTGAATCCATTTTTCATTCAACTCGATAAATTTAGATGATTTTTTTTTTAAAATTGGAAACATTTCAAACAATTATTATGGATATTTAATCCGATCGGAAACACCACACCGTCAGCCTTTAACCACACCTGGTTCATATAAAATTCCAATAAATAACATAACTTTGTATGATGAAATCACCAATTTGTGTCTATTTTTCGAGGCTTAACTCCAATTATCTCGAAGTAAAAACTCTTAAATTCCGTTTAATCAAGAAATATTTCAACAACAATTTCTTCGAACTTTAAATTATGCCTTCTCTGCGTATTGTTGTGGCCTACTCATAATATTTTGCCACTTTCCATTAAACAATTTGTAGCCTTTCAAAAAAAAAAAAAAAATTACACAGCACAGTAAAAAAAGAAGAGAAGGAAAAAATATCGAAAGATTGAAATGAACTCAATTGACTTTTTTCCTCTTCAGAATTGACATCGACAAGAAATATAACATAAAACACCAATAATGATCATCATCATCAACTTACAGGAAATTATTTTCCTCTAACGAAATTATTTGTTGCTCGAAGTTACTTTTTTTTTATTTAGAAATGTCACTCAATGAGAATTATGTGTGTTCGATACAAAAAAAAAAATCTTGCTACGAGTATATATCGACTTTCAGAGGAGCACAAATGAGAAAAAATTGACCGGCGGCGACGGAGGAGTATTTAACCTATTTTCAAATTGGAAATATTATATCTTTCCTCAATACAACCGACAAAAACACCAATTTTTTTGAAACATGGGGACATATTTTAAATTGTTTTTGTTCGCTCTCACTCACTCTCGTGCGTCTACAGCGAACACAGAAAATAAAAATCGATAATTTTAAATAACATTGGAAAATGTCATATCTCTGATATTTGAGTCTACATGAGAGACAAATTTTTTTACACCATGGCACATTGCTTTGGCTGACTGTATTTTTATATTTTTGTCATCTCTGCCTGACAGAGCTGAGACAAAAAAAAAATAACAAAGAATATACTGTGAAAAGTTTATAAATTTAAAAATTCACATTGAAGTATTTTATGTTTAACTCAAATGCATATTTCAGCAATGAAATTTATTGAATATGGCATTGTTTGTGTACACAAATTTTTTCAGCTCTTCCTGAGGCTCGATTTCATCCTTCCATTGAGATATAGAAACCAAAACAAAAAAACACCCAGAGACAGAGAATAGTTGACATACACGATAAACATAACGTGTAACGTAAATGAATTGAAATAAATACTGAATAAATTTTTTTTTATTTTTGTGCATGAAATGATAAATGAGCCACGTGACTGATGCAACTGATAGACAGTGAGAGGAGAAAAATTTAAAGCATATAATAGAGCGTTCTTCTGTTATCAATCCATGAAGATGAGTTTATATTTTTAAGGATATTCCACTCGTGGGTGTCTTGAACTCAGTGGGTGTTGAGTATAAGCTTGCCATAATGCATTACTTTCTTTGTGGGAAGTGATTGAAATCATTTGAATGGATATATTTTTATAGCTTCACAAGTGAGGAATCCTTGTTTCTTAATTAGAGTACTTTTCCTCTATTAAATTCATTTGCCCATTAAATATTTTCCGCATATCTTTAAAAATGGAAATGAAAATTCTTGGAAACTCTATCCCTCCTCATGGCATTCAATGCTTTTGCATTTTCTCGTCTTTTTATTCATTTTTTGTATATAAGCAAAGAACAAAATAAATTGCCAGTCATTTATCAATATGTTTCAGAAACTCTAAAGTATCTTTTGCCTCACTCACTCCAGTCTTTGAATTTATGTGGAAAAGGCACCCAAAAATTTTCTTTTTTTTCTTGTTATTTCATTCAACAACACAGCTGAAAGAAAGTATGTATATATAAAATAATAATAATAAAATGAAATGAATGTATGCTATCGATTTTCACCAACAAGGCTTTCTGTACTCTCATAAATACGCATATTTTTGCAGCTACTGGTGCTTGCTCTTCAAATGTAGATTTTCAGTCATATCATGCAAATAGACGAGAGAGTATATTTTCTAGTGTGAATAGAACTTTTCATTTTAGACTTCAGAATAGAAATTAAATACATTCATTTATTTATTTCTATGGTGCATTCCCGCTTGGAGATTTGTTAGATGAGATTTTTTTTTTTATTTTGATTTTCGTCGGCTATTTGAATCAATATATGCAATACCAGTTCTTATGGATAGCATTTTACACTTTTTAACAAAATAACAAGGTTTAATTTTTTTTTGAATATTAAAGGAAGTTTTTGAGAAATATTTCCAGTTTAAGTGACATTTTCAAATTTAATCTGACAAGAATTTAAGTTCTTAGTTCTATCAGAAAAAATAATCCGTCGCTCCATAAGTAATGGACAAACTCATATACACAAAATACACCGAAAAATCATTTGAGATATGAAATGAAATTTTATTCGGTAGATTTTCTATTATCTCTCATGCACAGATCTTTTTCCTTTCTTATATGTGCAGCACATATATGCATATATCGCATATACAACAAAATGTCATGAAAATGTTCACAAAAAAGAGCATATCGAATTGATATGACAGTTTATTCTTTTTTCGGATTAAATATATACAAAATAATAAATAAAAATGATTAAAAATAAAAAGGCATAGAATTTAATTCTTTTGTATGATGTCAACGATGGGATACAACACTTTGCGTTCCTTCATATAAAATAATAAAAAATAGCAACGTTGCTGCACATTCGAAGGAAATGAAAAAAGTGCATCAGGAGAAAATGTGGAGACGAAAAGTTTTTTTATTTCATTGCAAAAAGGGGAAAGAAAACAAAAAAAGTGCTTGGTAATAGTCAGAATTTTTTTTTATTATTTAGAATTGTTACCAAGGAGACACATCAATACGGGTGTATCCGCGCATGTCTTATGTTGAATGACTAGAATACATCATACATAAAGAGGAAATAACAGCAAAAATCTATTGACTGCAGACATATAGATAAATTGCTGCTACTACTGCCTTGCTCTTTAAATCTATATGTATATATATATATATGTATGTTTATGTATGCGCTCTGTGCTTTATGGCAGAAGATATTTGAAAAATTTAATTAAACCTTTCATGCATTGTGCAAAAGTGTTCATTCCATCCTGTCTTTCTCTCGTTTTAATTTTAATTTTTTTTTCTGATTTCCTGCAGGATATTTCAGGATATTTCTTTTCAGAAAGCATCAAAAGAGAGGACCAAAAGAAGAAAAGAAATTGATTCTATTAAAAATATATATTTTGTACATTCATATACATATCCATAAAAGGTTTTTGCTGCTTCTTATAATAGCCTCATTTTTGAATCAGACAGAAAATTTCAATTTCCTATCTTTCACTATCTTTTTCCTGTTTCTTCAATTTTCTTCCTTTATGCCTTGCTCAAAATGAGAAAAACTTTCAATCCTGCAATATATAGGATGGTTATGGAATGAAAATATGAATATGACTATAATGTAGTCGATAGATAGCTAGTTATTATTATATTAAATATTGCATTGGAAAAGTCTTTCCTCTATCGTTCTCACTCTCGCTTCCTTCGTTTCCCGCTTCCTTGTCCATGAATATACATTCAGTTTTTTTGCCAATCATACATGACGTCAATTATATAAAACATACTCAATGTGTATATGTACATATATACATAAATCATGATGCATAACAAAATGGTAATGAAAAGCAAGGAAAAGAGAAAAAATCAATGGAGATAAATTTAATGTAATTAAGCATCAAACAGCAGTAGGAAAATTGCTTTAAAAATTGGAGCACCCTCAACAGTCGAGAAATGAAAAAAAAATCCCAAAAGGAAAACTAAAAAATCAATTTTGCCTCTTTAAATCCTAAAAACTGCTGCAACCTCACAGCAAGAACATTTTTTTTCTCATTCTCTCCCCAGGCTAGAGCTTCACTGATGTCATAAACACACGCAGACGATGGGAAAACTTCTGGTATTTTATAGCACAAAATGTGTATATAGAAATATTTTTAAAGTGAATAATATTAATAATAATCGATGTTTAAGGGAATAGAACACACAAAAATGTATTCATGGTAAGTAGCAACAAATTTAAGTGGGATAGTAAGAAGAGCAAGAGTATAAAAATAAAAATTATGACTTGGCTTTATCTCATCTTATCTGTCGCTGTTGCCTCTGTCTGTCTATCTATCTCACTCTCATCATCGCCTTATGCCATTCAATTTTCATTCATTCTTTCGGAATTTTCCCACTCTTGTCAGTGTTCCGCATTCAACCCCAATTTATCACGGAGTAAAATTATTGACAATAATCATAAAATAGAATGTGCAATTTTATGTCGTTCTGAGTCGTCGTTAACCTTGACAATCGGCCATTTTAGAAAGTCGTAAAACAAATAATAAAACAACAGTAAAAGCGACGAAAACTAAGGCAAACGGGAGGGCGAAAAGGGAATGCTGAGAAGTGAAAATTTTTTGCTTTTCATCTTCACACATACATTTAAAAGTTAGTACTCATTTGATTGTGTATCTACATATACATTTTATGGTGAGTACTACTGCTCTTTACTAGAAGGGGGTTAATGTGAGCACCATAAAATCATCAGCTATACAATTTTTCCTTTCGGCTTTTCACGTTTTCATATTATTTTATTTCAGCAATGAATGAGACACATATTCTACATTCTCCTACTACTGCTAGCTTGGTGTTGTTTTGTTAAAGAGGAATTCTTTTTTTTTGTCAGTAGAGGAAAAGAGAAGGAACGCGCGGGCCATTAAAATTGTAAAATATCACTAGATTTTTGGCTATACGCCTGTTGCGCTTTTTAAAAAATTATCATTTTCAAATAAATTACTCGAGCTTTTTCGTGCTTTGCTTTTTCACCCTTGAATAGAATGAGCGTATACATGGATTGTGTTATGTATATAGACACACGTTACGTATAGTGGCGATGTAGACATGCTAAATGGGAAGTAGTTTTTTTGGATGATGGAGAAGAAAACTTGAAACATTATTTTTATGATGACTAATTCCATTAAGCTCGCATATGAGTGTGTGTATGTATGTGTGTTTTAATCTATTAGAATGTAATTGCTTTCCAAAGTTTGCAGACTTTGTGTCTCTTGTGTCACTCTCTTCTTCCTCTCTCGGATGACATTTTTAATTAATGGCATTAAATTTGGGATTCTTAAATTATCGTCACTTTAACTTTCAAGGAATTTTTTGTGTAAAAAATATTATTTTACTAGGATTGTGGCTCGTTGAGCATGACATTGTGGTTTTTATGCTGGATATCTGCCAGATTGTTGGTTATAATGACTTGGAAGTGCGCGACTAATGGTAAATATTATATCATTATAAAACTACTTGATGTCATTCTTGTGTTTATGTTTAATTTATGGCATAGACATGTCAATAATGTCTTGCGAATAGTCTCCTAAACAGATAACAGACGGAGATATTTTAAATATTTTAATTACCATTTCAAATCTTTTTTTTCTTTTTCTTATCATGAGAAATCTATCTTTTGATTTGAGTTTTCAGTTTATTAAATTTCAAATATTTATAACCCCCAGACCCACTCGAAATCCCATTACATTTATGTTGTTTTGACTGGCAAAAAGCGTAAATTAATAAAACTTTTCTTTTCTTTTCTATCGTCGTTTTCTTAAAGATCATGAAGAGCGAGTGAGTGAGTGAGTGAAGAAGAAAGAAAAAAATGAAAAATGAGAGATGAAAATAGTCTTTATTGTTTTTTGACATCATTTTCATGAATCCACAAGATAAAATGAATGAAGAGAGACACAATATGACGGCGAGACGAGTTTTACAAGCGTCAAGGCATAAAGCTATAGAATTTATTGTCTTTCATTGATTTTCATAAGCAGATTTTCAATGTTACTCGCAAAATTTATTTTATCCAATCTTATCTACTTTACTTCATCCCCGCACACATACATATAAACGCGAGCATCTAAATGCAAAGTGTAGTAAAGTATAGCACACCACATGTTTTCTACAAGCTTTTACTTTAAAAAACATTTTTTGGGAAGAAAAGTGCTTGAGTTGAATGGGATGAATGGAAAGCTCAGCTTAACATTTTATAGAGAAAAAGACACAAGAGCACATACAGAAAATAATACTGGGGAAGAAGGAGATGAAAATGAAAAATTGGTTACATGAAAAATCCATCTAGAGAGAGAGAGAAATCATTTATGGCTAAAGCATATTTTGAATGAGAAAAATGCTTTCAACGTTTTTTTTTTCGTCCTTTTCTCGGTCATTAAAATCATGAAAAAAATGGTAAAATGTGGATTTTCTCGTCGGAATTTCTTTAAAGATGAAAAATTCAATTCCTTAAAAATATTTCTCTTTACGATTTATAATCAAAAATGAAATGAAATAAGAAGAAAATAGTACGAGCAAGTAAGTGTATGTTGAAAAGTAAGAAAAGAAAAGAATATTTCACCATTTTATTGCGGGGTAAAGTAGTTTTATATGATTGGTTTCTACATAGCGCAAACTCTCAGCTTCATCGAATCCAGAATTCTTTTTCTTTCATCATCATCAGCAATATATATATATATATATATACATACAGGGAGAGAAAAGAAAAAAAAGGAAAGAAAAAAAAAGCGACGCGAGAAGTAACACATTAAAGATTTTTTTTGTGCTTAACATGAAATAACAAAAATGAAATTAATTTCATAATAAAATATGAAAATGAGAAGAAAGAAGTCATGTAAATTTATGTACACATGGATTTATATAGATCTCCATTTCTCCATCTCCTTTCCTTCCCTTTTCTTTAATTGACAGCACACTTTATGGCTTTTAAATTTTTCATGTTTCATATTATTATAATTGTGGACAGTTCCCATTTAAATTTATATCTTTTTATATAAATTTTCTTCATTTCAACACAAACAAGAAACTGAGATGAACCCTGGCAGTGAAATTTTTCTGATTGATGGTTTTGCGGTAGGTTCGAGAAAATGTGAAGAACATAATCTGCAAGTACGCGTGATTCAGCGAAAATTTATCAATATTTTCGTTCCGTCTATTAAGTTGAAAAGAAATTGCTGTAAATGTGTCATAAAATGGATTAAAAATTAAATAAAACTTTCTCAAGGGTATCGAACGTAGCATTTCCATCTCTTATTCTTTTTTCAACACCAAATGGCAGTAAATACTCTCTTAAAAGTGTCATTATTATTTAAAAATTACTTTTTCTTGCATTTCCTTTTTAATATCCTTTCCGTCTCTCCTTTTTCCGAATATTATTATAAAAAGGGTTCCCATTTTCCATTTCAATCCATGGCTTTGAATATTGTTGTTATGTAAAGCAGAAAGGAAGGGAAAATGAAGAAAAAAAGAAATTTCTACAATAAAGACGCTTTTAAACGCTTTTTTTTCTAATTTTATGATAACAATCTCCATTCCGTATACTTTTTTTTTCTATGGATATTTTTTTCATATCCTACATACCTCCGACCGACCACCCTCTACTACTACCACTCACTTACATTATATCTTATTATAAAGCAATGTATGAGAAATAATATTACTAAGGGTATTGCTTTAGATTCTATTTAAATAACTATTTAAGTAGAACATTTTTTTTTATTCAGGAGAAAGCAGCAGTGAATCCAATGGAAGGAAAAACCTTAATTTTTGTGTAATGTTCGGTAGAGAGTGGTTGTGTGTATATATCTAAAGCAAATATCTAAGTTGAACATTAAGCTATAATTTTAGTATCAAATAATTTTTATATTTGCCTTTATTGCCAATAGAATGGATCTTTTCTCCGTTTTAAGTCTGCTCACTGTTCTTTTCTCCCTTAATATCATGAAAATGCTCCCAACCGAAAATGGAAATGGTTGTTCTGGCTGTTATCAGTTCCAACAAAACAAAAAATAAAACCCATCAATGTAATGTTTTTTTTCGTTCTTTTCCTTTTTTTTCTTTCTTTTGGGGGTTGAAGATTCACATTTATTCACATAGAAAAAAAAGCAAAAAAAAAAAATTCTGCCATGTCATTGCGCTTTAGTCATAATACTGAAGGGTGAGAGAGAGAAGGAGTGTGGTGATATCTGTATGTATATCTACATTTAAACATAACATTAAAGAAAATTAAAGTGAAATACAATTTCAATTTTTTCTTCGTTTTCCTTTCCTTATCCTTGGTATGGAAATGCACTTTTCTTGCCTCAAATGGCATTATTATGTGAATGATAATGGCTTTTATTTTCTTTTAAACTTTTTGATCCCCCATTTCTTATATTCCCTCAATTTCTTCAATGGGATCTTTTCAGATTATAAACCTCAAAAAGGGTTAATGACGACACTAGTGGAAATTAAACCATCTCCTGATGTCTTTCTACATTTATATGAAATCAACAATGAGAATTTTTAATGCTACTAGTGTGGTGAGGCATCCATGGGCAAATCTGATAACATTTATTGCAGTTTTATTCAAATTTTATAGAGTACTTTTCCATTTTTGCGCTCTTTTGAGGTTTTTCTGACTACTGCCGCTTTGCCTTCCCTTTTCTATTTTTCATTTACATGCCTTTGCCTTTAGGTGATAATATTCAGACAATTTTTATACGTTCACTGCCTATATTCATGTTGTAAATGAAAATTTTCACTGACTTTCCACATTGGCATAATTTTCAATTTTCCTCTAGCATAAAAATTAATTTTCAATGTCTCCGTTAAACACGTCACGTCATAAAGTGGTATGGATAACTACATTAATGTTATTTCACATTGGTATCTCTGCTTCTGCTGCTTAGATGGGAATATTTCTTAGTTAATTTATTCTGTGTTGTAGAATGAATCTTTTTCTCATCTTTGTGTTCCCTCAGAATACATTATAGAATGTATTGAATTAAAATTAGAATAAAATTATGAGGGATCGATGGAAATTAATTATTTTGAATGTTTCTTTCATTTTAAAAAAGTCTGTATGCCATTAAGAATGTTTTCAAGTAGATTTTTTTAGCGTGATTTTCCCATTGAAGAAATTTAAATATTAAGAAGGCAATTTATTTGCTGCATCGATGCAAATCTTCTTAATTATGAGCTGAAATCATAATTATACTCAAATTCGAATTTAAAATGAACAATATGTTGAGATTAATCAATAAATTAAAAGAAATCTTATTCAAATTATGAAGCCTGTTCATTCATCAAATCAACATACTAATGTAGATTTTGATAAATCTGTATAAACTTTGTGTTATATTTAAAATACTATAGCCAACTAGCTATATCGAAAATCGTTCAGCTTCTGAAAAAAGACCCTAATCAATGTTATCGTATCAGAAATCTTGCAATTCCAAGTCTCTATTTTGACAGGAATGTAGACAGTGCAATCTTTCCTCCTAATTAAAATATTCTGAATCACTAAACAGACGAGTTCAAAAATCTCAATTTCACATACATACATTCATTAGTCTTATTTCTTTTTGTATCATTTGATATTTCCTTTGCAAAAAAGAAATAATAGTAAATCTTTTGGACTTTTTTGTGTGTTCGAAATGATCAATTTAAAAACATTATCAACATCAGCTCCTAAATATCTTCAACATGATCTTCTAATCTATTCTCTTTAATTTCATTTTCTATTCAATACTTTTCTTAATGTTTGCTGTCTCTTAATTTACCACTGTGTATAGTTGATAGATAGGAAGATTAGATGGGAATCAATAGGAAAAGATAGAAGAATAAGAAGAAGAAAAGAGATTTCTTTGACGCTAAGTGGAAAAACTCACTAAAATAACATTTAATGATTTTTTCATCGATTCACGATATGTATCTCATAGCACATATAAATATACATATATTTTTTGTGTTCATTCCTTCTCTTTCTCATCTCGAACTTGTCGATTTATACTCCCTTCTTTTGAGTTAATCAGAACAGGTTTTAGATTGTTTAAAAAAATTTTATAAATTATTTTTTTTTTATTTTGTTATTTCGTTATGCTCTCCTTCTCGTCTCTTTCATTTCATTATTATTAAAAATATATATATATATTCTTGGGTCGTCCATGCATATTCTCAATCTTGATGATCTTATTCAAATTTAAATAATTATTCTACAGCAGATGAATCGATCGTTTTCGATGGAAATATTTCAAGAATCCCAAAACGTCGCTTCTTTGAACATGAGATTTGTTAAAGAATCTTTCTTTTTTGCCTTTTGCTTGTTTGTCTGCTGTTGTCTGCATGCCTTACTGTGGTTTCTTCTTCTCAATTTCATGTTATTGAATATGTTAAAGATTTTTTTTTTCATTTTCAGAAGAGAGAAATAATTAAAAATCCTAATCAATTATTTGTATAAATTGCGCCTCTAAATGTCTGTCTCCAGGTATTTTGGATGAAGACTTTTGACCGTGCAAAATATGAAAAAAATCTTGAACTTAGTTTTAAAAGAAAAAAAGTTATTTAAAAAATAATTGACACAATCTGAGGCGAGTGAAAAGTGTCTTTGCATTATGATCAGCCATGAATGTAGATAGATAAATAAAGCTGTGCATTATACCGTGTGTGTATGCATTCATCTCAATATTTGCTTTATAATAATTTGCATTTTATCTCCTATTCAATATTTTAGTATCAAGTTGAAATAAAGACAGCACACAAAATATATGGAAAAAAATAAATATTTTTCAGATTCAATTGACATTCACAGAGTGTATAGAAATATTTTGAGATAGTGTACATGTTGTGCTTCTCTCATTCCGTATATCAATTTAATAAAACTTTTCATTAAAATCTAGCTAATCCGTTGATAGATAGATAGAACGACAATCAAATGAAATATCATTGAAAGGCTTGCAAGTCGTACACAAAAAACATGAAAAATCGATTTTCAATTATATTTATATGCACAAATATATATAAATATGTATATTTTCATAATTCAAAATCAATAATATTAAACATGCGTTTTCTCTCTTTCTCTATTTTGTGTACGATATCCCCTCATAGAAAGAGCCATTATTGTGTACGAGACCTAAACTAAATTCTATGGTGGCAATGGAAGAGAAAACAACATTTTTTTACAGACTAAAAGCCATCCATCTCCATTCAGAGTTAAAGCTTTTGGCAAATAAATATTGTGTAGATTGTGTGTATATATATATATACAGAGCAATGGCAGCAAGCAGCAGTAAAAATAAATAATGAGTAAAGTGAGTTGAACTTATCGATTTTCTTTCATGGGTCACAATCTGTCAAAATCATATGTTTTAATTGAATGGAAATAAAAATGGAAGTGAGGAAATGATATAAAGTTCTCGATTAGGTTATGACAAGGCCAAAAATGAACTTGAAAAAAATTGTATATAGAATTCATAGGAATTCCATTCATTAAATTAAATAAACAAAATGTTTTCCAATAATAAAAGTGAAATTATTAGACTTTTGTTATTGTATTTCATCGTCAGTGATGATTATAATTGATGATCTCATTGTCTGTCTTTCTCACTCACTCATTTTGCTTGTAAGATTCTTTAATATGCCGTCTGATTATTCATCATCATCGTCTTTTCTTCATTTTTATATTTTTTTTCCTCCTCATTCCCGCATTAAGTCTATGAGAAATAAATTTTTAAATAAAAATTTCGAGTTGTAAACGATTTTCTTAATAATTGCCATTAACCACATTAATTTCGATTATATTTCAATCAATTATCGAACACAATACAAGCTTTAAAGTTTTTTTTTATTTCTTTGCTTCTTTTTGACTTCTTTTTCCTCATCTCTGCTGCTTTTTTTGTTCTCTGAAGACAGGATACACATGTTAATGCTGCTCAAAAAAGTGCTTTTTGTGCTTTGTTGTGTGTTACTCTTTAAATGCTCGTTTAACTCAATCATGCCTATATACTATGATAATTGATATGTATTCAACTCAAATTCATTCATTCAATCATTGCTATTTTATTTATTTGTCTGCTTTATGCCTCTGTGGATTTGATAAATCTCTAAAAATTATTGCATCATTCATCAAAAAAATAAAGAAGAAAAGAAAAGAAAGAAAATAACTTTCGGAAGTTGTACTACATTATATTTAGGAGGAATTGAAAGAAGAAAGTCTATGGAGATAGAATAAAATGCTTGTAAAAATGGACGACAAATAAGAGAGATATAAAAGAGATTTTCTTAAAGCTGTTCTGAATATATAAAGAGGAAGGAAAATTGGTTTTTGTATGCTGTGAAATAATAATCGTATTCATTCTGTCCTTCAATATTTTTTTTTGAAGGGAGGACATTTTTCCCAACGTAAAAGTTTTGGATTTCCCAGCGATGAGAATTAAAGTTTTTATATTTTCAATTAAAGAATTTTTTTTGGCGCGGATGACATGAGAATGTCTTGCATTATGATAATTTTGTAGTCTATAGAAATTCCAGCAGTGCAAGTATCATTTTAAAATAAGTATTCAAAAAACAAATCCTATCCAGAAATGCAAATCTACTTTATATTTCAAAGTTCATTTTCAATAAATTTGAATAAAATTCACGAAGCCAGACAAACAACAAAAAAAAAAAATTCAGAAATAATTAGAATTATTTCATCGACTTCATAAAAAATTCAAAGCCTTCACGTTTTAGATTCCAGCATGACGATTAAAAGCTTCGATTACTATTAATCAAATGAATTTTATAAATCATTGTGTGTCACTTTGGTTACATCATCACGCTAATGGATTTCATTTATTTTTACTCACAATCAGCGAGAATCGAAAAGATTGTTGGCTAGTTGATGTTCAATAGCAATTCATATTTCATACTAATGAAGTTCTAAAAATAAAATTTTAATTTTCTGGATGATTGTTGTTTTAAAAAGACTTTTATCACGGATGATTAAAGTTTTAATTATGAAGTTTTTTTTTTGTTTAAAATATTAAAGTTAATTATGCTAGTCACGACAGTATTTTGCATATGCATTAGCACTTGACATTTTGTCAAAACTAATATTTTTCGCTATTGAGATTTTAGGAAGATTTATATGTGCTAATTAAGGTATTTTGGTCAAATTTAAAATTCATCTCTTGATATTTGCTTGCTTATTTTCAAGGATAATAAAAAAATCAACAGAAATAATATAACCGTTAAGGTTTCAGTTGAACAAAGGCGTTCCAGTTAATACCAAAAATAATCATAGGCATAAAGAATCAAAATTTATTTAAATTGTATCACTTTAGTCAAAAATACATGATTAGCATTTAAATCAAAAACAAAAGTGATTTGAGGAGATTAGTAAATGGAATTCTTTTACTTCCATCCGCACGTTTGTCAGATGAATCGAATCAAGCAAGAGATATAGATTTTAAGATTTTAATTTATTCACTTCAATATTTTTTTCGTCTTCCTGTCAAACTTAATTCACCATTATCATAATTATGGCAAAAATTTTGTTGTTTGAGATTTTTCTTATAATTCTTAATCTTTTAAAAACAGAGCCACAAAATAATAATTTTTGTCATCAACTCATTTCCTTGGAACTGCATAAAATATTGCACAAAGTGAAAATTTTATGCCGTCCGTAAATGAAGAAATTTATTGGGGTAGTTAAGAATGTTATGATGATTAATTTGTAAGTAAAAAGTATTTTTTTTTCCATTTCGGTTTGAGCAAAAGTCTCATTCATAACTTAATTGTACTTTAAAGCCATCACAACATAAATTAATCAAGACTCATCAAGTGTTGTGCAAATAGCATAGTTATAAAGTAGTAGTAATTTCTTTTCATATAACATATACATGATTTTATTTTTCTTACGACTGACTTCTCTCACATGTGAGCACATAAACACATTTTTTTCTGGCCGTTTGATAATGATGAATTATGGGAAGAAGTTAAATAATGATTTATAACGACAAGAGGTGAAATAAACGTCTTTTAAGTGACGATTTAATTGTTTAATAATAAATTGATTAATTTACACACGGTAAATAATTTATTAATCTTTCAACTTAAATAAAGCGCTTCTTCGTCCTGCTCCGCTTTTAAATTGAGTGAATGAAAATAAATAAATTTTAATTTTTGGTATAAAAGCTTAATAAAGATTTTCTTATGATAAGAGATTAATGTTGTGTGCATCTCTCTTCAAAAAAATTTGTATTTCATCGCCGTCGTGTCTTCATCATTTGTTCTCTTTTTTTTCTGTGGTATTTCATCTCAAACTTAATTTCTGGACATAAAAAGCAATCAATTTTTATTTCGGATGGGCCGTCATGAAGAAATTGCATCTCAATCATATTATTGAAACTACCCAAAAATAAAAATAAAGAAGCGATCGCATGTTTTGTGATGAGACAAGGTGCAGATATGAATAATATAGCTTGATGATGGAACAAGAAATTGATTTTATTAGAGAAGGCGTTAACGATCACGTAGTATTTTGTTCCAGTAGCTGATGAATGTATCGGCACATGTAGATGATAACATATGATATCGAAAATAAATATTAATTATAAATGCTGTTGCATCATCACCGTTGTCCGAAATTACAGAATTTTTACATGACAAAAAAAAAATGCACGGTACAGTAGCCGATGAAAGAATTTTCAATTTATTTCTCATATACATACGTGTAACTCCTCATCATATATAATTTATTTTATGATAAATGTCATAGAGTTGAAGAGAATAAGAAATATGGGACTCTCATCATTTTTGCTCCAATTGCAATTACTTAAGCACTTACCATCTGTAAATAAACAAGAAAAAAGAAAAATTATAAGCATTAAGTTTTTAATATTAATTGAGATCGTCAATAAATTGCATAGTTCACATTATTCTTCATGTACTAGATTTTCATTTTCATTAATGCCATGATGCAATGTGTCGAAAAATCAATTTATTTAAATGCATCAAGAACCTTAAATAAAGAAAATGTATGAATATGAATGAATAAGTGGCAATAACAACGTTATGCAATTTTATTTTTATAATTATGCAAGAAATTAATGCGATTACTAAGAGATTTTTAGGAACACTTTTTTGCGCTGTTATGTTCTGTTTTAATGACTGTCTAGCGATTATATTCTTAACGTAATTGCTCGAAAATTAGAACGTACAAAATGCACGATTTTGCGGCAGGATGTTTGCACGATGCACGAGGAAAAACAATTTTATTTTGTCGTAGACAATTGCTAATAACTAGCTTGGATTTAGATCAGCACAAAATGCGCTTTAAACTTACAATCTACAAATATTCAAGGCAATTAAAAAATCGCACATAAAAAAATTCTTTAAGATTGTTCTTTTAAAATTAAAAGAAACAAGAACGATTGTTGTTGTGTGTGGGGATATAAAAATGTTAATTTTATGCAATATTTAATATAAGAATCATAAAAAAATTCTTACGACGACGATGATGTTGATGAATATGCAAGACTTATGAGAATAATCATCTGTTTTTGTTAGCAAATCAAGACTTCTCGACTCTTAATTTTATTAATCTTGTAGTTTATTTTTGGATTAAATTCGTAAATACATTTCATTTAATTTTTTTTTTGGTTGCTTCATGTGCTATGACCATAACATGAAGAGGTTATCAATTTTATTATTATATCATTAAAAAATTAATATTATGGTATTTTAAATGCTCATTAAAGTCATACTAAAATACGCCGTAAACTTTGAATTTTTCAATTTAATCTTTTGATGCTGATAAGAATGAACAAAAAAAAATATATTTTAATAAGAAAGTGGAAGTGGAAGGAAGAAAAAAAAATCTTGTTTATTGAAACTTCTTCTTCAAAGTCATTTGAACTGATTAAGTAATGTAGAAAAAATAAATAATTGACGTGATTGCTCTTTCAAACAAGCCATATGAATAATAACATTTCTAATTGCGTGTATTTATGACATAAGAAATAAATTAATAATTCATGTAGATTTCATGACGTTAGACATGAAGACTCCATTCATTTGAAGTGGCAAGGCCGACGATTGAAGATGATAGAAATATTAAAATTCTTTAGAATTGAGAAGGAGAAGATAATGTGCTATAGGCACATTAGTGAGAATAGGAATTACAAGATCTTTATAAGGTATTCACAATGCTTGAATTATAGATGATTGGATGAATTGTATTTAATGTAATTATTGTATGAAAGGTTTCTGTAGAAAAAAAGTAAGTTTAAACGATTTAGTGTCGAATAAATTGCAGAATTTAAAAGCTTTCTCTAAATGAGATTCTGCAGCTCATCCTAAAATTAACCTTACTAATTTTAGCATTTAGAACCATTCATTTGAAACCTACTTGACCGAAAATCCATTACAATTCTCTTCCAACAACTTAATTGTCCAAGAATGACAATAAAAGGACACAGAGAATTGCCTAATAAAATTAAAATGCTTATTAACACAAGTGGATGAGAGCACAAACATTACAAACATTTTCACAAATAGCACAAAGAATCAATGTCGTGTTACTATCTAATACTTCCCTTAATTTTCTTAATTATATACAATTTTCTCATCTCCGCTCTTCGACACGCGGCACATTATCATAAAAATGAGATTAAATTAACACAAAAAAAGTATAAGAAAAATTATATTCCATGGCAATAATGAAATGCAATTGTACAATTGATATAGTCATGCCATGCTCTTCTCTCGATAATAATAAAACAATGAGTGAGTGAGGAAGATGGAAAGAAATGAAATTATTTTCTAATTATTGCCCACTTTAAAGATTTAACGAAGCGAAAATAAATATAGAATTAAAATAAAATAAAGTCGACAAGAAGAACAATGGATATTAGGCTAGAATTGCTCACTTAATAAGTGCTCATCCCTCTTGAATATTTTTTTTTGTTTCTTGCTAATTTAGATTGAAAATTTAAATAGCCATAAAACGATAATACGAAAATTGTTTTTATTATCTCCTCACTCACTTTCCTTATTTGTTGTGTTCTCTCTCACTCCCTTATTCTGTTGCGTTTGGAGCCTCCCAAAAAATTATATGCTATAAAAAGTTTTTAACATTCATTACTTGATTGTCCAACACACAACACAGAGAAAAAAAAAGTTATTCGTCTAAAATGTATTATTATCCCATTAATGCTTAATGACAAGACCCGATCCCAACCCAATTCATTTCACTAATCGCACCATCACCGAAATATTATACACACAACAATTTTAGAGTGTTTCTTTTTATTTATTAATACTTCTTTATTTTCCATCTCGATATGAGAATTTTTTTTATGAAATTTCTATCGCTTTTTTTTTTTCAATTTCACTAATTAATAATTAAAAGCGGCTAAATGATTTGGAAGAAAAAGTTGCTCATTAATTGCTTCGCACATAAAAAAAATGTTGTGGGATTTTGTAACTATCAATTTATTTGAGCATTAAACGCGCACATTCCAGTACGTTTTTGTAAAACAAACACGATAAGTATGTTCAACGAGTACCAAGGTTGGTATTTAAGCAAAAAAAAAGTAGTCAAGGGCTGGCTACACTAGCATTAATGAAGATCACACAATTACATGATTGAATTGAGTTTAACTTTTGTTGTAATTGCTATCTAAAAAGGCAATACATGCTCCATTTTGAGAGCATAATCGAGAGTGAACTTCCCTTTTTTGAAGAAATTGTTTGCAGAGAAAAATTAGTTTGTCAATTTATGATGAGGAAAAATCGAAATGAGCAGTGCCATAAAAGGTGTTCATTTTATTCTCGTTTATTTTTATTGGTTTCTAAACGCCTCTACTTTGAAAAAAAAAATGTTAACATACGTGCGAGAGATGTATAATAAAAATTACTATCAGCTGCCCAAGTTCACAGACAGTGCCATACAGTGTAACCAATTAGAGACAAAAAAATAAAAAATAAATAAATTTGAGATCAGTTTCTTAATTCAGGCTGGTCTCTTTCGGAGATTTCCAATAATTTTCAAAGTGTCAAATTATTCATGTCGATTAAAAAATTTATATCTTGTACATGGACTGTATATGCATGTGATTAAATCATTTCTTTGATTCTCATACCCAAAAAAACTTTTTTATATATATTTTGATATTAAAAGTTTTTTTTTGTATCTAGACAAAAAGGAATGGAAAGAAGAAAAAAATAAAAGGCAATCATCAAATTTATGGAGAAATAAGAAAAATTTATTTCCACCGCGGCGATGCAGGTATGATGCGACCATTAAAAAGAAACCGAGAAAAGATTTAATCCAATCCAGAAAGATCATATATGTACATGAGCATGTAGAGAAAGATATGGAAAAATGGCAATGAGAATTGAGTGGTCGGGGGAAGCAGCAGTAGAGAAAAAAAAAAACAATAAATTTGTTTATTTTTATTTTACGACCTTGATTTTGTGGTGGCAAATGCCAAATGTTCTGCTTGTCTCTCTCTCCTTCTGTCCCTCCTCATTTCCAAAAACATTATAGCGATAATTATATAATGATTCTTTCCATTCTTTAACATTTGACGATCCGTCGCATATAAAAGGAGTAAATTGATTATGTGCTCCCTCAAAATTCAATGGATATAATAATAACAAACACACAGTGCAGAGAGAATCAAAAGAAATAAAAAGAAACCCAAAAGTCATAAACATTTTTACGACTTCTCTTTCTCTTCATCATTTCAGAATCATTTGTTTGATATGCTCGTGAAAAATAAATACAGACAGCATCATCATCATCATCTCATCGACATCTCCTCAAGACTATTATATTGGGGTGAGCTTTTTTACGATCTACTTGTATCTTTAAGACACCCAGAGTGTTTTGTTGTTGTTACAGCTCATATCGACGAATCATAAAAATCTTTATTATCCACTGATATCATAGACAAATTCCTAATTCCTCCTTCTATACTTTCATGTTTAAAATATGAATTTTTGTAAGGCAATTATCTGTTCATTTATCTATTTATAATTGGTGATCGTAAAAATGTCGATTCACAAAAATTGTCTCCGATAAAGACATGCCTGCGTTATCATCAGATTGGAAAAAAAGTTCACACGGAGATATTTTTACTATAGTTTAATCATATTAACTGAGGTATTTATCTAATAGATAAATTCCGATACTTAAATAATATAAATTGATGTACGCGTACAAAAGGATTTACCGATTAATTCAATTATCATGTTGAAATTGATAACGAGCACGATTTATAATTTTTCATCCGTGTTGATGTTGGTCTGTCTTGTGTCGGATGGTCGGTTTGTCGGTGTCTCATGCACCGAACAGAATGATCATTTTGCTATTTCTTGTGAAAACCGCAGAAGGTATATGTGCTCTTACACAAGAAATGCTCTTAAGGTTGTTAACCCTTCAATGGCTCGAAAAGAATTCTCTTTTCCTGCTTCTTAACTGCCTCTTCTTCATCCTACATTTTTATGTGAATATATCCACTTAATTAAAGCAAACTAATTATTCTAAAAAGATATAATTTCAATAAAATAGAGGTGCGAAGTTTAATGGAAAATAAATCGCATAACTATATGAAAGATATTCCACTTATGAATGTTAAGTATTTATTCAGCAATTTTCCAGCAATTCTATAGCCGTTATAGCTCGCGAGTGTTAACACATATTGTGTAAAATAAAAAGTTTATATACCTTCTTTTTATTTCAACGCAAAATTACCAATTTTTTTAATTACTTTTTTTTATTCTTTTTCTATACAGCACTAGATAGTGTGTCTATTAAGCTGACTGAATTGTTAGGCAAAAAAAGAGAGAACTAAAATAAAAAGAAAACGCAAACCTCAGAACATAAATAATTAAAGCAATAATGAGGCACATATATATGAAAATTTAATTTGAATTCTTTTTTTAACACTTTTGGCATTGGATTAGGCATAAAGAAAATAGTTGGCAATAACAATAAACCGCGTGTGGAAAAAAATAATAGTTAAGCATGTATGATTATCATAAGATTATTTATAATGCGAAATTTTTCATAATGGAATTTTCAATGGCACTGATAGTTTCGCTAACAATGTTGCCATTTAGTATTTTGTAATAATTTTTTTTTCTTCACAAAATGAAACAAATAAGAAACAATTTTTTATGGACGTTATTAGGAATCTCTTCTTTTCCATTTGCTCTCTGCCATCTAACTTCTTCATGCATCATACAAATGACCAAAGACATTTTCTGATAAAAAATAAATTTCTTTTTTTTTTGGTTTTTGCTAATGTATTTTTCATAAAGTCTTCTTGTGTTGTTCAATTAATGTTCAACGAGGAATTTAGTGCTTGTGGCTTGTGTATCAATGGCATTCATTGTGGAAGTTATAAATTTGATAATGAAAGAATTTTTTTCATCGCCTTTTTGTTTCATTAGTGTCTTTATTTATTGATTATTTTTTCGTTTGGGAATTAACGGGACCTATACACATGGTAAGGAATTTGCTAAATTAATTAAAATTTTAATAATTGAATAAAGAGAAACGCACTTAAAGATTTTTAATCACTTGTACGTGGCAGGTCAGAGAGATCCTTTAAAAACAGTGGATTAATCAGAGATTTACAAATGTTTTGTAGAACTGTATGAACCTTAAAACACGCGAAATCAAGGTTGATGAAATCATGTTAATTAACTGCAAGAAATGTTATTGTCAACTTTATAGCCATGAAAGGCTATCATGAGGATAAAGTTTTAATGTCACAAGATTCATAAAACTATTTCATACAAAAAACATACGATTATATCTTGATTTTACAGAACATGAACATGAATACAGAAGAAGACAACAACAACAACAAAAAAATACATCCAGTAAACCAGCAAAAAAAGACATCCAACCAATAAATCAGTTTTTGGGTAAATTTCATTGTCATCCTTATCATAAATTAATACGCGCCAAATGAAATGAACAAAGAAATTGAGAAAAATATCTTCATTGCTTGTACATTTATTGATTTTACTCAATCATACATATTAGAGGAACAAGATGATGAGAACAAAAAAAAAGTAATGTGTGAGGCATATAAATAAAACTTTTAAGCTTCATATATGTTGTATGCTATATGCTACGTTGAACGAAAAGAAAAATAATTTATTATTAATTCAGATCTTTTTGTTGTTACAATTTTCATCTTGTTATTGTTTGTATTTCATATAAAACTGTAATCTAAGGCATCATCCTTGTTTTTCTGCGTTTCTTATTACATTTCCAATGTACGTTGCTGTTGAGTGAAGGCAGTGAGAAGGAAAGCAGAAAAAAAATGTGTAAATACTTGGATTAGAAGGAAAGAAAATACTGAAAATTGTACAAGAAACAAATTAAGGGTGACAGGCATTTATTAATTTATTTTTGCGCTTGCCATACACATAAGATATTGTGAACAGTATAAGCTTGAGTGAGATGGAAAAATATGGGAAGAAAGAATGGAAAAACTGTATCAATATATGAAATATAAATGTTGTGTGCCGTGTTTGCCTTTTATTTTTGCCGGTATGTATATTCAATATATATACTATAACAGAGAACATATCTTTGATATGAAGCATAAGAAAATACCGAATATAAAAAGTGTACACAAGAAAAACAGAGAAGGAGAGAGAGAGGAGTTCAAGAAAAAGGGCAAAATACACATTACATAATGCACACACAATATTTAGCGAGAAAAAATCACTAATGAAAATTTATGACTTTGTAAATGTATACTATAGTGTGGCACCGGAGAAAGAAGAAAGAATGAAAGAAAGAAAAAAGCATACAGAATAAAATATAATATAAAAAAAGTAAGTAAGAGAGATAGAGCTAAAATGGTTGTGCATGAAATTTAAGAAAGTTGGTAAAGTAATAAGAACGAACAAGCCTTAAAGAATTTCATTTTTTTTTCACTTCTCCACGCCGCGTTTATTATAAAAAATGACGAAATAAAAAAGGCAATTTTACCACCCTCACTTGCTTTTTGCAGCTTAAGTGCTTTTGTGGTTAAAATAAAACCTCCGATGAGCGAACGCATTTCACATAAATTCATTAAGTTTTTCAAACTTTTCTCTTTGTTGTTCCTTTCAAGAATTCTCAAGACGATTTTTGGACAGGTGGCTGAAACGCATTTTTGTTGTGCTCAGACCCGAGGATCAGCCTACTTTTGAAATATGTTGAAGTTAAAATGAACCTAAACAATTGTAAGATTGTGTAGCTTCCAAGGGAGAGTGTTGAACTCAAAAATTATTTTCTTGGATAACACACTAAGCCTAAGTGTTCTTAATGAAGTCAAATTCTGTCAAAGTGAAGGAAAATGCGAAGTAAATGAAAATGAAGAAATCTTTAATCTTACTATATATGATGCGAGAATACTGTAATTTACGTTATAGTACATTTCTTATGTATATCCTTTCAAGATCCGGTTTCATAAATAAATTACAATATAAATCGAAATTAAGCAACAGTGGTGGCAAGGAAGGCAAGAAAAGTTAATAAAAGGCATTTTAACAGTTTTTTTTTTCATTTCATTTCATTATAGGTGTGTAATTAAGCCGTTCTATTATTAAAGTACACAAAAGGAGAATGAAGGAGGAAAGTATCGCGATAGAATCTCAAAAAGGCAAACCCCTAGAACCGCGTTTTCGTATTATTGATTTGAATCTAATGACAGAAATATTAAAAGACTTAATGAAAAGGACATGCTAACACATGTAATATACATGGCATTCATTATGATATTTAGGTTTTGTATATTCATAAGTACATTAATAGAAAAAAAATGTGTTTCATTTCATAATCGATTAATCCACACAATTCATTTTCATTATAATCATAATATTATTATTTCATTCATCATCTGAATATATTTTTGGCGGGTTTTCGTGTGAGAGAGTAATTAGCTAGTTCCTTCAATATGTTTTTTATGAATTAATTATCTTAGCGACTTTTGGACTAGCTTAAATTTAATTTCAAAACTTAAATAACCGTTAGATTAAAAATAAAAATTAATTCTCAAAAAAAATTTGATTTTCATTAATGCAACAGTTCTTTAATGAGTTCAATCTGAAGAAAACACAGGCTGGCAAATGAGATGAGTTACTTACGAAATAAATCTGTATTAATATAATTTCAACATGAACATTAGCCAGCAAAATGTGGAAATAAATAAATTAATCAATAAAAGAATTTTCTTTGATGAAAATTAAATTCTCTCCTCAAACTCATTACGAATCATTAGAAGAAAGGCATAAAGTAGTGGTGTGTAAATTTTTCAATCAGCACCAACCATCATCATAATCATCATCAGCGTTAAGTGACTTATTCAGTGATATTTAACAGTTACACATATCTCGGTGCTCTTTTTTTCTCGTAATACTCGCGATTCATTAACTAGTGAACCTGCCTGTTGAGTTCATATTTCAGGCTCTCATTATGAACATGACATTTTTTTCCCTCCTCTTCTTCTTTCTCATTCAATTCCGACGAAAAAAAAAATTATATGAATTGTTCATTTGCCTTACTCTTTTGTTGTGTTTATTTCGCGCTTATCTAAAATCTTCATTTCTGACACTAATGCGTACAAATTGTGGCCTATGTCACCATAATATTCAATAGCACCAGCTCACACACATGATCTCTACGACACTCTGTTGTTGTCTTTTGTGTGTAGATATCAAAGGCACATAGTATGTGCGCCTTTTCATAATAACAATAATGATGATGGAATAAAGGCAGTAAATATCTCCTCATGCATCTGAAATTGAGTTGAAGAATTAAATGCACATACGGAATGACGTGAATGTAAAGCAGGCATGTGGGCCTGCTCAAAATAACAGGCAAATCCTTTTTAATAAAAATTTATATTTTCTTATCTTGATTCCTCTTTAAATTATGAAAAGAACCAACTTTCTTGTTGGTTCCATTCCACTATTATTATAGAACTCGTGTTAACTTTTTTCATAAATATCACAGTAGAGAGAACTTGTGAGTGAGCGTGCATTAATATGTTCTGTACGGTGAATGTATTTAAGGTACAAGAGCAACTAGGTAACTGTATTATTGCTGAATAATGGTGAAAATGTGTAAAAAATCTGATGATGTCATGCTGTTGCTGTTTTTTTTTAAAAAAGGACACAGAAGGAAAAATTTTCCCTCTCAATACTCCGACTTGTGCCGCTGTGCTTATGTTGCCTGCTTACTACACATCAGAGAGAATGAAAATATCACGAAGTCAATAGTCAACTTATTTCCATCATATTTTGAAAGACAATATCACAGCTGCAGTTGAACTTGAAAATGAGCAATCACGACATGTCATGTCATTTACTCAAATTACACCGCACTTATTATTATGCATTATATTTTTTATTTTACTTCTTTTCGCAGAATTTAACAAGTAAGAGCAGTAAATGCAAAAAATCAAGAGGGGTTCGAGAACTTCTTTTTTTATATGCAATGGCAATGTTGTGGAAGGGAAACTGAAATCCGATTATGATTGTCAACTCCCAGTAATGAAACAATTCAATTAGCTTCGACTTTGAATTACACATGAAAATATGTGAATAATAAAAAATTAAACTATGCGGAATAAGAAGCTTAACTTGATGTGATTGCCGTGTTAGACGGACTGCTATCTCATTAACTTTATCGTGGGGTATAACATACTGTTAGACAGATGTGAAAATGTGGTTCATTAAAGACAATTACTTCCAAAAATAAAAATTATTTAATTAATTTCTATTTTTTGAATTATATGCTTGAACCTCCGAATGCCTGTAAACTTTTCTCATTTGATAATTATCGTATGACTTTACATTTCACAATGACTAAGTCAAAAGTATGTATAATATGTACAATTTTATGTTATGTTGATTGTCAAGATAAGAGGAAAATAATTTTTACGATAATTTTCAAGAAACTCTCGGAGGCAATGAAGAAGAACAAGTAGAGGAGGAGGAAATGAGCTTATAATATTAATAATTCCTTAAGGGTTAGATATTTTTAATTACTTTCATTTCCTCCCACCCGAAAAAAAAAATTCTTGCTGACGCTACAATAAACTTTCTCATCAGCAGAAAGATTCTTTGCTCACTTGACAAGCTGATTTTCATCATTTGCTTGCCATGTGCTGAGTTAATCATTTTTTAAGATGCCATAAACGCTTTTTCATTTTTAGAGAAGAATTTTTTTTTCTTTCAAAAAATTATTTTCATCTCGAAAGTCTTGGAGATGAAGGAAATAGAAAAATTTTAACAATTTCCTGAATAAAAAAAATTCTTCGTTGTCTGACGACAGAGCATAGTTGGAAATGAGATATTTACAGCGATTTCTTAATAGGTCCATTAGATAATTTTCTTGCCTTAATATTATTTTAGATTGAAGCACGATTTGTAGGTTTATTGCTGCAAATGATCATTACGGAGAATTGTGGGCCTTAATTGTTTGCTGGAACTCTTCTTGCTAAAGAGTGACTAATTTTCAAAGACAAATTCATCTTTGTTGACTTAAAACTGTGTCCAGATGATTTAAGAATGCTAATTCCCGCTAATTCCAATCAGATTAATGAATGAACCAACTGATCAATAAAGCAGCTTGAAAGCAAGTAGATTCACAATACAAAAAGAGATTCCGTACAATTTTCACAAGAAATCCCTCAGCCAAAGTAAATTTTATTAAAAATTTTCTTCCATTCCGTTCCAAGAAAAAGAAAAGAGGACAGACAAGAAACTTCATCTCATGACATGAAGTTGGTTGTTGCCTGAGAAGACAAAAAAAAATCCAATTGGATAAGCTTATCCAATAAGAATGGATAGGTTAGTAGGAAGATAGACAGAACGAGAGTTAAATGATTTATGCTTGATAGATAAACAAAAAGAGCATTTTCCCTATTCCGTATGTACGTAAATAATATATTTAGAAAATTATTCCACCATGTGACAAATTCTTCGTCTTATTCATCCATTCATTCATTGAGCCACTCAGTCATTTAAAATAGAATGAGAGAAAATATTTAAATGTATAAAATTAAGTATTTATCAGAAAGGTAGGTAAGAGGTAAAAATGGAAAGGAGAAAGAGGGAAAGGTAAAAAAAATAATTTTAAGGCTTAAAGTCAATACAAATTATCTAAATTTTTAATGACACCACTACGTGTTGTAATCCCCGCTATATCATCCAAAAGCGTACAAAAAGCGAGAGTAGAGGATGGAGAGACATATTCGTAATCGAAAAAAGGGTTGACAAATTTTATACAATTGGCGAAGCACAAAAAATTTTTTTGTTATGAATTCTTTAAAACATTTTATATAAAATTTTTGTTCGCGCAATGTAGCTCTTTGCCAGGCAAAGGCTGAAATGGTTACATCTACGCTTTTGACATTTTGCTTAATCGCTTTTCCACCTAAGCATTTAATGATTTAAAATTGTAAATTCTATATTTATGGGATTTGCCAGATTCTTGATTTCTTCTGCTTCTTGCTTCGGCTCAGTGCGTTGTTTGGCAAAAGACCTGAAACATGTATCTATAGATCTATATAATAATTGTAATAATATTATAAGGAATGAAAAGAACGGAATTCATTTCGGTTGGATTTTCACATCAGCAATAAGAGCGTGGCAGCAAAGTATTAAAACAATTAAAAATAGATTATCATTTCAAGAGAGAAAGAAATGGAGATACGAGAAATATTCGAGCATTGAAGCACAAAAAGATTTTTCTTTTATTAAATCTCTTTTGAATATTTATAAAGAATTGTAAAATATTAGAATAATATAAGCACAAATCAACGTGTTGCTCATGCCATTTTCTGATTTACTCAAAGCATAATTTAACTTTTTTGCAAACCAACCTCATGAATTCATTTTGACTTAATCTTTCTTTTTTTAACGGTTGATAATAATTCAAATAAAATCGTTCAATGATCAATGTTCATTTCATTTCAGTTCATTGCATTCGAATTTTATAAAACCGTTGAAATCTAAGAAATTAAACCCAAATAGGTAAAATGTGATCAGTGGAGCAGATAATGCGCTTAATTCATCCACCTCCATCGTTGAATGTTGAGCACAAAAGATAGAAGAATTCGAAATAATAAATAAATTTTTCTTCATGGATAATTTTATGGGTGCTTTTTGTGTTTTGTGTTATTGTGTGCTATTTCGCTCATTCAATTCTAGCAGATAGAGCAAATTCTGCTGACACAATCAGACCAAAAAGAAAATTCTCCATAATAAAAATTATCATCATCGTAAAAATTCCTTTAATATCTCTATAATGATGGCAATATGCACAAAGAGAAAGAGAAAAAAATGTGAGACAGGCGAGGGAGTTAAGGAAACATAAAATTGTCCTTTTATAGAGAAAAGACATAAAAATTACTGAATTGAAATGGTAATTGTGAGCAATAAGCATTAAATAAGTCGCGGAAAAAGTGAAATTAAGAAGCCAAAGCTAAACGATGCCTCCCGGGACATAGACATTAAAGATCAATAGAATCCAATTTTATGACCATTCTTATTTTTCTCTCATAGTTTATTTACTTTGACACAGAAGGAAAATTGCTTTATGCTTGCTCTGAGATTTTTTTCTTTGTGCTGTTTGCGAGTTCCGAAAAAAAAAATCTTTTTTTTTTTATTGAATGATCATAAATTTTAAGTGATATTTTTGTGTGTTGTTGATAGCTGGCTTGGCTCTCTTTTGCTTTTGCTTTTAATATATGTACGAAAGCCAAAAATAATAATTTTGATCTTTTCATCTCCAAGAATTTTTATGGATCAAAACGAAAGCTATATTTGTGCAGATCAAAGCAGAGTGTGACGCAATTAATTTCATTCCCTCGAAAAAAAAAGAAAAATATCAAGGAGAAATGTTATCGAAATAAATGCGCACTGCTGCCTAAATCAAGCACACTGTTAATTTTTTATTTATCAAAGAACATCGCACGTACAAACGTCCGAAAATGTTTAATAACATAAATATTAAATCGACACCTAGCACACCAAAAAATATATAAAAATTGGAATTCCCTTCGATACCTTTCAATTCTCGATATAATATGTCGGGGGTACCTTTATGCTTACAACTGTTTATTACACATTTAATTTACAGGATACAAAAATATTTCAGAAATTTCTCTACTCACCCAAAAAAAGAAAAAAAATATTTATAAGCATTACTACCCTCCAATAAGTTTTCCTTCTTCGGACGAACATAGAAATTGTAATTTCATTTAATTTTATTTTTTTTTCCTATATCTACCGTAAAACGCGTGGACAAATTTAAGGTGTAATTTCTAGCTTCTCTATACGTTTATTACAAATTTATATCAAGTCACATGAGAGAAAGGAAAACAAATGAAATGGAAATGAAAATAAAAAAAAAGAAAGTGTCCAGTCACGTTATATGCTCATTTACTGTACCCTCGGCGTATATTCATAATATCAATTAGTTTACTTGCACATTTAACATGAGTATGTGTGTTTACTAGTTTTCTTTTTTTTTCGGCTGAAGATGCATTTGGGAAAATACGCAATTATTATTGTTCTAGGCATAATATTAATATTAATGAAAAATTCATCATGACAGAAATGAAAGAAGAAAAAAATTTGTTAATTTCATAATCAACTAAAGGATTTTTATGAGCCTTGTGTGATTTACTTGCTAATGACATATTTGTCAATGCCTAAAATGGAAATGCATTACAATTTTTCCTTTGTTGTTTAGGAATGGGCCTCTTGAAATTCACAAATATTAAATGACTATTTAATGTGTTTTGGCAGGGTGGTTAGAATTCATTAAAACAAGCTACAACAATATTCTTGAATTGCTTACTAATTAATCCTCGGTAACATTGAAGTGAGTATCTTAGATCCAGTCAACTGAATCTTTTATTCTGAGAACTGATGAACATTCATTTGCATGTTTTATAAAGCTTACAATTGTGTCAAAAGTTAAATGAAGATCCAGCTGATCAACTTGACAGACTAGCAAAGCATTGAATAAAGTAGCCGTTACATCAACCAAAAAATACGCTAATAAATAACGATATAATGAAGAACGAAAGAATTCTAGCTACCACGACGTCGTAGAAAGTCATTTCAAACTCCCGCCAGACTTCATCAGTCATTTTTTATACGTATACACATATATATATATATCATGAAAGCGCCCCTTTCTTCCGCTTACTTACGATATTTTTGGTGGTTTATTAACATAAATAGCTAATCTGCATAAAAATGTATTTAAAACCAGATAAATTTCTAAATTAACTGCTATTTTTCATGGGGGTTTCTCGCTGAGTTTTGTCGGTTTTCTTATCAGCAATCAAAAAATTTGTTTCATGCTTATTTTGCTAACATTTTACTTCTCATTCTACGTTCTTTCTCCGTCGTCTCATTCAAGTCGTATGCTAATGAAAAATCATGCAATGTTAGCTGCTATAAGTTCTTTTCGTTTATGCTAGCTCGCTAGATATGACGAGGAGGAGACTATCGCATTATAATTTAAAATTATTAATCATCGTTTTAGGAAATTAATAAAAATTTTATCGTGTATCAAGTTCGTGAATGGAAAAGAGGCAAATTAAGAAAAAACTTTAATTTTACTTCCAGTAATTCACTTTGAAATGATGCCGGCTTGCTGCTTTACATGCACAGCACAGCACACTGTATCTCTCTATTTACGATAATGATTATGATTATTTTATAATAGGCGAATAGTTCATTTTCAACCTGCAAGCGCATATGACGCATAAATTATTATCATTTATTATTAAATTCTAGGCACTTCAAGAAATTGTTATAATAACAACATTAATGTCAACCCCGAAATAAAAATTGGGAAAGTAAGTTGAGAGAGATATGGGAATATAATATGAACGGCCCTCATGTTACTATGCTATGTCTCTACAGATGGTGACAATATTGCTGATGATGATGTACGGTAAGAATGAAATTCTGTGCGCGTAGCATTAAATAATGCAATAAGAAGAAGATGGAACATTTTAAACCAGTAGGAAAATCACTGGTCGTGATCATGCTGTTATTCTTCAGACAGACTCATTCGTTAATATCTCGACAAAATGAGGACATTTCTAGTCCAAAAGGCGCTAACGAAAAGTTACAAACTTAACACACTATTTTCATAAATGGAATGTTCTCTTCACTGAAGGATGCTTAAATAAGAATTCATACATGATTGATTTCCCCTATCGTTATAATTTCATTCCTCACAAAACCTTTTTTTCCCTCAATACTCATTGTCACCAGTCACCCATTTTTTTCGATATATAAAACATTAAATATAATACAATTTTTTTTTCTCTCTTCCTTTCTTTTAGAATATATTCTTCTGTGAAGAGTGTTTGCGTGAAATTGAAGGGTGATGTACGATGCAACAAACATTCCTGGTTTTATTTTGAATATATGACGATGTTAGGAAGATAAAAATAAATTTACAGCTGTCAAAATCATTCATTTTCATGCACGTATGCAATTGCTGTTGCTTAGTTCTATTTTTTTTTTCATTTTATGTTAATTATTATAACTGATTTTATTTGTTATTATTATTACATTTAAAGCATAAGCACTAGATGAGCATGAATAAATTGATTGTGATTTTTGTGTGTTGATGAAGATCGATGGATGTGATTGACTTCAATTTTCGCCAATTATTATTGCTATTACTAAGGGCAATTGTTGTCTGGAAATTGAATTGTGATACTTTCAGACTCTCCCATTGTGCGCCAATGAAATATGCCAATATTAGGAATTGTGTTCCAGTAAAACTTAAGGGTCAAATTCTTGCCACAGACATTTGCTACATCATCCAGTTTGTATTTTGCATATTGATTTCTTATATCCACAACATGCTCCTGACCACGAAGAATTATTTTATCCCATATCACAGTTTCAATCGCATCATTGGATGTGTATTCGGCGTTAAGGTAAATGAATCTAAATGAAATAAGGAACCAACCGAAGATCATTACATTCTGTGCGCTTACAATAAAGTAAGGTATTTTGTTCTTCTTAAAATACTCACAGTTCCTTAATATTCCAGTTAAATGCAGCACTTAAATTTGCTTGAAGGTCAAACTTAACAATGGCATAATGTCGATTCTTTATCACTTTTTCATTACTTGCATTTATTTTCACATTTATTGTTGCTTCTTGCTGCAAATATGGCCAAATCGCTAAACAAATTGTGACGACAGCGAAGATATTCACCGTGTGTGTTAACACGGAATTAAATCGATTAAATACACTGTACATTCTTTAATTTTAAATATCTTTCAATTCTTTTAACTTCACGAGTTGTTCAGTGGACAATTGTTTTTGTTTATTTCCAAAAATATGTTTTGGTAATTTTCAAATTTATTGTGTCAGTTAATTTTTTTAAATTATAAAAAACTGTTAAGATATCTCGAGCATATCTTGAAAAATTAGATGATTAATAGTGCATTTTAGTAGAACAAATTTATTCATTTATGCAGTAATTTTATAGCTCAACATGTTTAATGCCTGTAAAATTTGTCTAGCATGAGATATTCATGGGAAAATAAATTAAAAAAATTAATATCGCTCATTTTTCGCTTCATTTTTTCAGATTCGCGAAAATTCGTAGAATTATTGGCAATTATCACATCTAATTTTTGATTTTCACATGCCTTTTAACAAGCTCAATTAGTTTAATTATGTACATACAACAATAAAACAATTCTTAAGTGCAATTAAAATCATGTTACGCTAAGCATTTTCACGTTTTTTTTCCATCCTCTCTCACTCACTCTTTGTTTTGCTTCATCGAGTGATTGTTACGTTAGTTAAATTGTTATAAAATATCACTCTTGAAGTATAATTCAACAAGAATTAGAATAACAATTGAGCGCCAGCACTTGAAAATTTAAAATTCAAATAGTGCGTGTTTATTTAATTTTTATTCTTTTTTTTATTTTTGAAATGTGTTATATTTGTCATGAGTGCTCTTTTTGTCGTAGCCACAATAATACCCCATACAATAGTCATTGTATGTCCCATCGAAAAGTTATTGAAAAGAGTGAAATGATTTTGGAATATAGGTACATTATGTGTCGGCACACTTGATCTACAATTAGAAACCCCGCCAAAACTTATAAAGAGCTATAAACTGTTCAGTCATCAATGTTAAGCGAAAGATCAGGGAATCCATAATGAACTTGCATCTTTTTGTTTCTTTCTACTTCTCTTTCTTTCTAAACGGCTCTTAACATTGAAGGCTATTATTTTGGTAACAGCTCATTAAGCATGCTTTAGGCTTTTATTTCTCACTAAACACTCCTGTCTTCTTCTATCATAGGTCAATCATAAAAAAAAGTTATGTCTTAAATGGATAAATTTGAAATCAATAACATTTCAATTTTACAATATTAGAAAATAAGTGAGAGAGTGAGTCAGATGAATTTTATAATATCTATTGTATGTAGGTATGAAAAATATGTAATGCACTAAAAAATCGAATAATCTTATGCTCAGCATGCGTAGATTTAGAAACAATAGAAAATGCTGTGTAATATTTAAAGAAACCGGCATTAAAAAGTCGATAGATATTATTTGAATAAGCGATTGAAGCGCATTATCCCATTCACTAGTCGTTTAATAGATTAAAATTGTTCCTAGTAAATATCAAAGGATTATAAAATTAATCGACAGTCAACAAACTGAATTGAACAAGTATAAAGCACTCAATAGAAAGCAGAGTGCGGTAAGTGAAGTATCCAGCATGTGAACACTTGCTAAAGGTGATCATCGTATAATATATTGATTTTCATTGTTCTTTTTGACACAAATGATGATGACGATGAAGAAAGGGAACCGAGGAGAGTTTTATTTCATAGAAACAATTAAATCAAATGATGATGCAAAATTTTTTCAATAAAAGCGAGTGTGATTTTATCTAAAACTCTTTTTCTACCTAAAAATCATCTCATTTGATTGTTCCTAGGATAAGTTCATAGTCCGTAGTGTTAATATTCACATGAATATGACTTTATTAAATTATCATCCAGTCGAGTCAGTCTTTCAAATTTGGTTTGGCAATAAGAAGAAGGAGAAGGCAGAAATTCATCATTGCGGAAAAATAAAAATAATTTCTTTGCTCCCATTCCATCTATCCATCCATCGATTGATCGAAGCACCGCAGATATTTACACAGCGAGAGAGAAACATAGTGGAAATCGAAATTGTCGGACCAAATTGTGATACGCTTCATCAAATATCGTATTTGTGTTCGACGAAATGTAAAATGATAATACGTTCTATTTTGATAATTTTTTTCCTTCCTTTTCCTTTTCCATCTACAATACATATTTATAGTATCTCACAGAGCCTTTACTCCCTTTTTTTCTACTTTTATTTATTTCTTTTTCCATGCCCTAACACTTTCTCTGGTGAATACACAATCTATCTACATATTGTGATGAAAAGCAATTGGAAGAGAGATTCCTTCAAATAGATTTACATTTTGAAGACAAAATTGAACAATATTCAAATAAATTTAACAGAGTGTGAGCGAGAAGAAGGCAACAAAAAAAAAGTAAAATGTCTGATGTTACAAGATATAAATCAAATATTCCTTTTCACTCCTTTCCATTGTGCACATTTATTTTATTTTTTTTTTTATTTTTTCATGCCATTCTTATTCTTATTTTTTTCTACGGAAAAATCAAAAACGAGAAATGAAAAGAAAAGGAAGAAATAAGGAAGTTTTTTCCTCATGACTTCATTTTTCTATTATATTGTACATTTACATTATGTAACTTTATTTTTTTTTGCTCCGATAAGAAATTGTAGAAAATTGTAGGTTAACAACAAGGGAATTCGTTCATTGTTGATGGGTTATCAAACGTTGCCAACTGAATTACTTTTTCTGGGTGAATGTTTTGCAAATTTTGAGTTTGTGGCTCATCAATTATAGCGTATTCTAAAGATCATTCTAGACATCAATGAAATATTTATTTATGAAACTCTTGGACAAGTCTGTTGGTCGTTGAGACACACTAAAATATGTTTAAATGTGGAGATGGAGTAAAGATGGTCTTTGACATTAAAAATGCCAGGATATGCTTAAAATAAGATTTGGTAGTTTGAAATGTGTCACATCACAAAGTTTGATCACGACTGCTTCTAAACTACCACAAATAAAGAAAATAGAGCAACATTCAGGTGGAACCAGCACCTTTCTCATCAAAATTCTATCCTCCTATCTTCATAAACATTTCACAACATTCCATTCCTTCTCGTCTCATCCAATGTTCATTTACCAATGAAGAAATGAAAATGATTATCCAAGGGTTGCATGGAAAAATGGAAATAAGATGCTTCCACTCTCTCTTTTTTGCACTGTTAAAATTACACCTTTGGGCTGAATTTGATGTGCCTTTTATAAGCCTCAAAGGTGCTTGAAGAACCGTATACACAAAGAAATGTACTTATGTCTATATTGAAATGCGTATTATGTGTAAGTATTCTTCTCCTTCACATTTTCTCTGCATTAAATTCACTCAACAACGAAAAATCTTTTTTTATTTCCCATTCACTTCTTCCCATTATGCATTTTCCACTTCAAAATTTTTACATACAAAACATTTTTTCCACATATCACGAAACTTCAGGGAATAATAAAATGTGCCTTGTGCAAAAATCACAACGGCACAAAAAATGACACATATGAGGTTTTTTTTCGCATATACACAAAAAAAAAGAGAATATAAGTATCATGTTTATGTGCCGCCATTTATTGTTCTTTTCACTCTTTTTATATTTTTTGATTTTTTTAGTTATATCAATTTCCCTCCCCCCAGTCACACATATACTTATTATTATTGCTCTCACTCTCCTCACTATTCTGTTGTTCTGTGTTCCTTTTATGAAATGAAATGATTTATATATTTTTGCGTAGACATGAAAAGTTTGTTTTTTAGCTGCCAAAATCGAGACTATTTTTTTTGTTTTGTTCCTTCTGTTATGTGTGTATTAATAAGAATGATGTGTACATAAAAATCAACACTATAACTATGAACAATGTGATCTATCATTTCTGAGGTTGCGATATTGGAAATTGTCGCACATTGACTCGAACGTTCTATAGAACCAACATCAATTATTGTTATAGCTTTATTTTGTTAAAAAAATTCTACTATTCTTGAAATTATTTGTTGTATGTCATACACTTTTTTAATGGCAGCGATAATGCATTACAATTTTGACATTTTGCAGTTGTACGAAATTTAAATTCCATTGTCAGTTTTGAGAGATTTCGTGACTGCAAAAAGTTTTTTAAGTCCATTATCCTTCTTAATGTTTCTTTTTAAAAAAAAGTTTAATGAAGTTCATTAAAAGTGTAATGCAGTTGCTGCATGAAGCGTCTTTTTTTGACTTGAAAGTTAAATAAATTATTGAAGTTACTGATCCAAATGAATAGATTTGAAATTATAACAGTGAAAAGTGTAGAGACAAATTGCTTGATAATGGAGCATCAAAGCTCGTTTCATCAATAAAATTGCTTAAAAGCTGTAATAAGCAATGCTACGAAATGTTAAACTTAAAGAGCAGAAAGCAATAAAGTTAAATATTTAATTGATAAATTAGACATTAAGATGTTAATTTAACGTCATTTAAATGACTTTGCTGCTTAAATGTGTCTCAAATCAGTTAAATTTATGACATAGCTTGTTTGCTAAAGATTTCCAGTGGAAAATAATTTGTAATTACGTTAATTGAAACTTTTTTTCAATTCTCAGAAATTAATCAAGGAAAGAACAATCAATTGTTTCGTATGGATTGTGGGGAGAATCGACTTCTCAAAGTCAATTTCATTTTAATTTTAGTCGACTGACCACATTGTCGATATTAGTATGAAGCACATTAGCTTTTAATCCGATAAACGCGACTCCGTAAACCTAACACTTCTCGACATTAAACGGACAAAGTTTTCCACTAATCAATAAAAAAGTGATTAAGCGTTAAAACAAATTGATTAAAATAATATTTATTATGTGTGTTTTTAATTCTCAACGACCGTAAATTCTACAGGGTTGTAAACATCGCATAACTTTCTTTGCTGACTCTCATCATATTTTTTTTTTGCTTTTTGAAAAATTGATAATATATTTACTCATTCAATGAACTCGTACAACGTGCTAAGAAGATTTATTGAAGCTCTCATTTTTTAAGAGTATTCTAGAGTAATCGAGGTTCACGAGTGAAATATGTGCTGAAAATTTTTCGAGCTGTTGTTTAATTTAATCGCAATAATTGTAATGAGTTTAATAATTTTAATCAATCGAGCATAAGTTGAAAAAATATCAGTGATTGATGATGATCGCGAGCCATCAGGATTTTTTTTTCTTGAATTTTAGATTTATACTGGTGCTATAGATTTTTGACTGTAATTCATACTGGATGTTCAAATTGTAAACTGCTGTATTCATTTTTAAAGGGAATTCGGTCCATTTTTTCTAGATGCTAGGCGTCATAAGTGAACGAACCCTTGCAATCTATATATTGATGCAAGCATAACCATGAAAAAAGTTTATTTTCTGATTGAAATTCCAAGAACAAAGTCTGCATGACTGCAGATCATGTCAGATTCAATTGAACTTTTAGCTTGCAATGTTCATGAAACATCATGTGTTACGGAAGAAGATCACATTGATGTGCATCACTGCATTTGATAATAATAAAAATTTTAAAAATTGAAAACAAACTTGATGTATATTTGCTCATATAAACGAACATTATAAATTTTTTATATTTAAAACATTATTGGCAAATTGCATTTCATGTATATTATCATTTCATTTGCATTGATAATGAAATGATTTTTCAATTATTTCTTATTAACAATTATTCGATTCATTGATACTGCCGAGCGAGCGAAAAAAAAATTAAAATATATTATAGCGAATGAGTCGAGATTTTTTTCAGGTTCACAAAAAAAATTCTCATTAAAATGATAATTTTAAATAATGCAGTATCAGTATGTACGAGAGAGAGAAATGGAGAGATTAAAAAACAGAAAGAAGAGAAAAAAAATTTAATTATAATTATTCAAATTTATGAATCAATAACAATTTTATGAAACAAGGCAGACAAATAATAAATGGAAATCTGATTTATGATTTCCTAATTGCATATTTATGTATGCAATTTTTTTTGAAATAAAAATTGGACACCACATGAGAAGAAGTGAGCCTAACATCGCACCAGTAGCAATTATACTTGAAATTTATTTTACTTTCGCCTTTCAAGTGATAATTTACTAATTGCAATATTTTTTGTCGATGGTGGTGCTTTAAAATTATCACTTTAAAGTTTAATTGATCGTGAAAGGTCGCTATCTCCTCCCGTTCGTAACGACACAGAGCATGCGAAGACGATGAAGATGAAACAGGCGTTGCAAGGCAATCTATAAGTTAAATGCTAAATTGTGGCCATTTATAGCCATAATTATCATTATGAAGTAATTAAAAATTTAATTTTTTTTTGTTTCTACTTCTCTACCAAAATCTCCGCACTCCGAATGACTGGAATACTGATAATAATGATGAGTATATAGCAATAATAATAGAAACATTTACAGACACGTGGAGTAAATTCTTCATTTTAATTTACATTAAGATGAGCAATTAGAATTCAACAAAAACACTCAAAAAATGTGTGTATAAATAATAAAAAAGGTATAGTCAATGCCTTCATACCTTTTGCAATCCAAATTAGTTCACACGTAAGATGTAAAGTATTTTTTAAATTAAATTTACATAAAAAAGTGAGAATAATAAACAAAAAAGAATTCCATGTCCAAAGAATGATAGAGATGTTTCGCAAAACGAATAATTTCTTTTCTTGTTTGTATGTTCTCAGCCTATATGTATGTCTGTATGTTTATATTTGGTAAGGCAGCAATCGTGGAGAACAAAAAACATAAATCAATCGGTGGCAAAATGATTTGAAATCAAGCGCCGTAAAAGCGTCGTTTAGCTCATGAAAAAAATATCAAAATGTTATTAAATGTGACTTTTACAACTATTAAATTGCTTTAATCTAAATACAATAAATTATTTTATTATTGTTGCTGTTGTTACTCTTGTTCGTTTGTTATGTTTGCTTAAGAAATTTTAACAATGTTTATAGTAGCACATACACGGCCACTTCGAAAATTTCTTCATCATCAGCATGTTTAATGATGATATTATTACCATTATTATTTTTATATCCCTCAAAACTATGAGTGAATACTAATATTTTTGCGCTTAATGACCTTGAATCATTGAATTGTTACTGCTGCAATCGCGTTGAATCAAAAATTTAAATTAATTTTATTCTTTCCTCATTTCTCTACAAGTTTTAGTTTTACTCTTGATCATCAAAATTCTCATGTGGAAGCTCTAATAATAATACTAATAAAAGAGTCACAAAAACAGAACAGAATCAACAGAATGGAGAAGAGATAAATAAAAGTAGAGTCATAAATCAACTCCATGAATTTTTGGGGCGCAGATTTCTCATATCATCGCACTATAATTTGTGTCAAATCTCTTATTAATCGCATACGGTAGTAATTATAGCACTTCTCATCGCAAATAAATCATTTTATTGCATGAGAAGTGCCTTTTTTTATTGTCATTATTGAATCAAATGAAAGAGTTAAATGTGAAAATTTTGAAAAGATAGAAGTGTGATTTAAACGTACTGTAAAACTCACCAGGATCTTCTCCTAATCCAGGTGGAGGTTGTGCTGAAAGTGGTCCGGGCGTGCTCCCTGAGCCTGGAGATCTTACATCGTCGTTCATTGCACCACCATATGAAAGTGATGAACTTGGCGGTCTCTGTGAATTATTAAAAATATAAATATGGATTAGTTTCGTTGTTATTATTCGACGATAAATTCAACTTTCTGGAACAAAATTATGTGAATCAATTGACATTCTTAATGTAGGTGTCTGTTGACTTGCAATTTTTTAAAGATTTGCATTCTCAAATGACTTAAAGTTGTCTGTAAAGTATAAATAAATTTCAATCAGTTTTCACTGATTTTGATTTTTAAATTTACAATAACTATTTGTGTTAATCCATGAGGTAGACATTGGTGAGGTAATCTTGTTTTAATTCATCAGAAATTTATTAATGTAGTTTCTGAAAGAAAAAGATGCAAGATATTCTTCTAGAACTTGACTTACTTGCTTTGATGATTCATAAAATATAAAGTTCACAAAAGACATTAACATTGACAGGATCGATGACTCAGACTAGATAATAGGTGTGATTCCAAGGCAAAAACTTCCTCAAAACCAATTACAAGTCATTAATAAAAATATTATTTTGATTTATATTTTATTTCGACACTAAATTTTGACTAAACAGACAGTTATGAAATATTCATTGATAAGCGATAATAGAATATTGCTCATTTAAAACCTCATAAATCTAAAGAGCACATAAGTCATGTAAGAATTCATCGTTGAATTAATAATACAGCAGACAACATGATGATTTCAGACAGTGGCATTATTAGCGTTTAAAATTAAGGTAAATACGCACGATAAAATACTCTTTTTGTGAACAATGATGTGGCCAGAATTAATAATTGAATTTTTTTTTCATAAATAAAAGATCACATGTGACTTAGTGTGTTATACAGTGATGTCTAATGTCCATTCTAAAAGTGATGTAGTTTGAATATCAATTTTTATCGTTTGTTGTGCTCATCCAAAATAGAATTTTCAATTCGATAAAATGTGCTTTGACAATTTTAAATTCCTTCCATGGCATGGCGTAAAATTGTGCATTTTGCATAAATATCAAATGCAATTTCTTATGAGAGAAGACTATTAAATTTTTTTTTAATATGAAGGTCATTGTATTAATGCCGGATCTATTTTCAATTCAAATTCTCACTCTTTATTCATGATACTATGTACACACTTAATCCGTAAGATTTTTATGATCCGATCATTACAATCAATTACTAATTGGAGTCGAGTCAAACTCTTTAATAATTTTTTTATGAAGTTTTACTACTTCTTCTTCTTATTCCTTATACTTTAACGATTATTGAGAGTAAGTGAACATTTGAGAGAAAAACAACAAATTGTGTACAATAAACAGAAGTAAATAGATGTTTTGTAAACATTGTTGCAATTTAATCCATATCAATTGCATTTATCCTCTCCGCTCTGTCTAAGCAAATCACAAGACGCGCAAGGCAAATGAATAAGCAACAATGTAATTTAATAACTTTTGCTTGCGTCTCCTCAAAGTTCTACATTACGTTCATAGAGCTATAATGATTTTGTGTGTATGTGTATTCAATTTCAGTCATAAAGTCATAATCGTCATAATATAGTCGCGACTGTTTATTATTACTTAATTTCTTAGTAAACGCATTTTTTTATTACATGCAGTTTAGTATTACAGCCATTAAATTTCTACTGCTGCTGCTGCTGCTGCTCCTCATATTTATGATGAAGAAATTTTTCAATCTTATTTTTATATTTTTCATACTTCTTTCTTTTCAAATTTATATTAGGAAAAAGTCGACATACGTCTTTCTTAAAATTATTATTATTAAATATTATTATTAAGTATGTTCTCATAAAAATATTTTGTATTTTGTACATAAATGCTGAAGAGCGAATGAGCAAAAGATCATTAAAATGTGCAATCTAAAAACAGAAAATAAAGTCTTAACACAATTTAACGAAGGAAATACTGAAAGTCTCTTTAATTGATGTCAATATGTCCTATGCTTGTTCTAGATGTTCTTAAAAATTCACAAATTCAGAATTATTTTTTTTTATCGATAAAAATCATTACTGGAAACTTTCTGATAGGCTCTCGAACTGCAATTGATTATTCAAAATAATTGAAAAAATGCGCAAAAGACACTCCTTAAATTCGGGAGTTCTTACTAATTTTTTATTGCTCGCTCTTTTTGGGAATGAAATATTAGAAATATGACTTATGGATTCTTCATCTCCCAGAAGAAGATGAACAATAATAAAAGCAACAATAAGACGACCAAATGTTATTTTTTTTTAATTCCTTTTTCAATGTTGGTGGCGCAAAGGCATGCAACAATGATGACTATTTCTTTGCTTTATATGCACAGCTTTGATGATGCTTTCAATACTCCAATTTTGCATGAAATTCTCAATTTTCGTGGCAAAATAATTTAAACACGATTAATTCCAACATCAATAAATTTTCTTTGTGTATTTTTGTTATTTTTATTTTCATATGAAATGATAAAAATGCATTTAACGCCTTTTTTCCATCTCATTCTCTTTCCTTTACTTAAACTCGTAAGTTGTAGAAATTGAGAAAATGAAGAAAGAAGCAACAAAAAAAAATATTCCGAGTGTAGATTGAAGAGCACTTGAAACGTAATTCGAGTATAAAACACAAGATTGCTCTCATGATTTCCTGAACAGCAAAAATATGTATGAAGAAGAAAAATTATTGAAAAGTCTTTTATTTACGAGCACTGAAGGGTTCTTGTGCACTCGATCGACAATTAAGGGAAATAATTTATCATTTTCTGAGTGAATGTAGTGTGTCTATATGATAGAAATTAAAGTTGAATGCTGTATATATGTGTTTTAATTGTATTATGGATAAATTGAATTCCTCTATTTTATGAAAAAGAAAAAAAATCATCTCAAGTACACTTAGTTAAAGTTTAAAATTCTTTCATGTATTTAAAGTGAGAGCATTTAACAAATCATTGAAATAAATTCAATTCTAATTTTACATTGATAATACTGGGGTTGGTTATTAAGTTAAATTTCGGATGATTTCGTTTTAAACTCTACAGCTTTTATCAGGAATAAGATTTGAATATTTTAAAGAATATAATTTTGGGTTTAATTTTAAATGAAACACATTTATTTCATGATCTGTGGCTTGTTTGAAAATTTCATGTCCATTCACATTCTTAATGGCTATCAATAGAAATTGCTAGAGGCTATTTAGATGATGATGAAAATCAATAACCTTAATTACACATAATAAGCACTAATTACTCTCTTATTCTTTTCAATCAAAACTATTAATTCGACTATATTAGATTTCAATCATTACATATTCAGTTCATGTAACATGTAATATTTAAATCTACACCTTGTAATTTTCCTTGTAGATAATTTATATAAAAATTTTCGAACAAAACAAAAAAGGAGAATTGAAAAGAAAATTTATGAGCAGCTGAAGACAAGTCGTTGTAATCAAAAAGTCACTTTTATTTCTCACCAAAAAAAATTGACTTTTAATTTATTTTAAACAAATTTTCTTCAAAGACCGATCTCCCCAGAAAGGACATTAATTTCTTAACAATTTACATAAAATTTTTGATAGCTTTTATGAATAAAATAAAAATTAGAATTAAGAATGGAAATAAAAAAAAATCATCAAAGACAACGGAGAAGAAAACATGCCTCTCTTAATATTCTTCATCATTTCACATATCGATAATTCATATTCATAAACCACAAGAAGAATATTATGAGCTATTAATAGCTAAAGGTTCTCATACCCATAGCATGAGTCTTAATCGAATAAACTAGAAAATGAGTGTTAAAATGAGTATTTAATATTCATCTTTTAATTTTCATCATCGACATTAACAACTGAAAATTGAGAAAGAATGAGATGAATAGCGGAGCAAGATGAGAAAAAAAGGCTCAAGAAATTTTATTTTTAAATTGCCACGGTCATTAATAAAATTAGTTAAATTACATATCATTTTAGTTTGTAAAGATAGAATTCATAATATACATTCTCTGGGTCTCGTTTAATGAAATGATATAGAAAGAGTTACGGGTCATTAGATTAGAGTGGAGCTAGAATTCATAATTGTGGGTCAAATTATTCTTACCTCGATCGTTCGTTCTTTCAAGCTCAATCGATTGCTTGCTTTAGAAAGTGATCATTATAGGACGGAATGATTCAAATGGATTTAAGAGAGAGAAAATCGTGTGTAAATTACAATAAGAATAAAATTCCATTGGATTCATAATCATCATCAGAAGAAAGAATAGATTTGAATATTACACATTATGGATACTAAAACTTATTATAAGAATTTTGTGCTAATGATAAAGCACGCGCTGTGTAATAAACGAAATGTTAATTAAATTTTTTTTCCTCGTTCTTCTTCTTATTAGCTTCATTTTTCCCTCCAATTCCAATTTATTGCTGTTAATATAAGTCGAATAACAGAGAGAACAAAAATAAGAAACTTTTATAATATCTCGAGCTAAACAGGCTTTATATTAACTCATCTTTATGGCCAATAATAAAGAAATGTATAAATAAACAAAGTTAGATAATAAATAAGGGATTTTCTCCCAAAGTGTTTTGTTACTTCTTCCACAACTTTTTTCTTCTATTGACTTTTTTTTTCTTCTCTAGATTGATATAATTTTGGCACAAGCTACCCACTGCAAGTCTTATAAAGCAAATAACAAAATGCAAAACCTCCCTATAAGTCAATGATGATTTAAGCGCATTTAATATTGTATGAATGACCTGATTGAATGATTCATAATTAAAATAAATTGAAACTAGAGCTTAACCTTCAAACAAATATTATATTTTAATTTTACCAAATAAATTTTTAAGTTAAAAATCAAGTCTAATCAAAGCCAAAATGCAGCTTGCATTATAAATGTCCATTAAGTTCTGCTAAAAATAACAAAGTTGAGATAGCCAATGATAGAGGTTCCATATAAATATATCTACACAAAAAATAACATAGTTTTTCATTCTGTGAGATATTCAATTCCATAAATAATTGATTTAGTCAAGTTTGGCACTAATGATTTCAACAAAAAATAAATATATATAACAAAAGAGTGAGAAAGAAATACAAGGATTGAATTCTTGACATTATAATGTGTTGGAAACGAAGAAAAAAAAATATAATTCTAGGAATTACAAAAATCTTTTATTATTTTGTTCACTCGCTGCGCGATCGAATCACGGAGCGGTCCCATCTTTAAATCGTTTACGCGCTTTAAATCGGCCACATATAAGTCTTTTTTATATTTCTTTTCTTTTATTCCACTTATTCCACTTTATTTTCTTGCTTATTCGTTATTTTTTTTTTTCTTTTAAAAGACTCTGACTGCTTAGTCGTCAAATGACCTTTAATATTCCTCAGCTAAAGTAAAGAGAGGAAAAAAAATCATCGACCTTCAAAAGCATATGTCTGCATATTAATAAGATAATTTTAAGTTCGTTTAGACTCAAAAACTCATTATTATTTCATTTTAGTATCATTTGTTCGAGAAAAAATCTCCTTCTTCTTGTTCATTTCGGGTTGATTTCTTATAATTACTATCTACAGTTTTATCCACAATCCAAGACAAAAAAATTAACTTAAAAACACACAATACGTGTCCAAAGAAAATTGAAATCTTATGTACAGGATGATAGAGAAGATGAGATTTTGTCTTAAGACATTTGGTACCACAAAATACATTCTTTTACTTGTAATTAGTGACATAAATGTAAGGAGAATTAATAACTGATGCAGCTGTTGTGCAAAATGTAATGCTACAAAATTTGCATGTCTCTTATGGACATTGCACTCCCCTTCAAACTGACTTTTCTTTCACTTTTCCATTGCAAATAAATAGGAATAATAACAACAGTTTACATGTTAAAAATATATCATCGTCATCATCATCATCATCACGAATGAAGAACCTTGCTTATTGTGTGTATGACAAGAGTAAACTACTATTAATAAATTGACTGTCCCTTAAACAAATATTATGCCTTACCGCTCTTTTCTTTCTTTTTCTACATTTATACTTATTTGTGTATGGACTTCGTTTCTATTTTGACCTGAGTCATCTGGATTGACGTATAAGTTTTGTATTTTTGAATGAGTGCCTAGAATTCCATTGATATGAACCCTTAAAAGCCAAAACAAATTAATCAAAGAGAACTGGACAATAATTTTATTTGTCTTCTGTAATTTTCTTTCCATTTGTTTTCGTATAATTTTTTTTTTCGGGTGACAAAAGGCAAATAAACTATTTGTACCGTTTGTACTACATACTCATGATTTTATTTTTAATATATTTTGGTGTTAATCAAATAAAAGTTGTCGTATTTGCCCGAGGAAAATAAATCTACTATAGATTGTGGAAGTAATTCATTCATTTTCATTATTTTTTTTTGTAAGATTAATATTTCATGAGGCGCAATAGTTTCAGTGATTAGAGCTCTAAACTAAATGATTTTTCCAGGGATAAATGTGTGTCTAAATGAGCAAAGCACGTTTTAATGATTTGAAATGAACAAATGTATCTATAATCTATCTCAAAATAACACACAACAGCAACAAACATATTTCTTTGCTTTCCCATGAAATTTCCTGCTCAATGATCTTCAAATGCATTTCGTAGTAATGTGTATATATGGAATGAGAAGTAAGGAAAATAGCAGCGAATGTGTACATTTTTTCGGGAATAGATGAATTCTATAGGGGAACTTAATTTTTACCAGCAAAAACTTTTTTTTTGTATAAATGAGTAGCAATTGTTAATTGAGAATTGAAATCCCACTATGAATGCATCTAAATGAATACATGCATTGAAATCAACTCATAGTTTCAAATGTTCATTTATGATATTTCCAGATGTTGACAGATCTAACTTAAGAGCAATGTTTTGTAGCGAAATAAACACATAAGTGACATTCAATGCATCAAAAATGGTTGCTGGTTGGTAAAGTTATACATACATTTACAAAAAAAAGTCACCGGAATAATTTTTGAGTGACAGCGGATGCTTTTTGGAACAAGAAATGGATATCATCAAGACATACGAAAAAAATTTTTCATTTGAAATAACACATTTTTCTAATTAAGCATTTCAACTTCTATTGCTGAGAGTGTTCATGACGATGGGAATACGAGGGAAACTAATAAATGGAAGCTGAGAAACAATGATGAAAACTGACAATTGATTCTTTTTTTTTGGAACTGCAATATACACTGGCTCGCAAATGATTATCAATGTCATGATGGAGTCTTTTTATCATCTGCTAAAGATCTCTCGCTTTTTTTAGCTTTCCATTACTTGGGAAATGCTTTGCGATTTACATTTTGTCTAATTATTCACTCAACTGTTTTGAAATATTTTGACTAAAATTAATCTTACAGGTGCACTGATGTGATATCGTAACAACAATGGTAGCTTCTCGTTACAGTTACGTAGGTTCAATAATAAAATGCGTCCTCATAATTTAACATTATAATTTGTAAAACATTACTACTTATTTTAATTTAAGTCACACTGAATAAGAATCTCATATAAGATCTCTGTCAGAGCAGTGAGAAAAAAAATCTGTTGATTATTCATTTTCTTGTGAATAATAATAAGCCTCATTGCGTTTCTTTACACCACGAAAATATGTATATATATAAATATATATGTAGAGAAGAAAGAAGTCAGTTGAATAAAAATTTATTTCATAGATGGAAAGAGCGCCGCATTAATAAAATGCAGAAAAAAAGGCAAAGGAATGAGATTTAAACTTTAAATTATTTTAATTCTCTCTGCAAGAAAAGAAAAAAAAACTTTTGAATTCAATTAAACTTTGCAAGATATTTTTACTTTGACTGTTCCTTAATTAAAAAGTATCTCAATATAAATTAAGTCGTATATATGCCGGTCGGTTAGTTTCGAAGCAAGAAAAGAAAAAAAAAATAAATTTTGTACTGGGGGGATGGCTGATTAACAAAACAGGTCATCGAACAGGTTGCAATTGTGCACTCGCGAATTAAAAATCATCAGAAGCAGTTGTAGTGGATCAAACATCATTTCATCGACAACAAGCTATTGCTTTGGAATAAACGGCATTTGAATTACTCTGACATCCCTGAGAATTTACTTCATGCAATAATATATTTAAATATTTGAATATGTATGTATTGAAATGTTAAAAAAAATCTTTTTGCTTCTCTTTTCTTGCCTTGTAAAGAGCTAAAGTAAAGTAGATGAAAGAATGAAATGAAAAGGTTGAAGAAAAAAAAAAATTGTTATGTATATCAAGCTAAAGATTGTTAATTCTTCAGTGTTTCTTTCACCATTTTCAGTTGCAATGGCAACGCATTTTAAATAAGAGCGGCATTTATGTTTGGCATTAAAGGCACACACAAAAAATATATATAAATATATATAAATTTATAAATATATTCAGAGAGATGGAAAAACAATTGCAATTTCATTTAAATGATTTCAATGGACAACAAAAAGAGCAGCTAAAGTGAATGGAAATGAGTTTGGGTAACGAATAAGAAGAAGATGTGAAGCATTGACTTTGAAATTTACATACATCGACTATTTCTTAAGGCTTATTATGCTCAATATATTTGAATGTTATGATGGTACAATACAGAATGTGTCATGAATAAATGCTGAGATGAATACACAAATTTTTCAACTCTTTCACGAGGCTACTCAAACTTAAATTTCATCAATCGATTTCTTTGACAACAGAAGAAGAGAAAAAATTGTTCATTATGTCATTTCTCTATGCCCAATAAATACCCCATTAGCCAATCAATTTATCTACCAACAAAATTTCATTCAAAAGAAATCTTCATCTTTGAAATGTTGAGAAAAAGAAAAAAAAAATAGAAATGTGTAAGCATCGAAATCTATCGATAAATATAAAATTTTATGAGTAGCATGAGATGTACAATTGAATTTTCCTGTGCGTCTCTCTACTTCAAAATAATTCAATAAAAATTCACTTCAACCACAAAACCAAATAATTGAATCACATAGAAAAAAAAAAGTAGATAGAGGAGAGAATAAAAATGCGAAGAAGAGCACTTGAAGATAAAAATATGCGTCGTGTCTCCCTTGTTCCTCATTTTCCATTAGATTCATTCACAATCCATCTGAAAAAGTAGAAGACTTCTACTGGTTTTTTAGTAAAATATTCACATACAAACAATTACGAAACAAATTGAAGAAAATTTGATTTCCATCTCCAAGAGCTTTTCCTGCCTTCATTCATCCATCCGTTCATTCATTTGTTCATTCGTTTGCTGTATATTTTTGTGTTATTGTGGATGACTATAATCGTAATAGGAAATTTCTTTCTTATTTTTTTTGAAAGAATTTCAAATTCTCACACAGCATGTGAGTGTAGAGCACTTGAATCATTTATTATATTACGACTGTAATGTTACACGCCATAAAGTATCTCTTGATTGTATTGCAATTCCCTCAAGTCCATAAAAAACTTTATGATGATGATGTACAATTTTTTGAAACCTGAATTGAATAATCAAGTAGAAGTGCAGATTTTCATCCCTTTTTTACCATCCACTTTGTGTCGGTGTCTAAGCTGTATCTATCTTCATATTTAGCGCAATAGATTTTAAAAATTTATTATCGTGCAATTGAATTTTCATTTCTATTCACAACCCTTTCAATTTTTATTCCCACTAAAATGTGCAACACCAATTTAAAATGTATAAAAGAGGAAAAATTATTTTTTTGGGTAAGTAACTTTGTATCTACTTCAACATCCACATGAGACGAGAAATAATAATAAAAAAATTACTTTACGCTGGTTACATACCAAATGAGATTACAGCACTTAGTCAAGTAATTTTTGTGAATATTATTTATGAATTATTAATCAGATTAATGTCCCTCTATCTATCTCTTATTATTCGCCTACGGTGTAGATATTTATATGTACGTGTCTATCTTCTTATTTTCTCATTCATTTCATTCATACTTTATTTATTTTTGATGAATGATTGGCGAAAAAAAAAATATTTCTGTGTTGTTGGATGGGAAAGAAGAGCTTATGTCACATTACAATAATTGCATTTATCAATTTCTGATTCAGTCAGCATTCTTCATCTCCTCTCCTATCAATGCGTAACTTGCAAATTAGGTTTAATATCATAAATTTTATTGAGTGCACCGCTCGAAGAGATAATTTCATTTCCATTGAAAAAAAAAAATTTTAATGCTCGATAAAGTCACCGCGCTTTTTTTTTGTGTACGGGGGAATGGAAAGCGAAAAAGAATGTTCAATAGGTATTATACACATATATAGAATTGATAAAAATAATTTATTCACAAAAGAATTGAAAATGTAAAGAACGAAAAAAAAATTTTTTTTAAAGAAAAAAAAAACAGCACCAAGTGTTATCACTCAAACTTGCCAAAAATATTCATATCAAAACTGGTTTTTCAACTTAATAAATTGATTTATTATGTAAATAATTTTTGTGAATGCTTCATATCAATTTCATATATTAAACACACATATATGTGAATATGGAATTAAAGACGAGACTCAACAAAAAAATAAAATAAAGAACAAAAAAAGTGGATATGCCGCGTCGAGCAATGAATTGAGGAAATGAAAATAGAAGTTTTGATTAGGAATAAAAAATAGGATACCAATAGAATTTATGCAAAGCTAAACATAGCTGAATTAGGTATTTAATATATGAGAAATATTGGCAGATTTTCTGAAATCTGTGAATTAAGTGTATAATTAGCATATTTACATTAGTAAGTCATACTACGTACACTTTTTGTGAATTGACGTAAGCAAAATGAAATGTTTGACACAACAAATTTTTTGCCATGCAAGAAAATATAATCAGATTAGAGGAATTTCGGACTTGACTTGCGGACTCTTTTTTTCAAGCAAATGTCGAATCGCTAATGAACCAGAATATTCAGCTACAGTAAAGTGCTTTCATTATAAAAATAGGACTTAAGATTCTCGATTAATCCTGTTGTGATTTTTACTACAAAATACTTAAAATAACTCTACGACATAATTAAGAACTGAAGAGCACTGCATCGTCATTTGACCAAGTAATCTCATAAAAATTCCATCGCTCAAGAATTTATGACACAAAATATTTTCCACATAAATAACAATCATCTGATTTTGATGTTGTTAAAAATACTCAAAACAAACATGTGAGTTTCATGTTCCCATAAATAATTTCAACGATACATTTAATGAAATTTAATGTTTGTATTTACACACGAAAACATATTTGAAATGTTCTTTCAATACAGCCATAAATTATTGCGAAATTTCTTTCATTATGTCTGATGTGCTTATTAAAAATTTAATAATATTGTTAACTTTTTGATATGAGAAGAAGAAGAAATATTGGATAAACCCTTGAAATGGAATCAAACAAAGGCAAAGGAAAACATTAGAAATGGATTAAAGTTGCATAAAGAAAAGGAAAACATTTTAATTGCATTTGATCCTCTGAGAAGCAATAATTCTTCTATTCTTTTGTTTGTGCCCAAGAATCAAGAAATAAAAAACTATTTTCACATTTTTATCTCTCCTTTGATCCCTTACTAAGGAATAGGGAAATTTTTACAATAAAATATGCGGAAACATTCAAATAAAATAAAATAAACTAGGAGAAAGTGAAGAATCATCTATTTTATTTTTATTTTTTATTTTTACACAAACAAAATCACTTACAAAAGCAATTTTTGCAACCCCTAATCGTTATTTTATTTTTATTTTCAGTTAGAAATTTTGTGACTCGGTATACGAGCTGTAAAAAGGGCCAACAAGGAAGAAAAAAAAATCCTAAAAAATTGCCTGTAGAAATATAAAAAGAGATCTTCATGCTGTTTCTCTCCTCGTTGTACTTTTTATGTTTCGTTTATTTGTTGTGTATGGTCTATTCAATTCCAAACTATTTTAAAATAAAAAGTCTAGAAATTGACAAAAACAGGATGAAGAGAGATTTTTGTTTCTGTTGGACAATTGACTTTCATGTGATTCCCAGTGGGATACAAATGGGACTTTATGTCCATCTCACTCTCTCTCTCACTCTCGCACATAATCAAACAAAACTTTATTTTTTTTTCTATAGAATGTCACTATGTATCGAATATAGGATCAACAAACCTATATATCTGATTTGCATGGTTGATCTTTACTTTATTTTTACCTACTTCTTTATAGCTTTGACAATGGGATTTGTTAGAGAAGAGAAAATTTCGAAATAAGATTTTTGTGATTATTAATCCCGACCCGAAAATAAAGAAATTTTTAAAATTATCCTATTATGAATTATGAAAAGGGAAACAAGCTGAAAGAAATTTTTAAATTAGAAAATTTTTATTTTTATTATCGACACAGACACACATTTTGAGACAGAGAAGAATGAAAAGTTATGAAATGCACGGATAATTTAATATTTCTTTCACACTTCAATTTATAAAATGATCAGTCGTCGGCAAAAGTCGAGAGAGAGGTGCTTTGTTATGACTCATTGAATGTCTTTTGAAGCACATGAAAATTTTATACCTTCAAGGTAACATCCCCTTGATATTCGAGATATATGAAAAGGATTTCATTTTTTTTTCAGTACGCACATACGTTTGTACAATCACATTTTATATGGAAATTGGTTCTACATCATAAAGTTTCCTTTCAGCCTTCATTAAGATTAAAAAATAAGAAAGCAAGCAAGAGAAAAGAAGGCAAAGCATAGCGAAATATCTGTAAACGTTTTGCACCGCCAATTATGCGAGGAATCTTGAAGTCATCGAGAGACAGAGGAACGAGTCTGAGTAAGATATATTTTGATGTGGCTTTCAATATTATAAATTTTAAAATGAAAGTGAGATAAATTAAAGTATTTTAAGCCATCTCCAAAACATTCCACCTTGGGTAGTGGCTTTTTTCTGCTAATTTTTCTTCTTTTTATTGTCCTTTCGATCGCTTTCCAATGAGTTCTTTTCTTCTTAAATCTCTTACTCCTCTTTTGAAATTGAACAAAAGAATTTTATTAGTTTTTACTCTTTTTACTTGTGTTTTTTTGTTTAAACTCTCAAATGTGTGGCAACAAGAGAGAAAAAGTTATAATAACACATAAATTACAAAATGACGTTTTTACAACATTCCCTTGACAAGCACTTATGCTACTGTGGTTTCATATATTAATTTTTTAACATTGGTTTATTTTCTTCTTACTTTTTATATGTGAATACTTATATATATAGATTCTTTCTTATATTATTTTTTCCTGCTCTGTTCTCATCTCGTGAACCCTGATAATGGTCTTGTGCTTTTGGTTCCATATCCGTGCTCTTCGGTTTTTGTGTTTTATTGGGTATTGCTGTTTGTGCATATTATTCCATTCCTTCTACTTCTCATTTTAATGCAATATTGCCTGCACTCGAAAACCAATTTGCTCGAAATATCTTTCATGATTCTCTTTTCCTACATGCTTATTTGCTTATATATGCACATTATCTACACATCGGGGCAGGGAATGAATGTATATATGCGAAAAGGCAAAAGGCATTTTGTTATTTCACATATCGAGTAATTGCATTTCATGTTTTAAAGTGCACTTTATGTGTGCTCTGCCTTCCCTATCTCTCTCACACAATACACTCTTTTCTATATTATTATATTGCAATAATATCTTTTTCATACTACACTTCTCCATCTCTATCTCCAGTCAGCCAGCAAGTAAGCAAGCAAGCAAGCTTGCCTTCCCTGCATTTTCTTTCTCTTCATCATGTGCCGGCATGTTCAGAACTCTTTTTACAAATGTTATGCAAATGCAGTGTAATAGGTTCAATAGGTTGCCTGTTTATGCTACATAAACGTAAGCCTAGTAGTTACTGGAAATATCTATTATCGATATTATTTTAACGATTCATGTAGATGTGAAAATTGTTCTTGTTTAATGTTTTAATTCCGATTCTTTTAACTTGCGGCTGAATTTTTGCATTCACATTTTGAATAAAATATTTGTGTGACTCAACAAGATTTGTGATTTGATTCAGAATGGCAGCATTGCATCAGAGGAATGCAATTAAGCATTTTTATAGCAATCAAGTTAAAATGGTATAGATGACAATCCATGAGGATTAAATTTCAATTTCGATTGTTAAGCTTTGTACTTTAATACTTTAATAAACTTCATTTTGAAATGGAAATAAATTAATCGATTTTAGATTTGACATTATTGGAAAATATACAATAAAGTACCTTAAAAAAAGTTATCACATGCGCGATTTATTTGAAATTTTTTTTACACCATTACTTACTAATCTACAATCGCAATTCAAGCTTAAACGACAAATGAAGGTAAAAAATTTATCAATTCATAAATTGAACACTAAAAGATCCGAAAAGTGCGATTAAAAGTAATTTGCTTCATGTTTCATAAAGCGACACGAATGGCGATGAAATAAAATTGGAGAAGTGGAAGGAAAAAAGTAGAAATTCAATTAATTACTACATATTTGAAATGATTGATTGGATTTTAATATCGTTATCAAATTAAATTAATCTAATCACATGATTGTGATAAAGGAAAAGAAACAAAATAGGTGATGTTTTTCATATTTATTTTTATATACCATATTTCGAGTATGTATGTCTGAGACACTTGTTAGTCATTTTTTATTTAACTTCGTGTACATAATGTGTATGAAAAATTTGTAAAATCTCAAAAGTATTTTTGTCGTTATCATAAAACAAGGTTGGTTGCTTCTCTGTCATCACAATGATAATAACCTAATTTCTCATTTTTGCGCACAACAAATTCTCATTAAAAGACAAATTTTTCTTCTACTAGGCTCATATTTCTGACGAATTAAGTTTGACTTTTTAAAGCAGCATTTGTCTTACGTCTTTTACTTATTTTTAATAGTAATTTTAAATTTTATTTTGAAGCTGTAGATATGTAAAATGCGACACATAGGAAGTGTCATGTACATTAATGAAAAATTACTTTGCAATATGCAAGAAAGTTTCTTTCCCACAGTAAGGTGCTAAATTATCACTTACTGCTAAATCAGCTAGAGAGAGAGACGAATATGTCGTTTTGAAACAACTTTAAATTAGGACTGAATTTTTAACCTTAACGTCAACAATTTTGAAGTGAAATGTTAACAAAAATTCTATGAACTCTTACTCAGGTTTATTAATGTTCACCTGATAAACTTACACTTGTAAATGACGCTCTATAAAATTTTTTTAATGTAATTACAAAAGTCAAAGACCGAAAAATTTCACAAAATCGCATAAACTGTAACATTTTACATACTGAAGGTATGTCATCTTGAGAGCAATTTCAATAAACTTCATTACAACACAAACCATCTAATCCAAAAGTTCCAGAATTTTTTTTTATCAATTGTTGAATGCTCCTTGAAGCGAAGGGAAGCAGGCAACAAATTTACGAATCGTGAAAATTTTGCAATTTTTGTTACAACCAAGACCATAAACATTTCCTTTTTCCTGCCAAATTTTCTTCTATGAACAGCAAAGAATGAAAGGAAACAAAATTATTTTTCCTGCCTATTTCAATTCATACATATATAAGACATTCTCGCAACCCTCCATGCACACGGAGACGAAGAAAAAACATTCCTATACGATTGTATAGTATGATTATGAAAAGATATGAATGTACATGTGAAAAGAAGAGGAAAAATAAGCAGCAAGAAATGTTATCATTGTATGAACGACTTCTGGTTGTAAAAAGCATTGAAAGCTATTATGGAAAATCATAATCCGTATCCACATTGCAAATAATATTATGACATACAGCCAATTTTCTTATCGAAAGTAAAATGGAAAAAGAGAGACGAGAATAAGAAAATGGGAGGAAAATCTCCATGAAATAATAAATGTAGATGATTGTGATGTGAAGGGAAAAGAATGAAAAGAAAGGAAAAAAATTTTTGCTCCGGAAATTTGGGGTTCATAAACACGTGTATTGACACAGCCTCATTCTCGAGATGGAAAGAAAAATTCATGGAGCTCTAAAACATACTGCATGTATACTCCTTTCTCATCTTTATTCGCTGATTTGGAACAATGCGGTAAATATAGTGGAAAATTAGATTGTTTTTCATTGTTATTACTGTTTACTGCTTAAAACCCATTTCAGTTCAATTGTTTGATTTCCATACTTCACTGCACTGACCGAAATATCGTTGCTCGACTTTATTCATAAATGTTTGCTAACTTCAACAAACGATCATCATCAACATCATCTCGATAAACATTTCAAATTTCCCACAATTCATAAAAATCATGAGATTGAAATGGAAAATGTGCATATTGTTGCCATCACTCGCATATTTCTCTACTCATTCCTAATCCTTCTATTCAATAAAAACCAACATGCAAACAAATTAATCTCTATTGTTATAACTCTCAACTGCATCAAGTCGTACGTACTGCAGGAATGTCCTGTCAGAATCCTTCAGGGCAATAAAAGAGAATGTCTGATTTTTTTATTCCTCTACTTTACTCTAAAACATATCCAATATCCTTCTTTTTCAAGTCATAAACAACATAATAATTTTTATTTTTTTGAATTCATCTCTTCCAGCTAAATTCTGGTTAAAAAAAAGTTCTTTAAACCCTAATTTTAATCCCATTATTCTAGAAGGCTTTTCTCTCTTTCTCTACTAAATACGTACATACATGAACATAAATGTCCCAGGAAGATAAAATTTCCCTTTTTTTTGTCATTTAAATCATTGTAACAGGGCTTCAAGCATTTTGGCTTTTTCTGGGCTACTAATTGTATTTCAGACTTTAATTCTTTCATTTTTGGATATTAAAGAATGTTTGAGGAAGGGTTACTGTCAACTTCTATGGGGATGCAAGGTGCTTATGAGTTTGGCTTTTGTTTGGTAATTAAACTTGCAAGAGTTGACATTGCCTGAGGATTTTGTGAGAAATAATCCTAAAAACTCCATATCACATTGGCATAGCCATAGCAATTTTTGACAAATGCTAATCATATTTCTAAAGCTATAGTCTCCCATATTTCTCTGCATAAAAGCAAATAAAAACATATTTTCACAGTAATTGTATTATACATTAAGCATATACAGGAATTAACAAGAAAATGAAATGAATTGAAAAATATATAGCAGATCAAAATCCATCAAGGGTTGCTTTGTGTCACAATTAAACTTACGTCGTTTCCCTATATTTAAAATATTTTTTTATTTTAAATAACATTAAAACTTTACAAAAAACGAGAGAGTTATGTTCATGTAGGTATACATTGATTTAAATTTCTGCTATATGTACATTTATGCCTGATTTGTTTGCGTTGTGTTTTGATTTTTTAAACGGCTTAAGTACACTCACGCATCCCTCGTCTCATACTCATGTTTGTGTTTCTTTCACTCTCTTTTATATCGCATTTAGTGCTCTTTGCGTGCTAGAGATAAATGGTTAAAAATTATTTTTTTAACCCCTTCAATGCTGCTGTTGCTGGTTGTTACTACTTTAAAACTGCTTTATTATAAAAACAATGAGGAAGAAAATACCATATAATAGGGGATGAAAGTGAATATTGAGTATTTCGAGGAATGAAAAAAAATTATGAAATTTTAATTTTCAATCCACACAATACGGAGCAGCTCGACTTTAGCTCTCATTTTAATGCAGGCAGGGTGTGAAAAGCGATCGATAAAGAATAATTACCATGTGATATGAAAACATAATGAATTTTTGATAATAACTTTTATGTTGTTATGCTTTTTTTTTGTTCCTCTATAGAGCTCACTTTTCCCTTTAAAAAAATATATGTACGTGTAAGTACACTTTAAATGCCGTTTATAGTCATCATCCATGTTTATGTTATGTTATGTTATGTGTATATTATATTTCTCTCCTTTTTGTTCGTGCTCTATATGCCATTGCGTTTGAAAACATGTAAGCAGGGAATGAAAAATGTGATAAATATTTTAAGCAAAAATATTTACTTAATTTCTCGTACTTATTATTTGATGATGATGATGCGGAAGAAGACAATGAATGAAAAATTATTCATAGATTTCTGACACACCGCATAATGAGATTTTTATATGTTTGCATGATGAGAAGTGTAGTAAAAATTCAGAGAAAGAAAAAAATAAATAAAAATTTGATGAGAAATTTTCTGACTTGTTAATTTAAATATGTACGGAACATTTAGGGAAGTATTTCACTCTGATATTTCGTCTAGAAAACATCATGATCAGATGGTTACATGTCAAAAACATGCATAAATTCATATATAATATTAAACTTTACAGTATGAAAATGTTGCAGAAATATTTTTTGTGTGTTTCTGTTTCTACCATGTCCGTAATAATTTAGTTTACTTTATGAGTATAATTAAACTCTTTTTTTACTCTCCTTCTCTGTTTTTCCCTTCATGGGAGCTTAGTTTGCATGAAAAACTGTCGAAAATTTTACAAAAAAATGCCGAAAAAATTTTAGTCTTTAGTTAAAAAAGGGCAAAACCTCCCCGAAAAAAAAATATTAAAATGAAATGTTTCAGGGAGAAAGAAGAAAGTTTTGTGTAAATATAAAAAAAAAAATGAAATGAAGCGAGCAGCGGCAACAAATTATAATTCCAGAGGAAGAAAACGAGTCAAGTTTGAGAATGTGAGACAGAAAAGGGTTGCAGAAATTCTACCCTCATTTTCTGCAATATACACTCTCACATAAGTGTATATGAGTTAAATGGAATTAAAAAATGCTATAAAATGGTTGAATTTATTCGTCTAAGCCGTGGCTCATGATAATATGATAAAAACAGGCAAGCATTTTGAATATTTAATTTGTTCTCGTCTTTCATTCATGTTGATGTTGTTGCCTTTTTTAATTTTTTTCAATTTACTTTACACAAAAATTATTTTTTTTAAACGAATTTTCCTGTTTTTTTTTTCATCATCAACTGTTAACTGTACATCCATTATAATTGCATAAATTTTCATTATACATCAAATAAATATTTCATTAAATTGCATGAAAATCAAAAATTGCAATTTAAAAGTATAAATATTGCAAAATTATTATCTTAATTGATTTAAAGGCCAAGGCAAAAAAAATATATGAAAATATGCTCTGACTGCAATTTCATTATAATTTTACAAATAATAATAATGGCAATAATAATAATAATATATATATTTTAATGAAAATTTATAAAATGAAAATATCGAAAAAAATGGAAAATATGCCTGCAAATTGTGAAATAATTTGCGGTTACCATAAATTTGCTATTATGCATTTTTCGTATGAATATTATGGATGGTGGATCTTTTACCCCTTCGTTGCTCAATTCAAATTTAGGACTCCACATGTTCACATAAAATATTCAGGATTTTTTTTTGTTTGGCTTTTTTTGAAGGGATCAAATTAAAAATTTATAGGTTTGTAATTTTGGAATGAATCCTTTAAAGGTAAGAATTTTAACTAATTTATTCTCGGAATAATTTCAATAACAAATGTTGTTTAGTACATTATATATAATATTGGATTTTTAAAATTCTAAACTTCCCTTAACTTTCTCACAATTCAAAACTTTTGTTGCTGAAACCTTTTTCTCCATTAGCATCAAACTTTATCATTTAACTCCATCAATTCCAATTTTAATTTCATTCAAGCCAATGCTTTTTCCTTCTAATTCATTTAAAATAAATAAAGAAAAATCCATTTTCTGACTCATTTAAATTATCGTTGAAAAAAACTATTTAACTACAAAATAACATGAAATAACATTAGCATGAAACTCGTAGCCAGGTTCTCGCAATCATAGTGTGAGATAGATGTTGATGATGATGATGATGAGAATGAGAAGGAGTAAGGCGGGTTTAAGGAACGACTTAGTAGTCTGTGAGTATACAAAACAGTGAAGGAATATTCGAGAAATTTAATTTTGCATTTAATATTAAATTATTTATTTTATCTCTTCAAGCATAGAATTTTAATCATTTAAAATTCCCCAGTTTCTTACACGCTCTAGCTGCCTTTTGCCTTTCCTTCTTTCTTTTTCTTATGAAAAATTCTCCATTTATCCTTAACATTGCTAAATGCCGGAGAGAGATTGTGTATGGAATTGAAGTAGCAACAGCAGCAGTATCAGGAATGGTGGTAGTGCGCAAAAAATTGTTAAAATGTACGAGAAGAAGGAAAGAGCTGTGTGGTGTAAAGCACAGAAGAGCAGAGCGTGGGTAAAATTTCAAACGTCAAGTTTTCAAGCGAAAAAGGAAAAGAAGTGGAGCGTCTGAAGAGCGAGAAAAAGGAAAGGAATGAAAAAACATGGAAAATTGTTTTTATATAAGGGAAATAAGAAAAGAACATTTTCTATCTTTCATACAAGAATTATTTTTTTTTGCAAAAAAAAAAAATAAAAGCGATGAGAAAAAGTAATAAAAATTCTTTACCAGTAATTTTGCGCGAGAAAAAACAATTTTCCGTCTAAAAGATTTTTCTTCTTTTTCGTCATCTCCTTCTCAATCCCCCCACAAAAAAATAATAAGAAGAATGAAATGAAATGAAATGAGATGCTCCGTTGAGCTCTCTTCGTACATATAGATTCTTGTGTATCTACATTTTTGGGATGCGAATTTGATGTATTAAATTAAAAATGGCTGAGGGAATTTTCATCTTTGGATAAATTCTTTTGTGAAAGGCAGTTTCGAAAAAATTAAATAAAAAAATGAAAAATGGAATGAGTGAGTGAATGGCACATGATGTGAGTTTGTATAAAACTTGATATAACCATGATAGATAGATAGCTAGATAGATAGATAGATTCTTCATTTTGCATTATTTACGCATATATTCAATGCATTTCACCCTTCATTCCCCATACATACGCTCAGTCAGCCTTTCATTGCGCCGTCGACAAGGAAAAAAAAGTTTTCATTAACTTAACATTTTTATTCCGTATATATTCTATTATGGCTGATATAATATGAATAAGGAAGAAGGAAAAAAGAGGTCTACTGCAACTTAACAACAGGCAACAACAATAACAACAACAAGACACCACTCCTTCCAATAGCATCATAAATCACGAGGACAAATTTAATTACCAGAACGTCGCGCGATAAGAGAATGAATGAAAAGATGAATGTGAAATTTATTTATGGATCTTTCCTTCTCTACTGGCTTTTATGTGAATTGTGTGTACATACACATTTGAGAGTGTGTCTATATAGAGAGATATCGTCCTTGTAGATATACCGTTAATATTATATAATTTAGACTAAAAGTGAAATTTGAATATAGTACGAGAATTGGATGTTCTTTCAACATAGGCAGCATAGAGATTGAGAGAGTAGCAGGAGGAAGGTAGAGGGAAGGAAGACAGTGTGAACATACAAAGGCGAAATCGATTTCTTTTCATCATCATCAGCAGTAGCTAATGCTTTAAGGGATTTTCAATATAGAGCACACAAAATTTTCCACCATTCATTGAATCTTTAGATCTCCTTTTCATTCCTCTCAACACACCGTAAGCCAAGGAAGGGCAAAAGAAAATTTTCATCTTTACGGAAAGTAATGTCGCTTTATGTCGTCTATTATTCATTTTAAAATGCGACATAGAAGTATTTATTATTTTCGAGATAAGGATTATCTTTCTCGGAGCAATTGCAAACTTTAAAATTACTTAGGCATTCAAACATTTTCTTTTCAGTGTGATGAGAGCATTAAAGGAGAGGAAGAAAATAGACATTAAGGATATTGCTTATTTGAACTTTTACTTTTTGCGTGAAGAACGAGAATCGTTAGTTTAACGACTTCATTTTCTTCCTGAGGAATTTCATAAGAAATTTTTATATCAGATTCCATCATTTTTATAAATGTCTGACTCACGAAACTTCGGAGAAATAACATTCAATCTTCCATTGGTATAACGATATTCTGTTCTTAAAGATGTTGCCTTCATTACCACATATCTCACGTTCATTTCAAAATCGCAAAATACATACTAATAAGTGAGGTATTAGAAGCATTAAAATGTTGCGAATTTTAAATTAGAAACGCCTTCCGTAAAATGCATGCATATTGTTTATACCTTCAATAGTGCGCTAATATTATTTTCTTGTCGTTTATTTCTATACAAAATAAAAATAAAAATAATAATTTTTTTGTTCCATTGAACCATAAAACAAATCAATTTTTATGGCTCGCTCTCTGTGTTTTTTATTCATTCTTCAAACTGTGCAATGCTTGCTTTTTGTGTTACTTTAGCTTTAGGTTATTATAATGTGGTTTCAATATTTCCCTCTCTTTTTTTTCTGTGTTTTCGCACTCAAAACTTTATATTTATCATCATTTCAACAGAAAAACCACAACTGAGGCCGGAGCAATTATAATTTTTATGTACACACATATTATATATTTTTTTTCGGCATATGGAATGAACGTCAGATCAGCAGTAAGCAAGCAAAAATGAGGAATAATAATAAGAAGGCGCAGTGATGTGTAAACGAGATTAATAACAGACCGTGATCATGTAAAAAAATGCGTCGCTTAATCTATTTCTCTCTTAATTCTAAAAATTGACACAAAAAGTGACGAAAAAGAAATTCAAATGCACACTTAATGATGTGTTCTTTCTCATCTCTTTCTCCCTCTACGGATTTTGTCACGATAAAGAAAAAAGAAAAGAACGAAAAGATGATGAGATGAGACGAGAAATAAGTGTAGAAAATAACGGACTATAAATATAAGGTTAATTAAACATTTTTTCTCGAGAAATGAGCGCCGAAAAAACCGCACACACAGTATCATGCTCGAGCATGTGTGAAGCGCTTATTGGCACTCAGACAAATTCTTCTACTAAAAGGTTCATTTACATTTCATGCGTTTTTATTCGACTCAAATTGTATGAAGTACATTCCTCTTCTTCTTTTCCTCATTTTTCTTACTTCGCGATCATGATGATGGCGATGATGATGATGACTTTTGCTTGCTTACACATCTATTTTTTTATTTTGTTTGTCTTATATGTCGAATCTTTTTTAAGACAAAAATAATGCTCTTGCTCGTTGCAAACAGCTTGTCATTTTCTTCATGCTCCTTACTATCTTTTTTTACTTCTTATTTCTGTTATTTCATCAAATATAGACACAATTTTATTCATGATGGAAACGAATTTTAGTTGCTGCTGTTGCTGCCAATGCATGTTCTTGTCTTTCTTATTCTTATTCTATTTATATCAATTGAGTTGTTTGTGGATACATACAAATGAATGCGCGCGTATGACGATATGTGCATCATCATAATAGCTCTGTGCTGTATGAGGTGAATAATATTAAATGAGATTTCATAAATAACGCATTAGACTTATGAGAATATTCATCTTCTTCCTCCTTTTGTTGTGACTCACAGACTGAAAATTCATCTTGAATAGAATTGAAGAATGATCGTCAACTTATTAGAATGTAAACATTAGCGCATTTACTACATCACCTGTAGCTTTAAACTTCATTTTCTAAGTACTCAGCAGTAATTGAGTATGAAGTGTACAAAGTAATAACTCAGTCGGTCAAAATGAAATAAACTAGATATGCTTGAAAATAGAATCGCGTTTCATTCACACAACATCGTGGGTACTTACTTATTTACATCAATAAAAGAAAAGAAAGATTTTTGTTTTCGTCTTCGTGTGGAATGTGACTGATTTTCTAAGAATTTCATTCCATTTCTGAATCACTAAATATCTCTTTCTCCATACATCTCATGTATGTCTATTATTATTTTACATTCTTAATCTTGTGATTTCTTTATTTTCAAATTTCTTCTTATTATTTAAATCATCAGTCCATATAAACTCTCTATCTTTCAAACATAAATGTATTATTATAAAGTCCAAATTAATATAAAAGGATCAAGCAGCAATTCCAAAGAACCCAGGCAAAAGCTGTTTCTCCCGAAAATAACAAAAAAAGAATAAAATGGAAAAGAAAGAAGAAAAAAATTGAAATTTTTGTTCTTTATTCCTCAACGAAGCAAATAAATCATATTTTTATAAGCAGCTTATATATTTCGAAAAAAAAATACGAGAAGAGATGGAATTTTTTTTCCTTCTCTTCACTTCAACATTATCGTTTCAGATATGGAAAGACAGAGTAAAGACGAAAAAATTTAAATGAATAGGTTTTTTTTTGATGTATTACCAGATGAGATTTTTCTACACTATTAACTCCGATATATTCTTTATAAAGTTTTCATTTTTTTCTCCATTTCGTCGTTCTTCTAAGTAAAGAATTGACTGAGTGAGTGACTGAGCGAGAGGTTGTGTGTTGAGATATGACGGAGACCACATAAAAATGTCTTCGGAAACAGCACTAATGAAAACTCCTGCTGTGAATATCTTCTTCGTTTTCAAGCAGAGAGAAATTTTCTTGTGTGTATATAATAATAATATTTATTTCTATGTGGATATACTCTTCTTCTTCTTCTTGTTCTTATTCTTTTCGATAAATATAAAAATTTACTTTAAATTAAAAAAAAAAATCGAAAATCTTTTTCATGCATTTCAAAAATAATCATATATGAAAGGGAGCAGCCGAAAGAAGAATTTTTCTTACATTTGCGAAACCAAAGATTCGTTCCAGGTTTCAGTTTGCTCTGCGAGATCAATTGCAGAACAAAGAGAGATTTTCGTAACTGAAGTTTCATTTTCTTAAGGACATTGTGACATTGTTCTAAAATGGTTTGTTTGTCTCTCATTCATTCAATATCCTTGTCAAGCACTTGTTAATAATCTTTGAGAAATGTCAATTTACAGACATGCATGTCATCTAGTGACATTAATTGTTCAGAATACTATCCAATTTTTATTGAATGTCTAATAGGATCAAAATGCGCTTATGTCTTTCTCTAAAATTTCTTACTTTATTTACCTGTTCACTAATTCCTTAACTTACTTAAAACATAGCGCATTTGACTGCTCTCTTTTCCTTGCCCTTCTTTTTTTTCTATACAATATGTACATTGTAGCTTTTTTTTTTTTTCTTTCCCAAGAATCCAATTGTTTTGTTTTATCAATAAATGGAAATCTTTCACAAAAATATATATAAAGCACTTTTTGATATGTTTTTCTTTGTCATTTTCTCTATCGGAATATTATGTGACTCTGTGTCGTTCATTTCTTTTATTTGCTGTATTGTAAGAAATGAAAAAGATCAAGAAGAAGACGAAGAATAAAGAAGAAAAAAAAAGTAGAAGTGTACACCTCATGGTGTCTAAAGTCACAGACATTTTTAATACAATTTTTGTTTTTTGTTTTGAGAAAAAAATAAAAATAAAAATATTATAAAAATGTGTAGAAAGAGATATTAGAGGAAAGATATTTTTGATTATGGCCATTCCGGCTTAAATGAGCATTTATGCAATAATACACCTTAGGATATTTAAACATCATAACAATGACAAGCCATAAAAGGTTTTATGAAGGGGTCTTAAATAGCCTATGACGATGTGTCCATAGAATTAAACTCGTTTGAAAATGATGATGATGAATAAAATAAAAATATAAGTAAGAAGAAGATGAAAAAAATGTCATAAAAATTGTTGTGTTACAACCTCACGAAGACGACGTATTAACGGTGGGTGTTCTATCCTAAAATATTCTTTCTCTTCGTTTTTTTTTTGCCTTCATAAACAATTCTCAATCATATTTATGAGATTGTATGTAAAGAGATATTAAATTCTCACGTTAAAGGAGAAATTATTGCTTTAAGAATGTACATCAATAACAGACACAAGAAGTAAAGCACGAAAGAGAATAAAAAAAAATAATCGATAGATCTTTTGCATAGCATTGGTGACTATTGTGTCAATAAAGAAGCATAATGCCTTCATACATCACAACCATCCCACATGTTTCATGTATATAATGTACACCGAGAGGTAATCGATCAAATTTCATCATTGTCATAATTGCAGTTGTAATTCTGATCCAGCTGATTTTCTATAATACCGACTTTACTTTATTTTTCACAATCTATCCACTGCACGTGACTGCAAAAAATTATTTTTTTTTGTTAGAGTAAGAAAAAATAAAATTTCATTCTTATTTTAAAAACCCGAGTTAATGACATCGAAGCGCTTTAGTGAATGTAATATGAGACATGAGATATAATAATGAAGGGAATGCAATGACGTATAACGCATAAAGTATAAGAAGAATGTAAAGTAACTCCTCAGAGAAATTGAAAACTTTAGTCAAGCGAAAATAGAGAAAATGGGAAATTCTGTGAGGGTTGGATGACAACAGCGTTAAGGAATAGAAAGAAAAATAAGAAAAATGGATCACCATTAAAGCTACTTAGTCAGCCATCAGTATTTGAATATAATTACGTGAAAACATTCAATAATTTTATTAAATCTTCTAAGAGCATTCTATGCTGTTTACTTTCCCTAAGATTTTTTTCCTTCCTCCTCTCCTACAAGCAAGTAGGCAAGCAGCCAAAAAAGTGTAGGGAACTAGAAATTCCTTCGAAAATAGAAAATTATTTGAGAAAATCCCACTAAAGCATCTAATCAACAACACAAGATGAAAAAACTTCTTCCCTCACAACATTTTTAAACGTGATATTTTCTATATTAGACATTAATAATAATAATCATAACTCCAAACACTCATTGCAGTAGAAAAACAACGACGACGCATTAAGACATTTCTTGGCCTTTCGCTATGGAATGCCTTTTACACGAAATCACACTTCTGGAGATGAAATATGAAACGAGATCGAGTGGATTGCTTGTTGTGGTGTAGGGTAAGTGTTTTGAGCGTTGAGTGTAGAAAAATATTCAACCCTCACATAATTTTCATTTTTTTTTTGAAAATGCATGAATAGATTCACGAGTCGAGTCCAAAAATAGGAATAAGAGAACATTATATTGATGCCAATTACCAGTCGACAAACACCCATACGCACATTTTCATTTATAATTTTTTTTGAGGGATGGAATTGAAGAAAAAAAATCAAATTTTCCTCAAATGCTGAGGGAAACTGATAAAAATTTCTCATCATTCGAAGTGAATCTACCCTAACCGATAATGGGAAATGTGAGACAAATATTTACTTTTTTTCGTGTTACGTTTTACGGCTGCTAATGCTGTTGATATTCTCAAAATTCTATTTGCTTTCATTCTTACAAGAAATTTTATGCTGTTCATTCTATTGTTTTTGTGTTATGTATATAGAGAAAAACAAGGAGAAATAGGGAACGTATGTATGCCAATATGATATTTCCACCTATATTACACACTAAATACACATTAAATTGCTTGCAAGGATCTTAAAGACTTCGTAGGCAATTATTTCATTCATGCAATTTCAGATCATCATCATCATCGTCGTCGTCGGATTCGTTGTTGTGGAGAATGAAGGGAAAAATAGCACATATACAAGCATGTGAGATATCACGGAGCTATTTTTATTAAATCTCCATTTCAAGCTGTGATTTATTTGCTTTCTTTTCACCAGAAAGAATTCATTTGTGTATGTTTCCTATTATCAGGGCATTTAAATGGATAAGCATATTTCGCATAAGAACCAAGGAATTATATGATTTTTTTTCGTTCATTCGTCGTATGTTGAGGGGTTAGTTAAAGCCGGTAAGAAGACATTTGCTTTTCCCTGTATCCTAATAATAATGGCATATATGTAGGATATACAAGACGAATGAAAAAAATCCATTTCCCTCTAATGTTGTATTGAAACAATTAATTTTATTGCATAATATTGAAAATCTCTAATGCAGATATATCCTGAAAAAATGAATGAAGGGAAATAAGCAGATATAGACATGCAGCAGAGGCAAAAAAAATTTAATCATTTATTGCTTCTTTTTCTTGCTGCCTGTTTCATGTTTATCGATCAAGTTTCCATGCGTTTAGCCTGCCATATTGTTATTATTATTTCTTCTCTTAAACTTGTTATAAGTTTTCAAATTAAATAAAAAATGAAAAAGGAAAAAGTCCAATATGGCTGTGAATTCTTTCTCTCTCTTTGCTGTTTTGGCTAATTTGCATTTTCAGCTATTTTTTTTTCTTTACCATCAAGCAAAATCTCTATATGCCCAATAAAGTGTTTTATTATTCCCTACATTTAGCATACATTTTGATATTTTTTATTCATAAGAAATAAAGCATTTTGTTAATAGCCATAAAAACACGTTTCGAGCTAAATTAGAATTGTAGAGCTTAAAGTAGAATCGCGTGACTGAAGTAGGAGTGGTGGATGGTGGTAGAAAATCCATAAACTGAATTTCATTTTTTTTCTTCTTTCCATCCATTTCGTTCATTTAATATTGATAATTTAATTGTGAGCATTCAAAAGTTAAATTTGAAGTCAAGCAAAGATGGTTTTATGCCTTACGGGGCCCATCGAGCAAGCAATCAATTTCGAATGGTTGAACAACATTTGTTTGCGTTTTTCTCCGTGTTCGATTTTCATTTTTTCAGTTTTTTTACTATGAAATTGTGGATAAAAAAGAACTTTTAGTCTTGGTGTCATGCAATCTGAATTTATTTTCCATTTTGATGTTTAATTGATGCCTTCAAAACATTTTTTTATTCATTTCATTTCATGTTCATTCTTGCCATATTTATTTTCAGGAACACTTAATTGTTTGATTTGAATCATCACACACCACACATCAAATAAAAAAGAGTGAGAGCAACAACAAATTATTGACGAATCATTAAGTTACGATATTGGATTATGATTTTATGATTATTTAAATTTGAATAAACAAACAATATAAATTTACTTAACATTCATTAATGTGATGCCAGCAATGCGCATCTCATTAAAATGTTTTTTTAAAACATCAAACAAAAGCCAGGGAGATTAGAACGAATGGATGTATGGTGAAAATTTCCATGAGGGTGCAATTGTTGTTAACCCCATCATGAAAATTTTAAAATATTTTTTTCGACGTTTTTTTTTTTGAAAATTATACTAAAATTAGCTCACATTCACTACCCTCGCTAAATAAATACGTAAGTAGCTTTTTATGAGATGCTTTGGCTTTTTTCTTTTCCAATTCCCCATGAGAATATTCTCACAATGTTGTATGTCTTTTGTTGTGGTTGTCTTTTGAATACTTTTTAAAAGAAGAGCGAAGGCATAAAAACAGTCATTCATTCGTTTATATTATTGTATTTACGCACTCCTGCAGTTATTTTCTGTTTACTTTCCAGAAATAAAAATTTAGCAGCGAAATTGACGGGAAAAAGAAGAAAGATTTTTTTATACTGTGCCTCTACTGTGCAGATCTATGCAGAGCTAAAGAAAAACCTGAAGTGAAAATAAACAGCAAAATAAAACCATTTCTCCCCGCGCGTATTTATCGAGGTTGAGTAAGACGAGGAGTGAGTGAGTGAAAAAGTACGAGACAGAGAGTGTTGAGTCAAATGGGAATTTAGAAAATTGAAAAATTATGTGTATTATGAAAATTGTTTTATGAAAATTTAATATTATCGAGGGTGTCATAAATAAATAAAAATCTTATACGTGATCTTATTCCGGGTTGGGTTTTTCGCATGCTTGCTGCTCCTTTTTTTGTTGCTTTTTTTCAGAACATGGGAAAAGAAGGCGAGAAGTATTTTATGCGGTTCTATGTTGAAATTTTCCCATATATATTGGTCTCATTATACATTCAATTTACGTATTCCTTAACAACAGCCTCCTATTCGCGTAGCACAAAATTTCTTGACAGGGGTACAGCATCCTTTTTTTCCACCTACAATTTTGCTCTTAAATGATTAACATCCCTTGATATCATTTATAATTTAATGGAAAAACAACAATAGCTTTATGGGCTGAAAACTTTTTGCTGAAAAAATCATTGAACCTTAACAAACTTAATAACTAGCTATTTATGGTATTTTTCTAATTGAAAATCAATTTGGGGTTTCTTTTTCATAATTTTTAACAACAAAACATTTATTTTTTTGTTTAAAAAATAATAAATTCCACGATCATCGCTAAATGATCGAATATTTTCATCATCTTGTTTCTCATAAACTGTTCATTTTTTTCATTATATAATTTAAAATTGCGTTTTAATGTGATTTTTTTTTGTATTTTTTGTATTACTTTCAATAAAAAATAATATTAAAATAATAACTATAATAATAATAATAATGTTAATCATCCTTATCCAAATAGAATATGGAAAAGGAAATTTTCATTCGTTATACATTTTGTTTTCATAATTTTAAGATGAACGAAATAAGAATTGAGAAAAACAAATTTTAACTAAAACATAATATTTGTTATAAATTTTTATATCTTTTGTTAAAGTATGTCAATCTTCAAAAGTTTGAGGAATTTTAGTCAAATGTGGTTGATTTGAAAATCTTCAATATTTGATTGACATTATTATAATCGTTTCTAATCCCATCTGTCAGAATCGAAAGGATTCTCAGAAGGTTTTATTAAAAAGGTTAAAATCAATTAACCCAACTTTTGGAAGTCAACTATCCTTAAATGTTTATTTTGAGCTGATTTGCTTTATTCAAATACCACAATGCATCCAAAATTCATGAAACTTTTTAAAACTGATCATCCCTGAACATTTTTTTTTATCAAATTTTCACTATAAAATCGGTTCCCGAAAAAGAACACAAGAGAAGCTAAAAATATATTTATATTCCATAACTGCTTGCTTTCAAACTAGAGCTCAATCCTAATGATATTGATAAAATATCGTACATTAAATTTTATGCTAAATTTACTCTTAATTTATATGCATTTCATATACTTCATTTTGTAAAAATCTTTTTTTAATTTATTTTCATTTTCTATTCTCAACTTTTTTCATTCGCTGAATGAAAAAAAAGTGAGAGAAAAATTTCCATAAAAGATAAAAAAAGACCTGGAAAATTTTCATCTTTATTTATTAATTCATTCGATTTTTATTTAAAGAGAGTGATAGAGAAGAGAAGATAGAGAGATTGATAGGTCGGTTATTTATTGTTTGTCGCGTGATTGATGGGAAATAGTTGATAATAATTTAACTTAGATATATTCAAAATAATAATGATAATAGGTATTAATAAGTAATCGAAATAAGACAAAACTATTTTTGTTTGTTTCATTCTTCTTTCGTTCTATATCATTCCATAATTATAATACTGTACAAATACATACAATATTTTATCAATATTCCTTTTTACATTCAAATATTTTCATGTTTTTTATCATCGGAAAATGATCGAAAAGCTTTTGAGAAAACGTTATGTCTCCGAATGACACAAAATGGCAGTACACAGGTGCTCTAACGGCTACTTTTCTTTAAATATTTTGGCATTATAGTCACATAGTTGACTGGAGTCTATATGACGTTATATCATCTTTGTGTCATTCTCAATTGATGTTTTTAGTCAACTAAGTTTATTTTATTTGATTTATTTTATGACAGAGGCATCAAATTTATTTTTTTTTTTGGTTGGTTCCATTATGATCACTTTGATCAAGATTTTAGAGCAAGAAACATTTGTCATAAGAAAAAAACACAAAGTTTTCATGAACTTCTTATCAAAAAACTTGTTCAATTAAATAGGGAAGAAATTTTGTACAATTTTAAGTTATCTCATAAATTTATTGGATACCTCTTCATAACCTTGATGACGTACACTATCATTGGTTGGATCGAGCAGTTTAGAACTTAAATTGTTTTCTCAAAAACTTTTCAACTGCTTCCGAATTTTTTAATTATTTTTTTTTCATTTTCTTAGAGGAAAAATTGAAACTAGCGAATGACAAAAACTATTTTTTTTTGAAGGAAGTAGCTATATAAGAAATAATGCAAGCTTGGTTTATTTATTCATTTTTTTTGTATTCTTTTTTTCGATTTTTTTTTTCATCATATTCATTTGTATATTAAAAAAGCTAATTTAGAGTTAGACTTCTTTATCTCAATCTGCCTGAATCATGGAAAAAGTTTTATACTATATTTACACAGATGAAGCAACATTCATGTATTATCATAACCAAATCACAAAATAATTATTTTAAATTTTTTTTCTTCCTCTCTGCAAGAAAATTTTTTTTCTTTTCAAATTTTATTTTTTCATCAATATTTTCAATTTTTTTTTCTTTTCGTTATGTAGAGTAAGTTAATGGTAAGTTTTCATTTAATTTATTTAAATTATAGCACTATTATGTTTAATTCGTAAAAAATATACACAAAAAATCTATTTGATTTAAGTAAATCTTTTATAGCAAATATTTGTCCTTAGTTAATGCCCATATAGCTTTGTATTATAGTCGTCAAGTATACCTAAATGTTATCATTATATATCCTCTAGAGACTTACTTAAAAAAAAACTTTATATTCTTCATTTCACTTCATTTGTTGCTGAACGTTTTCATTTAGTATGTTTTATATCATTTCATCGCATGCGATAATGAATGAAGTTGATGATGATTCACGCGATTATATCGTTCAATGTAAAATGTTTGACAAGTTTTTCATTTTTTATTTACTTAATTTTCATTTTCATGTGAAAAATATGTAAGTTACTTATTTTTCATCCTCATTTATAGTAAAAAATTTATAAATCTTAAATTTATTCATTTTTTTGTTGTGAAATTTTTTAAACTTTTTTTTTCGTATACTTTTCATTTGAACTTACGATTGGAATTTCATTCATTTAAGTTTCGTGTGTTTTTGCTTTTGTTTCTGTTTATTTTCAATCATAAAATTGAAAGAAACTTAATTTATCTAATAGAAATCAAATCAACTCGAGAAAGATAATTTAAAAGTTTGTTGTTTGTTTTTCATTCTACAGCATTAGTAATGCATTTCAAAGAGTGCGTAAAGTAAATTAGATTTTCTTTCGTCACTAAATTCCAATAGTTTGGGGTTTTATGTTGAAATATAGACACAACAAAAAAGATTCGATCGCTTGTAACTTAAAATGATTGCTTGAGGCTAGTTTTTAATCCACGTAATTAAGAAAACGCGTTGATGACCAAATTGCTAGGTATCTAACAATGTGATCGACAGAGCGTAATTCACACGAACATCCATTTAGTTACTTGAAAGATGAATTAAGAATTAAAGAAACTTAACGTCGCGCGAAATTAAAAGTCTATTTTTCATGATTTCGTATCAAATATCATCAAATATGTTTCGTATACAAAGTTCAACCGAGAAAGTTTTATTGGACACAATAATTTGTTTAATTTATATACCTTAAAATATTCAAAAATGAAAGCATTTGATGTAATTACGTATACTGTGTTATCAATGTCTCTCCGTCACCCGCCATTATTATTATTATGATTATCGTATATCATATGTTGAATAGTTAAGGAAACCAAGATTATGGAATTATGTAGCTTATGTCTTTGAAGTAACAAACACAAGAAAATAAAAGATACACGATCAATTGTGATCGTTGAATAAAAGCATTAAACTTAGCATTAATTTTGGGCGACTCTCGTTTTTCTTGCTTTTTTAAATACTAAATAAATTTTCTTTCATAATAATTTTTTTTGTTTCATTCTCGTATACTCAGATTCATTAATAATTTGTGGAAATAACGAACAAAGATTTGTGAAAAAAAATTAATATTTTTACGAAGATAATTCAATCATAATCAGTCATTTATTAATTACGTATATCGTTAAGAATTAAAAGAATCTTTTCTTTTTTCTTCTTCATTTTTGATTTGTCCTTTTATGTTCACTAAGAATGTTCATCATTATGTTGATTATGTTGATTGTTTTTAGACACAAAGAACTAATTTTTTTTCATGCAGACACAATTGGAGATTCGATAGGAGGTTTCATTTGAGAATTTTTTATTAAAAAATACCATAAAAAAAAATTCGAGCAAAATTAATATAGTAGACGATTTTGTTTTTTTGGGTGGAAATTGTAGAATAGAATTAGAAGGAGTAACTTCCTTCGATATCATTGAAAATAATAATAAAATAAAGAATGTCAATTGATCTCGCTTTGATGACACGATAAGTCATCAAACAATGTTAATTTTGTTGCAAAAATTTAATTTAATAAAAGTTTTGCATTTAAACATGCACTCGCGAGAAAATCCAACAAACACACACATAGTTGTATCAAATTATTGAATCAGAGCGACATAATATGTTATTAGATATAAATCTGGAAAGCGGATGAAAAGAAATTCCTTCAATTATTTCCTTGTGTGCTCTCTTTTAATAAGAGCACCAAGAGGAAAATAATTTTTTCGTTTTGGAAAAAAAGATAAAACGAAATCTGCAGTTACACATATGAATGTATAAAGTAAAGGTTATTTATTTATAAAAATTTTTTAATCCGATTATTATTATACCTTTTCATCCTTTAATGTTTCATTGATTTAATCATGTGCTCTCTCACATTGTGTGGTTGTTAAATTTTGCGCAAATGTGTCTGACACTCGGCGAGCTATATGGGCTTCTTGCAAAAACGAAGTATATTTTCTCTTATCACCACCATTTTCTTATTATTCTTTCTCTTCTTATAATTCATTACTGTATTGTAAATATTTTATCTTTATGTATACATATATATATATATATATCTATGTATATATATATTTTCCTTCTTAAAATTAATTACGTATTTTCTGTTGCTGTGTTGCTTTCTTATATATTTTTTTCCTTAATAATTTTTTGTCTTGTTTTAATCTCATACAAAAAGAATTTTTCCTTCATTTTAATAATCTTAAAAACTTTTTCTTCTGTTACTTCTTCATGTTCCGTTCTCATTTTGCTGTTTAATCGTTTAATTAGAATGCAAAAATTTTCACTTTTTTTTTCGCTTTTCGCTGTGTAGCATTAATGTCTTAAGATCTTGTTGCTTATATTTCACTCTCAATGTTCATCTTAAGTGATTTTCTTGCTTTTCTTCACTTAGGTTACGTTTTTGTTTTCATTTTTTTTTTAGAAATATACATGAAAGAGATAGAGAAAGAAAGAGAAGCAAGAGAATGAAATTTATTAGAATAAATGTTTTTGGAGGTCATTATTTGATCGTATATATGTGACACATATCAATTACGCTCAAAATTTATCGCTCTTTTTTTTCTTCTTGTTTCTTCTTCTTTTTTGTTTTGCTTTTTTTTCTTTTGTTTATGATGAGAATAATACTGAAATTTTTTGAGATGTGTCATTATGCATCGATTGGAGAGATCAAGAACATAATTTGAATCTTAATATGACAAGACTAGGAAGAGTTTTTATTCTTTTCTTTTTTTTGTTGTTGATTTTGTTGTTGTGAGGCAAAAACACGTGGTTCCATCACTCATTTTTATGTCAAGAGAATAAGAAAGCAAAGGAAATTCTCCTAAATTTTTTCGTCTGATAGTGCGTGTCACAAATATTTCAGATCATATTTTGGCTCATTTACTCACATAAATTTCATTCTTTTCCTCATCAATCTTCTCTTTCATGTTGAATGTACTTTTTTTGTATATAAATATTTCTCAGTATATATTTCAAGCAATTAATGTATATTAGAAATAGAAATTATTAAATTTCAGCGCGCAACTTCATTAATTAATTTTTTTTTATCTGTTTTTTTTTTTTCTTTAATTATTAGTCAATTCATGCGAAGTTCTGGCCATTTTCCCAGGGCATTGTGAGCACCCGCTTCGTTTTTGCAAGAAGGTCATATGTAGTGTACTACGAACATGGGTGCACCACCGCGTTGTAGCTCGCCAAGATTGGACCATGTGCTCCCGCGAAGGGGGTACTCACAACGTCTGGTGTGCTAGCTCCATCTGTATGTGATGTTGAATCGGCATTACTTCGGCCTTCTCCATTTGCATTTCCGAGTTCTGGTGGTTTGGTGGTGTCCCGTTCGTCGATTACTAAATCTATTGGCATTTTACCCTTTAAACATGAAATATAACGATGACAGAAATTGTCACATAACTCATGGACCTATAAGAAAGAAAGAGAAAAAGAAAAAAAGAAATAAAAGAATATTCAAAATTAGGGGAAATATAAATAGGTATTTATTTTATTATTGGGAATTACTTTGATTTAAGAAGAAAGCACAAAAGAACGAATAAAAGAAAAACATGTGAGCATCGACGTAATATAAACAGCACAACTTTATTGTTATGTGCTGTTTGTCATGAATGAATATTACGACAGTTATAAATTAAATTATTAATCCACCGTTTGATATATGATTGCAAATAAAGAACGAGAGTAAGTAGGAACAAGTAAGTTATAATTTTCCGGTTGTATTTTTTTTTTCATATAAATATACGAAATTTTTTAAGGAATTCCTTTCATCATCACCACGCATACACACGAACTTAACAGTTGTGAGCAAGAAAGATTGTCGGGAGTCGTTTATATTCTATCACAAAACAGTTTGTAATTTTGCTGTCATCAAAATGGTATTATAATGTCATAAAATAATGATAACATGTCTATACGATATATTATAAATTTTATTTGAATTGCTTACTGCAAGAAGAAAAAAAAAATCGTAGACGTAGGAGATATATATTTACGGAAAGAATGAGAGATTTAGATAAATTTTATATTGAATTGTCGGATGCAATTAAAATAAAAATAAATAAATTTGCAGTTTCTGCAATTGCGATAAGACAGAACTTTTATCTATCTCATAGTAGGAGCAGCAGTAGCAGTTGCATGAAAAAGAGGCAGTAGCATAGTAACTTATTATGCATAATATGTATGCATAATGTTATTTTATTATGATACATACATGAACTACCGAAGAAATGTAAAGCAGAGCAAATAAAGTGGAAAAGAAGAAACAGAACTGATTGAAATGAAATTCGACAAGATAAGAAATTTAATATTTTAATAAAGAATAATTTTTTCTGCTTTTGCACTCTCTCTGGATCTTTCCATCTCATTCACTTGCTTGTATTTATGCTTTAAAATCGACTTTTTATTGCCAATGTTTTTATTTTGGATTATATTTTGTTTTCTATATGTGAAAGAATGAAAAGAAATCAGCAAACTGGTTGGTTTATTTTCTTACTCTCTACGCTACTCCAAAAAGAAATTGCGAAATTATGCGCTGCATATACACATATATACAATATATAATTGCATTGAATTACACAATATGTCGCGTCGTTTGCTTTATATCTTACTCAATAATATCGTTATATGTATGTTGATATTATGCGTACATATTAGTATGATAATAAACCTACGCAACGTGCATTGCATGTATGAGGACAATATTATTATTATGCAATTCTTTTCAGTTTTATATTTTGCCAATGAAGATATCTCCTGTTCGGCTTTGCTTCTACTTCTTTTTATTCCACAGTATTGTAGAAAAATTACTTTTGTGAAATTTGACTGAACTTATTCAACGCATAATTTTAGGGCTTTGCAAATATGTACGAGGATCTTGAAAGTCGTAAAAGTATTAAAATTAGTCTGGGCTCATCATTAGACACTGAATATTATGAACAACTGCAGACAAGTGTTATTGAATATTTAATTTTTGCGAGGGAAATTTCAAAATTTTTTAATATTTTATTATTTTTTGCAAAACAAAAAAAATGAAAAAAAAAATTAAATTAAAAACCAGTGAATGATGCGCGACATTTTATATATGCAAATTAAGATTCCTCTGAAGGTTTTTTTTAAATATATTTTTGTGTTGTCGAACGGGAGAGAATATCATTTTTGCATAAATTATCAAGCATGAAAGCGATTTTTTGCGGTAATTTTCATGCAAATTTTCTTTGCTTTTAAAAAAAATGAGAGGAAAAAATATATCGAAAAAGAAGTCTCTTTTTGATTCAATCTATGGTTATTATATGCAAAATACATTGATTCGCAAAATTCAAAGCACTTGCTTTTTTTTATAATTCTTTAATACCATTTGCATGTTGCAATGAAAGCCAACTTGCTGGTTGTTATTGTGGTGCACAAAGGTAAGATCCGCATCTCTTTGTTCATTTCACAAACAAAACAGCACCAACAACAACAACAACAAAAAAAAAACCCGAGCCTCAACCAAAATAATAATCTCTTAAATGATCAAGAATGCTTCATTTTCTGTTATACTGCTCAGTCAGCAGAGAAACATTTTGAAAGAATAAAAAACAAGAGTAACAAAGAATCGTTTTTTTCTTATTTCTTTTTTTTTTATTTTTAAGCCTTAAACGCTTTTCTGAGAAATTTTTATAAATTTTACATTTGTGTGCGTCGATTTCTTAAATAAAAAAAAAGCGACGACGATATTTGATCTTTTGAATGATCATCAAATTCCTCCTTACTCTTGAAAAAAAAAGAAAGAATGAAAAGGAAAAAAAATATGAGAATTCTCTTATTTCTTTCTTAATCGCGTCGCTCGCTTTCTTAGTTACTTATTTTTATATTTTCTTATACACCAAATAAAAATTTCCTTCCATTTGATTCCATTTTTACAGTAAAAATTGCGTCTGCTATGTGTGACAATAAATCTGTTTCTTATAAATGTCCTATGTCTGTCATTGGCACTTAGTTTGTTGTCCTTTAAACACATAAATGAACATGACTTTTTTGCTTCACAAAAGGGTAGCAACAGCAGTTAAGAAGGATAAACTCATGTGACTATTGGATCAATAAAGAGTCGAAAAGGTATATAGTATATGCGTTGCCCGAATGAAATGTCATTGTGAAAAATTTTCAATGCGAACATGACGACAGGACAGTAAAGGAAAAAAGGTAGAAAAATGGAAAAACTAATAACCAGAAATATGATTTTTTATGATGAAACTTGGCACACCTGACGCTTTGTAGCAAATGCAAGAAATTGTCATGACGGAGAACTATATAATTAAAGTAATTGGCTGATTGAAAATGGCGACATTAAACTCGTAGTACGGTGATATGAAAATTATGCACAATTTCATTTTTGCATTGAAATGGAATGGAAAATAAATCTTTAATATATCTTCATTATCTACATTTAACATTCTTTTGTGAAATGAAATGAAAAAAGAGTATAAAATGTGAATTTATATATTCAATCTAAAGAATCGTTCATTCCTTTTTACAAACTTCTCACACCGCGCGCTTGATTTAACAGAAGCAATGCAGAGGAAAAAAAGGCATTTTTTTTTCTCCATCGGCACATACATATTTGCATAAGCTTGCATACATGCCGCGACGTTAACCTTCAGAATGTCCGCAATGAATGCTTTTTCAATACAATTTTTAGACTTCCATGAGGAGATGTTTAAATGAGATAATGTTATGTTTATGTGTTTCGATATTCCTGTCTAAATTTTAACAAACATGGATCTAAATTGAAAAACTTTAATATTTTTTTTTATCTTCACATATTGAAGCAGATAGAAGAAGAGATCTTCACTCCTTAATTTTTTTCTGTGTTGAATATTTTGGATGAGCTCAGATGAGCTTAATGTGAAGCATGACGAATTAAAAATCTCGTTCGTATTAACTGGACGCGTCCATATTGAATACACATAAAACACAAAAGGAATGAAAAACAAGTTCACCATTATGGATTTTTTTTTCTCTTAAATAATTTTTTTTTCGAAAAGAACATTCTTTGTAATCAAGCAAACATTCCATCGAGCCTTCACTAAGCACTAAGCCGTCATTTTCATACACATATATTCATTTTTTTCGTTATTTCTTTTTTCAGCTTATAATATTTTTTTTTATTTTGGATTCTCTTGATGCTTCTATTGCTATTGGCGAAAAAAAAATATACAAGAAAAAAAATCAGCAAAACACACGAGAGAATGAGCGAAATAAACGTAAAGCCTGATAGAGGAATAATCATCGAAATATGCTAATAAGTGAATATGTGGCCTTTGGACAAATTATCAGAAAAGCAGAAGAGAGAAAGAAAATAACATTAATGGATTATAACGAAACGTAAAGGTAAAGATGAAAAAAAAAAATATAATCATAATAAAGAAAACGAGAAGAATGAAAGAAATGTGAAAAGCGCAGGTCTCAGTGAATCGTATCCACTAAAAGCCAGAGTCAGGATATATGTCTGAAGATGTAAAGTCCATTAAAAATTGCAAGATGAGCAACAGAAAAAAAACTAGTTGAAAAATTTCAATAGACATGTCCATAGTAGCGCATTTTAGTATGTTAAGGATTTGGAAATATCCTTCATATAATTTAAATTACGAATCGAGAACCAAAAGGAAAATAGCTCGATATTTATTTCAACAGGTATCGATACATTGAAGATGAATTGCTGCCACCCAAACCAAATGAATGCAAGAACAAGCATGCTCTCACAAAAACGTGTTGAAAAGCCAATTTTATATATAATAACAATAATGTAATGATATTCCTCATCGTCGTCGATTGAATGAATTCGCATACAGAAAATATTGCACATATAAGTTTATTTGGCGCGCATGAGATATGAAAATCGCAATTGAAAATATCCATTAATCTCAAAGAAATGAAGAAATGAATCTCATTGGTGATTTTCTCAGTACATTTTGTATGTATATTTTAAATGTACATACCCTACAAATTAAAAATAAATTAATAATGTTTTTAACAACCTGATGAAAAATATAGTTGATGATATCCGTCTTTCTTCTGTATGTACATCTCAGCAGTGAAGTTAAAATTATAAACCTTGTTGTATTTTTTTTCGCATATGCGAAGCAGCAACAACATGGTTTAAAAAAATGAAAATAAGAAATTGAAATGGCCGATTTGGAAACATTAAATTTTATTACACATTTTTTTTCCTTTTCTTTTCATTTCACTCGTTGCGTTGAGTTGAGCCCTCTCTGTGAGAAAACGATATAAATTTTGCGGACATATGACGAAAACAGGTTTTTCATTAAACAACAGAAACTTTTTTTCTTTCTTTCCTTTCAGTTCAGTTCTGAGAAACTTGAAATTTCATTGTGAAAATTGCAGTTTTGACAACAATAACACCTTAATTTAAATAAAAATATTTATAATGAAGAGTGAAAAAATGCTCTTTTGTCTTTTCTATAACATTTTATCGTATTTTTTGCTCATCGTCTCCATCTCTGTCCCTCTGCGTAGGAATCTTTTTTAATATTATTAATATTATTATTTTTTTTACCATCTTTGAATACAATTTTTTTTTTGCCCAACGAAAATAATATTATGTATAACAATAGAACTCAACGAGTCGGGCGAGTGAGTGAGAGAGAGATGAGACCAAGAAACAAAAAAAGAAAAGAATATTAAACGGTGAGGTAAGACATTAATGATACACCTTTTTGTGTGTATTTATACTTATGTGCTTCATTTTATTATTGTACTTACAAAAAAAAATGAGTAAAAAAAGGAGAATTTCATACAAGTTAATTGTTCTGCTTGGAGAAATAAGCATGTACATGTACATACGAGAGCAGATAGATATGAAATTATATTCTTTTGAATTTGGGTAGCTTGCTATGTATATCTCTCTAATCTAATATGTGTCTGAATATTTATACTACATTATTTCATATTCTTTTCACCGTACTGTATGTATTTTTCCAACTGAGGCAGTCGATACGGTTTTTGATTTTGTAATTATCATTTTTTTTTTGGTTCTCCTATACTAGAATTTTATTGTGCGCTTATTTTCTTATCTATGATCTTTTGTTTCCCTTACTCTCATAGGTCTTTATTTTCATCTTTTGAATAATGGCGATAGTTTTAAAGAAGAAATAAAAATTGAGTTGAAACAAAGTTAAATAAGCGCAATAAATTCCAAATTAATTAAAGTTTCTTCTTGTTATGTGTAATCTTTAGCATACGATCAACTGCTTGTGCTTTCATATTCAATTCAATGTAAAAACGACACAAATCTACCAACGAAAAACGCAAATTCATTGAAGAAAATTTTTCTTTTCTCAACAAGGCGAAATTTTTCATGTTCAATTCACAAGCTGACACTGAACAGCACTTGTGAGTATGTATGGAGCTAACTAAGAGACTAAAGGTGATTAGCGCACAAATTTGTAGCAATTATGGTAATTTTTAATTATTTTTATTTTATATTCTTTTCTTCTTTTTCTCGCACGTTCAATTTCCAAAGTAGTTTATGGTATGGAAGCAACAAAAAAAAATCTCTCAATATAAATTAAGTAAGTAGAGGAGAGTGAAATAAGAACGAGGAAATTAAGAACAAAAGCTCATAAAAATCTTCAACCAAAAAAAAAGAAGAAAATCATCATCACTATAAGAAATCAGTTTTGCTCACACTATATTCCGCTAATTGTAAATGCAAATGTAATTCTCTACGTTAGTAGACTTTAAAGAATTTTTTTTTCTTCCCTTTCTTGCTCTTTTTTTTCTTCCTCTGTTAAGCGTGGTGTGTGCAGTCATTTATGTTATTCTCCTATACTCTCGGCATGGCAAATGATTAATTACAGATTGTGCAAAAAACAGCCGAGAAGAAATTATTTGAATTTTAAATTTTTTTTATATATTTCATTTCATATTCTATTCTTCTTGTTCTTGATTTTCGTGTATGAAGAAAACAGTGTGTGGCGGTTTATTTCATTTAAATGTATCCATCACATGGATGCTCACAGTTTTCATCAAAATAAGAAATAAATATATATATACATCCATGGAAAAATATGGTGGATTATTCGCGCATTTAAATCTTTTTTTTTCTTTTTGCTTTGTTGTGCTTTCATTAAAATTTCTTCTTTTATATTCGTCTTCATCAGTGATGGAAAATAAATGTAAATCACTTACCTTTTCCAGTTCTAAAAGATGAAACCGAAGTACTTGAATTGCTTGTACCATCTAGAAATATCACAAAAGAAAGATAATATTTTAGTCAATTGAATTAAAATTTCACAATATTTTAAGTTTTAGTTTATCATCAATTGCATTGCAATGTGAGTTATTGTGGCATGCAACAATATTTATCCGTGTAAGAAATTTACAATATAGGCGACAATGAGAGAGCGACCGATGTATCTTCTTTCATTTTATATTATATTGATTCACACCGATGTGGGTGGTTCATTTCTTGTATGCATGTGCACAAAAATGAGAAAACGTGTTGAATATTTTTATTTTTTTTGTGTTTTGTTTTCTCTTCGTTTTGCAATTGCATTCGACTTTTTTTTTAAAAAAAAATATTTATTCTGTTTTCATGTTTTCTTCATTAATCAATCATATTTACGATAAGTGCAACAAGCAAGTAATTTATTGAGAAATCTTCTAGAGATAAAATTGGGGAAAAATTAATTTTTTTACAACGATTTTTACTCTAATTTAACATGTGAATTTTTCCAGATAATTGATATTGAATTTTTATGTAATTTCATTGACAAGCATTTGATTTATAATTTCTAAAGTTGTTTGTCTATGACATGACTCATCAAAATTTACTATTAATAGGTTGAGAGTCTCAGTATCATTTTTCATAGCAGGATTATGAATAAACTAGACATTTACAGGTCAAAGCATGTCTAACATGATTCTTATAAAATAAATATAGGCGCCTGAGTTGCTGAATCGGCAATCTTTCTATTTTGCATAAATTGCAATTTTTTTTTTGTGTAACATTCTTGACAATTTTCACTCCGATTGGACTACTTATTCGAGGTCAATACGATAAACGTCTACATATATTATTTTCAGTCATAAAATAAATTTGTGTAGAGAAATTGAAAATAGCACGAGTCATAAGACAAACTAGAATATTCATTCAAGATTCCTGCTATGCTAAGTTGTTTACTGCTGCTTAATTAAGATCTAAATATATTGAACGAAAAGAGTCTTGTCGATTGTAATAAAAAATTAATACGACAGGAATGTGCGCTTCATGTTATATTTCTGCATCACCGATCAATGCAATGTATTGCAGAAAAATTGCAATCGCAAATGAAAATAAAGAGAATGAAAAGAAGAAGGAGAAAAGTTACGATTCAACAGGAAATGTAGGAAAAAATATTACAACATCAGGAAGGTGTTAAACATGTTTCAACTGATTCTCTTCTGTCTGCTTTTGACATGAAACTTGCACATTTTGAAATGATTATTAATCGAATGAGAAAGAGAGTAATTTCATATACAATATTTTTTTTTCTTTCTTTTTTATAATTGAAATATCTTGGAAATGTTTTATTTCACTGCCTTTATTTAACTGAAGAGAAATAAAAACAAATAAAACGTCAAAGTTAATTAAATAAATAGTCCAAAGCTTGTGCATTAAAAATTAAAATTGCAATTTCACACATGAAGGCTTGTCAAATGAAATATTACGGTCTAAATATTTACTTATTTCTTTTACTCTTATAAATTTGTAATTTTCAACTTTAATTCAATTAAATTCTTATTTTATATTTTTTTTTCTTACTCTCTTGTTTGATTGCATATTGCACATATCATGGATAATGTTTAATTAATTTAACTCGGCGAATGAAATGCAAAAAATGAAATTTAAGTTGAATAATTTTTAAAATCTAAGATATAAACACTTACAAGTGAATCAACTTCAGGATCAGCTACATAATAAGGTTTCTCTTGGCGTATCTGAAATGAATAAAAATAAAGAAAAAATGAAATAAAATGAGAGAATAAGAAAATTATTAACAAGGCGATTTCAGTATAAGGCTAAAAATTAATTAGCATGCATTGCTAATGTATATAAGTCATCTCATTCGTACGTATAGTATAGTAATAAGTAGAAGGCTCAACGCAATGAACAACACGATTGTTGGAGATCAGCATGTGGTCAACGAACAGAGAAATCCACATGGATAATTGCAAATTGACGAAGAGATACACACAACTTTTATAAATCATTTTTAATCCATCATTTAAAGCCTTAAAGTTTCTTGCTTCATACCAGTCAACCAACCAGCCAGCCACCCAAAGGAAAGAAAAAATATATATACATGTATAAGAAAAATAATAACATAAATGGAGCCGTAATAAATGAAATGAGCTTTTTGATGATGATGATCGTGACGGATAAAACCAACAAATTATTTCACGTATCTTAGGTCAGGGATTAGTTTTCAGTAGAGCAATGAAGTGAAATGAATGAGTGAGCGAGAAAGAATGAAGAAAAAAAAATGCCAAAAAATAATAATTTACTGTTTATGTCATCCCCTCATCTCCTCTATTTGTATACAATATTTATACGTATGTAAATAATCAATGACAGTTTTGTTCAAAAATAGCAAGACAGACTTAACAATTTTCATAATAAATCCATTTATCTAATTTATCTTAATATTCTTCTTTTTTTATTTGTATCTCTATATCAAGAAGCTGATGATGATGATGAGTAAATAAATCATAACATTGATTGAACTCACCCTACCTCTTCTTAACTGTTTCGTTTTGAAAAATTGTATAGATCATAAAACCATTAACTCTTGAGAAGATCTCAATATATAGACACTTTTGACACAATAAAATGTGTGAATTGCAAGAGACATAAATTCTCCTCGTCATTTTCGTTTACGAGAAAACAAGAAAGTGATTTACATTTTTCTTCTTAAAAAACTTCTACTCGAATATATGGCATAAGAGAGCATAAAAAATTTATTTTTAAAAGGAAGAGATAAGTTGAAATTAGTTATCGCTGCTGTTTTGATGGCTGTTGTGGATCATAAAAGACAAACATGGTCTCAGTTACAATTTTACTGTTTTATTGACCGTCATATATTAATTTAAGTAAAAGAGATTTATAAAACAACACACAAAACTGACTGACTTTAACACAGGTAGAATTATTCACATCTTCTTGTGTCTTTTTTTTGCTCTCTTGCTCACACTCAATGTTTTTATTACTATTGTTATTTTTTTTCTCATTTTGTAGGTCTTTAACTTCCTTGTTTTGTGATATAAATTTTAGAGAAGAGAATAAGAAGGAATTTGTACAACATTAAACGGTACTTTAAAGTCAAATAAATTTTCCACAGGCTCACTCTCATCTTTCAAGAGATGAAGAGCATAATAAAAATTAACCAAAAGAATGCTTCAACAAATTTTCCTCACATCACATGTAATATGAACTAAAAATAACAAAAGAAAGAAGATGGATGTGGATAGACCCTTCTTCGACATTCAAAAAAAAATTAAATAAAAAAAAGTGAAATGGTTATGTGTTTCTAATATGTTAAGCATATGTTTATCCTTGCCTCTCGCAAATGTCCTACTGTGAAGCAATATAGTGCGTATCCTTCATGCGGATGGATAAGAAAAATTAAGGATTTACTAAAAAGATTTCCAGCATTGAAGGTCATGTCAAAAATAAATATGAACATAAAACAGGTAAGAAAATAAATTTTAACTTCTTAACTTTCACTCAATTGCACTTTTTTCTGGTTAAAAATTCTCCTGGTGCTCTTGTGTTTGTAGCAGAAAAATCATAAAACAATAAAAATGTTAACTTCATTTTATGAATAAGATTATATGTACTTATAAAATACATTTTTATGTGTGAAGGTTGAAGTTAATGCTCATTTAATTAATGTATATATGGTTGAGAAATATGAAGGAAAGATGGAAGAAGAAAATAAAGAACAAGAGCATATCAAATTTCATAAAAATATCAAGAAGTACATCAAAAAATAATTTTTATGACTTTATGACTTCTTTTAAACACTTCATTTTCAATTGTATTCGAAATATTTTTCGAACAATTCCTTTTCGATCGCTTCTTAACATTTTGCATAGAGAGTCAGTGAGTAAGTAAGTAAGTAAGTAAGCAAAAAAGAATGTTTCATTCCAAAAAATATTTTATTCAATTCCTTCTTCGCATAGCATGTGAAATCAATCGCTCAATTTTACACACAGTCCACACAGTTTCATCATAATTCACGTCTTGTATTGAGTTGATGGAACAGTGGAATGTTTCTTTGACAAATTTTTTTTATACATTTTTAATTTCTTTCTCTTTTTTGTGTTATTCATAAGGAATTCATAAGTACAAGTTAAAAAATAAGTCACATGATGACGACGATGGTAATGATGATGGTTGTGGACTTTTCGTAAACATCTTCATAACACATATATGAAAAAATTTCATATTTTTGGTACGCAATGGCCTGTCAATTGTTAATTGATTATCATTTTCGAGTTTTCGAGCAGCAATGTAACATAATATGTGTGTCTGATAATTTATTATTACTTTTTTTTGCAATTTCTTATTCTTATTCTTATTCCCAACTCAGTATTCTTCATTATCGACATGATCAAGAAGAAACCCATTCCCATACTTTTTTTTGGAGAATTTTCTTGTTTTACTATGTTTATGCAATTTCTTTTGTTTCGAGCATTAATAACTCCAAGTCTTGCAGAACATCTTCTCATTTCTTATTCCTCGTCTCTACTCGTTTTCCGTTAATCAATCGACGATCAATATAGAACAATTATTAAGTTTACGTAGTCACGCATAATTTCATCTCTTTTTACATACCTACTTACTTACTTACTATTCTTATTCTTTAACTGCAAAAATATAATATGTACACACTAAAGTAGAGAAAATTTACTGTGTTATAGATTTTGCGTTACCAAGATAATTTATTTTTATGTTTAGTTCGAATGTGCATGGTTCATATTTTACATGCCAAAGGCTCGCTTTTTTGGCAGCAACTAAGAGAAAGAAAGGTAAAAAAAAATTGATAAAAACGCAATATTGCATGTCACGAACGTTTATCGCTATTGAGAGCGATGCGATTTCTTTTGTTGTTTGGTGGCGGGCTTGAGTACGGGAATATCTTTTTCGGATACGATACACGAGCAAGAAAAAAAAAATTAAATTTCTCTCGATTTTTTCAAACCAAAAAAAAAAACCTGCGCTGGCATTTAAGCAAGCAAATTATTGCACAATACAGTATAGAGCATACAAAAGACGAGATGATGATGATGCTACAAGGTTTATATTATTTGTCATTATATTACGTGTCAATTTTATTTTGATATTCTATCACTCATTTATTTTTATCGATTTTTTTTTCTCTTCATTCTTCAATGAAAACATCAACAGCCACAACAAAAAAACAGCAACACTACCATTCTTCTTGCTGTTGTTGGCGAAAAAATATAAAGAGCAAGTGGAAAAAGGAAGAATGAGAAGCCTTCAAACTATAGAATCAGTAATATGTCAAAATGAGGTTCATAAATCACCACAAGAATATTTTTCATGAGCACCAGACGCTTTGTTTATTTAAAAAAATTCCTCTCTGATGTACAATGAATGTCAGGATGGAAAAAGTGCTCTTCAAGAATAAGAAAAATCTATTTTTAATGAAATTTTAAACAATTCAAATTGATGTAAACAAAGCATTATCGGTAGCAATAGTAAACAAGTTGAAGAAGATCATCAATGTTCCAAATAATCTTTTTGGCGCGCATTTCTCACACGTTTTTTTTCCTCTCTGTCTTGAAGAAGCAATTTTTCAACAAATTGATAGACAGACAAAGTGTTGAAAGAAGTAAAACAATATCGAATGTTTAAATTATTGAATGAACGGAATTGTGCCAGAAAGAGAACGGAGCCAGAGCAATTAATAAACATTCCAGTTAGGATGAGTTTTTTTTTCATTTTCTGTAATTGATATATTTTATCTTTCCTTGCTTTTGTTCAACTTTACATCTCAACTGTTTCTTGTACACACAGAAAAATTATTAGATTCTCTTTCGTATGTGCTTAACTTTCCAATCGATATTCCATTCCTATATCATGTGAATCATACGGCGCCATATTTGTAAAATATTTCATGTTTACATTGTGCCTCGCACAAGGAGGCAGACAAATTATTTCACTTTTATACGCAATTTTCAATTATGTGTGTATATCACTTCTTTCAACTTCTTTCTATCTTTCCACTCTTTTCTTCATCTTCATTTTAATTTGAAAAAAAAATATATATAAAAATTTTAAATTGATGATTACATGTATCATCGTTGTGATTACAAAACACCCCCTCATATGTGACTACACACGAAAGAAGAATTGATGATGATGCTCAACTTTCAGTCTAAACTGAAAATATTGCATTTTGTTGTTAAATGATCCATGACAATATCAAAAGTCATCAACAATTCATTGACCTATCTGTATGCTTTGCCTGAACGAAATAAATATCTGACGTATCTGTGAGTCTATATAGATATATATAAATATATAAATGTTCGGAAATTCAATTTCCTTTTCGAAAAATGAAAGAAAAATATTAAGAAAAGAAATTGACGAGATATAGAAGACGAAAGAGAAAGATGGGAATAGTTTGAGTCTGTCTGCCATCATCACAGAGAAATCACAGAAATAACTTTATAAGGAAAGCATCTATCATCAATGTGAATATATATTTCTGTCATCAAATAGGTAATTTCAAGACACGCTCTCAAATATACTTCACGATTTTCTTCTCCACTTTAAGTCTGGCTTTAAGTTTTTTAACATTGTATTCAATTCATTTTTTTTGTGTATAAAAATTATCTTTTCTGTGCACATGTACGAGCTACTCTATATATATATAGTTTGTTCGCTAGTTGATGAAAATAACCTTCTTATTTTTCCACAAAAATTAAAATTTTCCATGGTTCTAGAATTAAGTGAGCGCATTTCTACTCTAAGGAACGAACAATAGCAATGTGATCAGAGTTGAATCTTATAAGCATATAAAAACTTTACATTCTTGATCTTCACTAATCCAATCGCTCATAAATTAAATGATCAATCAAAAACTTCAATAGAAAGACAGGTGCCACAAAATTAAGTTCCAAAATATAATAATAAGAGTGATGAATAGCGTGAGTCAAAATGAAGACAGCAATCTTTACCTTCCCAAAACTCGCGCTAAGAAAACCAAAAAAATCGGATAGTTCTCTATAAGTTCATTCCCTATTCTATATAGCTTAAAATTATAAATATAAAGATCTTTATTCTCCTCTTTTTTTTTTCTTTAAAATAAACTATTTTCATTTTCAATTTACAATAATGAAAAGAAGCGAAGAGATTAAGTAAATTGTCTTGCCTTATTTTTCTTCATAAATATTATAGGGAGGAAATTTTTTTTTTATATTTTTAACAAAAAAAAAATGAAATTGAAAAAGAAAGAATTTTTAAAAATAACCTCGAAAAAATCTCTTTTTAACTTAAAAGTGAATTTGTTTCTCGAACACAAGAGGAGAATGTATGTTTCAAGGCAGGTAATGACGCAGTTGCAAAACTGTGGTAGTAAAAAAAGAGAAATTCCAAAGAACTCACAAAGAGTCCTCTGATCCCTTTTGTTATTTTACTATTTCTTGTTCTTCTCATTTCTATGTTCCTTAAGGAAAAGACCCTTCGGGCATTACAGACATTACATGTATACAGCAAGAGACGAAAAAAAGACATGTGTGTTATGTCTTTGGGGTCTAATATGATCTTTAAAAAAATCCTTCCAAAGAATTGTGTGAAGGAAAAGTCGACTGTGTTTGTAAGGAACAGTTACCTAAATAGAAGTAACAAAATTGTTTGTGAAACTGCAAAAAGTGCAGATATGCGTTTTCAATATTATTAAAAGTCGCGTGTACAAAGAACGAAAAGGTAATAGAGGCTGGTAGGTAGGTAGAACACAGAGAGAGAACGACTTGTAAGTACGTGCATGTACATAGGGGAATAAATAAATATTTATGCAGCAAAAAGCGCAGTTATGTGGTATTACACAGCATGATGGTACATTCTTTGCAAGGTTTGTTTTTATTTCTTCGTTATGTTACTATTTTCTCTCACTCGTCTCAAATACAGTCACACATGTATATGTCTACACATACCATATACATATATTGAAAGTCATCAGTCAATGTTCTAATTTGTGCATGGATATCATCGAATAATTGTATAGACTGTTAAATGTATAAATTATATTTCATTTTCAGATGTGATCTGTTGATGATCATCATCATGCTTTATATGATTGTATAATGTGAAGGTATAGTTAAGAAGGCCCAGAAGAAAAGAGAGAAATACCTCAATTATATTAAATTATAGATTATAGGTGTGTATTCATATAATTTTAAAAACAAAACAATTTATTCTCGGAATTAAAAGATTTTTGATTTAATATTTTTAACATCTGGTTTTTTCATTTCATTTCTTAATATTATGCTTTTGGAAGATTTAAGCAGAAATTTTAATGTTTTCACAATCATTTCTCTTTCATTTCTTTCTTTTTATTCTTAAGAAAACATCAATGTTCTTATAATAATCATCATCATCATCATAAGGCTATATTTCTGAATTAATTACTTGTAAGAGAAATTGATCACTTCATATTATTAATCAATTTTGCACTCTACATACTTCTGTGCAGCATATGTGCACCATGACACATCTCGTTCACTTAATATGATCATCATTTATACATTCTGTTTTTAAAGCGTTTACTGTTAAACATAGTTTCGACTTCTGTCACTTTGCTAAGGTAGAAGGATGTCTTATCCTATTATTGTTCATTACCATGGACATTTAAGTAATATGCAAATTTTTTTCAAATATAAGAATATTTGTACAAGTGAAAGTTCCTTCATATGCAGCTGCTAAAAAAGCGCTCAAGTCATGCAAAGCTGACAATTTTCTACCAGATTTTTTTTTTTGCTCTTGTTACTTTATTCCTAACACATGACAAATTCGAAAGGACAAGAGGAGATCATTGTCATTATTAATATGATATACTTTTTTCATATAATATTGTTGCTGCTGTTGCTGCACAATGTCAAGAAGAAGAGATGGATGGATGGAGAGAGCATCAGCAACAGCAGTACAAAAAAAAAACTAAATAAAGAGCAGAAGGAAAAACCAAATAAAAACAACATGAATCAGCAGCATGAAAAATAATCTTGCAGTTTAAGAATTGCAAAAAGAAGACGAAAAAGAACTTGGCGAATAAGAGAGAATGTAAAAATTCTTAAATGTGCGATGCACATTTTTTTAATTTATAAAAATATATAAAAAAAATATTTTGAGCTAAAATGAGAAGCAGTGAAAGAATATAATTTTCAAAAAGGGCATTATAAAGTATGCAACAGCTAAGGCGAAATTCTGAAAAATTCTCTGTGTTGTATTTTTATTTTTATTCATTCTGGCACTTTTTGTTTTGTTACGGTATTTCAACTGCTGCTTTTTTTTGTATTCACATTCTTCATCATCATATAATGTATGAACGAGAGGAGAGAAAAGTTTAGTTGCAAAAGAAATATTACTAGATTATAAATGAAGGAACATTTTCATTCTATTTTATGATCATCGTCACTTAATGTGCTGGTTTCTCCCATCTTAATAAATTGCTCTATGTACACTTTACACTATATGAGTGCATATATAAAAATAAATCAAATTAACGAATGAATATCCATCCATGCAAATCTATGAGCTGCAACAGTTTTTATGTGCACATATCACTTCAAGTCACACTTTTGAGAATGTCATACAGAAAATTAACAGACGTTTAAATATATATCATATAATATGCACTTACATTCATAAATCATTTAGGAGAGAATATAATGCGAAAACACCTGAAGAATATAAAATTGATTCTCATTCCATAAATATCTTTTTTTTTATTATTTCATTTTTTTTATTTGGTTGTCTCTTTTCTACCAACCCGTTGAGAAAAAGAGAAAGAAAGAACAAGCATGAGCATCAAAAAAAAAAAAAAAACAATAACAACGACAAACTGGCAGAGCAATAATAACAACAACCATAAAATAGCGTTTTTGGAATATTAATTTTACCGGCTGTTTTATGTAATCATCGATAAGTGATAAAAATTTCAATCAATTGCTTTTTCATATGATTTAATCGTTAAGTTGAATCGGTATTTTATTAGTTTTTTATGTGCATCGCTGAATGAAATTGCGACGATTTTCTGACAAATATATAAACGAAAATATTTTATTTCGGTGTGTTGATTCATCATAAAAGATAGTTTCGGCACTTGAAAATGAAAATGTAATTGTTATAATGGTCTCGTGTGTACGAAACATTTCATTTTATATTTCATACATACATATATCACATGCCACATGCATTCGTTTTCATTAATGAATTTATCATTGAAGAATGAGTTTAATTAACAAGTTCAATTTTTTAAACTCACACAAAATAGGTGATTAATACATAATCATCATTTTAAATGTTTGATTTTCTCTTCGTGTTTTTTTTTCCTTTGTATTTGGTTAAATAAATTGTAAAAATGTCGATTGTAAAATTGACGCATTCGGATCGAAGTGGAAAAGAAGGAGATATGAGGGCAATAAAGATACAGTTCATTCATTTGTGATGAGGAATAAAATCCAAGAAATTTCGAATATATAAATGAAGAAAAGAAAGAAAAAAAAAAGTTTTACGACTGTTTTCTTTAAGAAGTCATAAAATGTATGAGATTTTATCAAAAGAAGATGATGAGATGAGATGTAAGAGAGTGGCGTATCATCTGTTGTACTTTAAAATTGTAAATATTTGCGGGACTATAAAATAATTTTATGTGTATATGTATATCACGTAAGAAACAAGGAGTAAAATGTGTTTTTGGCTCGAAACTATTAGACGATGATTATGACGAAAATGACGATCATCATTGTGACTTTATGAATCATCATATACAATTTAATCCTTTAAGCTATGAATATATCTCATCAAGTTCTATACGATATACTTTTTGTGTGCCAAATGATTCAATTCAGTCAGCCATTCATTTATGAAGAATCAAATAAGAAGATGATGTGTATAAAAAGTCACAAGCATTAATAGCATCACTAAAGCCAGAAATGAGAGGCACATAAGTGTTAAATAAAGTATAACACCATATGCGTTAGATATTTTTTTTGTGTGAGCACAATAAAACCATTCATTTCTCATAACATAATCTTCATATGTACAGAAAAAAATTATTTTTAAGAGAAAAAAAAATATGTATAGTATAAAGAATGTGTATTAAAATATTATATGAAGAAACACCACTGATGTGTTTTTTGAGATGAAGGAAAAAATCACATTTTTCTTATTTTTTTTCTTCTTTTCTTTATAAAAAGCCACATTAAAACCGACACATACTGAAAATGATTGTGATGACATCAAGGTTTATTTTAAGAAAATCTTGAGAGAAGACGGTTCTTATCTAATTTTAGAAAAGATGAGAAAGAAGGAAAGAAAAAAGGAAAAGAAAGATTCTTCTGCGTTGGCTTGTTTATTTATTTTTTGACTCTTGTTCTCTCCAGCTCACTCACTTTCCATCCATTTCAATCATATCTTTCCGTTATGTCTAATACATGCACGCATCAACTGATGCATTGAGGAGAGTGTTTATCATATGGTCTTGAAAAAAAGAAGAACTTGAAGAAACCTAATCCAGTTTCATATTTTTACTCACTTTCTTTATAAAAATATGCCCCGACTTAATGGAATTAATGGAAAATAGATGAACGAAATGTTCACATTTACAGGAAATGCCTAGCTAAATAAAATCAACGCCACGCTGCCTAACGATATCAGAAAAAAATGTATTTATAATGAATCTTGGGCAACCGAAATATATTTACTTGTATCATAAAAATTAACGTTAATTACAAATTGTCGTTATAGCATTAATACTTCCATTTCGTCACTTTTTTCCTACCAACTAAGTTCAATTGTACGATGATATATTGATAAGATATACTTTGATAAGAGTAAACAACAAAACTACGAATTTTTTCCTACTTCAAACACATTTTATGATAAAAAAAAAGTTATGTTTAGAAAATAATTTTTTTTTTCGGATTCAACCAGCAATCATCTATCCATCCATCCATCTAACCATCTATCTATCTGCCTATCTTTCCAAAAAAAAAGTTGTTAAGTCAACAAATTTATACATGTGAGCACCTAGTAGTCGAATATAGTCAATGTCTATTTATTTACACACTCAATACAAATTTTTTTCAAACATCAGCTGATGCAGAGGTGTAGGTAGGTCAGAAACGTCAAGGTTATTTATTATTTCCAATTAATACAGTTACGTCAGCAAACGATGAATTATTATTATTACTATTGTTGTAGCTTTATTGTGTAAGAAGAAAGTGCTTTCTCATTCTTATCATTCATTTCTCACCCAAAACAACCCTTAAAAAAGTTTTTCGACTCTGTCCAAAAATTTTCTCTAATAAAAATCATTTTCACTGTGCCTTCCATGAAATGAAAAGTAAAAAAGGCAATAAGAGAAATATATTGTATACATAAAAAATGAAATACATGTCACATTTAATTTGATCGATTACGTTGAGCCTACGAGAAATAAAGATTGGTGTATAAATAGTATAAAGTAAGTGAAAAGCCAAGTAACTTGTTGGGATCGAAAAAATGAGCGATAATAAGCTTAAGAATCATTAATTAATCATATTTATTATGTATTGCTTCGCTTGCTCACTTAACAACTTTTTTTTTCTTCTCTCCTCTCAATGGACGTGAAAAATTCTATTCAAAAAAATTAGTTTTATGGATAGACGTATAGGAGCAAGTATAATGAACCAGAAATTCATGCATGCACATATTTTGTCCCACAATTTATTTATTTTAGTTGCTCAATTTTTTTTAATGAATATATAATTTTTGTGTTGTTGCTGTCGTTGAGAATGAGAGTGACGAAAAGAATAATGATTTTAAATGTCAGCCAGCCAGTCGGCAGTATATATTGATGAAGACGGGGATAGAATGTTTGTAAAAGAGGGGTTGGAAAGTCAAATGAAATGATTATGCAGAAATTTTATGTTCAACGATCAAAGGATAGTCAAATAGAACTCTTTTCTCACTTTTGAAGGAAGAAGTAAAATTAGGCAAAAAGTTAAAGGGTTCTTCTTCATCCAAATACATAACAGAACCACATGCTGTCAAGTATAAATTGATATGAACAGAAACAGCAGTTTGACTGTAGGAGATCGAGACAGTATATCTCGTTCTCTCTCCTTTTGATTGCCTGTTTGTCGATGACGTTCATTTTAAAATCAGTACACGACTAAAATAATTGTTTAAATTAAAAAAGAGGGAGGTAGAGGTGGAACAACTTTACTAGCACCAAAGTCCACGAAAATCAATTAAATAAGTAAACAATCGTAAAAAATCAATTTTATTACATACTCGAATTTTTAGCTACCTAATATTGCCTCTCACAAAAAAAGGGGAAATCTTATCAGAAACTGTTTTTTTATGATTTCCCCACAGAACGAAGAAATATTTGAAATAAAAATACGACAAATATTAACGTAAGAGATAAATGTTCATTTATATACGCAAAATTCTTTTCTTTTATTTTTATTTCATCGTGTACTGCTGCTGCTGTTTGGAAGAATAAACTTCGCTATACGCATTTACGCTACTTACTAGCTATTGCGGAACAAGAGTGTGGCTGATCATTAATTTCTAAACATTTTTTAATGTTATTTGTTTTTCTAGGGAAATCAAATTAGTCAACTATCGTCATACGAAGAATGATGATAAAAATATTTGAAGTATGTTTGTGATATATCAATGAACACACACGCTGTATGTACTTTTAATTCATCGTGTTATCAAAAAAAGTGAGCCAAGACCGTAAAATTTTTTACATTGAAATAGAATATAAATAGTAATCGAATTTGATAAGGACGACATGCTTTCTACGCTTACCTGTTTACTAAAAACTGCAACATCTTCACTAAATGAATCTGATGAACATACGTCGCCTCCTGCTACGCCAGGTTCTCGAGGTGTACATGTAGCAAGCTCACATTTTTCAAATATTAATGCCAATAGTGGAAATAGTGGATGACTGCAATGAGATAAAAACAAAAAGAAAAATTATAATGTGATAAATATTCTTATGTACATAAAGTCATTTGAGTTTATTCTATGAGAAAAACGTGAAGTACGATCACAGTTTACTCATGATAAATGTAATGAAAAATATCTCTTCTTCTCTCTATACAACCATGTGCCCCAAATCTTCTTCTACTCTTTTTTTCATTATTTCATATACATATTTTTCGCTCTTAATGCCTTCTCGCTTTATTGCCCATATGAAAATACATTTGTGGCAATATTTACACAAGGAAAAAAAATTTAGATCGTTTAAAGTCATATACAGAAGCAAACGCGGTTGTGTGACAATTCTACCGGGTAGCTGACTGAATCAGTAGCTAAATCAACATAGATGAAATTTTTATAACATATACAGTGAGCCATATTCGAGAGAAATATGTGTAATGCGCGCATTTGAGCATTTGTTATTTTTCAGCTATGGAACATCAATTCATAGTTTATGTACAAATACTTAAATAAATTATCCTAACGTTAAATACAAACATATCTGTATCTCCACTAACAACAATAACAATATCTTGCTAGTAATTGTGCGTTGAACTGAATAACAAAGAATCATGAATAGCAAAAAAAAAAATCGGAACATTCTTTCCTATATTTTTGAAGTAGACATACTTATATAGCGAAGAGGAGAGCGAAAAACGAAAGAAATTCTATGAATTTTGAATATCATCGATAAATTATAGCACAACTCGTAATTTTATGCTATGTCATTGAAAATAGTACCTAAATACATAGAAAGATATAGTTTATTGTACATAGCATGAATTGTAGCTAATGCATGTTATTTTATTATTATTAACATGAAATAAGTAGTTATTTAATTTATTGAAGAAAAAAAAATTCTAAGTCAAATTATCAAAATTTGTAGATAAATTTTGATTTTGATGTATTGGGGCGCACACTTCGCTTTACTGCTGGAGAGGAAAAGAAAATTCATCGAAGCATATACATTTGATTAAAATGAGAGAAAATAATTTTCAAGGTTGTCATAGTATTTTTAATGAATTATTGTTATTCCCAATGAAATTATTGTTATTATATGAATGAAAATTGATTACGTCACATTAACTGCCATGAATAAATATTTTTTTATTGAGATTTGACCACGATTGTGGGTATTTATTACGAATTAATTTTTACTATAGACGATTTTATGTTTAAACAAATCAAAAAATGCTTATATCTCTATTGATATAATGGACGTTTAGGTTGATTTATAAATCAAAATATTTCAGTCTGCTAATAATGAGCTTGAATGACAGGTTTTCATCTTTAACACATATCAAAAAACTCTTATCAACCATCATGACAAAATATAAATGTCAAACTCCTGACATTTAGTATACAAGAATTATATTTGATAGACTCACTCAGAACTTCATTCTAGAATCACAAAATTATGAAGTTTTTCATGATTTTTCAGCAAACATTGATATGATATTGAGAGTATTTTGATTGACTGTTTCAACTCATTATTACTTGACATTACTACTGATTACGTATGCGCTTCAATCATTCAGGTTTTACTACTCTCAACGTCTCTCAACCATATTTAAAATTAAATTTAAAACCTTTCCACTTCACATGACTAACTCATCCATTCGTCATGCAATCTCGTTAATATTAACAAAAGAACAAATCTGATTCACTGAATGTCTGTAGAAAGGAAAATCCGTTGCACAAATTTTATTGCCAAGAAAAGCAAACAAAACGCAAAACTTGAAAAGATTTCCTAATATACTAAATATAAATTTTATTTTTCTTGATCACTTTACTGCCCTACAATCACGATTTCCATTAACAAATATATTTATTTGCATTGTTGTTACTATTTATATGGTAGCAATATTAATTTGTCACTCATAATAATCTCGAAAGTGAAACATTATAATGCAGAATATTTTGTTCGATATGTAATACAAATTATAATAATTAAGCACAAAATTTTTACGACTCAATGTTGTTGCTTATGCAGTTGGAATTGAGGCATATAAAATTTACATTTTAATATAAACCGTAAAAAATGAGGTTTAAAGTTCTCGGAAGTATTGCTCACTTTCCTACATACGTTTTGTATATGCATGACAAATTTTTGGGTTATTGAACATGAATCGTCGCCATCATCTACAGAGACTTCATTTACTCATTCTAAATTTCCATTCATCTTAAAATGAAGAAAGAGGAGAAGACGAAATGTTTTGTGTGATATTTAGGAAATAATTTTCTTAAAAGTGTCGAACTGCTTCATTTCATTTATTGGCATCTATTTGAAGAGATTTTTTTTTCATGTTGATGGCGAGAAATGAAAAAATAAAGAGGAAAGAAGAAAATGACGATATAACAAAAATAGCGCTCATTAAATTTAAACTGCCTATGTGTGTCTGAATCTATCTGTTTGTTTAAAATGTCCTCATAATGTGATTGCCTGTAGTCAGTCATTTTTGCAATCTATTCCAAAGTATCAACTACATTCATTTATGAATGTTAAGGCGAGAAACATAAAGAAGAAAACAAGCAATTTACAATTCTTTTAATATTCTGCATAAAAAAAAGTCATTAAAATGCAGTAGTATATATCAAGTATGCATTTGTGGTGTGGCAACAAATCGACTCTATTTCTAATTCGAAATTAAAATGGAATGAAAAAAAAAAGTTGATGAGATGTATTTACATGATAAGCACAAAAATTAATTTAAATTTAATTTTTCCACAGCTTATCGCATTTCAAATATCTAATAAAAATTCTTCAATCATGATCATCACATGTGAATGTCTGAATGTCTGTGTGTAAATATAAAGCATGTGGAATATTAATAAAACAACAGTTTTATAATTTTTGGACATGCACATGACTTAAATATTGCTTGCTTTAAAAAGTAATAAGAAAAATTGTATCAAATTCTCTCATTCTTTTATTTTTATTTCACATCATATTATACTTTATTTTATTTTATGTTTGTTGTTGTTGTTTCCTTTAAAACACCTTTTGCAGTTAATTTTTTTATTGCCTTTTCATGCACTTGTGATAAAAAGAACGAGAAAGGAACGAGATAGAAAAGGAAATGAAAATGTGGGCACCATCAATAAAAAATTTATCCTTTTTTATACTCTCGAAACTCATTTATCTATCATGAATGAGAACATGAAATGTTAATTTCTGTCAAGCATCAAAAACTGTTTTTATATATTTATTTTTTCTTGACTTTTAAAAGTCATGTTAAAGACAAATTTCACCTATGTTCTGACTAATGAATTTTTTATGACCTAATTTTTTTTGAGCTTCAGCAAAAAAGTGTGAGCATTGTAAGTTAGAAAAATCGTCTTTCTCCTTTAAAATTCACTTGTAAAACGACATAAAGAATTTTTTATTCCTTTCGTTACTTTCAAAACTGTTTTTGAAAAAGGAAAAATGAGAAAAAGAAACAACAAAATGCATTCATAAATTTTTTAAAACATATGACGACAGATGTTATTATATGTATGCGCGTTTGTATATTAAAAAGAGCATAAAATATTTTTTTTTTCTGAAAGAAAGGAGGCTCCACAACCTCTATCTCCCTTTCCTTTTTTTCCTTAAATGCTCACTTTAATATAATATTATTAAACTTCCTAAGCACAAATAGCATGCTATTCATCAAAAGGTGATAGAACTGCCCTCGCAATCTTCCAATACATAAATATTTGTGCAACGATCTAGAACGATCATCAGTTTTATGTTTAAGAAATTATAACCTTCGATTAAGGGAAGGCTAATTTATAGTCTTTAAAATATTTCAATTAACAAAAAAATAAAAATGAAAAGTTTCATTTTAAGGATCATGTTAAAAAAAAAATTTGTTCTATGTCGTTTAGCAAGTCTATAATTACTAAATTATCCTCACACATTTAATGATTATAATTTTCTCTAAATTAGATAATTTATTTCATTACAAAATACTATGACAAAATAATTTAAAATTAATTGGAAAAGGAGATGATTCAACTTACCCATAAATGGCTTCTTTATCACGTTTGTCTGGTTGAACAGCACCCCCCATATGATTTGTTGTCTGAGATACATGACTAGGTGTTCCATGATAACCATGCATTCCTGCCGCTGCATGATTCATATGTGGTGAATGGTGTGGTGGTATTCCTGGCAAGCCAGGTCGATGTCCGGAATGTGGATCATACATTGCTGCTGTAGGATCGGTCATATAGCCATGTAAACCATCGTCATACTGTAATGTTAATTAAGTAAAAGAGCAAAGAGAAAAAACAAATTATTATAAGATGAAAATTTATTTTATATGAAATATAAATTGTGCAACTTTATGGGATTTCATTTCATGAAGTTCCTTATTTGAGTGTTTTTTTCCACTTCTAAATTTCTTCTTAAAAAGTAAATTGTAGAATTGTGTGTGATGTGAAGTGTCATTGCTTGATCCACATATATGCAAATATAAAATTTCCAATTTTTGTTTTGTAAGACATTTCATTTAAATGCATGAGTTGAGTGAGGAGGAGGAGAAAAGAAAAAAAAAATGTTATTAAATGACATTGTCCGAGATGGTTAGTCTCAGCTCAGTTACATTAAATTATTATATTATAAGCATTTTTTTCCATCTTTTTTATATAAAATATATTGAAAAGAGCGAAGCACAAGCGGAGAGAAATAGTAAGTATTCAAGGTGATTCGGTTTGAATTTGTAATTTAGTGTCAGATGTAGATGTGCCTCATTTGCATTTGGTAAGCCGATATATTGCGATTGCATTATGAGGCTTTAAATTGAACCTAAAATATTGCTAAGCCGGTTATTTAAATTCTCACAAATATTAAAAAGACAGTTTCTTTCTCTCTCCATCTTTCTTTCTCGTTTTCAATTTTTTTCTGCTTTGTCACTTGCTAAACTTGTCAAATGATTTAAAGATTTTTGTCTCACTATCATACCATTCCTTCGCACATTTTCATGAAATTGTGTAGTATAAATAAATAAGAGTTTATCCATGAAATTGAAGTATATATTGTTGTGTATTAATACGACGTTGCCATATTTCTTTCTTTCCTTGCAATCTTCGCGCATTTACAAGTCCAATAATTTAAAATCAAATAAATTCCTTTGGTGTCATTCGGACCAAAAATGATTCTTATTTTCATATTTCATTATAAATAAATATTAATTTCTGATTGGTTTTTTTTCAGATATTTATAAATTTTACACACAACAGCAGTATGGTCTCTTTTGTCGTGTTCTCGTATACTATATTTTCAGACAGACTTGGAGATTTCATTACAAGCTGAAGATATTCATAAAAATGTAATAAAATGTCATTCTTTTGTTAAAGAATCGAAAATTACCAACTCTGAATTATGTCTGAGGGGTCAAGAACAAGTTTTCACTTTATTCTCTTTTATAAGACAGCAGTAATGTCATATAAATTTCCTTTACGATGTGTTTTATTCATTGACAATTATTATAAACTTTATTAGTCATTTTTGTGGACAAATTTTTTAATCTTTTTAAAAATCATAATTTTTTATTCTTCGTAAAGCCAGTTGGATGTCAGGTCGGCAATTTTATTGATGTTGCTGATTTTTTTGTGTTGTTTTTTTTTCATACACAAAAAAAAATTAAATTCTTCTTTTACACTTTTGTCTCGTATTTGCTCTAAAATAATTCGTCTTCACGAATCGTTAATATGTGTGTATAATATAAAAGAGAAATGAAGGCAAGTGAAGAATGAAGTCAGAAAAAAATTAAGGTATTTCTTGATTCCTCTCGTGTTAAATACACATTTCACTTTTCGATTTCGTTGCTTTTTTTTAATTCAATCGTCTTTTTACATTTCAAGATGATGGACAAAAACATTTAGTTAAAAATTCTGTTGACAAGAACCATTAACTTGAAATTGCGTGTTTTTAGAATTTTAAAAACTTTTTACATTTTTTTTTTGCCTTCTTTCATTAAAACGAGAAAAGAGAGGTTTTTAGTTTTCATGAAAAACACTTATTGGTTTCTCGTTCATTTTAAAAAGAATGTGTGAAAAATATGTTTGTGGCTGAAATATATTCAGATGATGGTTATTATTTTTATTATTATTGTTGTTATGATCCCTCATCGCAATTAGATGCTTTTTTTGCCTTTCTTCAGCGAAAAGATTTAAAAGAAATGTTTTTAAGATATTTTAGTTGTGCTGTGCGGTAAAAGAAAGGCAAGAAGATTGAGAGAAGTGGATGAAGAAAATTTTTATCTTGAATTTTAAAGTTAAAATCAAAGATGCTTTTAGACGCTCTGGGATTATTTAATTAATTAAAGTTGGACAAAAATGAGAATTTACAAGACAGTTAAATGTATATTTTCATATCTTCTTCTTTCTTCTCTTCAACATTGGTGCTGTAATATACATAAGCTGGGAAAAAAATATGAAAAGGAAAGAAAAAAAAAATCTTCATAATTTAAATATTTTATCGAAGTTTTAAGATCTTTTTTGTTCGCTTGTTATTCAACCATTTTAAATATATGTATACTTCTTCAATACAAGACATAGAGGAGAAGAAAAAACCTGAAATCGTCCAACGGACGCACCTAATTTTTTGTGCTTTGCTTCTCCTTAGCATCTACTCACATCTCTTTATATATACACACATTATACATTTTTTTTGTTTTAAATCTCAATGACTTCTTTTATCACACAAAATAAAATTTGTTAACCTTTTTGGATGAATAAAAATTCCTTCAATTCCTCTAATGAGTTGTACGTCTATTATTTTCAAAAATATGTATTCATATTTTCCTCTTTTGATTGATTCGATATAGGTTCATAATCAAGTATACTAATTTATACAACAATACGCACAACACAACAAATCCATTGAATTGGAATATGTACAACAGAAAGCGAATGAAAATTATTATTAAAATGATAATTTGTCTTTTTTGCATCATATAATCATTTCATAAACTCCTCATTCTATAGACGTATACAGCGATGAGGCATATAAAACGAAAAAAAGACATTTAGCATCAAGCAGCCATGCCATGGCAAGTTAAGAAAAGGAAAGAAAAAAATTATTATACCTTAATTACTTCACATTCTCTTCTGTCTTCTCTTTTATCTCATTCCTGTTACTCACTTTTTTTATATTTCACGAGCAAGCACATATGACAATTCGATAAATATATTTGGTGACAAGTTTATTAGTTTGTCTTGAAGAAAATTTTATTTATTTCAATTTAGCTTGCATAACTAAGACAAGTGTCAGATAAATATTGTAACATATATTCTTTTTTAATTATGGAAGTTTTTTTCTTCCTTTCCCTACTTCGCTTACTTGCTCGCTTGCTTGCTTGCTTGATGATGTGATTTATTGTACATGGAAGTGTAAATTTTATAATGAGACGATGACTGCGGAAAATAATTAATATTTTAAAAGGTAAATTCAATATGTCTATATGTTAATTTCTTTGAGAGTTTATTTGTAAAAATTGATTTAATTATGTCCAGAATATCTTATAGAAATTACTCTGAACAAAGTTGTCAATGTAATGTAATTTCAACTAGGGTTTGGCAGTCCCGATAGTAAAGAAAGTTTAAATGAAATAAAATAAATCAATTCACGGTACTTTATGCCATTTTAATATTGCTTTTTCTGACATGACGGTCTACACACAATTTGCTTTTCAATTTCAATATCACAGAAAAAAATTTAATCACACATGAAATTTATTTTTTAATTTTCCAATTTAAATGGTATTTAATACAAATATAAAAATCAGCAAGCAGAAAATTGATGAAAAAAAAATTCAATTTTATCTTTAAAGTGTGACTTTAATGCCCGCGGTAGAATCAATTTTTTTTCATATTCATATTATTCGTATACACGTGATAGGTATTTATTTATTTTTTATACATTTCACTATTTTTCACTCCACTTTCTCACCCGCTCCTCGCATAATATGATATTAAATACATACATTTATATAGGTATATCCATATAATATTTTTTATATGAAATTAAAGTGTGAAATTTTTCGCCACATATATAAATTTTATAATATCTTTAAATATGTCATAAACAGACACACTATATTGCATTCCAGTCATGTTAATTTGTCATTACGTATACACTACAAGATTTATAGGCTCAAAAATTTATGTATATTAATGTTTATTCTATACTTATAATGTCTCAAACTTTGAAAGATCTCTTTAAATATTGTATATGTAAAATGTTTATCTATTTTAATTTATGGTTCCGAAGAGTGCTAAATATTTTCCAAAATTCAGGTCAATCGATCCTTTGTAATTTTCACTACGACAGGAATAGATTTACTAAAAGATTAACATTTTAAATGAATAATTTGAGACTAGCAAATTGGCAAGTTTTAAAGTACATTGTGTGAATTATTGTTTGAATTAATAGCATTCAAACACTTTTTCTCGATCAGGAAAATTAATTATATTGATGTCTTGTGTTTAGCTTTAAATACTTATATTGACGTTTATCCGTGAAATTATTTGTTCCAATTAATTTAATTTCACATTTACTGCAAATTTTTTCAATATGTTTACCCACACGAAAGTAGCTGTATTGTTCATTGCTTTTATTATTAATTTCTTAAATCAATAATAGCAATTTGGGTATATTATGTGGCAATTTTTATTAATTCGCAATGAAGCAATTCATTGATTAAGTCTCTAATTTTTTGGTGCTCATTAAAACGTTTATCATCATACTTTTTGTCTTTTAAAATGATTCGATATTATAAATACTAATAAAGTTGAACTTTTTATATCTTATATAGTAAGGCATTTTGTTTCAAAACATTCAATTCTATTTTTTTTTAAAAAAAAGAAAACAATGACTAAGCTTTTACCATCATTTGTTCATGTTCATTTAAGTATATACTGATGATATCAATTGATTTCAATAAAATACATTAATGTGAGAAACATTTATTGAAATTGTTTTTGTTAAAATATTTTTTTCAATTTAATTTTTTGTTTATCACAAATATGTTCGCTTATTTTAATTAAAATTTTTTATCAGAAATTAGAAAGCAAGATGAGAAAAAATTTCTATGATTCGTAATAAAAAAATAGCTTAATAGCTTCAAAATGAATTTTTTTAGAATTTTAGAGCGCTCATTGATAATATTTTCGCGAATCGGCGGTATTAATTTAATGAGAGATATGAATTGAAACTTTTAATCTAAAACACTTAATTTATCAAAAGTTCAATGATCAGCAGCGATCACACTCAGAAAAATCTTCATTTCAATCAAATTCGTCTGCGGAATTTATCACAGACACAAAGAAAAGTGGAGCGAATTCTAGTTTTTGATTAAAGAAGTTTTAATCAATTTTTCTTCATGCGTGTTATTTGCGCGAAGCGTTTAGTTAAATACCGCCATCATCTGACTTATGAACGCAAGCATAAGTCGGAAAAATTACTATTATTATTTTTATATAAAGTAATTCACATATCAGTTCATTTTGAGATCTCAATAATTTTATTTGACGCTAGTTTCCTTGTAATGATTGGATTTTCTAGAATAATCTATTCTGATGTCATTTCTAATGTTAATGATAATGCGTCTACAAGTCTGAACAATTTTAACGTTAGACAAAATGTTCATTTAGAATCACAGAATAATTTTGCTCGTTTGCTTGCCTTCTTCTCATTCATATTCCCTTTTTTTTCTTTCTCAATTCCTAAAAATTATTCAAATGAGCATTCAGGCAAAAATCCTTTTCTTTTCTTTTAGTTTTTATACTTTTTGTGCTTAATATTCCATCCATATACATATATACATATTGAGACGTAAATAGTTGAGTTTCTTTTATGAGTAACAGATAGATAGGAGCAAAAATATAAAGAATTATAAAAAAAATTGAAGAAAGAGAAGCAGAAAAAGGGAAAAACTAGAGCTCAAAGCTGAACATAAGAATTCAATAAATACAGAAGAATTTTTTTGTTTTCAGAATAGGATTCTTTTAGAGTTCACTATAGCGTGGATGATATATGAGATTTTCTACGACTTTTTTTTTGTGTGTATGAATAGTGTAAGTAATAATAATAATACATGGCACAGTGCATTGAAATATAGCTGAAAAAAGAGCAAATATTGCCTCATATCTAAATAACACACACGAGATGAAAATGCTTTTTTGCTATTGACCTATTGAGAGAGTACTTAATGGATGGATAGATAGATAGACGTATGGAAGAAAAAATAATAATGTTAAGTTATTTAGCGCAACATTTTAAATTGAAAACAAAATTCTTCTTTATGGTCTCAAAGCTGTCGATTTTTCCTATCTGTTTTTAAATTCAATGTGACCATACATACGACGATTTAAGTCTCACATCTTACTTATTTTTAAAATTTCCTCATTTTTGAATACGTAATAGGAGATACTTCTATTTTCATGTTTACTTGTAGTCTACTGCTCGTAGGAATGAAATCTTATTAAGTCAACTTTTTCTCTCAACCTCTTCATCCATCTTATAAATTTAACTTTGAAGTTGGCTAGTCTAATGATTGATAAAAAATTTTTAAGCATAACATTTTTTAAAAATAAGAAGAAAATTTTCATTCAATTTGCCTCTACCGAGTGCCAGTGTCACATTAACTAAATTTAAACTTTTTTTTCTTCTCTAATTCTTCTTTTTTCTGTCTTTATATTTTTTTTTCTCTATAAATTGATTTCCTACAATGTGTTCAAAATGTTATGCTTTTGAGACTTGTCTTTAAGTCTTGTTTTTGTTGTTGTTGTTTTTCGTTCTTCTTTTTGGGAGAATTTAAATAAAATCACATTACAATATACAGTCGTATATACTACACTCACGTATTGGATGTGCGTTTTAGATGAAAACGAAGAAAGAATATCTATTGCGATATGTATGGGGACTCATCGTTTTATTTTATTTTATAAAGAGAGACGATTCAATATTATATATCGAGACTCAGAAAGTCACAGATTCTTTTAGAATTTAGATGTATTTACAATATATATTATATTATATGATTTTTTTCTCGTTGAGACCAGCAGTATATCTAATAAGTTGAAGAGTTGTTCTCGACGAAAAGATATATAAGTATAAATTGTGTACAGCTCTTTACAGACAGCAACATTTATTTTTTTCTACACATATTGAGACCATAGCATTACATTTTAGAGATACATAAATATGATTTTTTCCTTTTCTCCTCTCAATTTTTTTGTTTTTTATTTCAAAATGGCTGGAATTGATTGATGGTTTTTTATATATATTTTCTCTTCTTAATATACGCGCATGCCTTTATTTTTTGTCAACAAAATATAAAAAATCATCATTTTTACCCTAAAAATAGTTTTACTACTCGTCTGTGTGATTTTTATGTTCTTTTATATCTAACATAAAAATTTTTTATCTTGTATGCGCTTTTTGGGGTGAACGAAGTGGAGATAGTAGAAATTTTATGTTCTAGTAAAAATATTAAATCCGTTCTGATATGCGGAATAATAGTTGAATGGCACATCTTTAAATTCATTTACGTGCGCGCGGATCTACAAATTAAATTGCAATAAAAATACTATTTGTTCATGTTTACATTTTTAGATATCAAAGATAAAACTGCTTGCTTTTATTGCCGTGAAATAATAATTTTCTTAATATTCTATTTAATAGTAAATAAATTTCATCGATAAGGCACGAATATCATATTATATGAAAAGAATAAAAACACGAGAATAACGAAGAATATTAAAAAAGTAAAAAAAAAATTGAAGTAAATGAGAAGATGATCGCATGTGATGGGAAGAGAAAAAAGTAAACGTGATGTTTATTATCAATGCCGTCGCAAAAACGGTAGGAGAAGGTAGAAGTTGATGTTTCGACGGGAGGTTAATGTAATTAATCATATTATTTTTTTTCGAGTGCACTCAACGTGTTTTAATGAATAATTTTTTTAATATTTTTATTCTGTTGTTTTTCTTTTTTGGGTGGATCACACAATGATTATACACGCACTGAGATCTAGCTTTTAGGTATCATTAATTAACTTCTGTATAATATCACTTTAACCACACATAGATGAAGAAAAACACAATTTTTTGACAAATGAAAAATAATGCAAAATTAAAATGTATATTTACCCTTGGTTGAGCCATGCTCTGAGGTGGGGCAAAATCTGTGGCCACTTTTATAAAAATTTCACTTCAATTATGCTCAAGAATGAAACTTTGTTAATGTGTGATTTTTTTTATTTTTTTTATTATTCTATGATTAACGTATCTTGCTGCTTCTTTTACATGTGTCCTTATGATTAATATTCTTCTGTTATTTCACCACAAAATATTAATTATATATTTTTGATACACTTGTCCGACGAATCAAAATACACAAAATGATAAATGAATTTGCATTAATAACCAGGTTCTTTATGTTTGTCTTGTTCTTATCAGTTGTAGCACATATATTTAAACTAAAATTTAATCTTCTTTGTTAATACAATTATTACAACTTTTTTTGTGAATTTTTAAAAATCGGCTATTTTAATCACACAATTAACACACACCTTTGCATAAAGATATAATTTATGTAGAATATATAACTAGATTATTTTTAGTTTCTGTCCGGTGAAAATTATGATGCAAATTGTGTGATGCACTAAAATTATAAATTTTGTGTATCACGAATGAAAGTTCAGTTTATTAAGCATCTTCATCTCTTCAAGCATATTTATTTATTTTTATATATTATGAATTATTTTCAAAAGTGAGTAAAAAGTGTTTTTATTATAATTATGCAATTATTAATTATATTTTTATTGTATGATAAAAACCGTATACATTCATGTGTATGATTAGCTTTATAACAAATATTTTCATATCATATCATTCAGCACTTTATATAACTAAGTATATCCAGTTCTTTGTTTCTTTGTATTCTATTAAATTAAAGACTTTTCTTTGAGTCTAAAAAATAATTTTTTTTTATTTTCATACTATATCACGTGAAAATTTCGTATAATTTGTTATTTCTTTCATTTATCACTTTAAATCGTTCTTGTATACATTTGTATTTATTTATTTAATTTTTTTTATGAAAGAGTTTATAAATTATAATTGAAACATGATCCACAAAAAATATTCAACACTTCCCGTTGATATCCTTGTTATTATATTAACTGAATAGTGTATAGAACAGAAAAGATGAAATTACACTTTTTTTTACTATAATTTCTTCTTCGAAATATGTACGTAAAGAACTAAAGCGTATGAACAGTTCCGACGATGTTTAATAATACTTAGAACTTTACGCGACTCACAATAAATAGCGAAAATTTCAAGAACGAAATGATTGAGGAGAATTTCTTTTCCGTTTAGAAATTTATTTTATCCCGAATAAATAAAATTAATAAATTTTTGCGAAAGAACTTAAAATAAAACTTTTACTGTTTTTTGATCGAATGAAAGTAAAATATATTAATAATATTTTTTTCGGTGCGAGTCTTCTCCAAAAAAAATTATTCCGAGACCGCGAGTTGTACAATAAAAAAAATATATTGTTATTATTTTCAATATAAACGACGTCGTTAAAAAATACGTCGTACGCGATTCAAAGGCAAATTTTTACTGTTCTGTCAATCAACATTTATCAAGCACCAACTACTATGAAAAACGTATTATGGGCGACGCCCACTTTTGTGAAACATTCATTCGTTATTTTTCGATGATTCCACCTATTTTTTATACATATATCTCTCTTCTCTTCTTTTCGTATTCCCCAAAAAAATATTTTTCATACAAGAGCAGCAGCAGCGGCAGCAGAAAACATTTCATCTACTACACACACTCCATGAACACATTCATTCCCTTCTTGTTTAGAGCTATCGTTTGAGCGATTTGTATGAACTGGAAACACTTTTTTTTCTTTCGTCTTTTTTTTCGTTTCTTTCTCTCACTCTCTTGAATGTTTTACATCATTGTTGTCATGACTTAATGAAGAACTGCTGCTCTCTGTGAATGTTTCTTTTCTTTTTTTTTTCATTCCCATATTATTTCTCTTCTTTTCTTTTCGATCATTTTATGTTGTATAGCATACAACATACATTCAGCATACATACACGTTCATTATTTTCATACGTACGTACAAGACACATATATTCATTCAGAGCGCACCAAAGAAGAAGAAGAAGACAAAGATTATAATAAATTGTGCTTCTCAGGATTTTCAGAAAAGAGATGGATGGTGATGCTACCTGACTCTGGACGTATTTTTGTCATATGTGTGTGCGCAAAATAATGATTTCTTCTCTCTACATTATTATTTTCTTTCTTTTTTCAATTTCTGTTGATCTTTTTCAGTCTTTTTTTTTGCTTGCTTGCTTTCCTTTTTACGGCCAGCAAGAAAAGAGGAGATGAACAAACGAACAAAAAAAAAGTAAAAAAAAAATAACAAGAAGAAGTCAAAGAATAAGTTCTTACTGCACTTTTCGCATTTCTTGCTGAATTTTTTTCTCTCTCATTGTATATATGATGTTGAAACAGCATTAGGCAGGCAGTTCTACATCTCGATTGTGTAAGAAAAAATGTTTAAAATGTTGCCTTCTGTAATTCAACTGATAAAATGTTAACCGGCATTTAATGTTCATGTCTTGATGCAAAAATAAAAAAAAAGAAAATACAAAAAATATCCTCATGACTTTTCTCGTGATGTAAGCAGCCGTTAACAATTAATGCAAAATCATTTGGGCCGCTAAGACACATAAAAGTGCTTTATCATTATTATCAGACAACAAATATTTTTCTTTCTTCCTTAAACTTCTCTATAGCCTGCTACTGCTATGTCTAAATAGAACAAACAAAAACAGAAAGAGACAGAAAGTGTTTTTCGATGTTTATGCTATAGTAAAAATATTTTTCTATGTTTTTCTTTGCTCATCATTTATAGTTGTGTTGAAGGCAACAAACTGATGTTCTATGCAAGAGTCTAAAGAAACTCTTTCTATTGTTTTTCTAACATTGTTGCAGCAAAAACATCAGGACTCTGTTTGGTGATGAGTCCTATCTTTATATTTATGAATAATCATGTTGACTTTTTGGTGAATGAAAAAGTATAATTTATAGATTCTTATTCATTTATTTATAGAAATCATCAGGATTTTTCCAAGTGCATAAAAGATACTTCATGCCTTTTTATGCAATTTTAATTGTTTTTTCGTCTTGAGAACTTTTAAAAAGCCATCAATTTAAATAATAGTGATAAAGTAATGCAATCAACATTTTTATGATATCCATTTATTATCATGTCGATATGTCTGTCGTCGCTATACTTATTTTTTGATCAAATATATAGAAGTTCTTAATGAAGCCTATATTTAATTGATTTTAATTTTTAATTGGCGATTAGGTGAATCGAATATTATCATTTGTAGTATGTAGATTCAAAATGTGATATGAAATAGATTTTTTTTTCATTTATTTATAAATTTGGTTTTTTACACTTCTAGCTTTTTTAGAATTTTTTTAACTGTTTATTCTTTCTAGCTTTAAATTTAGATTTATAAAGATTTTTTTCTCAATTTAAAATTATTTTCTTGTTGAACTTTTAAGTATTGAAAATTTATATTTTTCACACCTGAATTTAATATACTTGTAAAAATGAAATTGCAATAGTATTAATAGCTTCAACAATAATATAATTAAACCTTTTTTTAAGTAAAGGTGAAAAATAAAGCTTTCAAACGATTTGCATAAAAGACTCTTAATACCCTAATAAAAAAACAAATTTTAGTTTTGCGTGTTTAATACCTTAAAAATTCCAAATAAAATAGAATTTTAACTTCAAAGAGCTGATCTAAAATTAAGATTAAATTAAAATTTTATTTAATTTTTTCAAAAAATTCAAAAATTATAATTTATTATTTTAAAAAACCTATATTTTTAATAAAAAGTTCAAAGTTTTTTTTATTGTCTTATTTACCAATTTTCGATAAAAATTGGTTCTCCTTGATATTTAGATGCACAAAAATTTATATTTCAGCGAAGTTGATTTGAATTTTTTTTTCATCTTAAACTTGAACTCGAATTTTTTAAACAGGCGTGACTTTTTATTTTGTTTTTTGTTAAATAATTATTTGAATAAACATTTCGATGGTGCTTTATAAGAAAATCATATTATGTATATATATAAAAGACAGACTTGAATACTCCGGATTAATGTATCAAAAAATCGTTGCTAATTTAACAAAATTAATAAATTTTGATTAATGTCAGAAAATTACAAAATTTTGCAATTTCAAAATTTCTCAGGGTAATTTTTTTATAATTCATGTGTGAAGCTACATCAGTTAAAAATACCCATCACATCTTTCAATCACAATTTTGAGCATTTAACAAGTCAATTTATCGAACATTTACATTAAATCAAGTTTGAGCGGAAACAAGTATAGCAAATTTGTCTGATTAATTTGTTAATCATTTTGTAAGCTGTCTATTTCTCATTTTAGTCGCTTAGTATTAATTTATTGGTGAAAGATTCTTAAATTTCAATAATTCTTGATTTATTATTAACACTTTGTCTATTTTGGTCGAAAACTGCCAGTGAGAAATAATTTTTGTTCAGATGTAAAGTCATGAATAGCCCAACAATCAACATTGCAAGTAGGTGTGAAAAGAACGATTAAAGACTATTGTTTGGAGACGACTTCACTACCATTTTGTGTCAGTTTGTTTGAAACCAAAGCTCACAATTGACTAACTTATTTATGTATTTGTTTTTTGAAATATCTGAAGAAAATTAATGGAACAAGGAGGAACCACTTAAAAGTAATAAAATGTATCATATCTTCTTCTTAAAGCTTAAATGCATTATGCAACGGCTACACTATCGTGTTAAATTACTGTAAAATAATGATAACGATTGACATCTTTAACTTCGAAAGTTGAAAAACGTTTAAAGGCTTTCTTGCAATACCTGAAACGTGTAGGATTGGAATTATTTTCTGCTGTAGGTAAATATTTTCACAGAGTGTAAAAATGCAATAAACCCAATAAGACTTAAAGTATTCATTGAGTGTATGTTGTAAAATTTATAAGGACACATTACTTGCTGAAAAACCGCTAAATTTTATTTATTTGTTAACGAAATTATTTTTGAACTTTAAGGAAGCAGATGAGTCAGTCTTTCATGCTCAAACAATTTAAGATATAAATGATCACCTGATAGCCAACTGTCAAGCACACCGTATACAATTTGCTCAATTGTTTGTGCTTTTATTAATGGTTTCTAAGAATATTTGGCTGGTGTTGATGCTAAGAGATGCACTTTGCAGAATCTAAGTGGTTCGTTCTTCCTTTATTCAATTATTTATTTTTATTTAAAAACTTTAAATATAAATGTATTTGTATTTTTTAAATAAAGAAAAGTAATTTTAAAACATTTTTAAAGTGGAATACACTTTTGATGCACGAAAGTCATGAACCAAAATTATTTTGTAGCACACTATTCGAGCTAATCAATTATTTTATTACATTTTGTTAACTAGCAATACTGAAAATTAATTGAAAATTTCTTTTCATTTAAAATTGTAAATTTAATTTGATTTGAAAAACATGTTATAAATATTTTTGAAAACTGATACATTTCATTAGGTCATTACACTAGACAAACTCTCGGCAAAATATCAAAGTCTTTTATTTGAATCAGAAAAGTTTCCAGCATGGAATCAGCGACTTTTTACAACTTAGGATGTTTGGTCTTTTTACTGATATCATAATTATAAAAAATTTATGATTAATTAATTAGATTTCGAAGCTTTAATAAAAAACTATTAACTTCGTGAAAAATTCATATGCAAATTTGACGATATAAGATATTTCTGGGAAAAGTCACCATTTGAGCAATAAAAGGAGTTAATTACACTAACTCTACACATTTTATTTTATTGCAGTTGAAAATAAAATTTTCACTTTCTTATAAAACTAATTCGATTTCTATCAAATAAATATATATTTTGTTATTAAATTAACGCCTAAGATTAATAACTTTATATTAGGAAGAAAAAGTTCATTAGCACTCTATTTCGCTTAATTTTTGAACTTTCTAATAAATTCGCATGCACAAATTGATGAAATGGATTTACCTTAATTTCAATGTCGATCACGTCTTGAGTTTAACTTTGCGAGAAAAAACTTTTTCATATTTTGTTTTGAAAAATTATAATTTGGTTTGATTCTCATTTGTGTTGACTGTGGAATGGGATCGTCTTCAGATATGTGTTTGTAGAATATTGTATGGACGGGATATGGCCGTGGAACAGGAATCTCATACTTTTTGATAGTTTCTACTGGAAAAGGTCTTTCAACCTCGACTAAAATAAAAATAAAGAAGACTTTTAAATTACTGCAAAGAATCTCATATGTCTATTAACGTTACTTGGAAAAGGTTTTTCGACTGTATAAAGTTTTGGCTTCTCGATCACTTCAGGTACGACTTTGTAAACTGGAACTTCAATTGGATGCTGAATCCTAGTATATTGTGGATATGGTTGAGGTATTGGAACCCTGATGTATTGTGGAACAGCATAGGGAACAGGGTTGGGAACATTGACTGGTATTCTTTCAAAAACTGGCACGTGAATTGGTCGAGCAGATTCAGAATGAGTTGTATAGATGTTTTGATCTTCACCATATTCACTTATATCATCACAATTTACATTAAAACTATGAATAACAATTCCGAACCATAAAAGCTGAAAATAAATATATAAAATTATTTTATTTAAATCACTTTCTCAAAAGAAATAGCTTGACAATTCTGGTATTTATTCAAGTATGATAAATTTATCATTTATGTAACAATTCAACTTTTTTTTGATTATTCAAAGCATTATCAGCATTGCAATAATGTTGATTAAAACTTTTTGTTTTTAACACCATAAAACTTGTCTAAAAAATGATAATCTTTGTACAATAATTTTTTTCCAGAGTTGTTATATTACATATTTGTAATGTTCAATTTTCAATCAATTGTGCAAGCTCATTTACACTTTAAAGCAAAAAAGCTTTTTTCAAGCAACCGACAGTCACGATCAACTCCTTCATATTGTAAAAATATCCACTAAAGCGTTAAAGTAAATTTCCTAATCAAGATTTCGCTCAAACGAAATATTATATTCTCGAGTTATAATCAATGATAATTGCTTCTTTTGACTTGTGCTTTCTGACACATGCTGATTTTGCATTTGAATCTATAAATTTTGTCATTCAAATCTTCTTTCTCAACAATCAAGATCACCCTAACAACATAAGAGAACCTCACAAAAAATGAGCTTGATGAGAGAATGATTATTTAATGTGCTCCCAAGAGAACCTTAGTGAGCATGCTGAAGATCGTGCTCTGAGCTTGAAAATTTAAGGTTCTCACGTGAGACACTTTTTGAGCTTGCTCTTGAGCATGATCTGAGAATCTCCACTTTTCGTATGACAAAATTATTTCATGCTCTTAAAAGAATCTTACCGAGCACGTTCAAGATCCTACTCTGAGCTTGATATCTTGATCTTGCCCTAAAAAAATTGGGCAAGATGTCCAAAAAACATAAAAATATGGACCTAAACATATCTTGCCCTTGAAAATATTAGGGCAAGATGTCCAAAAAACATAAAATTATGGACCTAAACATATCTTGCCCTTGAAAATATTAGGGCAAGAAATCCAAAAATGAAAAAAATATGGCCCTAAAAACAGTACGCGTTTTTGCCATTTTAGAAATATATCATTTCAGACAGCAATAGATCAGAGAATAAGTGAACGGCATATTACGACTCAGCGCTCCAGGTTCGAATCTCGGCAAATCTCAAAAAAGTAAAAAAAAATCAAACTCTTGAGAGCATACTCAAAATCATGCTCATAAGAGCACCTCTAATAATTAACTCAAAAGAACATGCTCAAGAGAACATTTCAATATTTTTTAATATTTTAAATAATAAATCGTGCTCTTTAGAGCACGCTCAAAATCAAGCTCTCATGAGCACGCTCTTCAGTACAATTTTCTGAGCTTAATTATCATGCTCACCTAGAGAAGCCTACGGTACCTATTTGAGCATGATAATTAAGACTCTTTCGTGAGCATGATCAAGATCGCGATCTTGTGAGCATGTCACATGCAACATGTTACATCGATCAAGCTCTTCTGATCGCGATCTTGATCATGCTCACGAAAGAGTCTTAATTATCATGCTTAAATAGGGACCGTAGGTGGCTCTAGGTGAGCACGCTCAAAAAGTCTGATCAAGCTCAATTTATCATGCTCTGAGCATGCTCTTTGTGGGTTAGTGATCACTTTCAATAATTTCATATTTTTGATTCTAGATTTTTTTTGGCACGATCACAAATTATTAATGGAAATTAGCTTATTGATAATTTTTAAAAAAAAAAACATTCATGTGAAGACAAGAGCACTTACAAGAGTTTGTTTCATTTTGTTTCCAATAATTCACACCTTATCAATTAACCAAACTAAAATAAACTTCAAAATTTAACATTCAATCAGTTTTATATTGAAAACATTACTTGAAAAATTTACAAAAGTCGAGTGGGAGGTCGAAATAAAAACTTTTCCTTCTTCAATGAGTGAGAAATACTCTGTGATTTACTTCCTAGAAATTAATCGAACTAATTGGTATTTTAAAATTAACAAGCATTTTTTAGCGCCGGCCGGTCTTTTCAATGTGAATGAACTTGGAAGAATTCATGCAATAACGAACTTAAATTTTTTTATCTTAATGAGAATGGATAAATGATAAAATTTATTTTATTATGCAGATAAGAGGTATAAGCGAGCATTTAAACTGCAAAAATTACCAAAATGAGAAAAACTGGTTTAGAAGAATCTCAATTTAGATAATGAAAAAACAAACGAAGAAGTGAAAGTGAACTTGAAAATATGCACTTTTAATTTCTTATATTCTTCACGCATTAGAAGCTTTTGAGCAGTCGAGTGTGAATGGCGAGTTATTAAAAATCATGCTTTCTTCAAAACGATAATATAATTTTAAAATTGCATTTCCTGTCTGCTTTTTAATCAAATATTTTAAGCTTCTTCAGAAGTTACTGCATAATTTTCACTAAAATGCTCAAAAATAATTAAATTTTATTTTTTTTTCAAACGTTGATGCTGAGGAAGTCTAGGGAAGCAAATTTATTGAAAAATTCGAATTCCAACAATTGAAAAGCGAAAAATTCGAATTACAAAAATTGAAACTCGAAAAATTCGAGTTCCAAAAATTGAAACACGAAAAATCCGGATTCAAAAAACTTGAAACTCTTTTACTCCAAAATTATCCAAATGTCGGCCTCTTTTCTACCGAAATAGAAAAGATCACAGGACTCACCTCGCGAAAGTCAATAGAACGAGTCCCTGGTTAATGATAAATTTTTGGTCGAATTCCTCAGTGATACGCTCCTTCTTAAATCAAACAACTTTCGCTAGACGACTTAGTTGCAACTTACAGGATAGCCAAGTTTTTCCAACTATGACAAAACCTGTAAGTTAAACACATCACCGGGTTACATTAAATGCCGTGATGCATCTATCATTAAGGGTGTGCGACCCATCTGGAAGCGCCTCTATAAAGATCAAAACCGCCATGAGTCAACGAATTTCAGTACCACTGGCCTTTAGGTCCCCTCCAAACCAACAAGAACAAGCTGTAACACCATTGGAGTCATGAATAGAGAGCTCACGTTCAGGATTTATTGGGCAAAGATCTTGTTATGACTCTCAAAAGCCCGGAAGTATTTGTTGAGAAATAATTGGAAAAATTCACGAAATACAAAGTAAAGTAAGAGCTGAAAAAGTAATGAATTAATTCCTAAAAAGTTCAAAGCCCTTTTTAAAGAGGATAAGCCTCGTTCGATAAAAATTGTATAAAAAACTCGAACGAACTATTGAAATTCATTCATGTCCAGATTGTGAAAAAGAAAAATCCTCGTTAACAAAACCACCAAGCACCTCTTACCCAATCACCCAAAACCTTCCCTTGGCGTCATTGGGGCGCAACTCCAAAATAGATTTGTTTATACTCTTCTTGCCTACCCAACCCCTTCCCCTTAAAAAAACCCAACTCATACCCCCTCACACCCCCAATTTCAACCCTTTCCCCCTCACACCTCAATTTTAAACTCTTCCCAACCCTTACCCCCCACACCCCCATTTTAACACCCTCGACTTTTGGCACTCTCTTAGTACCCATTAGGACCACAACAAAACCAAGATTGTACAGACCTTATCACAGACAAAATTAGACCTTCCTTTCTGTTGCCTTTTGAAACTTGAACATAAACTGGATGTGGTAGTTTTGGACATCTTTCATTTGAGTTTACATACTGGAAATAAACGAAATAAAATTTTTTATTTGATCGATTAATAAAATTGTGAACTCAAACTTTGAAGCGAGGAATGTCTAGAAGCTTAAGTTAATAAAACAAAAAACTCCTTACCTTTTTCATGCTAATGTTCGCCATTACTGTATTGGTTCATGTTCCAAATGTGTGGCTTTTGAAAGGAACTTTGTTATTTTATAAGTCAAACATCGATAGCAAGTATTTTTTCTACAGCTTCATTTACTCCAAAAGTTCTTTTTTGATGTGAAGCGAACTGTCTTTAAAATGTAGAAGCATGAACCAGAAAGTGTAGTCTAAATCAGGTGAGGCAGAATCCTACAAAAACAAAAAAAAAAATCATAAGTTGTGTTGAAAGCAGTCGAAGAAGAATTGTAGAGAAAAGTGAGAGCACAGTTCAATTCAGTGGCAGTTTCACAGTTCAAAATGTCACAAGATTCTCAACAATAAGATCACAGAAAAAATAAATAATTGTGATGACTTACAGTTAATCTCCAAAGTTTTTCCCAGATGAAATATTCTTCAAAACGCTCACAAAGAACTGGATTCCTTATCTTGAAGTCTTTGATGAGTCGTCTAAATTTTTTGTTGTCGCTTAATTTCAAATAATGGTCGAATTTCATTTTTAACTCGTCCGATTCATCAGCAAAAAAGGTCATAAAACCGCGATACAGCTTCGTAAGCTTCTGTTTCTTATACTGAAAAAGACAAGATAAAGAATATTAATTTAAAGATTTATTCTGTTACTTAACCTCTTGTTCATAAATAAATCACTCTCTACCTAGATGATTCGGTCTCCTTTGTGACGAAAGTAACTTACCTCAACAGTTGGATCATATGGCAGGTCTTCAATCTTGGTTGGTATTGTTGCTTCTGATGTGAGGTAGTCTTGCGGATTTTCTTTAAATTTCGGCTCGTAATTGTCTCCATCGCTTGTAGGATCAGTTAATTCCGGTGCTTCTCCTGTTGCTGTCGATATTGTTTCTGCTACTACCTCTTCAATTACGTCTGCTCCTTCCTGTGCTGCTTCAGTTGCTCCTTCTTCTAATCTTTCTGCTACTACCTCTTCTATTCCGTCTGCTGATTGTTGTTTCGATCCTTGCATTGAAATTTCCGCTTCTTCTGCTGATTGTTGATTCGATCTTTCAATTTTCGTTTCCGTTGGTACTCCTTTTGATATTTCTGATGACACAACAGTTTCTTTTGTTAATTCAGTTGCTGTTTTATCCTTTCATTGCTCCTGTTCTGGTTATTTGCAAAAAATTTCATTTTGCCACCGTGTTCTTTTTCACAAAATTTTAGAATGAAGAAAATTTTTTCATAGGTTGCTGATATTTTAATTTTTCATGAATTTTCGGTTTGAAGAATTTTGCTCATTTGAATGAAGCTGAAAGGCTTTTTTAACAGAAGTTCGACATTAACTCAATTGTTTCAGAGTGAATTTCAAATGCCGTATGTTCAACAGTTGTGGTAAGAAGAAATTGTAGGAATTAAAGATGAAAAAATTAAAAGCAACTCTAAAGAAAGAGTTTATTGAGGAACAGAAGAAGAAATTGGAGTCATCAACAGTCAAGAAAGCAACAAGAAATAAGAGGAATGTTAAAAACGTGAAGATAAAAAAATGACAACGCAAGAAAACTCCATTAACTCGACTCAAAGACGTCAAAATAACAGAACGGAATGAACCTATTGGTTAATTGGTTATGCAAGCATTTCGTGATCGTGGACATACGGAAGCTACTCAACTGAGAATGGTGCACACAGAAGTCTACACTCTTTAAATTTGATTATTTTGGCAAGGAAGACAATATGCCAAGTCTAGTGATGTATACGTAATCGTTCATATCTATCGTACAGAAAAATTTCGTCATCGACGTCATTCAATGAATCAATCAATTTTAAATATCGTAAAAGAGGTCAAGTCTTTGAAGGAAATGCAGGCTAAAATAAACTTATCCACGTCATCTGTCGATCATTACTCTCAACTTCCCACCTATTCAGATCTTTTAAAAGAAACAACTCTAATTCTCACTCCAAAGGATCATGCAATAGACAAAGAATGCTTGAAAAAAAAGTCACGCAATCTATAATCCCAGAGGACAATATTATCACAGGACTACATACTACATCATTTAATAAAATCATTCTCAAATCAGGTAACATCGACAGCACAGAATTTGACTCGTCGATAAAAGGTAAACTTGAAGCTGACTTCGATATTAAAGTACACAAAAATGATTTGCGCCTTTTAAAACTAATTCGTTTCAAAATTCGAGACCGCACACATCAAGAAATTACGAACGCAATAATATGTCTAAATATTACAAATCCATCACGTGTAAAAAGCATTTTAATAATCGAACTTAACGCCAGTTCCCACAAACTCGCTCTTGAACAGGGCTACATCAGCATAAAGTGGAACAAATATAAAGTTTTTGATGCCCTGGCGGTAAATAGATGTTATAAGTGCTGTAAACTAGGTCATGTCAGCGATAACTGTAAGGCTCAAGACTACACGTGTCCAAAATGTTCCGAATCTTACAAATCTGAAGATTGTAAGTCAAAGTCCTTCAAATGAATTAATTGTGCTGACGCCGTTAAAAAATTTAACCTGGAGATTTCATCTGACCATCCTTCCTACAGCAACAAATGTCCCACAATGCTCCATAGTTTGTCATCATTAAATAAAAAAAACTTTTTAAAAAAACTACGTTTTTCGCGTAGACTAAAAAGTAGAAAATAACTTTTATTCTTGGTTGTAAAGAATTTGGTTTTAAATTTTCAGATTATATTTAATAAATTTTTATATCCTAGTCAATATTGTTCACAAAGTTTCGAATAAGTGCATTTTGATCTTATCGTATAACTCAACAACTTAAAAACGTGGGCGCATTAATTTAAGTTTATCATAAAGTATTGATTTCACATAAACTTATTTCTCCTCTTATAATGCGCCCACGTTTTTAAGTTGTTGAGTTATACGATAAGATCAAAATGCACTTATTCGAAACTTTGTGAACAATATTGACTAGGATATAAAAATTTATTAAATATAATCTGAAAATTTAAAACCAAATTCTTTACAACCAAGAATAAAAGTTATTTTCTACTTTTTAGTCTACGCGAAAAACGTAGTTTTTTTAAAAAGTTTTTTTTATAAAGTATTTTATTTTCAACTTTTTAGTCTTATTCTAATGAAATAGAGAAATAAAGATTATAGGGGGTTCATAGGTTACAGGTGTGTTGAACTTCACTTCGTTGCACTTCGTTACGTTCAACTGTTTATAGATTACAGTAGGTTCATAGGTTACAGGTGTGTTGAACTTCACTTCGTTGCACTTCGTTACGTTCAACTGTTTATAGATTACAGTAGGTTTATAGGTTACAGGTGTGTTGAACTTCACTTCGTTACGTTCAACTGTTTATAGATTACAGTAGGTTTATAGGTTACAGGTGTGTTGAACTTCACTTCGTTACACTTCGTTACGTTCAACTGTTTATAGATTACAGTAGGTTTATAGGTTACAGGTGTGTTGAACTTCACTTCGTTGCACTTCGTTACGTTCAACTGTTTATAGATTACAGTAGGTTTATAGGTTACAGGTGTGTTGAACTTCACTTCGTTGCACTTCGTTACGTTCAACTGTTTATAAATTACAGTAGGTTTATAGGTTACAGGTGTGTTGAACTTCACTTCGTTGCACTTCGTTACGTTCAACTGTTTATAGATTACAGTAGGTTCATAGGTTACAGGTGTGTTGAACTCCACTTCGTTGCACTTCGTTACGTTCAACTGTTTATAGATTACAGTAGGTTTATAGGTTACAGGTGTGTTGAACTCCACTTCGTTTCACTCCGTTACGTTCAACTGTTTATAAATTACCAGTTTTCAATGGGAAATTAGAAACGACTTTCAAAATTTTTCATTCGTTTTATAAAATTTAATTTTTTTAAAGCATTCATTAGTAAAGTACATTAAAAATCACTCGTAAAGATTTTGTGTTTATCTGTACCATTTCTACTTCATAACGTGTGGATTCTTACTATAAAGATGCAAATCACATATGTAACGTATTTATAACGGATTTTCAAATTTAAATTCAATGAATATCATTTATATGTTATGCAAAAATACGTCAAGCCGTTAATAAAAAGAAAAGTCAATTTAATTAAGTTGGTGAAGTGTTATAAATAATGCAATACATTTAAAACAGCATAAATTTATGCTCAAACTATGTGTGTTAAATGCACATCGCATATTAATAGTTATTTTGCATTAATTCGTAACGGACTTGTGCTTAACGGTTTTTTTGAAAATTCAAATTTTCACTTACGAATATTCATGAAAAAATTACATGTCAATTTTTTTGTCTTACCAGAATATCTTTAGCTGCTCAAATTTATGGTATAATTAATAATTAGTAATAATAATTAAACTATAATGAATCATATAAATGACTTTAGAGCATCACATGTATAATATTTAATACAAATCAAAATTTTATATCATTGACATTGGATTTTTTCCCATATAAAAAACTTTTACATAAATTGTACTATAATTAAGCATTTTTGTGTTTCCAAAGTGTTAAAATATTGTATTGTCACCGGGAATACGTGTGCATTAAAAATTTTAGCTCGATTGGAGCAGTAGAAGTGTTCGAAAAATCGATTACAAGATTTGCCCTCGACAAACAGATAAACAGATAAACAGATAAGAAAGCAAGTTAAGAAAAACGTAGCAATAATAAAAAGTCCTTTGGACGTTCACAATAGCAATCAAAGTTTCATCTTGTATGGTATACAAACTGTCAAAGTTTAATAGCTAATCTACTACTTCTTTAGCTACTCAAATTTATAGTATAATTAATAATGATGGGGGGTAAAATCCCCGAAAGATATTAATTCCACGATCCTGCGGGATAATAACCCCGAAAATCGCAAATTTTTAAATGTTCCCTGCGGGATAATATTCCCACTTAGAAATACACGTGGAATTATTATCCTTCCGGAAAGATAATAATCCCACCTATAATTACATCTCCCAGGTAGATAATAATTTCACTTACATTTCTAAGTGGGATTATTATCTTTATGGAACACGATTAAAATTATGGATTAAATCAAATCCAAAAACTTATTTGTCATAAGGTGCGCGAAGTTCGTTTAACCGCACCATAAGTTCTTCAGTTTTCACTTTTATAAACACTTTAAGGATGGCAACTATTTATTATTTTTAAAGCTGTTTCCAAATATGTTTGAAATTAGTAAAGATAAGTCAGCTAAAGGTTGTGCCTTATTAAATTAATTAATTTTTATATAAATTACAACAACAAAGTGCGAAGTTCGTTTAGCCGCACTTTGAAAATATTAAAATTTTGAGCTGTAAACGTTATTTATTGTACTTATTCTATTTTTAAAGTATTTAAGCAACAAATATCTATGTTTGCAGACAGTTCCAGAATTTTCCATTAAGTTTTTCACGAGATTTTCCTTCAATTATTTTGTCTTGCTGAAAATATCTTCAAAATTAATTTTTGCTGTTATTTTTCATGAAACTGTAATTCTTTTGTCTTAATTAGGTAGAAAATGGTTTATATTATTGATTTAATGACAGAACTCTTCACTTTTAATTGATTTTAGGACCAAAATTTGAGAAAAATTTGTTTGAGGTGAAAATTTTTCACCACTTTGTTATAATCATTAACAACTTTTGTGAAAACTGTTCATATCATATGAAATTTGAATAGCCTATCGTATTTATCATATTAAACTTGACATAAAACAGAAAACTGCATAGTTCTACGACTAATAGAACTTGAAAATTTTATGAAAGATTTAGGTTGTGGTGAAAAATTTCCACATAGAAAAAATAAATTTAAAAAAAACTTCATTCATTAATGTTTTTAATGATCATTTTTAATTTTTCTTCTTAAGGAAACACTGTTTTAACTTTATTGAAATGAAGCAATAGCTTAATACAGGTTTTAGGATATAAAATTTTTTTATATTCACACCGTTTTCACGTGTGAATTTATTGGTTTTGTTCAGATTGAAAAATCTGAAAATTGAGCAACCAAGCAAGTGAATCAGCAAGAAATCTCAATATCGAGACATCGTAGAGACTTCTAGTATTTTACATTTGATCCGTGCTGCTCTATAGAAGAGCTGTATTGTTTTTGGGCAAGGTAGGAACAGCCGTTGCTTCAGAAAAAGCAAAAAGTTTTCCTTTCTTACGAATTTTTTAAAACAAAAGTTGACTGTGATTTTTATGAAATTTAAGTTTGGATGAAATTTTTTTTTTAAAAATCTTTTAAAGAATGTTCGTTAAGCTTTAGACCTTCAAACTTATGCTGAGCGAAGCTCAGCTCACTCGCTAGCTTTATATCTTCAAACTTATGCTGAGCGAAGCTCAGTTGACTTATCAAGCTTCATACCTTCATACTTATGCTGGGAAAATCTTGGTCTATCCATTAGACTTTTGATGGTACGGTGTGAATATAATCCGCATTGGGTTTCTGCCCGATACACTAGTTCTGACAGGTTTTATTTTAAGCTTTTCTTTAAAAGAGCTCAAGTTTGAAAAAACTTACAAAATATTACGTTTGAATTTTGTACGAATCACTTTAATTATTTGCTGAACATTTTCAATAAATTTGTCGCCATCAGTTTGTTTAAGTAACCCTGTATACCTGAATAATCAGAATAATTTCGAAATTTTGAGATTATAAACAATCAAATCTCTTAAATGGTCTAAAACCATTGGAAACCTTCTTGGGGCTTGTATACACGGTTAAACAGCATCAGAACTGCCATCATTTTAAAATTCTAGTTAATTTAATAAGAATTTGAGCAACAAAATTTTAATTTTGCGTTCTTTTTATGTTTAAATCTCTACATTTTTCTTAGCAAAATGTGTAAACAAATATTATGATTAGATTTATAAATCTAATTTTGTTAAGGGCAATTTACAATTATTTGAATGACTTTTGGAAAATTTCAGGAAAGAATCGAAAATTTATTATTTTGCCCATTAGAAGTTAACATATCTACTCCTAAACATTTGAACAAAACTGTGATTTTTAAACAGTCGAATGAATGAAGCGAAACAAAATGGAATTACGGGTACATTTTCTTTAAACATTCGAGCGAATCTCGAACATAATTTTATATGGAATAGCTAACATCTTTAGATCAGTTGAACCCACTTGAACCCACCTTGATTTTATTTTTTAAATAATTTGGAATAATATATTTTTAAAAAGCAAACATTCAACCAATATTTATGTTTTCTTCATATTTAAGTTTAAGTTTTTGGAATAATGAAATTGACAAATTAATAAGTGGGATTTTTTTTTGAATGAAAATCCTATTAGATAATAAATCCACTTATTAATACAAGTGGAATTATTATCCACTATGACAAATAAGTTTTTGGATTTGATTTAATCCATAATTTTAATCGTGTTCCATAAAGATAATAATTCCACTTAGAAATGTAAGTGAAATTATTATCTACCTGGGAGATAATAATCCCACTTGTAATTGAACGCTTTTGCCGAAGAACGTGACGTGAAAAAACGGTCATTTGGAATTTGAAAATGATTTGACCGATTTTTACAAAACAAAGAAATTTTTTTTTGTTTACACACGTAAAATTAAATTTTATTATTTTTTTATTGAGTTTATTGTACTTTAATTCAAAATGGTTAGAGAAAAACAACAGACAAGTGAACTGAACACTCAAGGATGTAATCTTAAGAATCAGAAGACATGCTGCAAAAATAATTGTAAAAATAAATTCACCGAACAAAAAATTCAGCAAATCAAGCAAAATTACAGGAGTTTTGATTATCAGGCAAGAGTGGCATTTATAGTAGCATCAGTTGACTCATCAGATCCTCAACGAAAAAAATATTTTCTTCTTGGAAAGTCGGTATGTGTTTTATTTTACACTTCAATTTTGGAAATTTCTAAGAATGTCATTAGGCTAGCTTTGGATAAGTTTAAAAAAGAAGACACTTCAGATAGGCGTGGAAAACATGGAAACCATTATTGTCTATCAGAAAATAAGAGAGAAGCAGTCATCTCTCATATTCGTAGTTTTCCCACGTACTGTAGTCATTACAAAAGAGAATCGTCAAATTCCCTTTATCTGGATCCATCACTCAACATTTCTGAGATGTATAAACTTTTCCTTGCTTTTTGGAACGAGTCACACGATTCAAATTCAAGCGATCCTGAAGATAAGCCACCTAGTTATATTTTTTATTATGAGGTATTTAAATCATTGGGACTTAAGTTCAAAAATTTACAAACTGATACTTGCAAACTGTGTGATGCCCTAAATAACAAGGTAAAGAATGCAACGTCGGAATCAGAAAGAGCCAAATTTATTGATATTCTGGATCAGCATCATCTTTTCGCTAAAAATGTAAGAGACGAGATGGTTAAAGACATGGAACGAGCAAAGGTGGATCAAAGACTTCGTTGTTTAGTGGTAGACTTGCAAAAGATTT